>OZ010793.1:76472568-77672568 GCA_963932465.1 Maratus speciosus | reverse complement strand
TAATTAACCCCTCTACATTTTCCCTAAAAATATTTGTAAATGTTTAATAATCTGTAAATATGTGGGTCAATAACCTTTATTGCTTCCCCCAATTTGAACTTTCCACTTCCACATTTTACGAGCAAAATGGCAGTGACAGACGGACAGACCGACACAGGAGTGATCTTATAATGGTTCCGTCTTTACTTTTAAACTGCGGAACCCTAAAAAAGTAATAATAACAACGAAAAAAAAAAATCGACGTAGGAATTCCGAATAAACTTAATTGGGAAGATGACAAAATTTACCATATCGGGTCAAAAAGATTGAATTTGAATTGAATTCGGATTGTATTTATGATTGGACCAAAATCACCGGTGAACTTGGAAAATCGAAGAAATACGGGATTCCTTAGGTTCAATATCTATACGAATAAAACCACGTTGAGTTAAATAAATGAGTGTAAAAATAAAAAATCGCCATACGAATTCCAAATAAACTAATTGAAAAGGTGGCAAATTTTACCACATCGGGAAAAAAGGTTGAATTCGAATGGCTTTTACGAGTTGGAGCAAAATCACCGGCGAACTTGGAAAATCGATGAAATACGCGAATGGTTACGTTCAGTGTAAAATAACAAACAATATAATAATAATACAAAAAAAAAAAAAAAAAAAACATAACTGAGCCTTAGGTGTATTTGGACCTGTCTTCGTACATACGACATCAAATCTGCAGACTTGTACGTACGATAGATTTGACTAGTTATCGCGCACATCGCACACATATACAGGTATCTTTCTTTTATTTTACTAGGGGGTTCGGCCCCCTACGAGCTACGCTCGCCAACCCCCGTTCAGACGATTCCTTCCTCTTTCGCCGAAAAATCTCCCCAGAACCCCCTGCAGTTTCTCCTGTCATTCCTCGACACACCAACGAAGGAATGGTGATAAAAAAAGAGGGTAGTGTTAAAAATTAAAATACCTAACAGAGATAAGGAGTCTTTCTTTCTCCTTTAAGGGGGACGTGTACCCTCCAGTTTTTGACTATGGATTTTTACTTCTCATCTTCGTAATTAAAAGATTGATACATATTCTTTACAACTGGCATTTAGTGAAATATAATATCTAAATTTTCATTTAACATGTTTTATTTTGTTATATATTCAGCAAATAATTAATAATCTTCAAATTTTTTAACTAGATGTAGTAAAATCAATCCTGTTCACATTATTACATATGTCCTGTTCACATTCCGAATTATTGAAATTAGCTTTTGCTGGTGCTGCCATCTGCCTTTCAGAAGTAAAAATAATATTCCATATAACATTTTTCCTGTACGTTTTCAATTTTAAATGCTGGTAAATAGGCTCCAAAAAATTTAATTTCGGTCTCGAAAATTCAGGTTAGTACCAAGCTTCAATATCTTTTATGAACAGCAACTATATTTCGTAGATTTAGTCAATTTATCGGTGTTTTATCATGATATTAACGAGATTACATGTTGGCGAGATTTCGGCGATTTAAAGTTTTCGGCAACCCTTTTGTTAGGGCGGGGTTTCATAGGACGCGCTGAAGATTGATTGATTGATGCTTTTGCTCTATTTCTTTTCTGTATGGAATGTATGTAGTATATTCGAACTGTTGCTACAAGAAAATGGATACTCAATTATTCAATTATCATTTAAGTTTGCAATTTGAATAGGAATTTATTTGTTTATTTATTTTTAATGTATGTTTATTTTTAATGTTGTAAAATAAGTTTTTTATCAGGCAAAGGCTCGTTGGTATTTTTTAAAAAGCCTGTCAGTAATTCCTAATCAGCATTTGTATTACAATAAAAATAATAATTATTTTTTAATCAAAGGTTTTATGGCAAGTGAACTTGTCCTCTACTTCTGTAAGTATAGTTAAACTTCTATCACAGGCCCTCCCTGATAACGGACACCTCTATTAAAGTACATTTTCCCCTATGCCTAACAATTATATATCTGTGCATTTTTACTTCTCAATAGCAGTCACTTCCGAATAGCGGACAAATTACACTCTCCCGACGTGCCCGTTATTCAAGAGTTTCTGTATTTGATTATTATTATAGTGTGGGCGCGGACGGAAAGGGGGAGGGGGGGGGAGGTTGCGGATAAACTACCTAGTGGCGATTCTGTTCCGAATTTTCCGAAAATTTAAGGCATTCATTTTCGAAAGTTTATAAAATTCGATCATCAATCTGAAAATTCGGACATAAAAAATATCACGAATTTCGGCAAATGGTCGTCGAAAAAATTAATTTTGTCAATTGTTTGCAGAAAAAAACGTGAATTTCGTCAAAGGATCGAGAAAAAGACGCAAATTTCGAAAAAATCGCGAAAAAAGGCAAATTTCGTCAAAAGATCCCGAAAGGACCGGAAATCTCGTCAAAATATCTCGAAAAACTCAAAATTCGTCAAGGGATCGCGGAAAACGCGAATTTCGTCAAAGGGCCGCGGAAAAAACACGTATTTAGTGCCGGGAGTGGATTTCCTCCCTCCCCCCCCTTCCGCTGTAACTTTCAGAAAATTTGCTGGGAATTTTAGAAATATATATATATATATTTTACTCAGAATCACCCTTGAACTACCTTCTTACCCCTAGGCTAGTTTTCTTTGGGCACCCTCTCCCTTCCTTCAAAATGATATATTTCAGTGTTTTCTGGTACTAAAAAAGGAAAGAAATACTTTTAGTGTAGTTAAAAAACATTAAAATTTCATAAAACTGAAAGTGTCATAATATGACAAGTGGGGATTTTTTTTATTTCAATCCTAGATGTAGAACAACATTTCTGTAAATATAAGGTATTAGGGACCAGGGGCCATATAAAAAAATTCATATTTAAATATATATATATATATACAGCCCCTTATAAAAACAAAAGCTTGATTTATACTCTTTTTTTACAATTGGAAGAATGTTTCATCAGCAGTTTAAACGATAATAAAAGTCACCTCTGTAATAAATTAATCACAAACTGGTAGCCGAAAAATTCCAAGACTCCGCAAAAAAAAAAAAAAAAAAAGAAGAAGAATAAAATGGAATTTAACAAATTACAACGACCATTTGGAGAATGATTCTTTCGAAGACTAACATTTAAGACATAAAACATCGCACGGAGTTGATCCTACATTACGTACACCATGGATTACATTTTTCGGTACTGTACATTTTTAAACTTCTGCGGAGCTGGTCATTCCTTACGTACGCCATGGATTAAACATTAATATTCCTGGACCAATTTTAAATGAAATTTCATTCTTAAATTCTAAACATTCCACAATATTACTTTTTACACTGTAGTATAGAGAAAAAAATGTACTTTTAAATGCAATTTGTTTGAAAGCTGTATCTCAATTTCTTTCTGAGTTATTTTTTTTTATAGTTTTTATTACTTTTTTGTCATAGTGGCAACAGACGTATCCATCTCAGTTGAAAGTAAAGGGAGAATACAGATTACTGTATAGACCTATCAGAAAACGAATAAAATGCGGATTTAACCAATAAACGCTTCAGATATGTTTTTGATTTCCTACCCTGACAGAGGATAATAACCATTTTCCCAAATGGTTAAAAAAAAAGAAAAAAAAATTGAAAGAAAATCTTAGCACCGGGCCCTTTTCCTTCCAAAACCCTAGGCTTCAGCTTGTTTAGCCGAATGGGTAATCCGTTTTGATTAAGCCTACCAAAATAATCAAAACGACCCACCCCCCCCCCCCCCTACACACACATCCTGACTAGCAAGTTATGACCTTGGTTGAAAACATTACTTAAGTAGCGGATTTTATTTATGGAACAGAGAGCAAAATATGTCTTTTTAAATAAAAGTAATTATTTTATTTTGTTCAGTAGTATGTGCAAAGATGATTCTGTTCCCAATTATCCGAAAATTTACGGCTTCCGGTTCAAAAACACTTTAAAATCGATCATCAGTCTGAAAATTCGGGATAAAAAAATACGCGATTTTTGACAGATGATCGCTGAAAAAAATGAGTTTTGTTAATCGTCCGAAGAAAAAAAAACGGCAACTTCGTCGAAGTATAGCGGAAAAAACGCAAATTTCGTCGAAGATTCCAGAGAAAAGACAATTTTGTCTAAGAATCGCAAAAAAAAGTGAATTTTGCCGAAGGACTCGGGGAAAAACGGGAATTTTACCAAAGGGCCACTAGAAAAAACACGAATTTCTTCAAAGGTCTGCAAAGGATCGCGAAAATAATGTGAATTTCGTCGAAGGATCATGAAGAAAATGAAGTTTTTCAAAGGGGTGCTTAGAAAACACTACTTTCGTCAATGTAACTCGGAAAAAATGCGAATTTCGTCAAAAGATCGCAAAAAAGCGAATTTAATCAAAGTATCTCGGAAAAAATGCGAATTTCGTCAAAAGATCGCAAAAAAGCGCATTTAATCAAAGTATCGCAGAAAACCCGTAAATTTCTTCAAATGATCCCCTCCCCCCACCCCAATAAAAAAAAGTGAATTTCGTTAAAAGGCTGAATTAAAAAAGTTAATTTCGTCTAAGTATCGCCGGAAAAACGCGAATTTCGTCGAAGGATCATGGAAAAGCGAATTTTTCGCATGACACGAAAAAAGTAGAAAAATTCTAGAAGGGGCCGCGGGAAAAACGCGAAATTCGTCACAGGGCTGCGGAAAAACGACAAAATTCGTAAAACGGCCAAGGAAAAAAATTTGTCAAAGCACCGCGAAAAACGAGAGTTACGCCAAAGGACTGCAGAAAAAAAGCGAATTTCGTCAAAGGACCGCGGATATAAAACGCAAATTTCGTCAAAGGATCGCGAAAAAACGGAAATTTTGTCGGCGAATTGTGAAAAAAAAATATTTTAGTCAAAATGCTGCTTAAAAAATGCTATCGTAAGGATATTAAAAACTGCTTATGCTTTCGTCAAAGTCTTGCGGAGAAAATGCGAACTTCGTCGAAGGGCCGCTAGAAAAAAATGCGGGGCCGCAGTGAAAAAGCTAATTTTATCGAAAGATCAGGAAAAGATAGCGAATTTCGTCAAAAGGCTGCGAAAAAACGCAAAATTTGTCAAATGGC
The DNA here is from genome assembly GCA_963932465.1 of Maratus speciosus. Taxonomy (NCBI): domain Eukaryota; kingdom Metazoa; phylum Arthropoda; class Arachnida; order Araneae; family Salticidae; genus Maratus; species Maratus speciosus. Next base: position 77,667,510 of record OZ010793.1, on the reverse strand, counting down.
CGCAGAAAAATGCAAATTTCTTCAAAAAATCGCGAAAAATGCGAATTTCGTAAAAGGGCCGTACAAAAAAGCAAATTTCGTCAAAAGATCACGAAAAATGAGAATTTCACAAAAGGGCTGCAGAAAAAAACGCGAATCATTTGTCAAAGGGTCGCTATAAAAAAAACACGAATTTCGTCAAAAGGCTGCGGCACGAGAACGCGAATTTTGACAAAGGACCACTATCAAAAACACGAATTTCGTCAAAACGCAGCGTAAAAAACTCAAATTTCGTCGAAGGATCGCTAAAAAACGTGAATTTCGTCGGAAGATCGTGGAAAAAGAAAAGAATTTTATCAAAGTGCTGCTTAAAAAACACTGATTTCTTCAAAGTATCTAGGGAAAAAAACGCGAAATTTCTAAAAGGGTCGCGGAAAAATTCAAATTTCGTCAAAGAGTGGCGGAAGAAATGCGAATTTCGCCAAAAGGCTGAGAAAGAAATGCAAATTTTGTCAATCAGTCGTAGAAAAAACACGAATTTTTACAAAATGCTCAGGTGCAAAACGCGAATTTTGTCAAATTGTCGCCAAGAAAAACACTTATTTCGTCAAAGGGCCCTGGAAAAAAACGCAAATTTCAAAGAATCGCGAAAAGAAGATAATTTTGTCAAATGGTCGCGGATGAAATGCGAATTTCACCAAAGGGCTGTGGAAAAAAATGCGAATTTTTTCAAAGGACATATTAAAAAATACATGAATCTCGTCAAAGGGCTGAGGCAAAAACCTCCAATTTTGTAAAAGGGCAGCTAGAAAAAACAACGAATTTCGTCAAAGGGTAGCGTAAAAACGCAAATTTCGCGAAACGGTCGCGGTAAAAACATTCATTTCGTCAAAGGTTCGGGAAAAAGGGAAATTTTGTCAAGGAGTCGCGTAATAAATGCGAGTTTCGCCAAAGTGTTGCGGGAGAAAAAAAGCGAATTTTGTATTAGTTCTTCTAGAACAAGTGGGTAAGTGTGATCATAGATCGCACAAAGGGTTTCGTTTAATATTCCTTTCAAACGTCGTTAAAAAAGCACATGCCTCCATTTTAATCTATGCATTATATAGAAATCAAACAAATTAATTAAATAATTATTAATATATCAGCTTCTAATTAAGTTAGCTCTTTGAACTGGGTATGTATGAAATCTGCGAGAGATTTCCCGTCCAGATGTCAAAAAGTTTTATAAAAAAATTTAATATTTAAAACGTTTAAATTTCGTATTAAAATAAAAACCGCAAGTGCGTCGTCATGTCTGATGAGATTAAAAACCCGTTGAAAGGAAAGTTTTAAAGCAATGATCCAATTAATGAAATAATAATTAATATCTCAGCTTCTAATTAAGCTAGGAGTTTGAACTGGGTATGTATGAAATCAGCGAAAATTTTTACGTCAGGATGTAAAACAAATTAATCTAAAAATTTAATATTTAAAAAGTTTAAATTTCGTATTAAAATATCCTCTGCTTAAATTTCTCCAGCGCCGATATGTCTGAAAGATGACAACACCTGCTTTCCGCTGAAATGAAATCTCTTTTCATTGTCTTTTCAAATACAGAAATTAAATTTTTATCGATCGATTTTTAGTGGATTTTTTGCGTTATACCCAACGCATAGAAATTTGAACTTTATACCAAAATAAAGTAGAATTTTTTGCGCGTCTTTCTGTACCTTTTACGAATTTTAGGACCAATACTTTGGGAGATGCGATTTCGCTTTTTAAATGTCCACTTCATTTATCGCTTAATTTCCTTCGTGGTAACCATACACCCGCTCATTTTACTGGCAACCCTTAGGAGAAACTCCGCTGATTTGGAGAAGGTGCGTTCGTAGCTGCGTTCAAAAGGTTGATTGGTTAATTTTAGAAGTTAATTAGCCCGTAATTCGGTTAATTACCGACTTTTTAAAAATTTTATGATTTGTTGTTTGATGTGAGGTGTTCAGCTATAAGTACCCAAAATTTCAAGTCACTAACGTGTATAGTTTCTGAGAACGGACTCTGTGACGGACAGACAGACGGACAAAGGAGTGAGACGAATAAGGTTTCGTCAGATGAACGAAACCCTAAAAAACACGAATTTCGTCAAAAGGCTGAGGAAAAACGCGAATTTTGACAAAGGAGCACTAGAAAAAAACATGAATTTCGTCAAAAGACATCGTAAAAAACACAAATTTCGTCGAAGGATCGCGAATGCAAACGTAAATTCCGTCGGTAGTTTGTGGAAAAAAAGAATTTTGTCACAAAGCAGCTTAAAATACGCTAGTTTGTCAAAGTATTTTGGAAAAAATGCAAATCTCGTCAAATGATTGCTATAAAAAATGAGACTTTCGTCGAAAGGGTGCGGAAACACGTGAATTTCGTCAAAGGGTTGCTGAAGAAACGCAAATCACGTGAAAGGATCGCTGGAAAAATGAGAATTTCGTCAAATGGTCGCAGAAGAAACGCGAATTTCGTCAAGGGTCTGTGGAAAAAATGCAAATCTCGTCGAAAGATCGCAAAAAAGACATGAATTTCATCGGAGGATCGTGAAAAAAAAAGAATTTTATCAAAAGGCTGCTTAAAATCCTCAAATTTCATCGAAGTGTTTTCGAAAAAACACGCATTTCGTCAAAGGATCGCAAAAGAGCGAATTTCGTCAAAGGGCCGCAGAGAAAACGCGAATTTCGTCAAAAAACCGCAAATAAGCGCTAATTTCGTCAAAGAGCTGCTAGAAATAACGTGAATTTCGTCAATTGGCCGCGGAAAAAACGAGAATTTTTTCAGAGGATCGCGAAAAAATGGAAATTTTGTCACAGGATGGCAGAAAAAACATAGTAGTCTCTTTAGAAAACAATTCACCCATTTATGTTTATTATCATAATCATAGTTTTTAATCAGGAACAAAATACTGAATTAACTTTAGAAAAATTGCGTTAACTGAATCGAACTTGCAGGAATCTACACTTAACCTGAAACTGACCCGACCGAAAACAGATTTAAACCGACCTGGGAAAAAAATAGAGGATCCCCCCCCCCCCCCTTTTCTGTAACTTTTTAAAAAATTTTGCTATGGATTTCAGAAAATATTTTTTTACTTAGAAGTATAGCCCCTGAGTATACACGATTTCAATTATAGAATTTTAAAAAGTGAAATATTCAGTTTTTAGCTCACAGGCCCACAGACGTATGTACGTACATATGTATGTATGTACTTAAGTACGCACGTACGTAACGCGATAACTCTTAATAGAAATATCCGATTTGCTTCAAAAAATTTTTCTAGGGTCATTCTCAAAAAGCGCTTCCCTGATTAGTTTAGGGGGTTCATTGGTTAAGTATAAAGGGGGGATCGGAGGGGTACTACCCCCTTAATTTAGAAAAATGTGTTTTCTTATCCGATTTGCTTCACATTTGGTATACCGGTTTATTATGATAAGACGCTTCCCTGATTAGTTTTGGGGTTCATTGGTTAAGTATAAGGGGAGGGGGGGTACGGGGGGCTAATCACCCCTTAACTTAGATAAATGGGTTTTTCATGCAGAATTATCAGATTTGCTTCAGTTTTGGTATAGTGGTTATTTCTGATAAGGCGCTTCCTGATTAGGTTTGGAGGTTCATTGTTTAAGTATAAAGGGAAGATAGATCGGGGGGAGGGGGGGGGTAATACCCCTTAATTTAGGAAAATGGGTTTTCTTATCCGATTTGCTTCAAATTTGGTATACCGGTTTATTAAGATAAAGCGCTTCCCTAATTAGATTTGGATATTCATTGTTTAAGTATAAAGGGGGGATCGGGGGGGGGGGGAGTAATATCCCCTTAATTTAGATAAGTGGGTTTTTCTATCCGATTTGCTTCAAATTTGGTATACCGATTTATTCTGATAAGGCGTTTCCCTGATGAGATTTGGAGGCTCATTGGTTAAGTATAAAGATGTGAAATAGGGAGGAGGCTAATCCCCCTTAATTTATTTTTCGAAAGGCATTATTCTTTGAAATAAGAGTATAATATACAATTAGTGCGAATAGTCTGTGAGCTCAATGCCATTAGTTTCACTGGGCACTTTTCTTTTTTATTACTGTGTGTGTCAACAGGGTTGGACTGAGTTAGATTTTTCTCCGTAGACCGTAATGTAATGGAATTTTTTTAGTGTCCCTGTAAAAAAAATGTAACTGCTACACGTTTCATTTTCAATACCGAACATTCCATAGTGAATATCAATAACATATATTAGTTTCATGACGATTCGACTACATTTACGCGAGTTAGAGCTACGACAGATGGCAGACAGACAAGCCGAATGCATAATCACTTTTCAACTACATTGAAAAGTGTTAAAAAATTAATTTCTGGTATTTAAAATTAAAATTTGCCAAGTTTGCAGATTTATTTATGCTCCAGAGTGGTTAAGATAGAAAAAATGTAATTGATGTAATGATTGTAAAAATGTAATGATCGTAATCTTTGAAGAGATTAACATTTTCATTTTAATGTTAGTTACTCGGGAGATGTGAGAGAAAAAATCTGTAGATAACGCTTTTTAGCATTTTCCAACATAGTTGAAAAGTGTTTTTGTATTCGATATGTCTGCGGTCTGTCTGAGCTCTAACTCACGTAAATGCCGTCAGATCGTCATGAAATTGATATATGTTATTGATATTCACTATGGCATGTTCGATATTGAAAATGAAGTGCGTAAGCAGTTCCATTACAGGGACATTTAAAAGAATTCCATTACATTACTGCCTATGGGGAAAACCTTTTGAGGAGGGTTTTGAATAATGAATATTAATCTCATTTAAATTAAGAATTCCGTTACATTACGGCATTATAAAAATACATTGCAAACGAATTTTAGCCATAGACCGTTCTTGTGCGCTCTACATATCATTTCTAGAATTTCTGTAAAAAATGGAATATTGCAAATCTTTGTTAAGATTTAAAAAAGCCTGCTAAAGGTGAAAACGTATATTTTCAGCAACACAGAATTCTAAGATTAATACTTAAATTAGACTTAGAATTCTGTGTTCAGCAATAATTGTCATAGACAATACTGTAATTGAATTATCTTGTGCAGTGTTGAATTCAGACACTTTTATCCGGGAGGGGTTTATGTGGCTCCGGGGGGGGGGGGATTTCAATTTTTGACTATTGAAAACACAAAATCTCAAAACTTCCGGGAGGAGACATCTCACTGCTCTTGTGTGTCTTTGTAAATGAATGATAAATGCTATGCACACCCTATTTTATATAGTAGGCATCTTGTAAATCTTCTAATGCACTACCGCGTTATGTATTCATTTCAGTATGTTTAAAATATTATAACATCATTAAAATACACTAAAAAGATTATTTCCCATAGATTCTAATGTAATGGAATTATTTTGAGTGCCCTGTAAATGAACTATAAATACCAGACATTTCATTTTCAATACCGAACATGCCATGGTAAATCTGAATACTTATATACAGTCCTCCCCACTTAATCGTGTCACGGATAATCGAATGCCCCGCTTATTTGAATAGAATCCTCCGGAACCGATTTTTTTCTATTGGTTCTATGCTATTTTCCCCGCTTAAACCAAAAACCTTTTACGAACATCCGCTTAATCGAATAACCACTGTCTGACCGATGTTTGAAAATAGGCGCGGAAAGCACGTTTCAACTGGAATTTCCTTCCACTTTTTGTCGTTTTCTGCTCATTTACGCTGAAAACAAATTTCCAGTTCTTCCTGCAATGATTGCGGCCGGCAGGTATATAACGGACAGGTCAAATGATTCCCCCACCTTGATCTCCCCACCAGCACTTCATGTTGTTAATCGGGCTTTAATGGCAATGCGCCGTCACTTCGAGACTGGAGATGGTAGTTGTGATATTTTGCACTCATTCGGAAAATAACCCGATATTTACTCCTTTAAAATTTCACTTACTTAAACAAACCACTTTAAACGATTTTTTTAAGGCAGTATAAGTAACATAAATTAGAAGTAGCAAAGTTTTGACCCAATTTAAACGAGCTGCATTAAGTGTGATGTAAACCATATAAAATATGTTACTGACATTAAATTAATATGTATTTACTTTATATTAGCTTTCGTATTTATTTTAGTTTATGTTATTCTATTAACGATTTATTATGTTGTTAATTAAATAAACCGTAGATAGTTTTAAGATGGTTTAGATGATTTGCCTTTTTAGTACGCATTAAATATTACAGCTATGATTCCTCGTTTAATCAAATACCCCGCTTAATCGAATATTATTTCTGGAACCGCCGATATTCGTTTAAACGGGGGCGACTGTAATTTACATGAAAATACGAGTATACTTACGTAAGTTAAAGTATTGAAAAACTGAATTCCTAAATATTTTTCACCAACGTTGGAAAATAAAAACGCATATACAATGGAAAATATCTTTTCAGCAATTATGATCCATAGGTAGTACTGTAACCGAATTATTTTGTATGTCACTATAAATGAATGGTAAATGCCTTGTATATTATATTCTATAGTAAGCATCTAGTTGTGCACTTATAAGGCTGGACTTATGTATTAAAATCTTGTGACGGATGTGACCCTCTCCGGACATGAGTTTTCACTAGCATACACATTTGTTACAATTCCTGTGGATATTTTAATTTTTCGTTATTAAAACAATTTTTTTCTAATAAAAGAGATTCAGATTAAACTTAATGCATAATTTTCATAATAAATTTTCATTATTTTAATGTATAAGAAATTTTTTTCTGCTGTGACGGGTGTGACATCATGCAAAGTATACAATTTTAAAGCTATTTACTAAAAAAAAAAAAAAAAAAAAAAAAAAACAGCGATCGGTATTGACAGAAAAGTTGAAAATAGCTAATATACTAACAAAATTTAATAAAACTAACATATTTATGCAGTTAGTTTAAAATTTGTTGTGCCCCCTACTTGTTATAAGTGATGGAGTAGCTATTTTTTTTACAATGGCAAAAAAGTTTTCAATTCATATAGTATCATCTTTCTCTGGTCAAATCCAGTGTGGTCCACTGGCTTGCACGTATTTCAAGCTTATATACAATTTCGTTAATTACCATCTTATGAAAAAATCAAATTGTCCAATTTCTTTAACAAAGTATATTAGCAAAACACATTTAGCTACCAAGCTTTTAAACTTCGTTACTTTTTTATTTTTTACTTACTTAGATTAAGTTTACATATATATTTCCTTTTCTCTCCATAAACGATACCATTAATTTATTAAATTTATATCATATACATAAAATGAAAAAAAAAAAATGTAGAACAAAAAACCAGGCTTTACAGATAATGGAACAAAAAAGAAAATAGAAAGAGAGAGAGGGAGAAAAAAAAAAAAAAAAAGGAACAGATATGTGATACCTTTATAGTCAAGTTCTCGAACAGTATTTTTTTTATTTATTTTATTCATTTATGTAGATTATGAAAGACTTTCCAACAGATCCAGAATACTCTAACAAAATTTCACTCTGTAATAAGGTGAGTCTAAGAAATAATTTGGAAAACGTATAACACATTTGTGAATCTATTTTCAGCAATTACCATCTATAGGCAGAAAAATATCCGAATTCTTTAGTGCAGCTTTTTATATGATATACATATCTATCTATATATGCATACAGGGCTTAATTTATAACAAAAAACGTACCTGAGCTCTAACATTCTGCAACAATAAAAACTTTAGTGCAACCCCCCCCCCCCCCTTGTACACACATTTTTTTTTTTTTTTTTTTTTAAACAGTATTTAAAAAATTTAAAGCAATTTCTTCTTGTTCAGAATATATATATATTCTGAATATATATATCTATATTCGTATATAACAAAATATATTTTGACTGCATCTAATATTCATTTCTATATAATGAAATCTAATAAATAAAGAGAGCAAAAGTAATAAAATCGGGGAGTGAGAAAATTTCCAAACATCGTATTCACCAAGGATTTCTTTGTGTATCGACAGAACACTCGGGGATTCTGTGAGCATTGTTTATAAACTCTGGTGGATTCCGACTAACATTTAAATATTAATTAAAAATTAAGAAGTGCTGGAGCTGCGTTCCTATGAGCTTCAGTGCAAATTAAGCAAGGCGAGGAGCTAATAAGTTGATCATTAAGAATATTTTACAAACATGAACAAAAAGCAGCGAGTAAAAACGGCAGTTACTGTTACGAATAATTCCGGCATTCCTCGTCGCCATTTTTAAATACTGAGACAGAAAACGGACTGAGACATATTTTTGAGTACTAGATAGAAGTATACTCCTATGTGTGCGACACACTACATCAAATATGTAAAGCCTTCAGAAGAAAGACGCAAAAGATAGGAGATCGGAAGAACAGAAAAAGATAATTTATGCTTCCGTATTTCCGAAGCGCTGTTCCGCAGGTCTCCGGGGCGCAGTATTTATGAGCTGATGTGAATTTCGACAATTAAATAATCACTAAAAGCACTAGAGTACCAGAGCTGTTCTCCGGTAAGCTCCGGCGCAAATTAAACCCTGTATATATATAGTGTAAAATGCACTTAAGCAATTTCTACCAATATGCGAAAATGAACTCGAATTATTTTGTGTAGCCTTGCGTATGCTTATAGAATTTAGATACACCAAATAACATGGGAAAAAAATGGTTAAATAATAATAAAAAAAAAAAAGCACACCACAATTGAAAACGGAATATCAGCAATTGTTGCTCATAGACACTACTTATCAGTTTATTTATCAAAAAACGAAAAACTCATTTCGATTAGAAATCGTTTCCATCCCTGCCAATTTTGTGATGTCTTTACGTTTAAAAATGAGTTAGTAAATGTGTGAGAAATTTTCGGGCTTGTTGAGCAGTTCACTTGAGAACCGATTTAAATGTAAATGTGATGCAGGAGCCGATGCTAGTTTGACAACATCAGTACAAAAATGTAACATGTCCAGCGTAGAGATCCCCATCAGACAGTTACATTGTGTCTGAGCCCAGGTTTAATTTTTTTTTCAGCAGACTCGGGCCGGGCCTGCAACAGGCTTACATTGCTTATTTATTTTCGTACATAGTCGAGCCAGACCAGAACTGGGCTTAATTGTTCCCAGGATCTGTCAGGTAGGCAATATGTTTTGTAAAAATAGTAACAGCCATAATAGAATCATTGGGAATATGTCTGGTTCTCAAATTCCCTGCTCATCAAAGCGAAACCTTCTGACAAATTTTCTGACTCATTTTTAACTATAATAGCATAAAAATAATAGGTATGACTATTGAAGCGATTTGGAAATGAACAGCATTTTCCATTCTTTGATAAATAAATTACTTATTGAGTTACAAGAGATTTTTGTCATTTGACGACAGCTTTTTTTCCTTTCCCATGCTATCGCTTCGAAAAGGAGCGATGAAGATATTATTTTCAAAATAGTGGTAGAAACAATAAAGTTTCCCTATAGAATGTGACCCCTGTGTATCGTACAATTTCAAGGTTTGGCTATCTCGTTTTCAGAGGCAAGGTATACTTGCATTCGTAAAATGTTGAAATAATTTAATAACACCAGTATTTACAAGAGAATCTATTTGAAAACAGGTAAAAGTATATTTCTGCGTACTTAATACAGGTGAAATTTTCATTATAAAATTCCGGTGCCAATGTGGCAATTAGGAATTAAAATTATGTGATGACATAATGGCATCACTGCCTCTCAAGGGGTCAAGAAATTTGGTTTGATACCACCCAATATGCTTTTTTTAAATTTTATTATGTAATTTTAATAAGGTATTCCATAATTTTCTTTATTGTGAGCAAAAAACAATGAAGAAATTTACCTCCTGTAGTAAGAGAAACTCAAAAACATTATTTATAACTATTGGGGTAACTGGATCCAGCATGGTCCAGCTACCCCGGATACATGTCCCAGTTACCCCGTCTTGAAAAATTTATGGGGTAACTGGGACACCGGGCTTACATTTGAAACATAAAGTAAATATGTATAGATACCTAATAATATTAATGTGGTTGTATGCCTAATCTTTAAAAAAAAGGATTGTTTAATAAAAGTACTTACAGGATTTTAATAAAAAGCCGAGGAAGTTCAACCATATTGACGTTGTTTAAAAAAAAAAAGAAACGTAAACTTTTGACAACCTATCACAGAAAAGTGAGAGTTGTGATTGAGTTGACACACGTTGTTTTAGGAAGTAGGTGTTAAGGGGCATGTTCACAAAAGCTAAAACTTAAAAAACATCGACAGTTTTTTTATAAAATAGCCTAATGGCCCAGTTACCTCGTGGGTCCAGTTACCCCAACTAACCTTATATCTAGTTCATATTTTGTTATTTTTACAAATATACATAGCTAAATTAAATTCATTTGTCATTTTATTGCAGTGACTGTCAATTAAATTCATTTGTAAATTACAGCTTTTTAAATTCGTATAGAAAGGTAAAATACATCGCGAAAACGCTGCAGGAAAAGAAAATTATTATGTGTTAATCCATGCAAAAAATAATTGCATTATTTGTGTACTGAACGTATGTAAAAATATTTTATTGGTTATAACAGAAATAAAAAATGGATTTTATCTGTATACCGATTACCAAATTTAAATTTTTCGCGTGCCAGAAAAATTAGCTTGCGTGCCAACTCTGGCACGCGTGCCATAGGTTTGCCAACTCTGCCCTACACGATGTGCAAATAAAAGAGTTTTTTTTTTCAAGCAGCTTAATTAGCCTTTTTGAATTTTTACTAAATATATTTATGAATGTTTAATAAGCTGAAAATATGTGAGTCAATAGACTTTATTACTTCTCCCAATTTGAACTTTCTGCGTTCCATAGTTTACGAGTAAAATGGCTGTGACAGACAAACAGACACAAGAGTGATCTTATAATGGTTCCGGTTTTACTTTTTAAGTACGAACCTTAAAAAAGGAAAATAAACATTTTACACACTTGATTGAAATTATAAGAATATTTCAGATACTGTGGACAGTGATAAAAGGAAATAATCCCCCTCCAATAATCCCCCTCCAATACTGGGTGTGTCGCTGAATTATATTTCAAAACATTACTGTTACTCAAAAGCGTTGTTATAATCACTAAATATATATATATATATATATATTTTAATCGCCAAAATAGAGTACCGTATTTTATGGAAGAAACGCCGCAACCGTCGTAAGCTCACCGTCGACTCCTCAAAATTGGTCTAAATAAGTTTAAAAATATCGTAAACGCCGCACCTGTGGGAACGCTACTTTTGTCGACAATGTCTCATTGACCTAACTTTAATCAATGTTTTCTGAACAGGGTAACGTGCCTCATTTTTATAATTTAGGATTCTAAAATTTTATTTAAAATATTTAAATCAGGTTTTAAATATTTTTATGTAATTTCTTTAATTAAGGAGCCGTCGATTGTCATTAAAACCATCCAGAGCGCGGGACGCGGATCCTCTCCTTAGGCACACAACATTTTTTTAAGTGGCTGTCGCAACTTAGCACACTTTTTACGTCGCATGCACTTTAGACCTTTTTTAGCTTCTACTCGAAACCCTCAAACTCTGAGTTGTTACGTTGTTAGTATCTGAGTGGAATAGTAAATTTTCTTTGTCCACCTGTATGGTTCAGTATCATCATCCGAAATGTCACAGTTTTTATAATCGGTAAAGTCAGAAAGTTTCGCGTTGTTGAGCAGGGGACTTGAGAACAGTCTTATAATAATACATTCATGGGATTAATGAATTTTTATTTTAGCCCATTTTACACGCGCGAGAAAAAAATCGTAAACGCCGCACATGGTGTAAACGCCGCACTTGACAAAAAAATAGCTTCAAACTCGTAAACGCCGCGGCGTTTCTTCCATAAAATACGGTATATTTAAAAACAAAGAAAAAATAAGGAAATATTTTACACGCTTCATTGAAGCCATAACAATACCATAAATACTGAAAAAGTATTACATTTTCAGCTGTAAAATATCATTAAGGGGACTCGGTACCAAAAAATTTTATTTTATAACTATAACCTATATTATATTTTTAGGTTCATGTTTGAATAAAGCATAGTCATAACAGATCATAAGAAGTGTTAAATTCTCGATATAGAAGTAATATTTCTTATAAAATTGAATTAAAAAAAATTAACAATTTGTAAATTCTTTCTTCTTTTTCATTTTTCATATTTGGGAATGGATATTTTTATCCTTTTTTCCATAAATCTAAGTATCGGATTTTTGATGAGACCAGTAGATCAGCAGAAAAAAAATTAGTGAATGCATATGGAAAAAGTGAGAAAATAACATGTTTAAAAAATAAATAAATGATCTTATAAAGTTACAAACATATCAAAAATTTGGTACTTAGTTATCCCACACAGGGTCTAAAGATACTTTTTAATAAATTTCAGACAATTTGCTTAATTATTGTAAGAAGCCTTAGCATTTCGATTAAAATGTAAATATAAAAATTTGGGAACCAAGAAAAATGAGTTTAAACATTTCCCTTACACATAAATGACATTAAATTTCATCATTATGACTTAGGTATATCTCCTTTATTATTTATCGAACCGTTCGGAAATTAGGACAGAATGCTCTAAGAATACTAAGGCACATTAAAAGAAAAAAAAAAGTATGAAATTTGACATTTTTGTCATTTTTTATCAAAATGACAGGTAGTGAGTCGCCTTAAAATAAGTTTAAAAAAAAAAATACTCTTTCAGCTAAAATCAATTTTCATGAACTCATGAAAAATAATATTTTGTATTGCAGCACGTTGCTACTGCGCAAGATGACATTATAATACAACATACATAAGATTATAATATTTTATCAATGACTGCAAAAATTGTTAGAAAAATTTGTGAGTCTAACAGTTTTTGGGGTGAATCCACACGCTCCTCACTAATTCATATACTATAAACGCAAACTGCGCGATGCCTCATCACAACAATAAAAGAATAATTAAAGGCCTTACCTTCTATGTATAGATATCCGTTTTTCAGCTCGCGGTTAGTCAGGGCGTCTAAGAATTATGGAGTATCCCGTATCATCATATATTCGTATATCTTTACTCCTTCAGGTCTCAGTGCATCAGGCTTAAAATAGGAATCATGTAACAGACGGTTTATTGTGTCTGTACTCCATTGAAACTACTCATATTGCAGGAAAGGAAAAAAGGAGAAGTTTAATTAGAGATACTAAGAAAGAGATTACATTTTGTACGTCTTCACTTGTGTGAGGACGTTTTAAAAGTGAATATTACATATGTTTTTCCGCGCGTGTTACATCATTAAAATTGATAACCATATGGATGTATTTTCGGCACTTTGAGGTAATCAACCAATTATACATAATTGGATATTTATGAAAGTTACAAGGAAGTAAAGTCTGATAAAATAGTGTTCAGTGTAACAGTCAATTATAATGTTTATAAGTTTATAACGCGAACCAGAATAGAACATAAGTGCTTGCGAGTCTGGTTTAAAACATATCTCACATAAGGCGAAGAAAGATGAAGAGATGCAGTTTCTGTGCATATTACATCTGTCGACTACTAAGTGTTTCTTTTTCGCTATGAACTCTAATGATGTTTTTCTGCAGTAGAAAGAGGGAGAAAATGGGTATCCAAAACTCTTGATAAGGGGATTATATGAATATATCTTCTATCAAGTTCCCCCTTAAGCCCCTAATCAAGATTGATCTGTAATTTTAATTTGTCTCTGTTCTCTTGAAATTCAGGCTTGGGTTCTGGCTTCGTCAAAATGTCTGCCAGCATAGATTTGCTCGGACAATAACGTAATTCTATGGTACCATTTTCTTTCATATACTTAATCATGTGATATTTTAGATCGATGTGTTTTGTCTTGTTGGTGTATTTTTCAGATTCTATCATTTTTATGCAGGATATGTTATCTTCATATACAATTACGGGTAGGTTTTGTGGTAAATTCAAATCCTGTAAAAGTTTTATTATCCACATAAGTTCTTGTGCAGCGTTTGCTGCAGCTACGTATTCAGCTTCTGCTGACGATTGCGCAATGCAAGTTTGGCGTTTGGTTATCCATTGTATCGGATTTTTCCCAAGAAGGAATAAATTCCCTGATGTTGATCTTCGTGTTCGCGTATCACCGGCCCAATCGGCATCGGTGTACACTTCCAAAATTGGTGTACATTCAGTGCTGATTATGAGATTTAGGTCCTTTGTGTGGTAGAGGTACCTGATCAGTCGTTTAACACCTTTCCAGTCTTTTTCCGACGGATTTTCGTTCTTTCTGCTAAGAACATTTACAGCCAGTAGTATGTCTGGCCTAGTTATAGTTGCAATGTATAATAACGCGCCTATCGCTTTACAATAATTTATGTTGTTTGGCATTGGATCTTTATCCTTTTCTGATCTTAAGAAGCCCGTTTCCATGGGTGTTCCGTAAGGTTTTGATTCCTCTAAGTTAAACCTTTTAACGATTTCCATTATTTTTGTTGTTTGGTTAAGGTTAAAGCCGTTATGTGTTTTCTTAATTTTTATCCCAAGATAATTACTAATTTCCCCCAAATCTTCAAGTGTATATTGTGTTTTTAACTTATTTATTACTTCTTCAATTTGCGCATTGTTTCCCGCTATGAGAATGTCATCTACGTACACAACTACGTAGACTATATTTTCCCCCTGTCCTTGTGTAAATAGGCAGGTGTCTGCCTTGCTTTGCATAAAATTTAGTTCTCTAAGAGATTCAGTAATTTTTGTGTACCAGGCCCGGGCTGCCTGTTTAAGCCCGTATATGGCCTTTCGGAGTTTACAGACTTTATCGGGTTCGTTTGTGTTCACGTACCCTTCCGGTTGTGACATGTATACCTCTTCTTCTAGGTCTCCGTGCAGGAACGCGGTTTTTATGTCGATGTGCCTGACACTAATGTTATGATAGGCTGCGGCAGTGAGGAAACATCTTAAGGTGGTGTGGGATACTACTGGGGCGTAAGTCTCGTCAAAGTCGACCCCGTATTTTTGTTTAAATCCCTGAGCTACTAATCTCGCCTTGTAACGCTTTACTTTCCCAGATTCATCATATTTAGCCTTGTAGGTCCATTTGGATCCAATTACTTTGGCTCCCTGTGGTGGTTTTACCAAAGACCATGTTTCATTTTTCATAAGCGAGTTTATTTCGTCGCGTGTCGCTTCAATCCAATTCATTTTTTCTTGTGGGTTTTCAATGTTTAGCATGTCGTGCCAACCTTTCGGTTCATATACCGGATCATGCCGGACTGCATAGGCAAACCTGTCCGGTGGCACGCCTCTATTATGCCTTTCAGATCTTCTCAATTGTTGTGTATGTTGAGACGCGGATGGTGTATCTGAAGAATTTTGGTTTTGTGTTAGATCAAATTCGATTACGCTTGTGTCAGTCTGTCGTGTGTGTTTGTTTGTTTCTGACATTAACTCATTCGTGTTTGAACTTTCATCAGCATTTATATTACCCATGTTATTTTCCGCGAATTTTACGGTTCTAGCTAAAATGACTCTTTCGTCACTAGTAAATATTCTGTACGCTTTCGATCGGTTGTCGTAACCTACGAAAATGCCTTTCTCTGCTTTATCATCTAATTTGCCGCGTTTTGATTTGTGGATGTATGCGTACGCAGTACAGCCGAATACTTTAAGATATCTTAAATTTGGTTTTCTGTTTAGCCAAAGCTCATATGGCGTAGTGCTAATAGATTTGGAAGGCAAGCGATTCTGCAAATGATTTGCGGTGCAGATTGCTTCTCCCCATAATTTATGTGGGAGGTTAGCTTCGCTTAACATGCTTCTAGTCATGTCTAACAGTGTCCTGTTTTTCCTCTCAGCAATGCCATTTTGACTTGGACAGTATGGTACGGTGAGCTGGTGTTCGATTCCGTTACATTTAAGATAGTTTTCTAATTCATCGTTGACATATTCCCCGCCATTGTCGGATCTGATGGCGGTTGGGAATTTTCCAAACTTATTTTTGACGGTTGAGATGTATTCCCTCAATTTTTCATATGCTTCGCTCTTTTTCGACATTAAGTAGATAACACAAAATTTGGAATAGTCGTCAATGAATGTTATGAAGTACCGCTTTCCCCCTATGGTGGGTGTATTTATCGGCCCACATACGTCACTGTGGATTAATTCTAGCCTTTTCGTGGCTCTATGTGCACCCGATTTGGGAAATGGGGCGTCGTTGGTTTTGGACTTTATGCATACCTCACATTCTTTGTCGTGTCGGCAGTTGTTTATGGTAATTCCGTTCACTAGTTGTTTTTGTACAATGGTTTTAATTGTTTCGTAGCTTCTGTGGCCTAACCGCCTGTGCCACAACTCAATACATTTTGTGTTTGAACACTTATGTGTAATGTTTACATGATTGCTTTCAAATTGATTATCATTGTTTACTTGTACTTCATATAAATTGTTCTTTAATCTACCTTGAAGAATTACTTCATCGTTATGTATAATGTCGCATGTATCTTTTTCAAATTTAACTTGACATCCGTTTTTCGTTGCCCTGCTTACTGACAGCAGGTTAGTTTCGATTTCAGGCACAAACAGTACGTCACGAAGTATAATCTGCCTGTTGTTTTCTCCTGTGTGAATTACAATTTCCCCTGAGCCATATGAAATTAGTTTATTGCCATTCGCGACTGTTACGTTAGTTTCTGTGTCGCTAGTCATATTTGAAAACATTTCTTTGGAGTTGGCAATATGGCTAGAGCTTCCGCTATCGATAATAAAAGTTTGTTTATTTGCGGGTCGTTCAATTAACAACGCAACATTTTTATTTTCATTTCCTATCTGTCTTGTATCTTGCGGTTTCGCGGTTTTGGCATTTTCTTCAAAACATAGAGAGGTGGTGTGATTTTTATTTTTGTAAAATTTATTATTTTGTACTGGATTATTATTATTTTTCCGTTTCAGGAACCAACAATCGTTGTACGAATGGTTCTTCATTTTGCAATAGGAACAAAATTTGTTACCTCTCTTGCGGTCTGTGTTAACTAATTTTTCTCGAGCCTTGTATGCTTTAGTACTATGTTCCGAGTTTTCGGAATTTTCAACTCTACGAGTATACTCATCAAATAATTTGCCTTTAATAAAGCTGGGCGTCAATTCATCTTCATTTCTCGACTCTAACGCCGTAATCAATGTGTCATATGACGGCGGTAATGAGCACAAAAAGAGTGCAGATATATGAGAGTCGGTAACATTTTCTCCGATCGCAGCTAATTTGTCGATAAGTTCCATTAATTTCGTGATGTGTGCGATTAAGTTCCCTCCTTCGTTTAGCTTTGTGCTATACAATTTTCGAAGGAGGTGCAATTTGCTTGAGAGATTGGACCGTTCGTGAATATTTTTCAAAGTGTCCCAAGTCTCTCGAGCCGTGTTTAAATGTTTGATGTTAATTATCTGCCCATCTTCAATACTGAGATTGATTAGTGCCCGTGCTTTCCTGTCTTTCTTATTCCAATTTTCAGTCAAAGGGTCTGGAGCTTGATCGGTAATGACATCAAATAGCTCCTCTCTAATTAAAAGCATTTCTAATTTAAACCGCCAACAAGAATAGTTATTGGCGTTAAGTTTTTCAATGGCTGCACTATCTTTTGCGTAAGCCATAATTTTTCTTTCCTTTAAGTCAATTAGATACTTTTTCCTTCACCTGACTACCGGATTTATTTATCTGGCTTAATTTGCCTAAATGGATATCTATATTTGTTTAATTTACTAAATGAGACATTAAATCAGTCTCATAATCAAAATATGTTAGAAAAATTTGTGAGTCTAACAGTTTTTGGGGTGAATCCACACGCTCCTCACTAATTCATATACTATAAACGCAAACTGCGCGATGCCTCATCACAACAATAAAAGAATAATTAAAGGCCTTACCTTCTATGTATAGATATCCGTTTTTCAGCTCGCGGTTAGTCAGGGCGTCTAAGAATTATGGAGTATCCCGTATCATCATATATTCGTATATCTTTACTCCTTCAGGTCTCAGTGCATCAGGCTTAAAATAGGAATCATGTAACAGACGGTTTATTGTGTCTGTACTCCATTGAAACTACTCATATTGCAGGAAAGGAAAAAAGGAGAAGTTTAATTAGAGATACTAAGAAAGAGATTACATTTTGTACGTCTTCACTTGTGTGAGGACGTTTTAAAAGTGAATATTACATATGTTTTTCCGCGCGTGTTACATCATTAAAATTGATAACCATATGGATGTATTTTCGGCACTTTGAGGTAATCAACCAATTATACATAATTGGATATTTATGAAAGTTACAAGGAAGTAAAGTCTGATAAAATAGTGTTCAGTGTAACAGTCAATTATAATGTTTATAAGTTTATAACGCGAACCAGAATAGAACATAAGTGCTTGCGAGTCTGGTTTAAAACATATCTCACATAAGGCGAAGAAAGATGAAGAGATGCAGTTTCTGTGCATATTACATCTGTCGACTACTAAGTGTTTCCTTTTCGCTATGAACTCTAATGATGTTTTTCTGCAGTAGAAAGAGGGAGAAAATGGGTATCCAAAACTCTTGATAAGGGGATTATATGAATATATCTTCTATCAAAAATGAGACTTTATACTGAAATACAGAAACAAATTTTTTAGATTGTTTTAACACTGTTTTCTAGTCACAGTCTCTACGGTTATCTGTCACCCTCAATCTGAAAGTATGTTCCCTCTGACACCACATGCACAGAGTATGGAGATCTAATTTAAAATCTCCTTACTCTGTCCTCTGTGGCCACATGGCTCCTGGTAGGGGAACAGGTCAGCATGGATTGCTTCAAAGGGATGAGCCAGCCCTGACCAAAGATAACCTGAGGCTACATCGACCCTACTGAGGAGGAGCTTCACCCCTTTCTTTCATTCACAAAGGAATTCGCGCTAAGCTGTTACCTTTCTTCATCGGAGATCTAGAGCGACTGATGTTCTTTTTTTTAGAAGTTTCATTTTTTTCGCGAATTTGGTATTTTTTTGTAGCCTTCAAAACCTGTATGGTTAAATTATGCATTGCGCGCCAATTTCACATGTTTTTTTATTTATTTATTTATTTATTTATTTATTTATTTATTTATTTTTTATTTTATTTTATTTTATTTTATTTTTTACATTGGAGAATTAATAATGGAGAATAATATATTTTATTTCTAAGAAATATTGTTATTTTACTTACACAGATTACTTAATACTATTTTCTCAATAATTTGCATTCTGTTCTTTCAAAATTAGTGCTTTATTTAATGCAATTATTTTAATTTGTTTAAATTTTATGAAATTCATTGTAATTTTTCTTTCAATTATGACACTATTTCCACTGATTGAATCACGTATCTGATTAGTGAGTGTGGTTAAACATATTAATATAGTTGGATTGTTCTGTAATTGATATATGTTATTGAGATTTTCTATGCATGTTCGTTATTGAAAAATAAAGTATGTAGCGTACATAGTTTGTTTATAGAGACACTCAAAAGTATTCCATTATATTATGGTCTATGGGGAAATGTAATTATATAAATACGTAGCACCTACAGTCGTCGTCGGGTCCGTACGCCTGCCCGCATATAGCAGCGCAAAAACTACCCAACCGAATGGTTTGAAATTTAATATAGATAATTGTTCCAGATTTTGTCGAGTCGCTTCAAATTTTATGAAAGTCGAATCAAAACTTAAAAAGATATTATTAAAAGTTTTCTTCGTTCTATTAAATCCTATCATACGAAATTAATTCAATGATATCCCACAATAGGTAATGATTCTAGGTTGCCATGGTGATGACGTCCTATTTAAGATATAGTCATATTATTTCCGTATTACTGAATTAAATATATATAATCGTAATAAATTTTGTATTCAGGCATTTTTACATAAGAGTGCAATAGCTATAGCACCAAGATCTGACTATTTATGAAACTAGTTACAGTACGAACGCACATCATTTGTCACGTTTGACGTACAAATTCCAACTTGTTTTTCTTCTCTTGGAATATGAAAAATATTGCCAACATTTCGTTATTGATACATCATACAAAAAAGTTTTTGTAATAACTTATGCGCTCACGCACGTTATGTATCTGTAAATTTGGTGGTATCCACTATTCAGATGAAAAAGAGTAAAAATATAAAAGTGTTGGAAAATGAAAGTGTTCACTAAATATATCCAATTTTCCGGAACCCTAATATATATAGATTTTCACCTGAATGAAAAAAAAAATATTTTGGACATTTAGTTGAAAATCAATCAACCCGAACCCGGCCTGCAAAAGTCAAAAGACAATCCGAAATAATGAAAGCCAACCCGACCTGCAACTTAAAAATATAGCGCCAACCCGACCGACTTGGACTGGGGGTCCGGTCGGGTTCAGATAATAGCGCGTTACTGATCCGATGCAGAACTCTTACTTTGAATTGAGAAGAGCTACGAAATATTTTTCAATTAGTTATGGATGACATTCACAATGCAAATCGTCCTTTCCTCTTTTTTCTGAAAAACCCCTTTGAGTTTCCAATTTCTTCTAATAGTGGTTCCACAGATTTTTACCATCTGTGATGAAATAATAAAGGTATGAAAAGAATGATTTGGACGTAGCGTAGTAGAAAAGAACCCAAGGCACAGTAATGACAAGATAGTAAGTAATCAGTTATATATGGGGCCGGTATGTGAAACGATGGTGTATGCTATTCCTTCAGCATTCAGGTTTCAAAGAATCACCCCCTGCTCACGATAAATTTTCTCTTTCTGTGATGACAGTTGTACGATTACAGTCAAGCTATATCATCAACTCATTAGTTTCAATTCTTGGTGACGCGGTAATGGAAATCTTTACAAAAGCAAAAATGCTACAAACTACACTTTGCATGGCAAGACAAATTTATTAGTAAAATGGAGAATATCCAGAGAAAGATGTATGAAAATTTTGCGATTTATTGTTTTATTCAAAAAAGTTGAGCTCAAAAAAGAAGCGGAGAATCACTAATCAACAGTTATTTTGAATAAATACTCTATGAAGGGTAAAAATATTTTGAGAACTAACCATACTGCCCCCCCCCCCAGCCCTTCTTCCACTTCTAGCTTTAGATCGCTATCAAATTTCTTCTTCAATAAATAAATAAATATAATTTTCTGAATCTCTAAAAATTGAGGAAAAAAAAAAAATATGCTCATAAGAAGTAAAAAAAAAAACACTCTTTTGTAATATTTTAATGGGAATTTTGAATTTCATGAAGTTCGAAAAACTGTCTTTACAATTCTTTAATTTGGATCGCGATTATTCCACATCCACCGATAAAATTAGGCTTGTTAGCAAGCGCGAAATAAAATTTATTGATAAATATATAAATTTACTTTGTTTCGTTTCTAAGTCATAGAAACAGGGGGAAAAAAAGGGCAGTGATATCGATTACAAAATACTTCTTACAATCTTTACGTACAAAAAATAAAGTTGAGTTAATTAAAAAACTGTAAACAGTACTTACTATACAGTTGACTTCAAACCTAATTAGAAAATCGCTGGCATCAATATCAACTCTAGAAGTAACATTTCAATTTTCATTTTATTTTATGTGTAATTTAATCCAATTTTGTATGAATTTATATTTTTATATGAAATATTCGCGAAAAATATTGATATTTAGTAGTAAATACGCTTGTAAGAAAACATGTTCTGGATTTTTTTTCACGAAGAGTCGTTTCATAGTATTATTTATGTGTACAATATTTTTAAAAGCATTGAATGAGACAGCATTTGTTAATGCTTACTTCGGTTTCATTCGGATTTTATATTTTTCAAAGGTTTATTATGTGATATGTACTGGAATACCCATGTCTTTATAGTAACCATCTCAATTTAATAACTGTTTTTAATTATTATATTATGTATGCTTTCCTTGTCTAATAAAGTTTCCTCTACTCATGTTTTGTACACCATGGTGAATTATAAGTATTTAAACGAATACTTTTTGAACATCCATTCAACGCTGTTATTCAACCATTTTATTCGATTTTCCCTATCGTAATCAAAACCGCATGATGAATCATCTGTCATTAGACTGGAAGGAGAAAAATATATATACAGTAAATTCTGTCTAAGGTGGACTCTGTATAAGCCGGAAATCTGTCTACCGCGGAAACGGAAAGCATTTTAAGGTCCCACCGAAACCAAAATTTTGCATAAGGCGGAAAAAAGGATAATTTAAAAATGAAAAGCATTTTGTTTATTAAACTTTAAAACTGATAAGTCAAATGCTCAATGTCGTGCATGTTAGTTAAATTCCGTAACACCTTGAAAAAGTTAATTCAAAAGAACAGAAACTGTTTAAATTTAAGGAATTTATGCTTGTGCCATTTTTTCATATGCAAAATTATATTTAAAAGTTAACTTTTCTAGTAGAATGAACATTTATGAAAATATATTTTTTCGAAAGTGCAATATATTATACTTTAAGGATGTACTCAAATTCAAAGTTATAGCTTTCTGTCTCATTCTCGAAGTTTATTGACGGGTTTTTGTTAGTTTTTTTGTGTGTGTGTGTGTGTAAACTTCCAATTTGCATGTATTACAGCAGTACTAAGAAATTGAATAGCGTTTCTCATTTATCTCTAAAGACAAAAGATCTTTCCGAATTTCAGTTTTCAACCGATTTTCGAGTCAGGAAAATCAATAAAAAATCATCAAATTCGAGGGTTTTTTTTTTTTGTTTTGTTTTTTGTTTTTTGTTTTTTTGGGGGGGTGCGGGAGGGGAAGCTTTTTTGTATAAGCCGGAATATTGTCTACCACGGAAAATTTTCTCAGTCCCCATCGATTCCGCCTTAGACAGAGTTTACTGTATAATGTCAATAAAACTTTTAATTATTTGGAGAGTGATTGCGCTTTATTTCTTTAGCTATTTTATTAGGTTTTACTGATTATGTGTAGATTTAAGACAAAGTTTTGAAACTAGAACTAATTTTTTCTTTGTTATTAAAATATAACATTTCTTTCTTTCTTTATTGATAGTTAAATATCTTCTGTAATTATCATCTGATCTATACTTTTTTTTTAAATTGTCCTTGTGTCAGTATAAATTTTAAAGAAAATTTTAATTTTAAGAGGGCACAGGACCTTAAAACTTTCAAAAAATCAGTTTTCGGTTTTGTTTTATTCTGATTGTTTTAATATTTCTCAACAATATGCAAAAAAACCCCATTCAAAAATATGCACTTTTTTCTTGAGTTATAATCATTTATTAGAAAAGGTGATAGGGAAAAGGTCATTTATAGGTGAGTATAATTGAAGGTCCGTAGATATCGAAACTTTAAAAAGCGTTTTCTCTGATTAGTAAATTTGAAGTTTGTGCGCACTGTTGCTTTCAAACTATGTAAACTACAGCTTTTGCAAAATAAACAAATGTGCGTTTCTATATAGTCTACATGTAGAACAAAAAAAAAAAAAAAAAAAAAAAAAAAAAAAAAAAAAACATATTTTGGTTATTTATTTGTTTGCACTTGAATTTTTTTTTTGGTACTAAAATTGAATTTTAAACGAAACTTTTTGTGTATATTTTGGGTTTAATTTAGAAGTAGGTGTGGTACGATTCTATTTTGTTCAAAAATTGTTTTCTATATGCATAATTTACAATTTTATCATGCGCGCAGCACTTAGATTTTATCTCACGCATTAGCAATATGAAGGTTTAAATTTAAAATTTAAATATTAATTTTGTATATACAACATTTTCTTTCTTTTTTTTTTCCTTCTTTTTTTTTTTTTTTTTTTTCATAATACAGTTAAGAATATATAGTTTAGGTAGAAAGGGAAAAAAATCTTAATTGCATATTATTTGCGTTTTGGTATTTTGAAAAAGGCGGTGTTTTTGATCGTTTCAAGATACTCAAAAGATAAATATCCCCCCCCCCCCTATAATATGAATTTTTTTTTTTTTTTTTTTTTTTTTTTTTTTTTTTTTTTTTTTTCTTGTGTGTGTGTGTGTAAAAGTTTTCAACAGCGGACATCTGCAGGCTGCGGAATTTGTTCGATAATCGAAGGTGTCTGCTTTTGTGAGGTAAAAATAAACAAATATGTCAGGGTTGTTGATTAAAAAAGGCTGTAGCTAATTAAAGGTGTCC
This sequence comes from Maratus speciosus, assembly GCA_963932465.1. Lineage (NCBI taxonomy): Eukaryota > Metazoa > Arthropoda > Arachnida > Araneae > Salticidae > Maratus > Maratus speciosus. Next base: position 77,643,379 of record OZ010793.1, on the reverse strand, counting down.
GATATTAGGTATCCGAGATCCAATAACCTTCATAACGGACACTTCCGAATACTGGACACCTCTATTTAGCGGTATATGATGCTTCTATATAATGCAGGGTTGGACTTTTTGCAGAAGGAGCACTTGATTAAATGTTGGGCAAACTGAACAGTGTCCCCTATTCCCTCCTCCTTCGCTTTTAGGGGCCCCAAATTAAATATTCAATTTTTGTAAAGCTTTTACTTGAAATGTGTTTCGACGTTGTACTGATTATAATCAATATTTTGAACTTTTAAAATACAATAAGATTAAAAACTAAATAAATTTTTAAAGAAATCTAAATTCAGTAAAACTTCTCAATCACGGGCACCTCGGCAACGAAATTTCCGAAAATTTAACCCTCACGCTGCGTATCCCGCGATTTCTACGGCCAACGTAAAAGTGGCAAAATTTGCGCAACCCGCAAATTCCGGAGCAAATCTTTTTTTTTTTTTTTTTTTTTTTTTTTTTTTTTTTTTCATGATTTAGTTCTATTTAAAAGAGAAACTCTTTCACAAAGATTTTGGACATATTTGAACTCTAAAATATATGCAGATTTCAAACATCTAATAAAATGCGTAATTTTTGAACCTATATTCATAATATATATATACGCAGCGAGAAAGTTAAGGCATTCTGTTACAAATATTAAAAAAATATTTCCTGAATCCGAAAATTCGGACATAACAATAATCGTGAATTTTGACAAATGGTCGCCATAAAAAATCTATTTCGTCAATTGCTCGCAGGAAATAACTTCAATTTCACCAAAGAATTGCCGGATAAATGTGAATTTGGTCAAAGGGTTACTGAAAAAACGCGCATTTCTTCAAATGATCACGGAAAAAGCGAATTTCTTCAAAAAATCGCGGAGAAAACGCAAATTTTGTAAAAATAAACGCGAATTTCGTCAAAGGATCGCGAAAAAAAACTCACATTTCATCAAATTATTCCGCGATTTTCTTCAAAGAATCGCTGAAAAAACGCGAATTTTATCAAAGGGCTGCGAAAACACGCAAATTTCGTCAAAGAGTCGTGGAAGAAATGCGAATTTTATCAAAGAGTCGTTTACAAATACAGTGGTCTCTTTAGAAAACAGCACACATACATATGTTTATTATTATAGGTATAGTTTTTAATCTGAAATAATATACCCAACTAACTTTTGAAGAAAATGGGTTAACCCAAACCCAACTTGCAGGAATCTAAACTCAGCCTGAAATTGACCCGAATCGAAAACAGCTAACCCGACCCACAACAAAAATAATTAGTGCAAAGAGGGAATTCCCCTCGCCCCCTATTGCTGTAACATTTCAGAATTTTTTTTTTTTTTTTTTTTTTTTTTACTGAGAATCACCCCTGATCAGGAGTTTTTTTTTTTTTTTCAACTGCGATTCTTAATTTTAGTTTAAAATAGCAATGGCAGATGGTATTGCAAGCAATAGGCGCTAAATCGGTGCCCGATTTAACAACTATTGTTTGCAGCGCCATATATCGCTGCTATTGTAAAGTAAAATAAAAAAATCGCAGTGAAAAATCTCCTGACATCTTACATAATCCTCCTGCAAGATTTTTTTAATTGCTGTCACCATTTGCAAGTTACTGAATTTTAAAATCAGTCAGTCCATTTCAGGACATCCGATATGTTTTTTAATGTTTTTTAAGTTTCAAAGCATTCTTTAGTGAATTACAACTGATCTTAGATATAAACAGACAAGCAGTCTTGTACAAATTGGTATTTTTTACATAATCCTGAATATTAGAAAATATTATTAAATAATTGTTTGGGCGTGCCCGTTATGGAGCTTTTAGTACTGTATGTAGTTTTTATCTTAAAAAATATTTAGACTTTCTATTCAAAATTAGGGTCGGCTCGAATCCTTCTCGCAAGAGTGAAAACCCAATCTGAAACTCATCCAAACCCGAAATAATAATGTATGTTAATCTGCCCCAAACCCAATGCGCTAGGCACAGCTAAAAAGTAGAAGTCAACCCGACCCGCCTCAGAAAAGTAGAAGTCATCCGGACCTAAACCCGACCCGCCTCACCAGTGGATGAGAAGTTCTGCCCTCGAAGCTGGTAGACGGAAGGTGCTGGGTTCGAACCCAATCGCGCCCGTCGGCCTAACCGTTTCAGAGTTTTCGTGGTTTTCTACGAAACCGTGGATTCCCATGCGTAAATACGGGTTAGGTTCTATTAGAAAGACCCCCATGGAGGGCACACCCATTAGGGCCTATAACTCTCGTGTTGATAATCGGCCGTCAAAAATCAACCCATCAATCAACCTAAACCCGATCCGCAGCAAAAAGGTAGATGTTAACCCGACCCGCAGCAAAATGTAGCAGTCAACCGGACTCAAACGCGACCCACAGCAAAAAAGTATAAGTTAACCCGACCAGCAGCAAAAAATAGAAGTCAACCGGACCCACATCCGACCCGCAAGAAAAAGTAGAAGTAACACGACCCGCGCATCAGATTGGAGTCTCCAAATTTCCAAAATCGCTCCCCCCCCCCCCCCCCCACACTTTTGAGGACTCTTTAGATCCGCCCTTGTACTGAACTTCGAATTAAAAGTTATAGAAGATAAAATTGTAAAATCAAAGCAAATGTCAATGTATTCATTTTTTAAACTCTGCAGTAATTAACGTATGTAATTAACTTTTGTTTTGATACTTATATTTTTATATTTTTTCCTAATGTGAAAAATAATTTTTAGTAACATTAATCGTTACCTATTTTCAACAATTAAAATCTAAAATTAAACATGACCTCCATTAACAGACCACCTCTCGGAGAAACCCATTTTTATTGGAACGGAACGTGGGTGTTTTAGGGAGGTTTTACTGTATTTGTTATCAGAGACGAAAAAGCGTTTTACTGATAAGCATATCTTTTCACTGTAAAAAGGCAGTGATACAACGGTATACACACCTTTGGGAACAGGTCTGGTGTAGAGAAAGACAAACTGAAATCTTTCTATCCAGCTGAAATCATCACTGGGATTGGGGAGGAAAAGGAAACTTGTATCCGTGTGGGATCCCTGCTCTGATATCAACTAATTAGTTTCAGAGGTTTCTTGGCGAGGGGCAAATCTCCACAAAGTAAGAAATGCCTAAGGCTGTATTCTCTTTCCTGATATTTGTCTGGTCAGGTTGGGGAATTTTGAGAGAACAATGATTTTGAGTCAACATGCTATGGCGGTTAAAAATATTTCCAGCACGAACACTGACTAATACTGTTTCTACCCCCTCCAGCTACGGGCTTGTCTTAAAAATGTTTTTGAAAAGATATCAATATATAAATTGTTTACTTTTATTTTTAATTAGTTGAGTTAAGAAAGCACACCTGCTTTATACAACTTACTTGAATATTGTAGTACATTAACCTATTGAAACAACATCCCGACGACATTAAACCTTATAGCTCTGGTGAAAATGACAACTGAATTATAATCTAAATATATCAAATCATGTTAATAATACAACTTCCAAGAGTATATAACTATATCTTGGACTTGTTACATGAGTACTAAATGAATGCATAATAAATAAACAGATCATACTCATATAAAAAATTATTCTTAAATTGTGACAGATTTTTAAACATTTCTGAATACGCATGCATTTTAAAACTTTCCAAACACCTGCCATGCTCAAACTCTGGTAAAGATAGTACTCGGATTGCCATAAAATTTTTATGTTACTGAGGATTTTTATAGAATGTTCGGTAGTAAAAAAAGAAGTGAGTAGAATTTGCGGTTCGTTTACAGATACACACAAAAGAATTCTTTTACATTATGATCTATGAGGAAAAAACGTTTGCACTGCATTTTAATAATGTTATGATACATCAAACATAATGAAACTTACTGGAGTACACAAAACATTTTCTATAGATTATTTTCTATCGCAATTATCGTTCCTTTACAGAGAGACACGAAATTTGCTTACAGGCACAGGAACTGATTAAAATCCATAATTGCTGGAAGTGAGTTTACCACTGTTGGATACATTTTTATATCTTACACATTTTTATATGTTACCTAATTTTGAGTGGTATGGATTTTTAAACATATGTAAATCTTTACAACATACTTTTGCTTAACTTTTGTAACTTATGTAAACCTTTAGCAAATGTTGAAAATGGATTTTACCTCATTATGTCTTTTTAAATTGTTTATTAATATATAATTGTATAATATATAATTATATAAAACTGAAAAAAAAAATGAAGACTCAAATGTAAACTGGCTACTTTCTGACAAATTTTTGTTCGTAAACGTATCAGACTGGCAAGTGCTCTTGTTCAAAACTGTAATCGAACTATTTTTCCGCTTTTACATAAAAGCGGAAAATAACTGAAACATAATTTTCAGAGAATGGAGTCAAACTTTGAGTTTTGAGTACGTGTTGATTATATACAGAAAAATTATTTTAGTATGTTTTTAGCCGAGTGTTGAAGTGTAAATAAATATATAGAGCAGATAATTATGTAAGCATGTCTGTCTTATTTCTACCAAAGCCATCTAATTGTATATTCTTTTAATTGATTACTTAAAACTTTGTTTATATCAGAAACAGGGAATGATTTTGTAAACTAGCATTTTTATACATTATTTATTTAATTTATTTTCTCTGCGGTTGACAGACGATTTTTTTTTTTTTTTTTTTTTTTGCGACCGTTTGAGAAATTTGTTTCTGCGATCTTGGCAAAATTCACGGTATTTTCCCATTATTGTTTGTAGAAACTCGCGGTCTTTTCCGCGACCAATTCACGAATTAATTTTACGAAATTCCGCAAAAGAAAAAAAATATATATAACTTCCATGGAAATTAAAAAGTGTTCATGAAATAATTTAAGGAAGGTAAAATAGAGCACAGCCTTTCTTATTATGCGGGATTTTACTACTTTGTGGATAGTTCGCGCAATGCCGCACGTTACTTCATAGCTTGCAGCTCAAAGAAAACTTTGCCCCATAACGGAAACTCTTGAAATGCCCCCTCCTAGAGATCTGCATGGCCCGTACCCGGTCGGCAAAGTAAAGTCAAAATTTCTAACGAGCCGGCAGATTGAAGACGATTGTTTTAACGGACCGGACCGGGCAGCACAAAAAAAATCGGGCAGAATCCAAAATTACGGGCCCGGCCGTTTATTTTTTTCTTAGGCCCTGGTCCATGTCCATAAAAAGATTAAATCTTAAATGGGCCGATGTACCAGATATAGAAATTAAGCCGATAAAATACGAGGGCCGGTAGTAGACTTAAGAAGTTACTTCAATCGTGCGAAAGGCACCCGTTCGTTAATGTTAATCTTATGGGAAAAATTTTTTAAGATATCTCATTTGCATTTCAATATTCTACTTCACTTTCGGAACCGGTTTAGAAAATGAAAGAAAAATAAAATATAAATAAAATAATAAAGAATAAGAAAGTAAGAGGAAATAAAGAAAATCTGCAAAAAAAAATCGAAAAAGTAAAAAAAAAAAAAAGTCTTTATAGCGATCGACCCCCAGCTTTGCAATGCAAAAAAATCTGCTAAAAATATTGCAATGCAAAAGAGAACGCAACAGTCATATAACATCATAGTCATATAATAGAGATAACAATGCAGTCAAGCGAAAAGACCCATTCATTAACGCTAATCCTATGGAAGACATTTATAAAGATATCTCGGTTCGGTCACATTTCAGTTGTTTTTAAATGATTTTTTTTTGCATGAAATAGTTGAGATCGATCTGTACAAAGGCCGTTGTTTACTTTTTCCATTTTGTTTATAGGTATTTTTATTGAGGACACTTTCATTTTCGAAACTGGTTTCGAAAGTAAAAGCATCCTTATAAAAAAAAATCTGCAATCAAAATCGAAAAAGTAAAAAATGGCCTGCATACAGACCGAGCTCAGTTATCCAATTCAAAAAAAAAAAAAAAAAAATCTTTTTAAAATATTGAAATGCGACTGAGATATCTTTATAAATTTCTTTCATAGGATTATCATTAGCGAACGAGTCTATTCGTTTGACTGAAGTAGCCTCTTAAAAAAAAAATTTCGCCCATTGAATTAACATTAGCGAGCAGGTCTTTTCAGATGACTGAAGTAGCCTCCTCGGGAAAGTAATTTGTGTAGAAAAAAGGATAGTAGTAATAATCAACTTTTGGTAACGGAAAATTTGGAAATATACCTTAATAAATTACAGAGAAATATTTCAAAAATCTCTTAAAAAATATATATATATATACAGCTTCAAAAGCTATGATGTTTTTAACCACCTTTTTTCTTTCGTTCTGAACATATTAATGATATTAAGGAATCTAAACTTAAATTTAAGAGTCTAATGAGTCTAAGTGTTTGTTACTGCTACGATTATGTATGTTCTAGCTCGCGAACATATAGTAATCTAAATTCTCAAATATACTGTTAAAATTTACCATGAATATTTATGAAGTATTCCAGAAAAGAATTTCAACTGTATGTTAAGAAAAATCGGCATTTTTGGTGGAAATTGAGTCGAGTCTGATATTTTTATTTTTGCACCGGGCCAGAAAATTCCGCCTCGTGCAGACGTCTAACCCCCCCCCCCCCCCCTGCTGAAAAAGAAAATTTTATACAAAATAAAACTAGTCGGATGTACCAATCCCAAAACTTTCTTCTATCTCATACATGTTAATACTTCAAAATTCGCTATCACACTGCCAAAATTAAATGGCAATCTATGCATCTCATGAGGATTCTAACGATATGCAATTCCGTGCATTAGTTCTTGAGATATGACTATCGCTGAAATCGTCTAAATTCAGCAAAATGCTGCCTAGCAGCGCCTCCTATTGGATGATTTATACCAAATCCTAATCAGCAACAATTTATGTCAACGGCCGACTGAATCTGAAGTTTGGAGAAAATCCGTACATTAGTTTTTGAGATAGAGCAATAGCGAAAATCGTGAAAATTTCTGCATAGCAGCGCCACCTATTGGGTGATTAACACCAAAACCTAATTAACAACAACTTGTGTCAACATACAACTACATCTGAAGTTAGATGAAAATTGGTCCATTAGTTCTATTGATAGAGCTATTGAGGCAATCGTGGAAAAGGCAGCAGAGAAGCGCCACCTGTTGGGCGATTTACACCAACACCTAATCAGTAGCAAGTCATATCAAGGACTAACTTAATCTGAAGTTTGATGAAAATCCGTGCGTTAGTTCTTAAGATAGAGCTATTGGGGAAATCGTGTAAATCCTGCAAAATTCATCATAACAACGCCACCTGTTGGGCGATTTACACCAAAACGTAATCATCATCAATTCATATCAAGGACTAACTAAATCTGAAGTTTGATCAAAATCCGTGCATTAGTTCTTGAGATAGAGCTATTGCGAAAATCGTGAAAAATGCAGCATTGCAGCGCCACCTGTTGAGCGATTTACACCAAAAACTAATCAGCATCAATTTGTATTAGGCACTAACTGAATATCAATTTTTATTAAATTCCGCGCATTAGTTCTTGAGATAGAGCGCCCACAAAATTTGTGTCACATACACACAGACAGACAGACAGACAGACAGACTCACAGAGTCACAGACAGACATTTTGTAAAAACATGTTTTTTGGAATCTCTGACCCCTAAAACGTGTAAATCCGTCGAAAACCGGAATTCGAAAATTTTCATGAATCCAATACTTTCTTCTTGTAAAGATAGAAGAAAGTAAAAAGGTGCTCGTGCTATTTTATTTAAAAAATCGGACCTCTTTAAAAGATCCACGCTCCAGTAATTTGTATACCGTTTTTAACACTAGAAAGCCTGCGAGCAGTCATTTTGACTGCTACCACATGAATATATCTCGGTTTGAACCAGGATTTTTTTTTTATAAAACTAGTTTAAAAGATGCAAAGAAAAACTAGTTAAATGGATAAGTTAATAATTTAAAATAAACATTCTGGTGTGAAATATTTTTCTAAAATTTGAGTAAAATTCTCGTCTTTCTAGTGTTAATCTGTGCTTGCCTGAACCTTGAGCCTTCTCGAAGTTAATTTGTAAGTTCCCGAAAAAATGTCATTGTACAAAGCAAAGCATCTTTTTCCTTCCAAGAGGTACATGATTGGAGATCCTAGTCACGTCATACAGCTGGTAGGGAATAAACTCCGCCTCCACTGAGTGATAAGATTACCAGAGGTTGGCGCGAAAGCGCTTTATTTTTTTATCTTTTTCTCTTCCTTAAAAATCTCATTTCGCCAAATTTCCGATACCCTGTTGCAATCAGAGCCATCTGTCGGAAAAATTCGACGCGACAAACCTGTCCCTTTGCCCCTTAAGGCTTTGTATCACTCATTTCTTTTTCCGGATCTGAGTTCTGCTTGTGTCCTTTCTTCCCCCCCTTTCTAAACACGCCTTGCCTTTATGAAGCTGTCAACGAGTTGGGGTCAAGCAGGGGGTCAGAGGGGAAGCGGTTAGGGGCCAAGTAAGGGAAGAAAACTCCTTTTAGGGCAGTCTTGGACACAGAAAGAAATGGACAAGAGTTCTTCTACGGGAAAAAAAATAGGAGCGAGCTTTCCAATATTCAGATAATTCCACAGATCGGGCAAAGAGCGTCCAGGGGCTTGATATTGTCCCCCACTCTCCCCGCCTCTTCATGCACCGTTATTTAAAAAAACTAAACATTTTCGATGCCTTATAAAACATTTTGAAACATTAATGATTTTATATTTAAAATATATAAGCTAAGATATTTTGCATGTAATTATCAGTTAAATAAATTCAGCTGATCTACAATTTTCGTTATATTTTTTGACCATTATCAAGAATACATATGTGTGTGTATCAGAAAGAAAAGTTTGTCATTCTTTAAAATGGAAAGAAAGAAAAATATTTGTATAAGAGCTATAAAAGAAATTACCTTGATATCCAGGTTTAATATTTAAAAAATGTATAATAAAATTCAAATAATAAAAAATGTATATTATAAATAGTTAGCTGCATCAAGTTTCAAATTTTGGGTTTTAGAGAATGAGACAGATAAAAATAAAATTCATGGCAGCTTTTAATCGTCGTGTTTAAAATAAATAAATGGAAATAAATATTGTTATTAAAAAAAAAAAAAAAGCCGTAGTAAGTAAAAATAAATTCTCTACCCGGCATTTTTAGGTAAATTTCTGATAAAAAGCAAGCATAATTGGTTGTAAATTATAAACTTAAAATTCTTTCACTTCAGTGAATAGGTTAGATTGAGAGCATCCTCTATCACCTTAAAGAAATGGGAATCACTTATGCAATTTAGAAATTCGTCATTCAATAATTAATTTAAAAGGAACTAATTGAAAATTCAAGAATTATTCTGATGAAATATTCATGTTATTTACCGTCAAATCCTGACGGGCACTATCTAGAAATTCTAATCTTGAAATTTCAGCTATATAAAAATTTCCTAAACCAAAATTCAGCGGCCACTAAAATCAGGAGTGTCAGTACCCAATTCGCCTATTGTTTAATCAATCCATAGGTGAGCCTGAATTTTTATCCCAAAATTAATGCCACTGTATAAGTAATTTAGATCTTTGTTTTTGTTGTTTCTACTTTCTTCTATCTTTACAAGAAGAAAGTACTGGATTCGTGAAAAATTTCGACTTTCGGTTTTCGACGGATTTACACGTTTTAGGGGTCAGATATTCCGAAAAACATGTTTTTACAAAATGTCTGTCTGTCTGTATGAAATATTTAAATGGATTCTAGAACGAAAGTAGGTTTTTAAATATTTTTAATAATTTAATAATAAATTAATAATAACATAATTTAATAACAATTTTAAATAACATGATGAATTAATGAAATAATGAAAATGATTACTATAAATAAGCAATCAAACCGTCACTTAAATTGCAAATTAACATGGACGATATTTTAATTTCTTTTGCTGTTAAATGTTTTTTTTTTTTTTCAGACATTCTAAATAAGTTATAAATAGCATAACAGTTTTCTTTTCTTTTTCTTCTTGCAAATGCAAATAATGTATTTTTCTGAAAACGGATATTTTAAATTTATTTTAGAGAAAGAAAACACAGAAAAAAAGTGACCTTGTCCTCTTACGGACGTGTGTTTATATTGGCTGACGTTATAATTTCGATATCGAAACGCGTCCTTTAAATTTTATGGTGATTTACACAAGGTTTTATTACTTCATAGCTCATAATTGTTTGGACTACATTGGTCTTTTTAAATTTTTAATCTCTTATTTATCCCTTTCTCTCTAAAAATTATCCTAGATACTATTACATTGCATATTGCATTGATACTCATTCACACCAGTTTCATTATGAATTTTCCTTTTATTATTCAGGAAGGTTTATAATCTTTCAAATTTTGAATTGAAATATTTAAATGGATCCTACACCAAAAGTAAGCTTAAATAACTTAAAATACGTGGATAGTATTTTGAAAATGATTAGTATTAATAAGCAATCAACAGCCAGGCTTGCCAATTTTGTGTCTTTACATTTAAAAATGAGTCAGAAAATGTATCAAAAAGTATCTCGTGTTTGTTGAACCATAAATTTGAGAACCATCTAAAATTTATTTTAGGGGACCAAAAAAAAAAATATATAGATATAGTTATTAATTTTTATTTTAAAAGGGTGTCACATATTTAAAGGGTATGTGTGCGTCGACGGGGGGGGGGGGGGGGGGGGTAAAAACTACTTATTTCCTTGAAACCTAAGAAGATCTGAAATTCCGATGCATGCAAGGATGGAAATGTTTTCGTAGGTGTATCAAAACTACTTGTTGAAAATTGAAGAAAAGCGTATATATTTAAAAATATATGTGTATAGTGTTTTACGTAGTTTTATTTTCTAGAAATTATAATATGTTATTCAGAGAAAAGACGTTCGGGGGAAAAAGCAGTATTTAGAGGGGAAAAAATGTTTTGCTACGTTTTAGTAAACGAAGCAACTGAAACGAAATATAGAAGTATAATTTAGCCTTTCACATCGACAAAGCAGAGAATTATAAATTAATCATGTAACATTTATATAAAAGGCAATTATAATCTAATGCACAGTAAGAGACTTCTATGTATTATTTGAAATCTAAAAGCTCTTTATATGTATTTTCAATAATAACAATAACAATAATAATAATAATACCATACTTGCCAACTAAATTTTGGTAAAACTCAAAAGATTTTGGGCAAAAAATCAGAAGAAATCAGAAAATTTTGGCGAAAAATCAGAAGAAATCAGAAGATATTTTAAGTTTATAACACTTTCAGTAAGGATTAAAAACAGCTGAATCCTTATAAATACACAAATTTCAAAGAGAAACTCGAATAAAATATTCACTAATTTGCAATTACACAACATATATTATGACAAAAAAGAATAACTTGAATATATTAAAAATTACTATATATATATTTTTTTCTCTTTTAATATTCATAGATATCCCACCTTTCACTTTAAAAAACACTTAAAACTTCTGATTTCTAATTTTTTTTTTTTTTTTTTTTTTTTTTGAGGGTGATTCTGAGTAAAAAAAGAAAAAAAATTCTGAAATTCACAGCAAATTTTCTGAAAAGTTACAGCAGGAAGGGGGGGGGGGGGGGGGATCCACTTCCGACACTAGCTATGCGTTTTTTTCAGGGGCCCTTTGACGAAATTCGCGATCTTTAGATGAAATTTTTATTTTTTTCGCGATCTTTTGACGAAATTTGTTGAGGTTTTTCGCAATTTTTTGACGGAATTTGTTTTTTCGCGATTTTTTGACGAAATTTGTCGTTTTTTCGCGATCTTTTGAAGAAATTTGCCGTTTTTTCGCGATCTTTTGACGAAATTTGCCGTTTTTTGCGATCTTTTGACGAAATTAGCGTTTTCCATGCGATCCTTTGACGAAATTGGCAATTTTTCTGCAAACAATTGACAAAATTAATTTTTTTCGGCGAAGATGTCGAAATTCGCGATATATTTTCGAAATGAATGCCTTAAATTTTCGGAAAATTCGGACCAAAATCACCCCTACGCGTTGTTTACACAATCTTTTGACGAAATCAGCGTCTTTCCCGCGATCGTTCGACGAAATTTGGGCTTTTTCCGCGATCCATCGGTGAAATTTGTGTTTTTGAAATTTGTGTGCGATCCTTTAACGGAATTCGCGTTTTTTACGTGATCTTTTTACGGAAATAGTGTTTTTACGCGATCTTTTGACGGCGCTTTTTTACACGATCTTTTGACAAAATTCGCGTTTTTTCACGATCTTTTCACGGAATTCGTGTTTTTAAGCGCTCTTTTGGGAGGATTCTCGTTTTTTACGCGATCTTCCGACAAAATTTGCGTATTTCCCGAGAACCTTCGGAGAAATTTCGGGTTTTCCCGCGATCCTTTGACGAAACTCGCGTAAAATGCGCAAGAAAAGGCCGACAATCGGAAGAAAATGACGAAAAGCGGAAGAAAACCCATTACGCGCGTAAAATCGGAAAACATGCCGATTTTTCGGAAGAATTCTGAAAAAATTGGAAGAGTTGGCAGCTATGTAATACCATACAATTATATAAAAGAAATAAAGAAGAGGTTAAACATAAGATTAAATTTTAAGTATTTTCATCAATAAGGAATTTTTTATCATAAAAAATATTCACATATTTACTTTTCGTATGTGCTAAATTTTATTATTTTAGCACTTTTATAAAATTTTGTCGACGTACTAGTCGATATACATGTAAGAAGTAAAACCTATAAGTAATAAATAGTGTCTCAAAATGATTGAAACGCATTTTAATTTTTCAACTGTTGGAGATATATAAACAATGTAAAAAGCAAAAGTGTGCCAAATAAGGCAGGGATTAAGATTGTATTGATGAAATAGGCCTGCCATTCATTTTCAAAAGGGTACATATTTTAAACTTTTATACGGTACCTAGATCCTATTAATTATATATATATATATATATATATAAAATCAAACTCTAGCAAGTACAACAGTACCGAATTAAGAGACTTTGAATTTGAAAAATTTTAATAATATTTTGAAAATTAATGGCAGGACTATTTCGTCAACATAACTTTAATTTGTACCTTATTTTGAACACTGTTGCAATTTACATATGTATCTCTAACATGTTAATGATTAAAGTGTATGTCTATCTTTGTATTGGGACACTCTGTATACTTAATTTTGTACAATATATTAGTCGAAGTTTTCCAAACTTTTCAATTTTTTCTCTGACATCAAACACAAAAATAGCAAAAAATAAGGACAAATTCTGCATTTGTGATTGGCAGAACAATAATAAGGAAACAGCTATTATCTTCTACACTTATAATTTGAAAGAGATTGGAGAATGTGTTGGATAAATAACACAATTTATAGTATTTAAGTTAGTTCTATTATTTTTTACGAACATTTTAAATTTACATTTATGAGAAAAGAAAACTATAAATTACAAAATACGCGAAATTAAATTCTACATTATGCTACAAATGAGGGGTGAATAAAATTTATTTTAAATAAATAAAAGTTAATCACAAATATTTTAATTGCCTTTCTTCTTTTAATTTATTCATTTTGCCGTTCAACACCCCCCCCCCTTTTTTTTTTAACTGTGAACTTCAGGTGCTTTTAAGATATAGGGTTTATCTCTTATGGGCTTGGAAATTGTACGGAATGGATCAATTATTTTTGGTAGAAGACAGTCAAAATAAAAATCTTTTAACTTCTTTTTTATTTCTGTCTCACGGAAAGCGAGTATTTATTCAACCTTCATTTTGGTGTCCAAAAGACAAAAGCACAGGCATCCCTTTTTTAGGTGCGTTCGTAATTATATAAATACGTAGCACCTATAGTCGTCGTTCAGTCCGTCCGTCCGTCCGTCTGTCCGTCCGTCTGTCCGCATGTAACAGAGCAAAAACTACCCAACCGAATGGTCTGAAATTTCAAATATATGATTGTTGCAAAATTTTGTCGAGCCATTTCAAATTTTATGAAAATCGGATGTATAGTTTAATTACAGGGACAGTCAAAAGTTTTTCTTTACATTACGGCCAATGGGAAAAATTATTGCAAGTGCATTTTAATGATATTAGAGCCTTCCGAATGATCTGAAATTTTAAAGATATAACTGTTGCAAAATTTTGTCGAGCCATTTCAAATTTTAGGAAAATCGGATGTATGGTTTAATTACAGGGACAGTCAAAAGTTTTTCTTTACATTACGGCCAATGGGAAAAATTATTGCAAGTGCATTTTAATGATATCACAGCCTTCCGAATGATCTGAAATTTTAAAGATATAACTGTTGCAAAATTTTGTCGAGCCATTTCAAATTTTAGGAAAATCAGATGTATAGTTTAATTACAGGGACAGTCAAAATTTTTTCTTTACATTACGGCCAGTGGGAAAAATTATTGCAAGTGCATTTTAATGATATTACAGCCTTCCGAATGATCTGAAATTTTAAAGATATAACTGTTGCAAAATTTTGTCGAGCCATTTCAAATTTTAGGAAAATCGGATGTATAGTTTAATTACAGGGACAGTCAAAAGTGTTCCGTTACATTACGGCCAATGGGAAAAATTATTGCAAGTGCATTTTAATGATATTAAAGCCTTCCGAATGATCTGAAATTTTAAAGATATAACTGTTGCAAAATTTTGTCGAGCCATTTCAAATTTTAGGAAAATCGGATGCATAGTTTAATTACAGGGACAGTCAAATTTTTTCTTTACATTACGGCCAATGGGAAAAATTATTGCAAGTGCATTTTAATGATATTACAGCCTTCCGAATGGTCTGAAATTTTAAAGATATAATTGTTGCAAAGTTCTGTTGAGCTATTTCAAATTTTAGGAAAATCGGATGTATAGTTTAATTACAGGGACAGTCCGTTACATTACGGGGAATGGAAAAAATTATTGCAAGTGCATTTTAATGATATTACAGCCTTCCGAATGGTCTGAAATTTTAAAGATATAATTGTTGCAAAGTTTTGTTGAGCTATTTCAAATTTTAGGAAAATCGGATGTATAGTTTAATTACAGGGACAGTCAAAAGTGTTCCGTTACATTACGGGGAATGGGAAAAAATTATTGGAAGTGCATTTTAATGATGTATCAGACTATGCGCTTTATGAAGTGCAAAAAAGTATACATTCAGTACAATATGGGGTGCAAAAAATAATTATAAAACTAGTTATAGTACGAACGCACCTCATTTGCCACGTTTGACGAGCAATTTCCAACTTGTTTAAATATGCAGTTGTCCTTGCAAGTGATATTTATGTTTTTTATTTATTTATTTTACAACATATTTCGTTTTATCAGTTTTCAAAATGCTAGTATTCTCTTAAAAATAATTTGCAGAGCAAAAAATTTTACAACTCTATACAAGTTCGGACTTTTTCCACTTATACGATAAAGCTAGAAAATACCCCGCCGCGACATTCGACCTCTTTGATGTCAAAGGTCAACTCCCACCCTCTCTCCTCGTTTGATGGATGTTCTGAGGGGGGAGAGGAAATTTTACAATATTTGTCGAATATCTGAAGTTTAAATAAACTTAAACGAAAAATTTTAATTTGTATGAATGGATGAAAATACAAGCTTTCTTGTGTTGTTTTCAAAATTTTAAAACTCCAAATAAAATTGAAGTTATTTAATGTTATTTACATTTCGCATACTTCTTAAGACTTTAGCATTAAATTAAAAAATAAGTATACATTTTAAAATTATTTTGTCAACTAAAACAGAAAGCGACATCTTTTAAGAAGTGCACACAGAAAAAATGAGTTAAAAATATTAATTTTCTGATGAGATATTAGACAAATAAAGAGGCATTAAATGGCCATTGGTTTAACATTGGAGAGGGAAATCTTAAATCTGAGTGATAAGGGGCCTTAACCACGTATTATTGTATCTTTGCGAATCTGAATGCAATGACAAAAGAAGATGTAAATTTAAATTTTTAATACTCATTTAATACGAAATAATCATTCATAGTTTTTAGTTTTTTCCTCGCGATTTTGTGCCCGTTGTCTTTTTTTTTTTTTTTTCGAAATTAGAGAACGATTTTCATTTATCCCAGACATCTATTATTTGTTTTCTCTGTTTTTAAATATCATAATAGCCGTTTAAAAAAACATGTTTATTGAGCTGAATCTGATTCAATAAAGCAAAGGATTTAGATAAGTTGAAGACGCTAATACTGATTTTGGATTTGATTCTTAAAATTTGATAACGTAATTAATTAGTGATTCAAAAAAAATCGGTAATTTTTTTTTTTTTTTTTTTTTGCTGGTAGTGGGGGGGGGGGGGGTAGTAAACAAATCCTTCGTTGCGCCATTGTTTTAACCTAGTTTGAAAAATTATTTCGTTTGATATTGTTTTAAATAAATATTTTTTTCAACAAAATTAATATATAAAAATGAGTAATATGTAAATGATTACTTTTCATCATAGTATCCTGTAAGCAGCATTTCAATGCCGAATATAGGCTCAGTGAAAGTGATATCCTTAACAGTGTATTGGAAAATTAAAAGTATAGTTTGGTTGTGCAAATATATTCTGGAAGAAAAAACCGAAAAATAATTTAAATTGAATCTTAAAACAAACCTATTAAAGTCACATCAAGATATCATTCGAATTTTAATATAAAACTCATTTTACAAATAGAAAAAAAAATGATGAAATAAATCATGCATATATCTATTAATTAATAGCATAGCGTCACTCAAGATTTAATATTAGTTTTAAGATCCATCTATAAAAATTTTAGAGCCATAAGATCAAGTGCTGGGTCACAAACTTTTAACCTATTTTGATATTACTAATTTTTTTTTTTGGTTAATGATCAAAAGATTTAAAAAAAAAAAAGTTTTATGCTATTCGATGCCGAATTTAAGAAGATAAAATCGAAAAACTAGCGTTTTCTTCACATTAGAAAGATTCTGTATTTCATAGGTTTTAATCCCGAAACCTATGTGATTTAAAATAGATGAAAACGATGTCACTCTGAAACATTTGTTATGAAACGTTTCCCTTTTATAAACCAAAATGCAAGTTGGCTTTTAAGTCTGTTTTCAAATCTAAACTACCTATTTCTAACACATTTTTCAATTTATTTTGTTAACAAAAATTGTCAAGATCTCTTATGCAGAAATTGTTAATCCAGTTTCATTTTTCGGTAAAGGCAGAATATTTTTTAGTAAATACTGTGAAAAGTGAAAGTTAGTGTTTTGAATCACATTTTAGTTAGCGACAGTGAGAGAAAGGAAAAAAACTGGCGTCTTGTGACAACAATCACTTTTAACACAAGATGTAATTCATTTATTCAAAAATGAAAAAACTTCTCAACCATCTTATAGTCCAGGGGAAATGTACATTTTACCTTGCAAAAGGTCGGGTAGGAGATTTTATTTTTTTAATTTGTTTATACTGAGGCAAGCATGGAAAAACCAAGTTTTCTAACAAAATTTCTTAAGGCTAAATTTTCTGTGGCCAAAAAACAACAAAATTTTGGGACTTTTTTTATTTTTTTTTTTTAAATATCTCTAGACCTGTTGCCATAGCATATTTTTTGTCAATTACAATATTAAAGAAGACAAAATTCTCTACAACTTTCATATTTGCAACTTTTTTATGCACTCAATGGCAAGCGCAGTACACCATTTCAAAAATAGAACATTTTTTTCAATTTTCTTAAAAAACGTGAAAAACGTTAGTTCTGCCCCGATTATTCACATGTTCCCACGGATTTAATCTTGTATGTCGACTTCTAAAAATTGATAGCAGTAAATTATCTATTATTTTCACACCCACGTCTTTATTTTCATCTCAACAGACATTTTATATTCAATAAATTTATATAATTTTAAAAGTAGGGCAGGGTGTAGATGAATAAGACAATTTTCATATTTATTCAGTAGCTTTAAGTGTATACAATGTTAATTTCAAAGCATTGTTTAAAAGAATACTTCAATATTTAGTAACTTATTGGCACGATAGTTTCAATTAAGAAAGAAATCTTGTTTAATTTAATAATTTTTATAATGCATACATATTGTTCCAAGGAGCAATGGGATAAGTATGAAATTTTGCGAAAAACATATTTTATTCCTCACTACAATGGTATATTTTATTTACCATTTATTGATAACATATGTTTTAACCTTTTACTGTTTTAATGATAGAAAACATTGGATTGTAGTTCCGTATAAAAGGGGGAGAGGGGAGCTAAAAAATAAATATATTTTATGTAAGAAATACTTTTACCTTATAAAATAGGTATATAAAAAAAATGACAACGGATTATTTCACTAACTAATGTTATGTATTTATCTCTTGTAAAATTTAAAAATTCTGTCAGTAAAATATTTGAGATCACTAGTTTCATAAAAATATTTAAAAGATTAGTTTTAATAAATATTGTCAAAAAAAATTTGCACTTATATCAATAAATATAACAAGAGATTATATCATTTCAGCATGCAAAAATATATAAAACTTTAGTTTTATCTATTAATTGTTTTAAAGCTCAAACAGAAAAACTTACTTTGGTTGTTGAAAAATACAATTCGTGGAATATTCAAATCTTCTGTAATATGTACTGTTTTGAAACTATATTTGTTTAATGATCTCAGTGATACCATTTATCAAATGAAATACCAATTTATTTATGATTGTAGACCGTATAAACATTTTTACTTTCTTCTATCTTCAATAGAAGAAAGTATTGTAATCGAAATTTTTTTCGACTTCCGGTTTTCGACGGATTTGCATGTTTTAGGGGTCAGAGATTCCAAAAAACATGTTTATAGAAAATGTCTGTCTGTCTGTGTGTCCGTCTGTCCGTCCGTCCGTCTGTCCGTCTGTCCGTCCGTCCGTCTGTCCGTCTGTCCGTCTGTCCGTCTGTCTGTCGCCATTGTACCATCAAAAAGTGTATGAAGTTATGTATAGAATTAAACCAAAATTTTATTATAAGTTTTTGGCTATGGCAAGCAGGTCCTCCCGGAATTTGGAAAAAATTCGCCGGTAGGGGGCGCTGATATAACAATTTTTGTGCGATTTTGAATATTGTACCATCCAAAAGTGTATGGAGTTATGCATAGAATTGAACCAAATTTTTAGTTTAGGTTTTTGAATATGACAAGCAGGTCCTCCCTGAAATTGGAAAAAATTCGCCGGTAGGGGGCGCTGTAAATGCGTTTTTTGTGCGATTTTTAATATTGTACCATCGAAAAGTGTATGAAGGTATGCATAGAATTGAACCAAATTTTTAGTTTAAGTTTTTGGCTATGGCAAGCAGGTCCTTCCTGAATTTGAAAAAAATTCGCCGGTAGGGGGCGCTGAAATAGCGATTTTTGTGCGATTTTGTATATTGTACAGTCCAAAAGTGTATGAAGTTATGCATAGAATTAAACCAAATTTTTATTTTAAGTTTTTGGCTATGGCAAGCAGGTCCTCCCTGAATTTGGAAAAAATTCGCCGGTAGGGGGCGCTGTAATAGCAATTTTTGTGCGATTTTGAATATTGTACCGTCCAAAAGTGTATGAAGTTATGCATAGAATTAAACCAAATTTTTATTTTAAGTTTTTGGATATGGAAAGCAGGTCCTCCATGAATTTGCAAAAAATTCGTCGTTAGGGGGCGCTGTAATAGCGATTTTTGTGCGATTTTGAATATTGCACCATCGAAAAGTGTATGAAGTTATGCATAGAATTGAGCCAAAAAAAGTTTTAAGTTCTTGGCTATGGCAAGGATGTCCTCCCTTAATTTGTAAAAAAATCGCTCGTAGAGGGCGCTGTAATAGCGATTTTTGTACAATTTTTGTGCCCTTTTGAATATTGTACCGCCTAAAAGTGTATGAAGTTATGCATAGTATTGAACCAAATTTTATGTGTTTATTTTTGGTCATGTCACGAAGGTCCTCCCTGAATTTGGAAAAATTCTGCCGGAAGGGGGCACTATAATTGCGATGTCTGTACCATTTTCATTATTGTACCATCGAAAAGTGTATGAAGTTATCCATATAATTGAACCAAATTTTTTGTGCATGTTTCTGGCTCTGGCAAACAAGTCCTCCCTGAACTTGAAAAAATTCCGAAAGAAGGAGGCGCTATAATTCCGATCTCTGTGCCATTTTCATTATTGTACCATCGAACAGCGTATAAAATTATGCATACAATTGAACCAAAATGTTTGTGCTTGTTTTTGGCTTTGGCCAACAGGTTCTCCTTGAATTTGGAAATATTGCGCGGTAAAGGGGCTCCGTGCTAGCGATTTTTGTATACTTTTCTTGATTTTTCGTAGTTCTATTGTGCATCGGCGGCTCATGCAGCGGCGGGAACTCGCTTCCTGCTATGCCGGCTATTCGCAAAAGCTGATAATGACAGAATAAGGAAAAATTAATAATTTTAACAAATATCATGATATAGATTAACTCGTTTTTAGTACGTTTAATTGACTTGAGCAGAAATTTAAGATGAAAATCAAAGTTGGTATAGTATTGAACTAATAATATTGAAGTATTAACATGTGTAACTAGGTTTTGAAATATTAAGATGTATAAGATAGAAGAAAGTTTTGGGATTGGCACATCCAACTAGTTGTTTTCGCATTGAACCCCTGTCTCATTCAACTCCACTTTCCGTACACAATAAAAAAAGGCAAGCAGTATGACTGTATAAGCTAATTGAAAAAATGTATTTTAATAATAGTAATTTCTATAAGGCTATTTAACAATATTTTTTTCTGTTTGATGGCACTGTTGTAGGATTATTAGCATCCAGTTTCAAAGGAATATCCTTATCCTCAATAAAAGAGATACCTTAATCATGTTCATCTAGAGGTATATAGCCGAAAAAGTACAAAAGCACAACATTAGATATTGATCTCAGGTATCCCATGAAAAAAATTTATTTAAAAGTAATAAAATACAAGCGAGATATTTATCAAGAACGCTCCCATAGGTTAAATATTATCTTGCGAATGTCTTCGTGTGACTAATTTAGTCTCATAATTCATATAACTGTGACTTTAAATGTTTCAATACTACAACTACCGTAAAATCTTTGAAAAGGAAATCTGTATATAAAGAATCCTGTCTTTAAAGAAAATATTATATATTTTAAAGAGAAAGAATATGAACAATTATACCTGCTAAGACGGAAATCTGTTTAAAGCGGAATATATTTGGGTTCCTTTCGGTTCGGTTTTCAAGGTTTTAATGAATCAATATTTGGAAAAGCTGATTACGTAGTTCAGCATTATGTGTTTGATGATTACACACTTAAAAATTTCAAAATCCGGCTATTAGATATTTATAAAAATTCTCGTGGTAAATTTCTTTTTAAGGGGAGGGGGGTGGGTGCAAAATCCATGTTTGCAACGGGTGCAAAAAAGACCAGTTTCGACCCTGAAACACATAATTTACTGCAACCAATATAAAAAAGTTGACATACATGATTAAATCCGTGGGAAACATTTGAAGAATCGGGGCAGAACTACGTTTTTCACGGTTTTTAAGGAAATTGAAAAAAGTGTCCTATTTTCGAAATGGCGTACTGCGCTTGCGATTGAGTGTATAAAAAAGTTGTAAATATGAGTGCTGTAGAGAATTTTATTATCTTTAATATTGTAACTGAGAAATAATATGTTACGGCAACAAGTCTTGAGACATTTAAGAAAAATCAAAAAAAGTCCCAAAATTTTGTTGTTTTTTGGCCACAGAAAATTTAGCCTTAAGAAATTTTGTTAGAAAACTTGTTTTTTTCCATGCTTGCCTCAGTATAAACAAATTAAAAAAATAAAATCTTCTACCCGACCTTTTGAATGGTAACCCCTTTTTTTGGTACATTTCCCCTGGACTATTAACACTAGAACCGCCGGAAATTTTACTGAAGTGTTATAAAAATATCTTGCACCAGAATTTTTATTTCAAACTAAAAAATTTTAATTTTTTAAACCCGATTTAATCACTAATTTTAATTGTCTGATTAAAATCGTTGACATTCTTATTAAAAGTATTATTATTATTATTATTATTTTACAAATTAAGATCAAATTTGGAGTTTATTTTTATTTTTATAGTACTGGCTGCTTTTCCCGTATGAAGAAATGCTTTTTTTCTATTTGAGGTTTTTTTTAAACATTTATTAAATTTAATAATATTTGAATATGACTTTATATATATTTTATTATTCATAATATTTTGTCCTTGAATGTTAAACTCTGAGTTAAATACAAAAAAGTAACTTTCAACTATCTTACATATACTTTTATCTTTCAAAGTATCCCAAAAAATCTTTGTGTTTTATTTACATGAATTTATTTAATTTGTATATATGTAGTCGTTTTCTACCACAATTTTCAAAAGGAATATTAACTCTTTATCGCCTTATTTAATTGCAAAGTTTCTGCTATTAAATAAGACAATTTTTCTATATTGAATTAGTGGTAATTTGTCGGTTCACGGACTTTTACCTTAGAACCTACTAAAAGCAAATGTGTAGAATTTTAATGAAATTTAATGAAAATTTAAATGTGTTGAAATCTTATTAAATTAGTAAAGTTTTAGTCTCAAAATGTCCATAATTTACAGAACTTTAGCACATTAAGATTCAAAGAAAGCATATAGTTTAAAGAAGTATTGTACTGATTGGTGAGTTTGGACACTAAATTTTGACGTAATTAATGAAAATTTGCATCAACAAATTTTTTGGAAGGACCATGTTTTTACAAAATGGAATGTATCAGTTAGTTTTTTTTTAATTATTTTAATTCTTTTACCTTTTAAAGTTTTGCATGTAACGGTTTGCACAAAATAAAATTTAAAACTCAGTTTTAGATTTTATTTTGTGCAAACCGTTACATGCAAAACTTTAAGTACATGGATTAAAATCAACACATTATAACTATATATATATATATATATATATATATATATATATATATTATTTCTCGTGAAAATTCACTAGGCTATCTGAAAAGAGTTATAAATTGTAGAGATAATATTACCTTAAATTGAGTAGTTATATATATTTAAAAAAGACTGATATATATGTATATGTAATTTAAATATTATTGATTATAAAAGAAAATTAAGCATTTTTTTGTTAGCCGCAAAATAATTGAAATCTTATTACCTTGAAATTTTCAGAGACTTAGAGCTGTTTAATCAGATTTTTCGAAAAATTATATATGAAGGAACAATATAGTATTTTGTTGTATTTTAAAGGATTTTACATAGAAATATTTCTATTATTACGTAAGTTATGACTAAAAAAATGTGTCCATCATTTTCCCTGCAAACAATGATTAAAAAGACACTTTTAAAGATATTTTTCTCAAAAAGAAAAAAGCCATTTTTTTTTTAAATTGCGCACAAGATTTATTTTACACTAGTTAATGTTTTTGCAAGCAATCTTTACGAATTTAGATATTATATCTACAACTTAAGATTGGATCTAAATTTGTGCATATTTTAGTAAAATTTCTATTTAAAAAGTATTGTTGAAAGTATTGCATACATTAAGATTATCTGTTTTTGTGCCTAGAACTACAAACGAACTTTGGTTCAGTTTTAATATAATTCTTGCGTTACAGGTATTAGCCAGAACATAGCCAATAGTATTTATTTTGAATTTTTTTATCTTGCTGAAATTCAGAACTGAACGTTGGCACTATGCGACTCCTATATGATCCCTTACATTTCCCCGTCTTAATGATTCTCGGACTAGTACGGACTCGGACGGAAGTACTTAATTACCTATTTGATTAATGACCATTCGGCGAATCCGGAACTCATGGTTCAGACACTGCAGTCTCTAAAAGCACGCTAATTTGATCGGCTTTAAAAAGATTTTGGAAGATTGAATTATAATTAAAAAAACAAAAGCGATCTCCCTATAAGCGGGTTTCTATTCATTTCTCTTTGATTGGGGAATTTTACGGAAAAATCAGCTGCTGTTAAAAGACACAATGGCATTTCAAAATCATCTAATATAAAATGAATTAAGTAAACAGAGTCTTTGTCTCCCGGTATTTTTTAACAAAGCGAAAAGAAAGTCCTTTTAAATAAGACATTTTAAATATCTCGTTTTTAATCTGACGTAATTTTCACCAAACTTTTCTTTCCCTTTTTAATATTCACGTGAAAATGCTTTTATTAGAAATGAAATATTATTTGCGCTGTCCAAAAAAAAAAAAAAGTTGAAAAATTCATCTCAAAATATCAAGTAAATGTCTCGCGCTATTTTTAAATTTATACTGTTTTGCAATATTATTTTGTGTTCATTTTATGTAATAACTGTAATGTGACGTAAATGTGATGTAATTTCTCCTATTTAAGACTTCTAACGCATGTTAATAAATTTATTATTTTACAATATCCTTTCTCTGTTAAAATTAATGTGTAATTATAGATGAAGTAATTTTCAATAAGTTCCTGTTTTTTATAAGTAATTATTTAATTCTAATTGGAAAGTTTTTTTCTGTTTATAATAGTCACGTGTAAATAAATTTTTAATTTGAAGCAAACATTATTGTTTCCGTTATTTATAAAGTTGGCAACAGGTTAAATTAGTACAATTTTCTGATATAAGAAAAAAATATCTCTCGAAATGCTGAAAATTTTGAATTTAAAATAGAAATGAAATCTCGAAAAATGAGTCAAATTAAAAAAATAAATTAATTCTGCACACCGGGAAATTATAACGTATAAAATGATCTAAAAATTATTAAATTCCGATGTATAGTTTTTGCTCCTATAAAACTTTTTTAGTGGAACGATTTTGTCCAACTTTAGCATTAAATATCTCTTAAAACAACTAGGGGGCTCTGCCCCCTACGAGCTACGCTCGTCAACCCCCGTTCAGACACCGCAGACTCTAACAGCACGCTAATTTGACCGCCTTTAAAAAGATTTCGGAAGATTGAATTATAATTTGAATCTGACAATTATAATCTGACGTAATTTTCACTACACTTTTCTTTCTCTTTTTAATATTCACGTCAAAATACTTTTGTTAGAAATGAAATATTATGATCATCTTAAAATGTCAAGTAAATGTCTCGCGCAATTTTTAAATTAAAACTGTTTTGCAATATTATTTTTTTTTTCATTTTACGTAATAAGTGTAATATGACGTAAATTCTTCTATTTAGGACTTCTAACGCATGTTACTGAATTTATTATTTTACAATATTCTTTCTCATTTAAAATTCACGTGTAACTATAGTTTTTATGACGTAATTTTCAATGAGTTCCTGCTTTTTATATTTTTTGTTTATAATAGTCACGTGTAAAATAAATTTTTAATTTGAAGCAAACATTATTGGTTGCGCTTTTTATGCAGTTGGCAACGGTTTAAATTAATACAATTTTCTAAAATTTGTAAAAAATATCTCTCGAAATGCTGAAAATTTGAATTTAAAATAGAAATAAAACCTCGAAAAATTATTCAAATTAAAAAACTAACTGCAATCTGCACACCGGGAAATTCTGACGCATAAAATGATCTAAAAATGATTAAATTCCTATGTACAGTTTTTGCTCCTATAAAACTTTTTTAATGGAACGATTTTGTCCAACTTTGGCATTAAATATCTCTTAAAATAATTCTTCGATTTGAAAACTGTCTGCATCAGCGTGTTTATCAAACATTTTTCTATAATACTACCGATTTTCATATTTTTGTATGCAACAGTTTTTTTAATATTAACGAAGAAAGACCTCCGGTCACAAAAAATTCAAAACCGGCGGCGGCGGCGGCGGCGGTGACAGCGGTAGTTACTTTTTTTTAGAATAGAGAGATTCTTCGATTTGAAAACTGTTAGCATCAGCGTGTTTATCAAACATTTTTGTATAATACTACCGATTTTCATATTTTTGTATGCATTATTTTTCTTAATATTAACGAAGAAAGACCTCCGGTCACAAAAAATTCAAAACCGGCGGCGGCGGCGGCGGTGACAGCGGTAGTTACTTTTTTTTAGAATAGAGAGATTAGTGTAGAAAAAGATATAATTTTTTAGCTTCTTGTAATCTTTGACCAGTCATTTCCTATGGGAGTGTGAACGGAAATCTAATTTTAGATGAGATCAGACAATAGGAAAAGTTGTTCGTAGTTGTTACTTCCGGCGTCATATTGGAATGACATGAGTTGTGAAAATTCACGACCGGGGTCTAGGATTAACGCTTGTACAGAATTATTCGTATGTAATATAGATTGGAAGATTAAAATTACCGATTCTGGATTTCTTCAAGCATGATTTAAACTTATAATTCAGGTACGACCTGTATTGCTATTTTATGACAATAATCGGGTCCTCGCCGATCAAAGTCGTCGTCGTAGGAACCCTTATGGAAATGGTTAATAGAGTTAATATAGAATTCTGAAGGATTCTACCAAAACTTTCAGTAATTTTTCTCTATATAATATAATTTTATCATCATGCAATTTCACAAAACTTCGATTTTAATTTTCTTTCGAAAAAACATGTTATAGAATTCTATTCAATAATGGCTGGTTTTTCTAGCAATTAATTCTGTAGGATTCTATTAAGCTTTCTATAGAATATGCTATAAAATTCTATAGAATTTTAAAAGATGTTTTGAACTGGTTCTATTAAATTCTCTAAAATATTCTATAGAATTCTGTAAGATATTTTATAGAAAGTCCAATAGATTTATCACAGATATTTGTATAGAATTTTACAGAAGTAATTGATAGAATAATTTATTATAATGCTGTAAAATTCTATAGAACTTCTCCTATAGAATTTTTTGTAGAATTGTTAAAAAAATTCTAAGAGGAAGGCAGGGTCCCAGGAGGTTCAAGCCCTCCACATTCAAATGAAGACAATTTTTGTAAAAATCAAATGGGTTGTTTCAAAAACTATTATATTTTGTCTTCAACGTTTGATAATTCGTATATGAAAACACAACTCTAGTATTGAATTCCGACGTTTTTCTCCGGGAGGGATTTTTGAGGCTCCGGGGGGAGATATTTTAGCGATCCGGTGCAGGGCCGGCGCTGGACATTTTGCCGCCTGAGGCGAGCATCATTTTGCGCCCTTATGAAGTAATTGTTTTTCTTCATTACTCAAATGTTTTTATGAATAGAGAATTAATATGCTAACTAGAGATCGACCGAAAATTCGGTTTCGTTTTTGTTATCGGCCTAAAATCTGAGTTTCATTGAAAATTCGTTTTCGGCGAAAATGCTGTCAAAAATTCGGCCGGACCGAAACTATCTGTATGGTAATCGTAAAATGATCTATTCAAACGGAAATGCATGGCAACCCGATTACAAAACACCATTCGTAATAATATCATTCAATATTCCGTAACTTGGTGATATTTTAAAAACAGGGCACACCATGTTTAGAGAATGTGAAATCTGAATGGGGGTTAGTGAGTGCAACAATTTACAATTTTCAATGTACAATTTAAAAATGTACAGAAATGTACAAATTACATAACGTACATTTTTTTTTTTTTTACAGTTAATTGTAAAAAAAAAATTGTGATATTTGAGATATTAATATGATGAAATGATAAAAATATGTCTCAATGTATGGCTAAAAACACATTTCAATAAATAACAGAAAACATATTTTATTTTTATTCCTGGGCCATTTTTTTAATTTTCTGGAAAACTTAATTTTTAGAGTTGAAACTTTTTGAATAAGTGTGCAATATGTATAAAAATGAACTAGTATCAGTAAATTAACCAATCTAAGAGAGCACGAAAAATCGAAAATGTCCTGGACACAGAAACTTGCTAATCGGCCCTGTATGTAAGCATTTTATACATATATTATATATATATAGGGTAGATACTATATATATATATATGTATATATACAATTTATATGCAAAGTATAATTTTTTGTGTAAATTTTCATTTGTTTCTAATAAAAAATATATAAATCGCTTCCTTATATTAAAAAATTGTATAAAGTATAGGTGCAGATTCCCAAAATTTTTAAGGAGCCAGTGGCTCCTAAACCCAAGTTGTGGAAGAACCCATAAAAGCAATAGCGTTTATATGAGAAAAATTCAGAGCGTGAATCTCGTCAAAAGATCGCAAAAAACCCTGTAAATTTCGTCAAAGGATCCAGGAAAAAAGCGAATTTCGTCAAAGAATTTCAAAAAATACGAATTTCGTCAAAAAGTTAAACAAAAAAATACGAATTTCGTCAAAGAATCGTGAAAAAACGCGTATTTCGTCAAAGAATCGAGGGGAAAATGCGAATTTCGTCAATCTTCGCAGAAAAACGTCAACGTCGTCAAAGGGTAATGAAGAAAAACCACACTTATTTTATCAAAGGATCGCAGAAAAAATGCTAATTTTGTCAAAGGATTTCAGAAACAACGCGAATTTCGTCAAAAGATTGCAGAGAAAACGCGGATTTCGTCAACAGATTGCAGAAAAAAAAAGAATTTTATCAAAAAATCGCAAATTTCGTCAAAGCATTGCAAGAAAAAAAAAAAAAGACATTTATAAAACGATTGCTATAAAACCTGAATTTCTTCAAAGGTTCGTGGAAAAAAACGCGATTTTCGTCAGAGGATCGCGAAAAAAAATCGCGATTTACGTCTAAAGATTACCGGAAAAAACGCGAAATTCGCCAAAGGATGGCGACTTAACCGCCGAAAATTAGTCGCCAGAGCAAAAAATTTAGTCTCCACATGGCGACTGGTGACCGTGAATCTGCACCTATAGCTATAAAGATTTAAAAAATTTCTAGTATATATGAAACAAAATATGTATGAAAAATTTCCTTCTCTCGCCAAGGCAGATTTCTCTATTTTACCTGTACTGAAAAAGTACTCTTTGTGTTTTATTTTTGAATAATACTGTACGTAAAATTAAAATTGTAACTTTTATTATTATCATCATCTGAATAAATTAAATTGTCCATGAATCAGTCAACAAATTCGAGTACAGAAGGTATAGTTTTATTTCATACTTATCTAGGAGGATCGCTAAAATAAAATAATTACTTGAAAATGATAAATGCATATGCAAAGGAAAAAAAAAGTTATGATTTTTGCATTTTTAAAAAACACTAAAAATTGATCATAAATTAAAATATTTTTTTTTTATTTATTTATTTACGATAAGCATCATTTTTAGGGTTTCGTTCATCTGACGAAACCCTATTCGTCTCGCCCCTCTGTCTGTCTGTCTGTCCGTCACAGAGCCTGTTCTCAGAAACTATGTATGTTAGAGATTTGAAATTTTGCATACTTATAGCTGAACACCTCACATCAAACGCAAATCCTAAAATTTCGAAAAAATCTTATATTTAACCCTCTGGGCTCTAACTTGTGTATTTTAAGCTTCTTTTCTAACTCAGCCCCAAATTAAGTTGAAAACTTGAAATTTTGCAAACTTATAGCTAAGCACTTGCGATCAAACGACAAATCATAAAATTTCGACAAAATCTTATATTTAACCCTCTGGGCTCTAACTTGTGTATTTTAAGCTTTTTCTAACTCAAGCCCTAATTAAGTTGAAGACTTGAAATTTTGCATAATTATAACTAAACACTTGCGATCAAACGACAAATCATAAAATTTCGAAAAAATCTTATATTTAACCCTCTGTGCTCTAACTTGTGTATTTTAAGCAATTTTTTTATCCTCCCTCCTTTTCCCCCGGGAGTCACTTTTTAAACTTTTGTTGACACCCCTTTGATCACTCTTTCATATTCTGCACTATAGACTTACATATTGTAGTTCCATTTTTTACCGCCAGAGGGCGGCTATCTCGGGTGCTATGGGCCCGATTCCCTCGACTAATATATCTACGGGTAGGTTGTAAAACGGAGTTTCGTTCGGATAGAGGTTTGTGTAGAATAGAATGCGCCCCCTGGTTGCGAAATGTGGAACTAACAGATTTTGCAAAAGGATAAAGTGTTTTGAAAGGAATATTAAACGAAACCCTTTGTGCGATCTGTGATCACACTTACCCACTTGTTTGAAAGCTAGTTTACCTAAAATCATTTTAAAAGGAAAGTTGTGATCGACGGGAAATTAAAATTGTGACCAATTGATTCGAAACAAGAGATATATTTCCAGATAGCTGTAATACGGCTTTTTTCACATTCTTTTTTCATGGCGAAAACACAATATTTGTGAAATTGATTTTTCATCTTTGTTAGAAATTTTTAGATTTTAAGGAAATGTAAGTTTGATTATTTGGATATACAGTGGGTGATCGGTTAATGAACAGATCGGTTAACGAACACTTTTGAGAGAGATTTTTATGTTCAGATAACGAACACTTTCGCGAAGAATTTTCTGTTCCGTTACGAACACCTCATGAAACAAAGCAAGTAGAAGCAATGCCATGTTTCAGTTTTCCAGAGCTGTATTTAATTGTATCTATTATCGACATAGAAAATATTTTAACAGTTGTACATTTATGGCCTAATTAGTTTATGGGTTATCGAGAGTTCGGGTGCTACATTTTAGGACCCCCAAATTTGAATGAACAGATTAAAAATATTAAATTATATATCTTGTCCTTTTTTAAAGAAATATTTTTAATTGGAATTTTTTCATTTTAATTGAAATGAAGTTCCTAAATTATAAACAAGCTCTAAGCTCCAATTGGCCTTTATCGGGCCCTGCAATAAATATAATTTTTAGAGAACAAATGGAACTTTTGATAGGTCAAAGTGATATGGAGTGATATGGTTTAATGCTGCAGTCAACGAATGTGATCCTAAAAGTTTTTACAAAACAAATGTCACTTATATAACTTTTAATTAATTTTTCAATTTATTTTCAGCAGTGAAATTACGCTCGATATTATTGAATATTTAATACGTGATTTACCACATTGCTAACTAAGCGTAGAACCAACAGAGTGAAAAATGTCCAACCCGGGAATCGAACCCGGAATCCTTGGAATAGCGCTCCAAGTGCTCTACCACTGCTAAAAATTAATTAAAAATTATAGTTGTGTTCACCGATGCTGGGTTTATTTGTATCTCATGTTTCGCCGCAAGACTGTGTTTTCATGAAGACTATTCCATCGTATGCTGCATTTGCAACCTTAACAACATATTTAGTGAGAGATGCTAAGATGAGTATCGTCCTCGTAGCTTAAATGGTAGAACACTTGAGCACTATTTCAAGGGTTCCTAATTCGATTCTCGACTTGGACATTTTTCACTCTGTTGGTTCTACGCTTAGTTAGCAATGTGGTAAAACATGTATTAAATGTATGTCATTTATTTTTTTAATGCAAACGGCACGTATAAAGCCATCAAAATACGATCTATACATATTAAATATGGACGTATTATTAACCTTATTTAAAAAGGAAGTTTGAAAACTTTTTCGATTGTTATTAATGTATGTATCATTGTTATTACATTTAAATAAATTTAGGGAGAATTTATATTAATTTTTATATGTTTGTTAGTTTTTAAGAACGAATTAATTCAACGCCCACACAAATGTATACAAAATCTATGATCGGTTAATGAACAATTCGGTTAACGAATATTGTTTTGGAACGGATTAAGTTCGTTAACCTATCACCCACTGTATGATCTTTTCTCAACCAGGCTTTTGTCCTTTTCTAAAGATATTGGAAACAGCTAAGGTAGTGCAAATGATAAATACATATATAACTCGTTAGAAAACATCAAAAATTGCAAAAAATTGAAAATCTGATAAAAGTATCAAAATGAGAGGGGGGGGGGGGAAGCGAACGGCAAATAAATGATCTACAAAATAATATTTTCACTGCACTCGACGGAAATTCTTCTCTGTTCTCAGCGGGAATAGTCGAAAATTATGTAGGAAACTGCAACGAACAGTTTAATTAATCACTAATAAATAAAAATCGGTTTTTCGGATGCCAAGTAAGCACTTTCAGTTACGTAACTCATAACTGAATTTGTAGATGAAGTTGTTAACTCGGAAACGTTTCCGAAAATGATGGACAGCTAATAAAAAATTATTTATATAAATTCTTTTTTAATCCTAATGCGGTGTTCATTTTGAATGAATATTATTTCAAATATGCAGAGCTTCCAAGTTTCCTACCACTATTTTAATTCAGAAAATATTGTTTTTTAAAATTGGAACATTTGAGCGATTCAAGAGAACAACAATTTCTCTAAAATAATAGTGGTGCGCAAAAAGCCGCAGACTCAACAACTCTGAACGCTGGGCCAACTTTTGGGTCAAAAACGACCCGAACACCTTAGTAGGGTTAAATTTCAAAAATAAATTGTTTTCGGATTTTTATAAAGATAAAGAAGCGCTTTGCGGGATTTTAATATTTTCGTTCGTGATTATAGTACATTTTCGTATCTTGCAATCCAGCACAATTTCACCAGACCCCTTTTTTTCAGTTCACCCTTTTTCATATAGAATATTATCATGCTTGAAATCATGCTTCAATATTTTGCAATAAATTCCTTGATTAAAAGCTAAAAAGAAAACGAAAAAAAAAATAATAATAAACTAGTAAAGAAAAAAAAAAGGAATAAACAAAAAATTTTGGAAATTTATATTATTTTGAAACAATTTTCTCTCATATTTTATACTAGGAGGCATTGTCCCTACGAGCTAAGTTCACCAAACCCGTCCAAATCCTACTGGTTCTACAAACAACACTAATTTGCTATGTTTTAAAAAGATTACATAATTACAAAGATTGAAAGATATTACTACGATCAGTGGTTGGTCTTCTCATCAAATGTTTTTGTTTCTTTTATCGTTTTCCCGCTTGGAATTATAGAAAGAAAGGAAAATTATTAGTCGAAAGGGGGGGTTTATCAGGGTCTCTTTTTCTTTAGAAGACGGTTTATTAAGATATTATATAATTATTCTTTTATTTGGATAAAGATCCTGGACATTGAGAAGTTAATTATTTATGCAGGCTGATTTTTTAAGCAAATGAAATATGTTTTAAACAATACTTTTTTCAAAATTACCTAAAATCATTATCTTAAATTAAAAACTAAATAAAAATAATCCCTGCCGGCTCGGCCTACAGGCGGAGGTAGATTTCGAAGTTAAGTACTGAATTCACCAACAAAACTTAAATCAAGATTAGAGATAAACCCAGTTTCTTCACTAATAGAGATGGGTAACATCGTTCCTTTTAAGGAATCGTTCCAGCCGGAATCGTTCACCGAAAGGAACGAGTTCATTGGAGTCGTTTCTTTCGGAATCGTTCCGAAAGAAGGAACGAATCCGAGAAAAAGGAACGATTCCGAGAAAAAGGAACGATTCCGAGAAAAAAGGAACGATTCCGAGAAAAAAGGAACGATTCCGAGAAAAAAAGAACGATTTTGAAAAATAAAGGATTCCAAGGGGAAAAAAACACTTCCGAGATAAAGAGAACCACATGCACTCCATAATATTTTTTACTAATTTATTTTCTTATGTACCCATCCATTTTCTTAGGCATCCAGTCGCTTTAATTTTGTAATGTTTTGGACAGATGATTTTGTTTTTAAGAGTTCATTTCATTGATCAGTGTGTGCAATTAATTTGCAGTTATTTCTAACTTAATGATTTATGGTATAAAGCATAATTCCTCTTGGAAATTTAAGGGCGGTGCAAGGTCTATTCGATTTTCAGTGTAATCATTGGTTTCTCTTGAAAATATGTCGTCAAATGACCATCCATTTATATTATTATTTTATACAGTGTGTCTTTACTCTCAACGATGTTCAGTGGCTAAGTCCTAAACCGTTAGTCATAGACCTATAGTTCCAATTACAAAAATGTTTTAAATAAGGTAAAAAATTATTCTGAAAGTCGTTTGGATCAATAAAAATATTTCTAAAAAAGTTACGAAATTTTTATACGGTCCTCCGCCCTATAAGAGATATTTAGTAAAAATTTCCTGTTCTCTTAAAAGAAAGACAAAAAAAGTCCCATTCATCTAATACTAAAATTCATGAAGTTATACGAAACTTTGAAATGCAAGACTTATGTCACTTTTCTGCATCCGAATACACATGAGTTTAGCCATGCTTCTGGGGGTCGTAAACAAAGTGCTTAAAGTATTTGAAGGATTTATTTCATGTGTAGCTGCGCTTTGAAAGAAATCGTATTACGACAGATTTTTGTAAGGATTTGAAGCTGTTTCTTTTCATGATTTTTTTAACAAAAACTATGCTATTTTTATAAGCTTTTATTTAACCTATTAACCGCCAAAACTATAAGTAGGAATTTTCAAATTTCTTGTTGAAAGTCGCTTGTCACCACAAATTCAAAAAGGTAATTTCCGCTTTATTAAAATATCAAAATTTCTGCCAATAAATAAGGCAATTTTTTTAATTGTAAAATAGTGGTGACAAAGTAATTAATGTAAGCATGAGCAATTATTTTGACCGTTGCGTGAACGCAACACCAGCGGGTAACGGGTTAACTTGAAACGATCGTATGTATGTCTTTCCAGTTCAAAATTTGTACTCGAAATTCAACTCACTTTAAAATATGCGATCGAGGTTAAATTTTACATATTGACGTAAATCAAATGACAATGTAATATTATTATGATTTTCAGTGCTTACCATTATGTACTTATTTTACAGGGTAACACAAAAAATTTCGGATAGATTACTGCCAACAAGTTTTCTAAAAAGTTTTAGATTAGATAACACAAGACTGCGATGGTTGTGTTTTTTTATTTTTAAAATTATGTATTTTTAAAATTATGATTTTTATGTATTTTTTAGCGCTGAATCCGAAAATTATCTTAATTTTTAACCATCATGTCAAAATTTTTCGCAAATAGTAAATTTCAAAATAGTAAATTTCAAAATTGAAAAAATAGCTAATACTATAAAATAGAGTCGATGGTTGTATTTTTTAACTTTTACGACTGATTTGTATGTGCTTTTTAGCACTGAATGTAAAAATTACCTTCATATTTAACCATCATGTTAGACTTTTTGTAAATGGTAAATTTCAAAGTTAAAAAATAGCGAAAATCTGATACTATAAAATGGATGTAAAACTTCTTTTATTCAATTTAATTTTATTTAATTCAAGAATTTACTCAATTTTTGGCTTATACTGGGATTCTTACAGCTAAACAGCTCGGGGATCCGATGATGTGGGAAGGGAAGAGGTTCAATTAAAACTTTGAACTTTTAAACTTTGAAATTTACGATTTGCGAAAACTCCTGACGTGATGGTTAAAAATGAAGGTCATTTTCGGATTCAATAGTAAAAAATACATAAAAATCAATTATCAAAAGTTAAAGAAATAACAATCACATCTATTTTATACTATCAGAATCAGATTTCCGAAAATTTTTCACTTTTTAGCTTTCAAATTTACGATTTGCAAAAAATATGTACTTTGTGATAAAAAATGAAGGCCATTTTTGGATTCAGTGTGTAAAGAATCGAGGCTGTTGCTTTTCAACATTTTATTTAACGAAAATTCTATTATTTTTTTCCTGTTATATGTTTAGTACAAGCTGTATATTTTGCATTAATATTTCAGAATGATTATAGATTTCAAATTTATAATGCAATGTTAATTTTACTATCAACTATATTTCTTATATATCTGAAGATTATTTATATTTCTAGTAAATTTGTAAATGACCCCTATTTCGCAGCAAAAAATATGCTCCAAGTTGAAACAGCCATTACTTCGGTCAGTTTTAGTCGTAGAATAATAGGACTTTTATTTGTCTTACTTGTAAGTGTAATAGGAAAGTTTTACTAACTATAACTTGAAGGACCGGGGGATCGTATAAAAAATTAAATTTCATAATTTTTCAAGAAATGATTCTATTGACCCAAATCACTTTTTAAATACTTCTTTAAACACATTTAAAACATTTTTGTAATCAGAACTATATGGCTATGACTAACGGTTTAGGAATTAGCTATTGGACATCGTTGAGAGTGGACATCCTGTATATAGGAAATTTTATTATTGCTCTGATATTTGTCACCAGGGTCTAGGAATTTTTAGTCTCATAGATTCCTCTTCAAAATCTACCTCTAGGTAATCTTAATTTCATTTTTCATTCTGAATCTCATTTTTCATTTGGATGGCCCTACTGGTTTGGATATGATGTAACTAGTTAAGGGTGTATTCCGATCCAAACTGCTTATTTTCCGATTTATTTTTAAATTCATTTTTGCTCTCAAACGCATCAAACTGCCAAATTCTCTTATTTAGAAACTCCATAATGTGCCGTGCTTGTCGATTTTTTAATAAATGCAGAAAATATTGCAAAAAATGCTGTCAAAGTGGACGTTTCGAAGCGAATTTTCCGAAGCGGGAGATCTGGGAATGGAAAAAATGGTCATACTGAGAAAATAATTGTTTAAAAATCAAATTCTAATTAATTGAGCGAAAAATGAAATCACACGGCCTCTTATACATCTCTTCAAAGATAACCTCAGCAAATTTCATGTTTTTAGTTTTAAAAATGAGTCTGAAAATGTCTCAGAAAATTTCGAGCTGTTGCGCGTGGAAAAATATTTTTTCGAATACACCCTTAAAGTAGATTACATTTTTGTTCCAGTGTCCGTACTTTCAATAACTTTATGCCCTTTATCGTCTTTCTCCTCAGCTCCCTAACTTTACGCACACAGGATATTTCGCATAATTCATCAACATTATTATCACCGCCTTCAGGATCTGGTTCAGAAGTGAAACACCCTATTCTATAGCAATCATCTTGTAGTGCAATTCAGTGATATATATCAATTTTAATGCATTTGAAATAGCTTAATGTCATTAAAATGCGCTGCAAACGATTTTTTCCCGTTGACCATAATGTAACGAAATACTTTTGAGTGCCCCTGTAAATAAACTATTAATGCTACACTCTTCATATTGAATACCAAACATCCCATGGTAAACATCATTAACATATATCAATTGCATGGGAATCCGAGTATATTTACGGGAGTTAGGTATATTACACACTGAGACCACAGAACGACACAAAGCGCAACATGAAGTGCAAAAACCGGTCGAAACAAAGAACGAAGTTGTTGCAAACTTGTTTTAAACCAGTTTTTCTAGCGAATTCAAGCGACATGTCTTATGTGTCGCCTTAGTGTGTGACTTGCCTTAGAGCGTGAACAGACGGTCTGACGGACAGGCAAACCGCATTCATAAACACTAACTTTATTGGAAAGAGTTAAAAAGTAAAGCACGTTTTTGCACACTGTCTTTCCTGAGTGACTGATGTATGTCTTGTCTTTTATCCTAGCATCGCTATTTGTGAACTGCTGTTAACTACGTAGAATTTCAATAAACTTACATCTCTTTTTGAATCTCCAATTTCACGAGAACCTACAGGAATTTCTCTAATTTCACACCCTCATCCGCCGTCACCCTCTCACCACTTATATCATACAGAACCTCAGTTCAGTGTGGGTGAATTGCAATGCTAATATGTTTGTTTGGATTGGGATCTTTGGAGCTTCATAACTCATGAAGTCATGGAACACTTGTGTTACACGAAAGGGTAGAAGTTCCTTCAGATGATTTGTAAACGGATTCATTAGCAGGGCTATGGCTAGTGATATTTATAAGATGATATTATATGCATTAATATTATAATATATATATATATATATATATATATATAGTAATATATATGATTTTATTCATATATAGTACATATTATCTCCGCCAAAAGATATAGTGATTCACTAAACTTCAAAGTTCTATTTCTTTAAATTTGAAATTTGCTAACATTTTAACTGAAAAACGGTTTATTGGTTAAATTAAATTAAACAAATTAAAAGTATGTCCATTATTATTACAGAGTGTAGTACTATATAAAGAACTATCCTTTTGACGATGTTTCGGCCGTTGAATGAAAGATATCTGTTGCAAACGTGTTATAGATAATACCAACCTTAATTTTTTGAGAATTTGACTATTTTTTATTCGTAGTTAAACTTTTTATTGTCAAAACTATTTAAAATAGATAAAACATTTTGTTAAATTCGAACTTTTCAGAAAACTTTATGTAATTTAAGAAAAAAAAGAAAATAAATAAATATATCTTCTAAGTGAAAAGAATAACAATAAGAAAGGAAAATACATAAAATTTAGTATCGTATTTGCAGTAAGTTTTACCTCAATAAAAACGGAAATTTGGTATTAGGCTTGAAACATTAAATTTAGTTTAGCATGAAGGGGGCCTCGATTTGATCGAAATTAAACTCAGATATGTATTATCCATCACCACAGTAACAGGCATTAATCGTGGCATTGATTTCGGGATTTACGAGTATCAATAACGATCAAGAAATCTGAATTATTATAAGAAATTATTACGATAAACGATTTTTTTTCTTTTATTTTACGTTGAATTAAAACAAAGTCACAGTTATTTAAATTCTAATTATTTAGCAAGAAATAGAAGTAAAATAACAATTGAAAAAACTGTACAAAATCACAACGTGCATTCTTTGGAAACCAATAATTAAATTCGTATATTGTAAAACTTTTTAAATGCAATATTAACCTTCCGCATATCAGACCGGTGCAACAGACCGATAGATACATTCAAATTGATTTTTCACATTTTAAAAAATGAAAATTTTGTAAATATGTGACTTTTTCTGGAATGTTCTACTCAAAAGAATAGACCATCCCAGAAAAAACCCATATTTACAGAAATTTCAGTTTTTAAAATAAATTAGAAATATCATTATAGATGTACCTGTCGGGGCCATTGAACCCCTCTGGTAGGCGGAGAGTTAACATAAATCTATTAAACCGAAACAAGCATAAAATATGCAGCTTTATATATGTCGCAGTGTTGGAGAAAGTCCGATAATCTATATGTAACACGTGATTTTTCTTTCCCGTTTTTATACTCAAAACGGCCATTAAGAGAGCGAACCGCGGTTAAATTATTTCAATCCCACCCACCACTGTTACTGTTATCTTATTATTATTATTAGACATTATGCTTTTTGAAATATTCATTATCTTAAGAAAGAAAGAAACGTTTTACAAAAATTCCTTGTTCTAACAGATTTTACTCTATGTAATAAACCTCAATGTAAGTTGATTAAAACAACAATCTTAGGGGGTTTCGAGATTTTTTTAATGATCTTCTTCAGGAGAGAAAAACAAGACGCCAAACTGTGGAAATAAAGTAGTACTCGAGCGCTCGTAGCTGGTCATATATTTATTTTGACAAAGGATTCTCAAATTGAAATTATGTTTGAGGAAAAAACATGAAATAGTGAAATATGCATGAAAGTGCGTAACTCTACAATTATTAAAATAATTGAAAATCAGTTATTATTATCCTATTAAAATGCAATTTTTATGGCCTAGTGATATATTTCTTACATTATTCAAAACTGTTTCTAGTCAGATTAAAAAAAATATTTTCGCTAGTAATTAAACAAGCATTTTCTTTGTTTTTCTTAAGGCTGTTCTTAAGTGATCTGCTCAACAAGCGTAAAACGTTTTGACACATTTACAAATTAATTTTTTAACGGAAAGATATAAAATTGGAATGTTTGACCATGGAAGCGATTTGGAATCGAACTGTGTTTTCCATCTTTTGATCAGTAAATTACCTATTTAGTAAAAAACGATTTTGATCACGTGACAAACATATTTTTCACCCATTTTTGAGAAATTATGCCTCTTTCGCGCGGAAATTCGGTTCAAAACGCCCACTTTGACACTATTTTCTGAAAGGCCTATTGCGTTTGCAAAAAAAACGGAAAAAACAGCTCGATTACATAGTTTCTGAACAACAACACCTGTTCGTTTCATGCATTTCCGAATAAAAATAAATTAAAACTTTTGTCACAAATTTATCCTTTTGGATTTGAGAACAGCCTTAAGAATTCATTTAGAAAAAATTCATTTCGTATGATACATTTACCAATTAGAAAATGTATTAGTGTATTAAAGTACACATGGTGTTCCATTACCCTCGGGGTCCAGGTACTCAATCGGTAAAGCACGTAAAGTTTCTGGGTTCGAATCCCATCTCGGGCACTTTTTCACTCAGGTGTAAAAAATCCAATTCGTATAAAATATTTTTTTTAATTATTTCTTTCAGATTAATTTAGCACAAGATCAAATAGTAATGTTTATTAAACGCCCCACTTCGCCCCGCACTTCAATTTCTTTTTTCTTTCTTTCTTTACTTTTCTTTTTTTTTTTGAGTAGGGGGGGTGGGGCACACACATTAGAAGGATATTTTGGCAATAAAGTCAGCTTTAATAGAATCAAAATCTGTTATTTTGAAATAAAATAGCGTATTTTAATTTATTAAAACTGGCCAGTCTACAAGAAAAGAACCGATTCCGAGGAATCGGTCCTTTTCGGAACGGTTCCTCGGATTCGGTCCTTTTTGGAACGGTTCCTCGGATTCGGTCCTTTTAGGAACGAATCCGAAATGGACCTACTCCGAGGAATCGGTCCTTTTCGGAGTCGGTACATTTTACACCGATTCCGAGGAATCGTTCCGAAAAGGACCGATTCCGAAGAGTCGTTGCTTTTCGGAATCGTTCCAAAAAGGACCGATTCTGAGGAACCGTTCCAAAAAGGACCGAATCCGAGGAACCGTTCCAAAAATGACCGAATCCGAGGAACCGTTCCAAAAAGGACCGAATCCGAGGAACCGTTCCAAAAAGGACCGAATCCGAGGAGTCGTTCCTTTTCGGACTCGTTCCGAAAAGGACCGATTCCTTTTTACAGAATG
Source organism: Maratus speciosus (assembly GCA_963932465.1). Classification (NCBI taxonomy): domain Eukaryota; kingdom Metazoa; phylum Arthropoda; class Arachnida; order Araneae; family Salticidae; genus Maratus; species Maratus speciosus. The sequence goes on along the minus strand of OZ010793.1, from coordinate 77,602,670 downwards.
GAATCGTTCCTTCAGTTTCACTGCCGGAATCGTTCCTTTGGAGTCGTTCCTCAACAAATGACACATCTCTATTCACTAAGAGTGAGCTCGAGAGAGATAAACTTTTTGTGAAAATTATAATATACGCGAACACACACACACATGTATATGGAATAAGTTTAAAAAATGGCTACAAAAAATTCAGAAAATCTTAAAGTGTTAAAATATGTTAATATTTCCATAGTCGGGTTTTTATCATGTTTTAATACGTTTCTTCAAACCCACATGACGTTACATATTCATCTGCTGAGGTCCATTATATTTCCAATATGACGCAATATACATATTTTTTTAATTCGTCAAACTATTTATTTTATTTTGAGTTTTCATGCTGAAATCTTGCTCCAGAAAACTTATGACGTAATATTCAATCTGTTTTCAATTTTTCAAACTATTTAATTTTACACGTGAAAATTTTGCAATAGAAAAGTAATTGTTGCGGTGAGAATTTTATTGTTTTTTTTTTTTTTTATTGTTGGCAACTGGTATAACGGAAAACTTTTATTTTTTCCTGCCATTGTTGTGTAAGAACTGGTTTTATCAGAATCATGTTAAGACGGTATTCAAAATTTTGAACCTTCCCCATTTCCACCCTCTTGGGCCGATTTCGCCCATTTTCAATCCCCGCCGAGATATTAGCCATATCAAAGTTGTTGGCGAGTTTGAGGACAATCCGTGCATAATTGCGATTTTTATCGTGCGGACAAAATTTAGTACATACATACATATACAGTAAATTCTGTCTAAGGCGGACTCTGTATAGGCCGGAAATCTGTCTACCGCGAAATTTTTTCAAGTCCCGGCGAACCCATAGAAAATTACATTAATTCATGCTGCATAAGGCGGAATCTGTCTGACGCGGAAACGGAAAGGATTTTAAGGTCCCACCGAAACCAAAATTTTGCATAAGGCGGAAAAAGGATAATTTAAAAATGAAAAGCGTTTTGTTTATTAAACTTAAAAACTGATAAGTCAAATAACTCAATGTCGAGCATGTTAGCTAAAATTCCGCAAGCTTTTAAAAAAGTTAATTCAAAAGAACAGAAACTTTAAATTTTAAGGAATTTATGCTTATGCCATTTTTTCATATACAAAATTGCATCTAAAAGTTAATATTTCTAGTAAAATGAACATTTATGAAAATGATTACGTATTTTCGAAAGTACAATATATTGTACTTTAAGATTGTACTCAAATTCAAAATTATAGCGTTCTTCCTCATTCTCGAAGTTTTTTTTTTTTTTGGTGTGTATAAACTTCCAATATAACTTCTAATATAAACTTCCTGTATTACAGCAGTACTAAGAAATTGAATAAAGTTTCTCATTTATCTTTAAAAAGACAAAGGATCTTTCAGAATTTCAGTTTTCAACCGATTTTCTAGTCAGGAGAATCAATAAAAGATCGTCATCTTCCAGGGATATATATAATTTTTTTTTTTGGGGGGGGGGGAGGGGAGGGGGGGAGCTTTTTTGCATAAGCCGGAATATTGTCTACCACGGAAATTTTTCTCAGTCCCGACCGATTCCGCCTTAGACAGAGTTTACTGTATATATAAACTTTTCAGGTGGGGGTGGTTTTGGGTTCCTGGGTTCCTATAATGAAAAGTTGTGAAGGAATTTTTCAAAAGTCGCACCATGGTAACGACTGCAATAGGTAGTATTTCTTACGAAATCTACCTAATACTAGCATTATATTGACCTGAAGTAAGAAATATTTTTTTCTTTTAACTGGTACAACATCTGTGTAATCCTAGTATCCGACTCGCTACAGGCAATTAATGAAAATAATTTCACGATCGAAAGACTATGCAAGTAAAATAATGAAATACTAAAAGCACATGACGCTACAACATTATGAGAATTTGTGGTTTGCATGCGTCTGGAGCAGTCTACCCTTTGTGAATTCTGCTGATTTCAGTACATGACAATCTTTGAAAAGAAAAGAAAGAGCATGAAATTCTCTTCGTTAGTTTTGTTCGTGTCGATTTAATCAATTTTCCATAATAAAGATTATGAACTCTTCGATTATCATTCGGCTGTAATTATCTGAAATGTACTCCGTATTTTTATTCTAAAATGAGAGGAAAAAAATCACACTTAAAAATAAAGTTTTGATACATATAATGGTAAGGAATTTTATGTTCAATATATGTGAGGCAAATGCCGCCCTTTATGCGTGCGCCCTGAGGTCGCCGCCTCGCTGCCTCACCCCTGGCGCCGGCACTGATCCGGTGGGTAAATTGCACTTTTGTCCATTAGAAAGCATAAAATCTCAAACCTTCCGGTGGGAACTTCCTCCCCGGGACACCCCTTGAATTCAACACTGCACAACTCTGAAGCGTATAAGTATAACACCTTGAGGGGCGGTGGGATATATTTTATCCCACCTACGATTAAAGAAATTTACACCAGAAAAATGTTATGAAATTTTACTATTCGAACTTTGGTGGAAAAAAGTGTTATAAATGCTTTTCCTTATTTTGAAATAAAATTTTTCTAAATTTCCGGTGGGAATTCAGCATTACACAAACGCAATTGCTTGCCCCTCAAGGGGTTAACACATAATAAATAATACATTTATAGCTAGTAAACCAGTAGATAACGTCCTTAACGTCAGCTCGGCAAATCGCAGTTTTATTTTGGATTAATTATACTTATTATTTTGAAATTTTAAAAACGTAGTTTCATTTACTTCTTTTATATCATTACTGCTACAAGAAAAATTTGGGCTAGTTCCGGAGGTTTAAGATTTTTAACTTACATACACTGACACTAGCGATTACATGCACTTCGAAGACTCTTTAATTGTTTGGAAACTTTCTATTATAAGAGAGAACTGTGGCCATCCCGCCCCCTTCCCGATGTCTCATTAATTTATAACTTTAACTCCCTAGAATTTAATATCTTAAATATTTTGTCTAAAATAATTAAATATTAATTTTGTGGTAATTTATTTTCTGTGAAAACTTTGTATTGTATGGGCAGGGGGGTTGCTCTTCCCCGTCAACTCCCGATGTCTCATTAATTTATAATTATAATTTTCAATAATTTAGTATATTAAATCTTCTGTCTAAACTAATTAGAATATTGATTTTGTGATTGCTTATTTTCTGTGAAAACTCTGTATTATATGAGGAAAGCTCCCCCACCCCCGATGTCTCATTAATTTATAATTTTAACTCTCTAGAATTTAGTATTTTAAATCTCCTATCTAAAATAATTAAATAATTTTGTGATAATGGAGAATATAATTGGTTTGCACGATTAATTCTTCTTATGAATATTTTATTAATTATTGATAACCCTAACCCTTCTATTTATTTGAAATTGCCTCACTTGAGCCTCTCCAATATTGTTTGAATTGCTATGCTACTGTCGCCGATCATCAGGCCCCGATTTCTGCATGAACGAGTGGGGAATTTGGCTAGAGCCCCAGTAATTTGAGAATACCAAAAATAGTAATAGTGGGGACAGGGCTGTGCAAAGCGGGGGGCGAAGGGGGCGGTCGCCCCGTGCGCGGAAATTGAGGAGGCGCCAAATTTATACTACAAATCTCGTTTTTTCTTCTTTTTTGTAATATATATATATATATATTTCCATATTGGGAATTTTTTTCCCAATGAAAGTACATTCATTTTTCGTTTCAAAGTTATTGCATTGTCACTTACTCTACGCCCAAATACAAATTTATGAATAAGGACTTTTTTCTTTTCAAAACTTGTTTTAGTTCTTTGTCTTAGTCTCTTTCGTTAACCTTCTCTTTTCTGAGTCTGTAATTTTTTTTCTGTGCATATTACAATAACATATACTTTCAAGCTAACATAGAGTTTTCTTCTGGGATTACAAAAGGGTTGCAAACTCACTTCACAGATTCTCTTTGCCAAAATATAAGTACAATTTTCTCTTATGTATTTAGTTGGTTAGAGTTTCTGAATTAAAATTAAACACATAACTCGAAGTTAAACGCGAAATATGTATTCAATGGAATTTATTTCTTTTCAATTTTGTGACACATGTCACAAAGAAAACGCGTGTGTGAGTGTAGGGGGGGGGGGCAAATTTCTGCCCCGGGCGCAGTTTTCTCTTCGCACGTTGTTGAGTAGGGAGAGAAAAAGAAATCCATATTTAAAAAATAATTCATATCTCGTTTACTAATTTTGCCAAGCTTTAATCATAATGTCATGCACTGAAATTGAAAAAGATCTAAAACTGGATTTTGAAGATGTAATCAATGGTTTCGTTAAAATGGGAGTGGAAAAAATATATAAATAAATAAACATATTCTATTTCTTATCAACTTTTTTTTTTCTGGGGTGGAGGGGAGGGGGGGGGGGGATAATAGCAATTTTATTTTTAAGCAAATTTATAACATATTCTATTTGATTCCGAAGCTTTTGCACAGTCAGTGTTAGTAACATAAAGAAGCCGTGGGATAAACCTTGTCTTTGAAGTTCCTTTCAAGAATTACTGGAAACAGACTCATGCCTGTCTGCCATAGTTTTACAACTGTATTTTAAAAGAATCAGAATTGGGACTTTTGCAGCTTTCTGTCAGTGGTTGGGTACAGGGTTCTCGCTGGTTTTTGACCAACATTAGCGATTTGGCGAATAAGAACTAAAAAAAAGTAGCCAAATAATAATAATAAAAAAAGTTAGCAAAATAGATTCAGTGTGAAACACTGAAAAATCTATATTTAATCACTTATTGTATTCTTTTTTTCACTATGTTCTGAAAAACCCAATTTTTTGTAATTGTTTATAAAATAGAAATTCGAATATACAATAGAGAAACTAATTAAAAATAAGTTCATTCTAAATGTCTCCTAAATGTGTAATTGTTTCAGACATTCTTTTAGAAGAATAGAAACTACAGAAACTATTAAAAATAAGTACATTCTTAATGTCTCCTAAATGTGTATATGTTTCAGACATTCTTTTAGCAGTCTAACAAAACAGCTATTTTCTATTTTCCATTGTGGAAATATACACTAAAAATTGCTAAGAGATTTCGACTCTAACCGATAGAAAAAATCGACCGGTAAATGATACTTTGCATACAACTAATAAATAGTATGGTACAGGGCTAATTTCAACGCTGCATTCCAGCAAAACTTTAGTCTACTATTTGACTATTGATGCGAGGAATTTTGTTTGTGTTCTTACCGGCGCGACGGCTGCACATAGATAGTGATTAACTGACAATGGAGAAATACCTATCGCATAACCCTTTCTATGTCTTTGGCTGTTCCTAAACTGGATTGGTGTTTAGTCTGTATCTCTATAAATAGAGAATAATGGCATGGTGTGATTGAACCATGGGCGTACCCAAGGGGGGGGGGGTGATGGGGCTGCAGCCCCCCCCCCCCCGAAATTTTCGAAAGTGATATGAAAAAAATGCTGCTTTTTCGTCTTTCTTTTTTGGAAAAATTTTTAATTTTTTTCAATCATACAGCGGACTAGCCATTTTCATAAGTCCCATATTAGTCCACATTGACAACAAAGAAGAGAAAGGAGGCAGACGGGGTCACAGCCCCCCCCCCCCCCTTCCTCCCGAAATAGTCGAAAAATGAAATGAAAAAGTAATTTTTTCTTACTTTTTTAAGGTAAATCTGTAATTTTTTCTTCTGTCATATAGCAAAATAGACATTCTCGTTAACACCATGTCAGTCCACATTGACATCACCCCATACCCAAAGATGGGGAGGGGGCTGATGGAATTTCATCCCCCTCCTCTCGAAATGGTCGAAAATGAAATGATAAAATAGTGCTGAATTTTTTCTGCCTGTTTAAGATAAATTTGCATTTTTTTCACTATCGTTCAACAGACTATGCGCTTCTTTCTCATAGCTCCATAGTAGTCCATATTGACACCAAAGAAGAGAAAGTGGGCTGACGGGGTTACAGCCCTCCCCCCCCCCCCCCCCCCCCAACCAGAAATAGTCGAAAAATTAAATGAAAAAAGTGTTTTTTCCTTACTTTTTTAAGATAAATCTGTAATTTTTTCTTCTGTCATACAGCAAAATAGCCATTCTCGTTAACTCCATATTAGTCCACATTGGTATCACAGCACACCCAAAGATGGGGAGGGGGCTGTTGGAATTACAGCCCTCCTCCTCTCGAAATAGTAGAAAATGAAATGAAAAATAGTGCCGAATTTTTTTTTCTGTCTGTTTGAGATAAATTTGCATTTTCTCCCCTATCATTCAACAGAGTAGCCGTTCCCTTCGCTGCAGTTCCATATTAGTGTACAGTGACACCACGTTATACCCAAAAAGGTAGAAGGGGGCTAATGGGGTTACAGCCCTCTTCCCAAAAAGTCGAACATGAAATGAAAAAGTGCTGATATTTTTCTTTTTGTTTGAGATAAATTTATATTCCCCCCCTATCATTCAACAGACTGGCCGCTCTCTTCTCTTTAGTTCCATACTTGTGCACAGTGTGCCCACATTATACGCAAAGAGGTGAAAGGGGCTAATGGGGTGCCCCCTTCCTTAATAGTCGAAAATGAAATGAAAAAAAGGCTGATTTTTTTTCTTCTTGTTTCAGATAAATTTGTAATTTTTCTTCTGCCATACAGCGAAATAGCCATTCTCGTTAAATCCATATTAGTCCACATTTACATCACAGCATACTGAAAGAAGGGGAGGCGGCTGATGAGCTTACAGTCCCCTCCTCCCGAAATAGTCGAAAAAAATATTGCTTTTCTTTCTGTTTGAGATAAATTTACATTTTTTTCTCCTATTATTCAACAGACTAACCACACTCTTCTGTTTAGTTCCATATTAGTGCACAGTGACACCACATTATACCCAAAGAAGTAGAAAGGGGGTGATGGGCTTACAAACCTCTCCCAAAATAGTTGAAAATGAAATGAAAAAGGTGGTGATTTTTTTTTCTTTTTGTTTGAGATAAATTTGTACTGCAATTGTTTTCTGCAATACAACGAACTAGACTTTCTGGATAGTGTCATATCAGCGCACAGTTACACCACTGTATACCCAATGAGGGGAAGGAGGCTGATGGGTTTATAGGGCCCCCTTTTGAAGTAATCAAAAGCGAAAAAAAAAACTCTTTTTTTTCTTTCTTTTGAGATAAATTTAAATATTTTTTGTGCGACGCAGCTATTCTGGTTAGTCCCATATACTAGCGCACAGTGATGCCCCAGTATACACCCAAAGAAGTCGATGGCGACGGGGGTTATGCGGTTACAGCTCCATTCCACCTCCGAAGAGATCGCAGTGAAATGAAAAAAGGGCTGATATTCCTTCTTTTTCAGATAAATTTGTTTTATTTTCTGGCATGCCACGAAATTGTTTTTCGGGTTAATCCAAAATCCTCCTCAGTCCTGCGACCAAATTTACTTGAAACCACAAAATCAATTTTCAAATGACTGAAAAATAGCTCCATGCCTCTTTTACGGGATAAATGAAAACGTATATGGTCAGTTCAAGAGACCTACAAGTAAATTCGACAAATCTAAAAGTAGTTTAATTTAAGGAGATTTTTAATTTCTCTCATATTCGGCGGGCACCAAGATTGTCAATGCGGAAGTATGTTAATGCACAGTAACACTACAGCTAATCACAAGTCGATTTCGGGTAAATCGGAAAACCGGAGGTGCGGAAGAGTGACTGTAAAAGTAGCTTATTAACTTTCATTTTTCTCTCGCATCTCTATGCCAAAAATTTCTGTTTTTTTTCCACGGTTTTATGACAAAATGTGCATTTCCTCAGCAGTCCTTTGAAAAAAATCGCTTTTTCTGCGGCTTTTTGCCGAAATTCGCCGGTTTTTTGCACACTCCTTTGTAGAAATTTGCGTTTTTTCCACAGATCTGTGACAAAATTTGCGTTCTTTTTCGTGATCATGTCGAAATTTGTGTTTTTTCCGCGTTTTTCGTCGGGTTTTTGATGAAATTCAAGTTTTTTTTTTGCGGATTTTTACCGAAATTCGCATTTTTGTACGAAATCCTTCGTCGAAATTTGTTTTTTTCTGTGGCCTTTTTTGACGAAATTCGCATTTTTTTCTCGTCGTTTTGATGAAATTCGCTTTTTTTCTGCGGCTCGTTGACGAAAGTAGCGTTTTTTTGCGGCTGTTTGACGAAATTCGCTTTTTTTCCGCCGTCTTTTAACGAAATTCACGTTTTTCTGTGGCCCTTCTTTGTGATCCTGCTTTTTCTTTTTTGCGATCCTTTGACGAAATTCGCATTGTTTCCGTTTCCCTTTGACAGAATGCGTGTTTTTTTAGCGATGCTTTGTCGAAATTTGCGCCTTTTCTGCGGCCATTTGACGAAATTCGTGTTTTTACCGAGGTCATTTGCCGAAATACGAGTTTTTTTTTGTTTTTTTTTTACGCAATCCTTCGTCGAAATTTGCGTTTTTTTCTCATCTTTTGATGAAATTCACGTTTTTTTTGCGATGCTTTACTAAATCAGCAATTTTTTTCACAGCCCTTTGACGGAATGCGTAAGCGATCTTTTTTTCGAAATTCTCGTTTTTTTCCGCGAACTTTAGATGAAATTCGCGTTTTTTCGGCGGTCCTTTGACAACATTTGCGTTTTTTCCGAGATCCTTTGAGAAATTGTCTTTTTTCCGCGCCTTTTTGACGAAATTCACGTTTTTCTGTGGCCCTTCTTTGTTACCCTGCTTTTTCTTCTTTTTGCGATCCTTTAACGAAATTCGCGTTTTTTCTGCTTCCCTTTGACGAAATGCGTGTTTTTTTAGCGATCATTTGTCGAAATTTGCGTTTTTTCTGGGGCCCTTTGACAAAATTCGCGTTTTTTCTGTGGTCATTTGCTTAAATTAGCGTTTTTTATGCAATCCTTCGTCGAAATTTGCGTTTTGTCCGCGGCTTTTTGACGAAATTTGCACTTTTTTCTCGCCTTTTGATGAAATTTGCGTTTTCTCTGTCCCTTTGACGAAATTCGCGCTTTTTCAGCTTTCTTTTGAAGGAATGCGTGTTATTTTAGCGATTCTTTGTCCAAATTTGCATTTTTTTTCTGCAGCCCTCTGACGAAATTTGCATTTTTTCGGAGATTATTTGCCGAAATTCGCGTTTTTATACGCAATTCTTCGTCGAAATTTGAGGATTTTTGACGAAATTTGCGGATTTTTGACGAAATTTGCGTTTTTTCCCCGTCTTTTTGATGAAATTCGCGTTTTTTTCGATCCTTTACGAAGTTAGCTTTTTTTTTCGCAGCCATTTGACGGAATGCGTGTTTTAAGAGATCTTTTTTTCGAAATTCGCATTTTTTCCACGACTTTTTGATGAAATTCGCGTTTTTTTCTGCGGCCCTTTGACGAAATTCGCGTTTTTTCTGTGGTCATTTGCCAAAATTCCCTTTTCTTAGGCAATCATTCGTCGAAATTTACGTTTTTTTAGGCAATCCTTCGTCGAAATTTACGTTTTTTCCGCGACTTTTTGACGAAATTTGCTTTTTTTCTCGTCTTTTCGATGAAATTTGCGTTTTTCTGCGGCCTTTTGACGAAATTCACGTTCTTTCTGTGTCCCTTTGACTAAATTCGCGTTTTTTCCGCTTCCCTTTGACGGAATGCGTATTTTTTAGCGATCCTTTGTCGAAATTTGCGTTTTTTCTGCGGCCCTTTGACGAAATTCGCGCTTTTTCGGTGGCCATTTGACGAAATTCGTGCTTTTTCCCGCGGCTTTTTGACAAAATTAGTGTTTTTTCTCGTCTTTTTGATGAAATTTGCGCTTTTCTGTGCCCTTTTGACGAAATTTACGTTTTTCCTTGTCCCTTTGACGAAATAAGCTTTTTTGCGATCCTTTACGAAATTAGCTTTTTTTTTTCGCAGCCCTTTGATGGTATGCGTGTTTTTAGCGATCTTTTTTCGAAATTCGCATTTTCCCCGGAAACTTTTGATGAAATTCGCGTTTTTTCTGCGGCCTTATGACGAAATTCGGGTTTTTTCTGTGCTCATTTGACGAAATTAGCGTTTCCTCCGCGACCATTTGACGTAATTCGCGTTTTCTCCGTGATCATTTGACGAAATTTGACTTTTTTTCGCAATCCTTTCACAAACTTCGCCTTTTATCCGTGGCCCTATGACAAAATTTCGTTTTTTTCCTTTTCGGATCCTTTAAAAAAATGGAGATTTTTTTTCTGCGAACGATTGATGAACTCGTTTTTTTTCGGCGACCATGTCAAAAACCGCGATATTTTTTTAAGTCCGAATTTTCGAAAATTGGGAACAAAGTCACCCCTGGCCCTCCCTCTCCCCCCTCTCCCCCCCCCCCCCCGCCTACGGCATTATTGGCAAAAATGATTTATGTTTATAACACAATTCAACGTGTTTCGTAAGATTTAGAACATTATGGAAATTTAAGTCACCCCCCCCCCTAAATAAAATCCTGGGTACGCCACTGGATTGAACGTGAAAAGCGACATCAATCGTTCAGTAACGCAAATAATCTCGATTATATTGGCACACACACACAAAAGAGCAGAAATTAAGCACTTCCAATTTGGCGAGTCTGATTCTCCGTTTACTCGCCAAATGAAGCATTTTGTCGCGATTTGGCGAGTCTGATTCTTCGTTTACTCGCCAAATGAAGCATTTTGTCGCGATTTGGCGCAATGGCGAGTGGCAGCGAGAACCCTGGTTGGGTAATAGCAAATTTGCTATTTTAAACAAATTTTCAAGGACATGAAAACCACGAAGCGTTACCACGAGGGAGTATTTACGATTAACAGTTATTCCTATGTAAGTGGAAAATTTTAAATGAGAAAAACAACCTTAAAACAATTTAAAAATATTAACAATTTTCTACTGCGTACTTTCGGGCTCGGTCTCTGATGACACAAAATCTTAAAAGAACCAGTGAATGTCTTAAAGGGGCTGGTCACTCAGCTTCTGATTTCCCCTCACTAATGTAAAGTCTATGGGCATTGGATGCATTCGTCTATTTAAAATATCTCCTCGGAAAATTAATATTTTTAACTTCTATTTTTTGTGTACACTTCCTAAAATATGTCTCTCTTTTTCTTAGTTCTCAAAATATTTCTAAAGTATAGACTTCATTTTATAGGAAGTGTTAAAATCCTACTCACAGTTCGCCTGCTTTTAACACATAAAATATTAAATTCAGCGTAGATTTTCGAAATATTTTGAAAACTAAGGAAAAAAAAAAGAGACATCCTTTAAGAAGAGTACACGGAAAAAAGATGTTAAAAATAGAAATTTCCCGAGAAAATATTTTAAATATACGAATGTATCAAAAGTTCATAGACTTGACATTACGGAGGAGAATTCCGAAGCTGAGTGACCAGCCCCCTTAAGTTCTAAATATTTGGGGAGCTTAGAAGATTCCCGTAACCCTTTAGGCTCTGTAGGTGAATTTCTTCCCATATATATATATATTAATTTACAATAAAATTCTTTTGCTATTAAAATGGGTAACACGATTTAGAGCTGTACTCCTTTTTTACACATCTATATGGTAGTAACTCTGCGAATATCTAGTTTCTTTTCCGAGATGTATTAAAACTAGGGTGTAAAAAATCATGATTTGTTAAAAAAATAAAAAAATCGGATTTTTTTTATTTAAATCGGTTTTTTTTTTTTTTTTCCCTGTGTTAAAATATTAAACATCTATCAAGAATTAAGCATTTCAAAAATGAATAACCCTCCAATTACTAACATAATCTATGTTTTTTTGCTTTAATTAATAAAATTTTAATTATGTAATTATAGAAATTACAAAAAACTGCAAATTAAAAATTTCTTTAGTAACATACAAAATTATGCGCATTAATATTTTGTAATAATTATGTAAACCAATATTAAATACTGCTTATATTTTAAAGTTATTGATAAATTGCATTTATTTTCAAATTGATGATACAGATTAAATTTTGTAATTATTAAACAATTAACTGTTTAATTAAGAACACAATCTACATTTTTGAAAAAGTGGTTGAAAAAAGGGGATCAATAATAGTTTGATAAATTCATAAAGCAGCCAGTAATTTTACACAGGTTCTAAAGCGTATGTATATCAAATTGATCAAAAATTGTAGCAAACTCACACATAATTTATAAATAGATTACAAAAATTGTATTTTTGAAATTTAAATCAGATTTTTTCCCCACAACATTAAAATATTTGAATAGCTACTAAATATTATAATGTTTTGAAGTTATTTAACATTTAGTTAGATGTTTTTTAAATGTGTAATACTTCTTTTTACACAATTTAACATTGTTATAATTAACAATAACAAATATTACATTTTTTACAAGTGATTTAGTGATAATTTTCATTACAGATTATAATGCTTTTTCACACTATTTTAAAAAATCAGAAAATATGTGATTTTATCATCTGATTTAAATCAACTGATTAAAATCATTGACACTCTATTGCTATGTTTATTGTATATAAAAGAATGAATAACTTGATTATTAAAAGGAAATGATGACATTGTAAGTTATATTAGATTTAAATATCATTTTAAAATTAAATGCTTTTTATGTTTGTTAGATAAAAAACCATGCTTTTTACAAACTTACTGTACTTAAATTTTTCACAATACTCAGGAATTACGCTTCGAAACAATTATTTAAAGCTTTGTTTTGTGTATTCATAAGTCACAATACCCGTATAAACTTTCCAAATTATGTTCATCTTAGATTTGAATACTTTTTTTTATGTCATTTTAAACATTTAAAAAAATTTTGATTTTAATCAATGACTTTTTTTTAAAAAAAAAATCACTTGATTAAAATCATGATTTAAATCGCTGATTTAAATCAACTGATTTAAATCGTTGACACCCTAATTAAAACTTTTCGATTTTAATGAGTTAGAAATTTGTGTTTTCCGAGCGTTATATAAGAAAAAGAGATAACTTATTAGGTGCGTTCATAATTATATAAATCCGTAGCATCTACAGTCGTCGTCTGGTCCGACCGTGTCTGTCTGCCCGCATATTACAGCGCAAAAACTACCTAACAGAACGGTTTGAAATTTAATATATATAATCGTCGCAGAATTTTCTCGTCATTTAAAATTTTATGAAAATCGAATCAAAATTTAAAAAGATATTAATAAAAGTTTTCTTCATTCTATTAAATCCTATCATACGTTATTAGTTCAATTATATCCCATGATAGGTAATGATTCTAGGTAGCCATGGTGATGACGTCCTATTTAAGATGGAGAGTCCTATTATTTCCGTATTACTGAATGTAATATATAGAATCGTAATAAATTTTGTATTTATGCATTTTTGCATAAGAGTGCAACAGCTATTAAACCAAGATCTGAATATTTATAAAACTCGTTATAGTACGAACGCACCTCATTTGGCACGTTAGACGTACAATTTCCGATTTGTTTTTCTCTTAGACACTTCAAGTAATTAATAATAATTGTTTTCACATGTCTAAACTCAAAATTTAAATATTTTCAAGGGATGGAGTTAAGTTGTGGGTTGCGCTGATTTTTACCCATTAGATCTGAAGAACCGAATAATATCATTTATCAATAGATGGCAGCACCACCGAAAACTGCATTTGCGTATAGAATTACGAAACTAAAACTTGCTATTTTCCTTCCTAGTTCAACGTTTCATGCATTTGCCGGTCTTTCAGAATTACAGAAAGCATGTTTAAAATTTGATCCCAAGGAATCTGAATTTATTTGGTGAGGTACGAGTAATATTTGGGGTGGGATGTGTGGTATTCTGTCTGATTTATAAAAAGGGATTTATGTCTTTCAAATTCCAGCCAGGCTCTTCCTAGGGTAGTTTTTCAGATTGCATTCCCGGACCGTGCAGTTCTTATGTACCTCTCTCTAACCACCTAGTAAATACTTCTACAAACTTTTAAACATTTCTAGTATATATATTTAATCTATAAATTTGGTAATTTTTTATTATTTAGTAATTTTATAATGTGTTTTTCGGTACTTTTTTTTTTTTTTCTAATTTGCTGTATTTTTAAATGTTTCAACAATCTTAGAATTTATCTAAACAAGCTATCTGGAGAAATTTTTACAATTATAGTACTTTAAAAATAAATTTGCAACGCTATTTCTTATTTTTGCACGCTGAAATGATCCCTTACAGCTCTGATGGGGGAAAAAAATATTTCCATCAAATCCTGCCTAAATAGCCCAGTGGTAAGGGAGCAAAAAAAGCCGAATTCGGAATTAATTAGGGGAAAACTGGAAATTGTTTTAATCCATTTAGTTTAGGTCTACAATGAATATGCTATGTTTCCCCCCCTCGTACTAGGTGAGCGTTAGGAAATATGCATAGATTTATAGTCAAAAAACACGTTTTTTTACATACCATAACAGTATCTACAAACAACTAACTCTGTCAAAAACATTGTCAATGCAAATGTTGTAGAGCTTAAAATTCTGAGTAAAATGAGCACCTACACTGAATATTTTTGTTCAATATTAAGGCCACAATTTGAGATATTGTTAAGGTAACTTGGTCGGCTTCAAGCTCTTGATTTGAAAATTTTTGAAATAGAATTGCGACCTTAATGTTGAACAAAAATATTAATGATGGTACTAATTTTATTCAGAATTTTAGGCTCTACAACATTTGTATTGACAATGTTTTTTATAGAGTTAGCTGTTTTGAGATATTGTTAAGATAATTAAAAAAAACGTGTTTTTCGAAAATAAATATCTACATATTTTCTAACATTCAGCCAAGTACGAGGAAGAAAACATAGTACGTTCATTTTAGGCCTAAACTGAAGGGATTAAAACAATTTCCAGTTTTCTCCTAATTAATTCTGAATTCAACCCCCTGACCATGGGTCTAAAACTTTAAACTGGAATTGTGACCTTAATGTTCAACAAAAATATTAAGTTTAGGTACTCATTTTACTCAGAATTTTAAGCTCTACAACATTTGTATTGACAATGTTTTTGACGGAGTTAGTTGTTTGGAGATACTGTTATGGTATGTAAAAAAACGCGTTTTTGGATTATAAATCTATACATATTTCCTAACGCTCACCTAGTACGAGGGGGAAAACAAAGCATATTCATACTAGACGTAAACTGAAGGGATTAAAATAATTTCCAGCTTTCCCCTAATTAATTCCGAATTCAACCCCCTAACCACTGGGCTAAAAAGGGAGGGGGAGGGGAGGAAGAGGGTTAAATTTTTAAAACTATATAGTCTAATTTCAGACAGGTTATCACATTTATAGTGTTTGTTTTTTTTTAGCCTATTTTCAAAATTTTATTTTAATAACCCGAAGCTCAAAGGCTATTCTACAATACAAAGTAGCAACTTTCTGACACATTCGCGTGGTCATTGTTTTATTGTTAGACTCGACAAATTGGTTGGTGATCTTATTGAGAAACTCAGAAATCGAACAGCGTTTTTTATTTTTAGATAAATTCAAGGGATTTCTTAGAATATGCTGACAAAGTTTGTGTTTGGAACAGATTTTCGGGATGCGATAGACCGAGAAAGGTCGTCACGAGAAAAAAACCGCTTATAACTCAATGTGTAATACATTTATCGAAAAAATTAAAAAATGTTGTTCGATTTCATGTTACTTCAATAGTGCCACTTTCATGCTTTTACGTTAAAAAATAACCCAATGAATAAGTCATGTTTCGCTTTATTGAGCGGGGGGGGGAGGGGGATATTTTCTTGATAACCGGTTTAAATGGGGGGAGCCCTGGGACAGTTGTACCGTTTGCTCCTGGTAATCAAGCCCTACCGACAGTACATTATGTTATTGCAACCCTAGTATAATAGTGACATTTGAAATTTACAATAGTCAATCTCAGACAGATAAAAAATATCCAACTCATTTAAAACACGCACGGTCTCTTTACAAATAAACTATCAAATCTTGTCACAAAATGCAATAAAATAAAACGTCTTTCACTGCGTTTACATTCGTGTAAAGAAACTCGATCCTTTTGTCCAGTAGCATGTTATAATCGTTTGAATGCAATTCATTCCAGTCGAAACAAGTCGTTTCCATTGTTTTTCAACATAGACACGTCTGTCTCTTTGTTTCAGCTATTTCGCATGCATGATGGCAGAGAAACCTTGTGAGAAAATAAAATACCGGAGGGAGGAAGAGAAAAAGATACAGAGGAAATACTGCCTTATAAAACTATGTCTCTGAATATCACATGGATATAACTGGGGATGTTATACTAAAGTCTTTTATAGGTTTGTTTTGTTTTGCACCTATGGGTTTTTAATAATTGAAGACGGGTGAAAGGTGTTATGTAACATTTTTTTTCGCAAAATTGTATAAATCGACCAGATTTTAGAGAATAAAAACAAAGACGAAAACTGTAAATGTTGATTACCCCCCTCCCCCACACACACGCACAACGCAACCACAGATGTAGGATCTCATTCTACCCCCCCCCCCCCAAAAAAAAAATAAATAAATAAATAAATAAATAAAATAAAATAAACAAATAAAGAGAAATGCCGACATTATTTTTTGGACAGTTTCCCAACACGAAAAGAAATTTTGATTTTACATTAACGATTTCTAAAAAAATTTCTTTAAATTTTCTCCATATTCATTCTAAGGCCAATGTCAGACGAACGTCTTTTTACACGCTTTTTTGCTTACGTATTATCCATTCACAATGCTATAGCATCGTGAATGGATAATACGTAAACAAAAAAGCGTGCAAAAAGACGTCCGTCTGACATTAGACTAAAAATAAATAAATGACTAAGATTTTACATTTTCATTTATTCATACTTTTCTAATGAAATTACTACTTTTTCTTTATACAGGAAATGACTTGCATGCGAATTTTTTAAAAATCAAAGCTTGTCCATTCTCTTTTAAAAGTTGAATTAGAGAAAACGGGATAATTTAAGGGCTTTGTTAAAAACTGAGACATTTAAGAAAAGATTCCGGATGCCGAATCTAAAACTGCCCAGCACATCTGGTCATCTTATTTATGGATGCAGAAATATGGATACCTCATATAACATTGGTTTTTATTTTACCAAATCGGGATTAATTGAGAATATTCCATTCACGGAGCTTTGCTCTAGGGATTTGGGGGCCAAAATCAAATTGCTCCCTATTGTTCGACCCATTCCTTTTCTATGCGGCTCTGCAATAGTTATTTGAATCCAAGTTAGATACCATAATGTGGTGTTACAATAAAACTGTATGTAACCTTGCTTCAAGTGAAGCCTTCATATTACCTACGTGCGAAGCTGTTTTCATTTTCCTTCAAAATTCTTGAAGTGATTTTAACAAAATAAGTCATTGGAGGTAATTTGAAGGCCATAAACTTGCTGAAATAAACATGCATGAAACCTTTAAAAAACTGTATATTTCTCTTAAGGAAATGTGTTTTTTTTTTTTTTTTCTCTCTCAAAATACCTGCAAATTCTTACATATTTAAAAAGTTTTTTGCTTATTCTTTTTACTTGGGTTGTAGCACGTGAAATAAAATATATCTGTATTCAGGCAGAAAAAGCAAGACAAACCTAAACAAATATTTAAATACTAAGGGGCTCTGCCCCCTGCCTTTTCGTGCGCCAAACACCGGATTTTTTTTTTTTTTTATCTATCTGTTTGTTTCTTTCCTCTACCTCTGCCTTTCCCTCTCTGTGTCAACCTGTCTCTCTTTCTCCTATATGATATTAATTTTAAGTGGCATTTAATTTATTTTTTATTGAAAGTTTAAAAAATATTTAGTTCTTAAAATAGTTGAAAAGGATTTACATTAAAGCGTGATCTTTAGATTACGAATTATAATCGAAGGGGATGCCGAACGTGCAAGCATACCTCTCACGGTACGCCACTGGTTAGATTAATTCTAAAATCAGTTACAGGAATTATATGTTTGTGTAACCTTTCAAATATTTCGCAATTAAAATTTTGAATACATTATCAATCATAATATTTCCGCCTCACTAGTGGCCGAGAGGTTCTGCTCTCGAAGCTGGTAGACGGGAGGTGCTGGGTTCGAACCCATTCGCGTCCGTCGGCCTAATTGTTCGGAGTTTTCTTCGAACCTTGGATTTCCATGCGTAAATACGGGTAAGGTTCCCTTAGGAAGACCCCATGGAGGGCATCACCACTCGGACCTTTATCCCTTGTGCAGATAATCGGCCGTCATAAAACAACAACAACAGCATAACATTTCCATACGAATTTAAAATTCTAAGATGGGCACTGCCATTGCCACCTAGAATACAAAGCCTTCTGGCTGGCTGGTGACGTGACAGCAAGAAGCGAACAGTCTGTATATTACATTGATAAAGTTTAATATTGCTGTGTTTTTCTATATAAACCACTAAGCGTTAAAATGACCTAATAATAGAATTGTAAGCTTGATTGTACATCAATACATTGATACTGACATATAAATTAAACCTTATAACTAAAAAATTTTAACATGAAACACATTTATCCCCACTTTTATGTTTGCTGAATTTTCTTGATATGGTGATAAATACACTAATTTCAAAAATATATTTTAAATAAAAATATTTTTAACTAGATTGTTCATTTTAGAATCAAAAGTTCGGTAATCTGAAAAACTCTTGGCAATGGCACTACCCAGCCAACCCACCCGCCTAATTACGCCTTTGTGCAGTGCATGTAAAAAGAAAAGAAAACACTCCTTTGAATACACACAATCAAATAGAAACGTAGCTTTAAACAGATTTTGAAATGAATATTGTCAGACAATATGTATGATTAGATTATCGTGGAATGACATTTCAGTAATTCAAGTTGTGTTACATGTTTCGTGTGAACATTACGCGAGTCTGTTTTTTACGGACATTTTCTTTTCAAAATAAACGAAATACGAAAAATATGCGGAACCGTAATCGTAAATTATGCGAGTTAATATTAGCAACGTATTGTAATAATAACTTATCGAAGAACAGATTTAATTCGCGCGGAACTGATTGACTTTTCTTAAGCGGAATTTACATATATATCAGAATACTTAACATATTGTTGACAGGCAGTGTTACTAATTTGGCGGGATTTTTTATTCAAAATATTTACCAGAATTTTTCAATAGTGAATGACATACATTCCGAGATTAAATGCAGCAACTACTCAAAAATTGTGGTAAATGTTTTGAATTGTTTAAAAAGACATTAAATAAGTAAGGAGTATTTACTCGTCAACCGGTCAATTCATCAAACCTTAAACCTCGAGAAAAAGTTTTTTTTTTGAAAAATGATACAATTCTGAATCGATCAAAACCGCGTGAAGATATTCATATTAGAACCAGGTCTATTTTAAATTAATAATGTGTACTTTAATATAGACTCAAATTAATTTTTAACTTTGCATATAACAGTTTTTTTTGTTCGTTTGTTTTTTCGAAACTGTGTAAACGTGTGTCGTTTAATAGTGATAAAAACCTATGTTGAGATTGTAAGTACAGTGAAACCTCCTTGAACGTCCACCTCTAAACAACGAAAACCTCCGAATACCGGCCACATGATGATGAAACCAAACATGTTCCATAGCATTAACATTAGTGTGAACCTCTAAATAAGGAATTCTGAATAACGGCCACTCAAAATCACGAGAAAGAAATATTACAACTCCTGGTACAAATCCATATTTATTTGTAAACCGAAATGTGAAGCAGATCAAACAAAATTTACTTGATATCTAAACAAACAGAATATGAAGACGACAATAATAATAGGAAAATTTTATATAATATTCTTAGAACGGCAGGCATAACTAACGTAAAGGCCAGCTTGTTTGTATGTCTGGTCAAAAATTTAGCAGTTACTGCTACATTTGATTCCATACAGAAAATTGTGGAAGAGAGGAAGAGGAAATAGATAATAGAATCACCCAAAATTTCCAGCATTAACACATATACCGAAGATTTGAAGAACCTTCGTGAAATCCGAATTTTCATTCAATCCGAAAATTGAATCATAATGATGATGAATTGCATAGCAAATCAAGTCACATTTTTTTTCGTTGGAGAAATACATTTGCAGCAAAAAAAAAAAAAAAAAAAAAAAAAAAAAAAAACTGCAAATCACCGATTTTCTTATTATATTAAAACAATGAGGATTAATTAAAATGACTGTGTATTTCTATTTAAATTTATGTAATTTTGATTTTTTTTTTTTTTTTAATGAAACCTCTGAATAACACCCACCTCTTAAGAGCGGTCACTTTTCATCGGTCCCAAGGGTAATCGTTATTTAGAGGTTACACTGTATAATTATTTTAACTATATCGGTTGAAAAGCAATGATCTGTCTGAGAATGGTTTTATCTTTTACAGTGCGTACAAGTTGCATAAACACAGTTTTGAGAAAAACGCATACAAAATTTTCAAATAGACTGCGTTCGAATTTAAACATTTTCATGTTATTGGATTTGCTCGATTCAAAATTGTATATATATTTCAAAAATACGAAAAATGAAAAATTGATTTTTTGAAGTTTTAACTCTTTCATGGGGAGTGTTCTTTACAGAATTTTTAATCTTTTATCACCAATGTTTCAAAATGGACAATTTTGCCAAATTAAATAGCAGAAGTTCAGTGATTACATAAGGCTAAATTTACTAATCAATTTGATTGGTGGGAATTCTATATATGACATATATTACGATGCGCGTCGCCGAGGAGATTAAAAAACTAATGGATTAATTAACATAATAAATTCCCAGATAGCATGAACATTAGCAGCAAGTTTGATTTTTTCTGACATTATCTTACCGTGACAAATTTGAATTGAGAAATTCGCAGCAAATTTCCCGCAAGGTATACCATCCCCCACTTGCATGAGTAGTTTGTTGTGAAACTGATGGCAAGACTGTCTTTAATTCACGAAAGTGACGAAAGCAAAAAATTCCTCTGTTGAGAGAATAGACAATCAGCACATACGCAGAAATTTTATTCGGTTGGTACCGCTTTTTCTAAACGCTATACTTTTCAAATACCAAAAAAAAAAAAAAAAAAAAAAAAGGCCAGTATTGAAAAGTACAAATATTACCTTAACTTGTTTATGGTGATGAAAACGATGCATGCACCTTCTGATGGTGTGTTCGCATCAATAGACCTGATCAGATCTATGGTCCCCTCCAAAGGGGTTAAACTTACAGTGTAACAGTTGTAAACAGATAGTGGGGCGTGGAAAGATTACTACTTTGCCGTAAGTTTGCTATATTTTTGATTACTTGTTTGTCGTTAATTTGCAATAAATTTGATATAGTATGAATTTAACTTGCACAAGTTAGCTGCAAGTTCAATGTGTGTGGTGACTTCGGCGTTTGCGTTATCTTGCTGCAGTCTTATTATGAACTTTCAGTCTTGTCATGCTGAGCTTGCTGCAACTTTGCAGGTTTTCAAAGCAAGACTGTTGCAAATTTTCTGCAAATTAAAAATGCTATCTGGGTTGCCTTTAACTAACATCAAAGGAATACTTAGCATTTTGAAGCATTTAGAATAAAAATCAAAAGAATCATACACACAATTTATCTCAATAGATCTCTTTTTATTTACCCAAAAATAAGAACATTTTACAATAATATAATACAATAAAGTAAGTCAACGCAAATGTACAAATTAATATTTCATTTTCAGATTGAACAAAAAACTAAGTGAAGTCGTAATTCAAATGCACAGTCCTGGAACAATGGAACAAAACTGGGAACAAAAAGAAAGAAAAAATACTGAAATCTGTAAAAAGAAATATATACACACGAATCTTGAATACAACAAACCTTCGATGACTAGCATGGAAAAGTATAATTGCACAGATGCAGTCTATAATAAATGGTAATACTGTACAAAAACACACAAAACAAAAAAACACACACTGGGTCAGTCAGGGATCTGTCATTTGTTTAGTAATAAATTGTATTTATTTATTACTGTACTGTATATTAGTGTATTATACTAAAATTTTTTTAATCATATTTCAATCTTTTATGGATTTTTAAATACTAACTGGATGATTCTAAATAAAAAAAATCTATAGAAAAAAAAAAGAGACCACAAAAAATTATCACCCTTTTGGGAAGTTGTTTATGTATACAAAGTGATTCAAAACTTATCGTTCAAATATCGTGAGGAGATAGGGAATACGTCAGGAAACTGATTTCACATAGGAAAGTATGTCCGCAAACAGAGGCGTCGCGATAGGGAGTTATGGGGGGGGGGGGGGGGGGGGAAGGGGGCGTCCCCCCTCCAATATATGTGAACTTGGGAAATTTGAGCTTAGAGTTGGAAAATTCTAGATTTTTTAAACTTTTTTCTTTTTTTTTTTTTTTAAAGTAAAAACAGTAAGATTTATTTATTTTTTTTATGACTACCTTTCTGAGTTCTGTAACAGTAAACTAGTTAAATTTTCGAATACAAAAAGCAGACAGACTCAATTTGTCATTGTGTTTTACAAAAATATCATACATCTACCAGACCTGAATTTCTCTACTTTTGTACATCAACAGTGTCTCTAATTTACATTTCCACCAAAAATTTGTTCCTTTTTCAAAAATCTCAAAATATCACGAGGCTACTTTCATAATGAAGTACGATTATGACTCGTACACAATAGAAGACAAAAACTTCCATTAAATGAACCAATAATTATAATTTTTATGTTTTTAGTTTCAGTATTTTCCTTTGGAAAAAAATTTTTTTTTACATCTGTAAGTATCATTATCATTAAACACACATTGCAAATATCATTTTAGTTGGAAAATAGAGCAATTTGTTTCAAATTAGGAAATTTTTTGATTACTAGTTGGGAAATTTTTTAATATCTCTCTCCCCCCCCCCCCCCCCCGGAAAAAATATTTGTAGCTACGCCCCTGTCCGCAAACGTCATCTACTTGAACAAATAGACAAGTAAAGTGAATGCAAGGAAACAGTACAGTTAAGTGGTAACGAATGTGACTTTTATTCCAAG
The DNA here is from genome assembly GCA_963932465.1 of Maratus speciosus. Taxonomy (NCBI): domain Eukaryota; kingdom Metazoa; phylum Arthropoda; class Arachnida; order Araneae; family Salticidae; genus Maratus; species Maratus speciosus. Next base: position 77,579,725 of record OZ010793.1, on the reverse strand, counting down.
AAGGTGAAGTACAGCATCACGTTAGGTGCTCAAAATTGCACCCATTTACAAGAACACAGGTTTCACAGCGCCGTTGCATTGAACGCTGAACATTGTCAAAAACACCTGCAAAATTAAACGAGAAGTTTACAGGCGTCAGATAATGAAGGCGTTGAATAAAGGTCATTAACAAGATTTTTGGAGTTTTTAAAGATGTAAAAGACTTCGTGGAAGTCCAAATGAGAAGTGGAGATAGGAGAAGAAATAATACAAGTTTTAGGAAAGTCAAAACAATGATTGGGACGCAATGGAATGTTGGGTACACACAGCGCCCTCTACATACGCATGCGTACATTTGCGGGCGTACTTTCCAATGTAAAATCGGTTTCCTGACGTATTCCCTACCTCCCCACAAAATTTGAACGATAAGTTTTGAATGAATCACCCCGTATATTCTATATATTGTGTAAAGAATATCCAACCTCATGAGCAAATGACTTTTGTGCATGTATTGTGCACAATGTAGATTTTTAAAGAATCAGCTATAAAATATGAGATAAAACGATTAATGAGATGAGAGTCATGAAAATGTATGCTAAATACAGTTAACAAGTAGTCTTCAACAATAATAAACTTCATAATATATATAAAACATGCACTTTTATTATAAAAAAACAAAATTAAAATCAGCGTTTAAGAACTTGTTCTATAAGTTATAAGGAGGAGAAAAAAACAATGTAAACAAATCTAATTTTAAAAAGTCAACACTAAAATAAGAGAGATTCATGTGTTAAAAATAGATAAATGTAAATAAAATAAAACAAAGCTCTGATAAACAAGATTGTAAAATCAATCTAAATAAATGCAAATGATCGTACTGACAATAGGTTTCTTTTTTCTTTTTTAAGAGTGGAGTAAGAAATTATTCAGAAAATGATTTTTTTTAAATGACTTTAAATTGAAGTCTGAAGTTAGAATATGATCACATGAAGCAGTGCCACAACAACTGATTGATTGTGATTTGTACAAGGAATAATGGAACATAAAGTTATGCAAAATACAGAACATGAACATAAAATTAACTATACACAGAAGAAAATGAAATCAATCAACTAATTTTTAACTAATATTAACTCGTAAGAAGGGAGGTGAAAAAGTAAACCATAACAGAGGGCATGCAATCTCCGAGGCAGCAGGCAGCATTTATTTATGATTCCAACAAAACTTCTTTATATAAATATTAGTAGAAAGTTGTACAAATATGCACAGTACAGTCAGATAAAAAAAAATCCACCCCCCCCCCATACATTTTAATTGCCAAATTGTCACAGGAAAAAAAATGGAAATAGCCATTCGACAGGAAATTGTGTTTCTTTTAATTTATGTTTGAAGAAGGAAAAAAAGCTTAAGAAGTTGACTTCATATCAAAATTGTGCCAAACTCTGAAATTTTCAATGTAAACACACAAATCTGACATCATACTTGGATTTTTCGGTAAATTTTACCTTAGGATACGAAACGAGAAGTAATCCAGTCAAGTAGTTCCATAATTATGACGATTTAAAGTTTGGAAACCCTAGTGTTCATTTGTAATCGTTGTAAAACAGACTGTAATGAGGGTGGTTTTTTTAAACGTAACTGAAAAAGTACTTGACGGATTGAGCTGTCATTTTGTACTTGCATATTTGAAGCTTCTAGAAATCTCTTTCTCTTTAAAAAAAATTCACAGACTACAATTCTTATTTCTTTTCGAAAATTTATTTTAAAAAAAATTCCGAAATTAATTTTTGAGAAAAATACAAATTGTAACCTATGAATTTTTTTATATAAATCGATTCCTAGAAGCTTCAAGTATGCGAATCCAAAAATATAGCTCCTTCTGCCAAGTAGTTTTTGAGTTAAGTTTAAATGAATTTAACATTAGAAGTTCCAAACTTTAAACCTCCATAATACTTAAGCTAATTGACCGAATGACTTCCCGTTTGGTATACTTAGGTAAAATTTAACGAAAAAAAACCCCCAAATATAATGTTAAAATTAGGTGTTCGTATTGAAAATTTCAGTATAAAAAAGGCCCCCTAACGGTACATAAATTGGAAGAAGCTATAATTTTCAGTCGAAAGGATATTTCCGTTTTTTTTTCTAAGATGATTTGGCGATTAAAATGTATGTGTTCTCTCTCTCTCTCTATTTTTTGGGGGGGGGGGGGGGGGAGGGGGGGGGGCAGACTGGACTTTGAATTTTTAGCTTAAGAGAAAGAAAAAAAATCAGTTGGTAAAGAAATTTTTTCGCATAGAGGACATTTTAAAAACATGGTGTCTACCTCATCAAAAAATATCATAAGGCTTAGTTCACACAGTCCAGTCTCAGAGACCCCTCGCCTCCTCTGTTTATGTATAAATTAAACATATCCATTCCCACAATAAGTAGAACAGATTGAAGAAAAGTTAGTAAGTCCAAACGGGGTGCTCTGACTTTAATAGAACTAGTTAAATAAAATAAAGAACCAAAAAAGGGAATGAAAATTACAATCTTAGGGAAAAGAAGACAGACAAAAAAAAAAAAAACTCAATTTTTGAGCCAATAAATACCTAAAACAATATGTGTATGATCATATATAAAAAATTAAATACTGAATGATGTAAGCAATTAAACATTAACTACTGGTGTTGTGAAATTTTTGTTCACAACTAGCGTCATGGTGGTATTTCGTAATCAGCTAGTATTATAACTTATAAAATAAAAACAAAATTAATTTTTATAAAATTAATGGTATTTTCACAGAAAAATATGTGAGAACTAAATGATCCTACAACACTGGTTAAAGGTTACCAAAAAAAAAGAGGAAGGAAGCTATGGTAATGGGTACTTTTCCAGTATAGGGACCTTGCCCCCTTTTTTTAAAGCTTGGTGCAATTCAGGCTTCAGAAATTGAGATTTGTTGCCAAATGATAGAAATAGCTATAAAATCAAATCTAATAAGTTTTATGGTTACTTATATATGTATTTATATATACATATTTTATTTATATATAAATTATTATTGTTTTTATATATTATATTCATAAGCATTTTATTGGTATATATTACTATTATTGTTTTTTGTGCACAAATTACTTCCGTTTGTATAAAAAAATAGATAAATAGCTTTTTTATATTAAATAAATCGTATACATTTTGAAAAAAATGTTTGTGTGTATGAAACAGTGGCAGGATTATATAAGTAGATATGTAGGTTGTCTGAAAATAGCCAAATTACCATCTCTCGCCAAGCGCCCTATACTGGAAAAGTACCTTTAATAGTTATTGAAGAAGGCATCAGATCCAATAGAACTTTTCATAAATCATATCAAATATACTTCAGAATGATTTTCATTATTATCTGATAAGATGAATATATAAAAATAGATAAGAGGAGATTTATTTTAAAATATCAGATCACATCCTCAATAAATATAAAAGATCATTCTTTTAATACAAATATACATCTATAAAAATATCTAGAACATTCAATAACAATATTAAAAATAGTCATTTCAGAATATACACAGGCACTTTAATTCATAAAATTAGTATTAAGGAACACATAATAAATCCTTCATAATTTTTAGTTTATTGGCTTATTTTTTCAAGATGCATAATCTTTTTGAGCTATCATTTTTAAGTGCAGCCGTCTATTTCCACAATAAATTTATATAACATATTTATTATTTTTAAAAAATCATTCATACTTTTAAATTCATGAATTTGATTTAAAAATATTCACCTGAAAGATTTAAAATCAGACTATAGAGAAATGGAGAAAACTTTCACCTGTGATTTAAAAAATAAATCAATTATAAATATTTTCAACTTCCATAATAACATATTCTGGATGCATTATAAACAGCATATCACAAGTTTAGATTATAGAAAAGTATTGTTGATGGAGATAGTTAAAATTATGTAAGGCATAAGAAAATATAGTCAATTGGATACTTATGCTAGGATAGATATAACTTATATTATATTTAAGATAATGGTATATGAAGGACTCGTGTGTAAACATTGGTAACTAACATAATGAAAGTTTAGAGATATTCAACTGTGAAGTGTTAAAATCGTACTAACAGTTTGTCAGCTTTTATCACATAAAATATTAAATTAAGCATAGATTCGGAAATGGATTGACTAACAGCCTTAACCTCTTTGCGACGAGCGTCTTTTACAGAATTTTTAATCTTTTATCACCTTTTTTTATAACAGAAATTTTTGGCTAAATGAATCGGGAAAATGGTCCCGATTAAATAAGGCAGAATTTACAATAAAAAATAACTGCTGGGAATAATCACAGAATCTGAGCACCTTATGCATTACGTATCCAAGGGGTTAATGCAAATCTTTATGTTTCTTTGTTTAAAATATATACTTTTTGAAACCTGATAAGTTAATTTTGTATTATTAGGGGACTGCAGGTGCAGGCAGGTGGATCAGCCCCCACCTTCTCTGGGACCTGCCCAGGTATGAATATGTGATTGAGATTTATCTATTTACTTTTTTTTTCATATTCATAAGGGCATATCATTTTTTGCATATTCACAAGGGCATATCACTTTTTGCATATTCACAAGGAGTTAATGCAAATTTTTATGTTTCTTTTTCTTTTATTTTGCATTAACCCCTGAGAGCAATTTAGTGAGATTTATCTATTCACATTTTTTGCATATTCACAAGGGCATATCATTTTTTGCATATTCACAAGGGGTTAATGCAAATTTTTATGTTTCTTTGTTTAAAATATATCTTTTTGAAACTGAATAAATTAACTTTGTATTATTAGAGAGCTGCAGGTGGCTTTTAAGGAGGATCAGCCCCCATCTTCTCTGGGTCCTGCCCAGGTATGAATATGTGACTGAGATTTATCTATTCATATTTTTTATTCCCATCTCTCATTCTGTATGCGTAAAACAGACATTTAAATGCTGTTCCAAATTGTTAGATGTTAATAATGCTAAAGCTATTGGATTGTTGATAGTCATGAAGAGAAGCCTTAATTATTAAATGCCAATGAAAGGTCAAGGGGAAAAATGACGATAAACACAAAGAACTTATTTTGAGTTACTTCCTTTTTCACACACGAACGTCCTATCTTTAACTGTGTTTTTCAAAGGACTATCTTAATTTTTCTATAATCCAGGATTACCAAATGATAGTACACCTCTCAAGCTATAAGATGGCACTGTCACTTTAAATTTTACAGAAATGGCCTATCATCATTTTCCTCTTGATATTTTAAATAGGCTCTCTTAGTCTACTCAAACAAAACTTATAGTTTATATAAAAAATTATGAGCGTAGATTTATAGAGAAGTTATCACAGTAAATGTACAAAGGACAAAATCTAAGCTATATTATTCCCAATCCATGCATTATAAACTGCTTAGGAACCACAATTACAATAAAAGCCAATATCCAATACAGAAAAATTAGTCCCTTTTCCTTTCTGTATCTGACATTGGATATTATTTCAATTTCATTATCCCCATATTACTTTGAAGGTTCCAAAATGCCAGAAATAATATCCTACAATATATAAAATATACATATATACAAATAAGTATCAGGGAAAAGTATGATAAAAGTTTTATAATGCTGATAATATCACAACAATCCTTTTTCAAACTATAAAATTTTCAGACAAAAGTACTTTACACTTGACAAAATAAATTTATACAAAAGACATCTAAGCATTAATGTGGTGAATTCAGAAAGTGACCCAGGAGGAGGAGGGCATTTGTGAAACATCTCAGTATGCCCTCCACCCCCCCCCCCCCTTGGAAATTTTCAGACATACTGTTAATTAATGGTCTGAAAGTACAACCCCCACCCACCCACTCAGGAGCTGCATAAATCCTTCATGAAGAAAAATGTCTGAATTTAACACTGATGGTACATGTTATTTTATCTTTTCAGCAGGGGTGGCTGGCCCATTAGAGTCATGAGGCACGGCCCTACCAGTATTTTCCATTTATTAAAAAAAAAATAACCAACATATATTTTATAATCTAAATATTTAAAAAAGAATTATTTACTGAGAAAATATCATGCAAAGAAAATGCCCTTTAAATTTTTTCAACCTTCTTATCTGACTATCAGCATCCTATTTTCTTCCTGATAAAAAAAATATCTTTATCGATTGATCGGTACTTCCTGCTAGAAACAGACTGGGTATTATTCAATTTAACATGTTCCATACATTATGTAATAAATGGGTATTTGGTGAATTAGATGTAATGCAAAGAATAAGGAAGACTGAGCTCCTTTTATGTTAATCCTAGAATCTGAAGAAAGCTTGGCAATTTTTGTATTACTATTGCTGATTAATTGTTAAATCATACAAGCTTTTCAACTCTTATTACTTCTTTTCATTAAATTATTAGATAATTACTTTTCTGCATGATTTATATGCTCTTTTACTTTTCAATCAAATAATGCTTAATTAAAATTAGTTAAATGATAATATTGGTAATTAATAGTATGTTTTATATTATAATTAAATAAATATAAAAGCACTGTTGATTGTTTGGGCGAAAAAATTCACCTCTCTAAAAATAAAATTATTTTTTCATTTTAATATTAAATAATTTGGGTGCATATTTAAATAATAAATATTAATATGAGGAAAAATAATATTTATTATGGCAGACCGCACCCCACCAGTGAAAATCAGCATGGGCCACCACTGCATTTCAGTGTACTGTAACATTAATATAGATTAAAATAAAAGCATACTATATTTATAGAAAATAATTTCATTTCATAAATTTTTTAAGAATAATAAATTTTATATGTTTATACCGGGTGTCCTAAAAAGGACTGACTGATTTTAAAATTCAATAACTTGCAAACAGTGACAGATATTTAAAAAATTCTTGCAGGAAGGTTATGCATGAGGTCAAAAGTTTTTTTACAGTGATTTTCGATTTTAGTTCGAATTACAAACAATAGATGGCGCTGCGATCAATAGACGCTAAATTTAGGCTCGATTTTGATCCTTCGGGATCCACTTAATACATTTCCATCTCCTTTTTCCGCATGGAAGAAGAGATCGACCAAAAAATCGGGCCTGTTTTTAGTGCCTATTGCTTACAGTGCCATCTATTGTTTGTAATTCGAACTAAAATCGAAAATTACTGTAAAAAAAATTTTTTTACCTTATGCATAATGCTCCTGCAAGAATTTTTTAAATATCTGTCACCGTTTGCAAGTTATTGAATTTTAAAATCAGTCAGTCCTTTTTAGGACACCGGTATATATAAAATATCACATTGTGTCAAGAAAAGCTAACAGTTTCAATTATTATTTGTCAAAATAGAAAGCACCATGAACAGAAGTGGTATAAGCCAATGGAAGTTAGTTTTGATGAATTTAGATAAAGAAATATGCAACTATATGCCTGGGGTTAGTGACCTTGACATGTAATTTAGATTCAATCAAATTCACTTTGAGGTTATTTATATAAATCTCAGAAAAATAACATATTGATACATTTTAAACTCTTTTTTTTAGGTAATTTCCTTTCTTTTTCTTTCTTTCTTTTTTTTTTTTTTTTTTTTTTTTTACTTAGACCACTTGCATTCTGGTGCCTTATATATTGTAATAATAAATAAATAAAGTAAAAATAAAACAATTTAAAGTTTTAATTTGAATCTTTTAGTTAAATGTGTAAATATATATTTGAAATCTAACAACATTATGTTAAAAAATAAAATAATCAAAATATATATTATTTTTTAAAATTTTGATTAAGTATCACAAAATTCTTTTTAAAGTTACAAAATGCCATATAAAATATTAATCTTCAATTTTTATAAAATAAGCTACCTTATCCAATGGTACAGAATAATTGTATATCCATTTACCTCCCAGTCTGCTAGTGCCAAATAATTCATCACGCCATCTGCCAGGTGGAAGATAAACATCTCTTGAACGTTTACCTTCTTCTAGTACAGGAGCCACTATTAAATCATTGCCAACAGCAAACTGAGAATCTATGACTTGAGCATTGGGATCTTTAGGTGACAACCACCATAAAGGTCTAACAATGGGAGCTCCAGTTTCATGATATTCATTAATAACTCGTTTTATGTATTCATTTGATTGTTTAGGTTGCAATATTCTCTCAGTACGGACTTTGAACATAAATTTAGCTGCCTTTATTACATCCAAGTCATAATCACCGGGAGGAACAGATAACTGCACAACAGGCATAAATGCTGCAAGTTGAAGCCAGCGTATGTACAATTCCTTATCAGGCATGGTGATATTAGATGAAATTACATCTCCACCAACAGATCCTGGGTTAACTAAAGGATAACCCAGCAATCCTAAAGTTAAAACAGCAGGAATTATAGATTTCAAACCAGTAGAAGCATCCCAAGTTGATGTTCTGGGTGCCAGGCGCACAAAAGCTGAAATATGTTGTGACTGAAATCCGACAGACACCCCAAGAAAATTACTGGAATGAGATGCTAATCTAAGATACAATGACAGGAAATTATCAGGATTAATAGTCATGGTATGAAAATAATAATATGGAGGCAAAAAAGTAGACTGGCCACCAACAAACAAAAATCCATCAATGCTATGACTTTCTTTCACATCAACTATGCGATCATAAAACCACTGTTCTGATGAATTTCGAGTGACATCAACAATTGCACAAACATCATGTTTCCATCGTGTTAATAATGGTACTTGACGTTTTTCATCGGATACAAAATATAATTCTTCAGTAGCATTCCTAAATATGGAAGCCCCAAGGCAGATATAAGGATGAACAGCAAGGAGAACTTTAAATCCTTTATTATGTAATATGCTAAGAATTTCTGGCGGACTTGGAAATAAATCTGGATTAAATTTTAAATCACCTTCCACTTCTTGCCATTTGCTATCAATTAACAAAAACCCTGCGGGAAAGCCATGATCCATTATGTGATTGGAATATGTCTGAAGTGATTCTTGAGTTAGAGATTTCTCTAATTTGGGTGCAGTAGCCCAAATGGGTGCTTCAAGAAATTCTGCTGAAATATTGGCAGATTTAAAATAGTTTTTCCACATTCCTTTATGAACCTGCCTCATATCTGAACCAGTACAAACAGTGTAATCTAAATGCAACTTAGAATTATTGTTGTAGTAAGGAAAACTATTATACTTTGACTCAAAGCACAAATTGTCATTCCTACTGCTATTTAAACTGACATATAATGGTGTATCGGGAGAAACCATAACTGCAACTCCTTCTGAAGATAACCAATATCTTTCCAAAATTGCACCATAGTCATCTCTATCTAGATCACCTGTGACAAAAGGCTGGGATCTTTCTGACATTCCAGACAAAGGCCAAGAAATATTTGTCACTTCTCCCATTCCATACCAATGGGCCCCTTTTAGACTGATACAATCTTTCAGAGATGTTATTGTTGAAAGACTTTCCCAATGAACTTGATAGCAGCTCATGACTTCAGTGTGGCTGTAATTGATATGCAGTTTTGCTCTGTATTTCCACTCTTGACAAATATTTGGACCTCTTCCTGTATGTAAAAGTTGGCAATCAAACGATTTTAATTCAGGAGGTATATGCATCCCCACACTAATTTTTAAAATCTCTGTGCCATCAGCTTTAAGAAGATGAATAACACGCATGGTTTCATGAAATTTAATTTTATCACCAAATGCAAGCTGCATCATTTGACGTTGATACAGATACCATGTAAAAGTTACAAGTCCTATGATGCTTCCAAACAAGAAAATTAAAATTAGACGAAACCTAAATTCAGGTGTTTTACCTTTCTGTACAACAGCTGAAAATCTGGCAGCCTAAAAATAATTAAAACATTTCATTTAAGTTTCTAATCAAAATAATTAATTACAAAAAAATTGCATGCATAAAATAGAAAACAAGATCAAATACTTTAATAAACCTTTTAGATAACAAATTAATTTGGGATTTTTTTAATAATCTCTTTGCTGCATAAAATTGCAATTATGATAGAAAATATAAAATAGATATGGGGCATCACAAATATTAAGGGCAAATGTGCAAAACACAAATTTTGAGAATCAGCAATTTAAATAAACACATTATCGTCAGTCTGTTTTATAAAGAAAATTTTAGAGAGTAGGCGAACTGGGCCTTGTAAAAGATTGCAGCAGTTACTACTTTTTAACATCTTTCTTGTTATGTAACAAAAAAAAAAAAAAAAAAAAAACTGTTGATTTTGACCTTATCTGGAATGCCTGATATATTGAGGCATATTTTAAGGCTTTGGCATAAAGGATTTTTAAAACCTTGCAATAAAATGCAAGGCAGATTTTGTTACCGGGGGCATTGTTACACTGAAGACTAGAATGTGGCGAGATGTGAATTTGATGATCAGCTGCAGTGGCTTTGTTCCACTATTATTACATACTTGTGAAATCTTACTGCGTAAAAGTGACGGAGGTCTATAACAAGATTCACAAATAGCAGATGGAATGATACTCCTTTCCCCTTGGTGAAGAAACAGAGGTTAGAAAGGGATCTTCTTCTCAAGACTTAGAGATGAGGAAGGTCAGATAAAGATCTGAGGTCATTTTGAGAGAGAAACCAACTCAGTGATGATTCTGAGATTATTTATTTTATCTGTGCTCTGGGTTGTGTCCCAGCATTAGATTTTTGTAATCATTTTCAAATATTTTTTTATGTTTCTATTGTTAAGTTTGTGTTTGGTTCTACTAAAGAATGTTAGTTACAAAATACCTCTATGTCTCTCTTCTGCAAGGTGACAATTCCTTGTTATTATACAGTGGTTTTGCTAAGCCTCAATGTGTTATTTCTGATGCCAAACCATACAATGATGAGCTAGACTCATTATGTGACTAAAGCTACTATTAAGATATTTTTTGCTATCACAAAATTTATATAGTTTCTAATTTAATATAGGCATGCATAAATGTTACTTTTTGAATCAAATTAATAAGGAATTTAATTGAAGAATTTATATTAAAAATTTAAGCAGTGAAAATCCGCTAAAACTCAGAAGATTCTTTCAAAAATTCTTCCAATAAAAATTGTACCTTGTAAGAAAACAAAGCATTAATATGCAGTTTTTAAGAGCATGCAAAAATTTTAGGAGGAATGCAAACCCTATAGTATTAATAAGAAGTATGCCTATACGGAAAATTTGATCTTTCAAAAAATAACTGCCAAACTCAGCTATGTCATTAAATAGTAACATATAACAAAGAAAAAAGTTTAAAAGTATGTATGTTAAGAAGAATTTTATAGATTATCTTTTTGTTACAAATTATAATAAATAATCAGATTCTTTTTTTTTTTCTTTTTTTTTGGGGGGGGGGGGGGGGGGTAGATGAAACATTTTGTTTGTGTTGATAAATAAGTTAAAAGGGTAATTCCTTTCAATTGTTTTTTATTCATCATAATGTAAGTGTGTCATGGAAATTTGCTACGAGTTCAAGAGTGCTGTGAGACTTTTTTTTAAGTTTGAGAAACACTCTTACAAACAGTTAAAGGGGAAGATATGTTGTGAATATGAAAATATTATTTTACATGTATAACTGTAGTAATTATCACTATTACATTATTTTTATAATTGTCATCCTAAATGTTATTATAAAGAAGTATTACTATAATCAGGTAAAGTCACAAGTACTCAAATTTAACAGAAAAGTATATATGTTTGCATTGTAAAAATAAAAATTCTACAGATCAGAGAAATTAAATCATTATATCATTTTTAGCAAGTTTCAGAAAGATAACATGAAAAAAAAAAAAAAAAAAATCAAAGAAGAAATAACAGCAAAATATTTTTCATAATCCTGATGGACATGCATTATTCTTTCTCAGTTAATCTAACTCTTACAAATACTGACCACAGCCCCCTCCTTCCACCCCGCTTTCACTTCCTCATAAGAAAACAAAAATTAAAACACCACTTTCTCCGTCTCTCTCTCTTTAACTAACTTTTGCATGTAGATTTTAAATATATATACTAAATAATATTTTTTTTCCACTATCAAAAATAATCAGAAATAATGAAAAAAAAGTAAATTGTATTAATTAAAATACTGAGTCACAGACTTGTCTAAAACCAAATACTTTCCACGCACATAAATATTGGGTCAAAAATTTTCTGCAAATTAATTTAATGTTTAATAAAATTACGTGTTATATTATTTTGATGACATGAATTAAAAATAGTTTGAAATAAATTGCTATTTAAATTAAAAATTAATTAATAAAAAATAATAAAGCAAAAATCCATGATGGGAAGGGGTGAATGCAATTATTTTGTCAATGCAATTAGAAACAGCCCAATCCTTAATACTGTGATCTCTTCGCAATAAATACCCGTCACTCTTATAACACTACGATATTATTCGATTTAACTGCCAGCCGTCGCTGGTCTAAAAAGTCACTGCAGCTGGCGATGGAAAACCGATCGGACACAAGTTTTAGCCTGTGGAAAATAGACATAAAAAGGTCCGCCACGTCTTAACAATGTTTTGAGTCTTTAAACTTTGAATTGTGGACAAACAATGTATAAATCGTACATAAAATTGGGGAATATTTTAAATTTTTGATATTAGAAAAAGTTACAAAAACAAAACGTACATTTTTTTCTTAACTTTTTTCCGCAAAGTTCCAAATTTTTCGGAAAATTTTCCGCACACGGCGTTTGCACATGCATCTATATTATATAACTATGCTGAGTCAGTCATTTTTTTTAATTATTTAAGAGAAAAACATAGCATAATGGTAAAAAAACTATTGAATTGTAATGTTTAACTCTCTGAGCATTTAAGGACTTTTCTTACACTTTCATAAAAAAGTCTTGTAGAATTCAAAATATATCTTATCGATGCTGAATATTTATGTGATTTCATTAAAAAATATTTTTTAAAACATAATTATGAAAGAAAAAGTTCTGTTTCACAGAATGTAAAGAAAACACTTTTTACTTTTTGATACGGTAGGTGCAGGAAAAATGATATGCAGAGAGGGGCAAGATTTTGGAATAGATGTGACTGTGGTCTACAGCCTAGGTTTGACAATTTTTTTTTTTCAAACTTTGCTAAGTCATCATTTCTCACTGTTTTGTTTGTCAGGATCCCCCCCCCCCTCGCCTTCTCCATTAAAGACAATTTTTAAATATATAAACATAAAAGGCAATATACAGAAATGTAAAAAATATAGGTTAGCAAGTTATTGCCAAAGGTGGAAAAAAAACATGCTGGCTAAAACAAGTTTTTGTATTTAATTGACGACAGAATTTGAAGCGTTTTAACCAATCAAATTAATATCTATGAAATACCAAATTAATATCCTGATTTAAGTCTCAGTTTATATTATGTAAAAATGTATATTGTTTGTTGTATGTATTTTTTTCCAGTTTTTGCCATTGTCTTGACAAAAATGTTATTTTGCTACAAAATGACAAATCCTGTAAAAAATAAAATGAATATTAAGTTCATGAAAAGGGCTTTCCACCAACTTTTTCCAAATGGAGAAATTTGAGATAATGTTTTAACACGTGAACATAAAATACAATACAGAATTAAAATTTTACAAGCAGATATCTCAAGTGGAAAAGGGGTTTCTGCCCTCTGATGAAAAATTCTTAATTTAGCCCTTTCGGTTTATTTTCTCCATTTTAAAAAAAATACAGGCTAAAAAGTTATTTCTGTGGAGTTTCAGCTTGGCAATCAATTTCAGAAATGGCATTATGGTGCAGTTTTGAAAAAGAAATTGCTAATCACCAAACGGCATACAGGCATGTATTATGCAACTTACGTAAATTCACAGTTATGTAATAAATATGAGAAATTACATTTATGAACATACTAGCACATTTGATACATATTTGCATACTTTTGATAATTATTTTATAAATAAAATTTGCAGATAAAAACCACAACAATTATAGTTTTACATATTAAAGAGAAACACATTTTTTCTTAGGATATACCATCAAATCTTAACAAAACAAACCCAAACATAATGAAAATGAGGCAAAAAAAAACCTCGGCTTCAACCGTTACAATTGTGTTAGCAGAATTCAAATCAGAACGAAATCTAATGTTAAAGTTTCGATGAAGGGGAACGAGTGTATTTTGTTCTTATAGCTTCAACTGCAAAAATTGGACTGGGTTGGTTTATATGACCAGACAAGTGCAGACTTTTTATAGTCATTTGATATAGATTCAAAATTGTTATAAATTAATTCATCAATGTTAAACTTATGAATCACATATTCCATAACATATTTTTTACTGAAAAGTATTCTTTTAGTTTGATTTTATATTTTTTCATAATTTTATAGTTTATATCTGAGTAAATGCTGCTGCATGAGGCTCTATTTATAAAACAATACTGCATGAATAATATATGTATGATAAATAGTGCACTTTCTTACGAAATTTCTCTAAGCAATTTACAAATTCGACTTACGTAAAAGTTTACAGAACGCACTACTTACGTAAGTTGGGGGATGCCTGTATTTCCCTTTTCTGTTATGCTTAATTATTTTAAATCACATCACTTGGAAAGAATAAATTTTACTGGGATTTTTTTTTTTTTTTTTCAAAATCAGAAAAAATAAAATAAAATAAAATAAAATTCAGAGAGAGGCAGTGCATTGATTTCCTTGCTTTCATATTTGATATTAAAACATTTGTTGATGTTTGATGTAACAAAAAATAAAGCATACCCCAGCTTGTAAATTCTGCCTGAATTTGGCAGTTGCAGGTGGCTTAGCTTGGCCCTCTTGCCTTGTCCAAGTATTTTCATCAAGGTTTAATCGAAGAGTGTTTCTAGTCTTCCTTCGAATGGATGATTTCATAGTTGGAGCAGCTGCTGGGGGTATTTGCTCTGTACTCTCAGATGCAGAGGTATTAACATTTAAATTTGTATGAACTTGTTCGGGAGTCTGATTTCCGCTTTCTAAGCATAACAGATCATCTGTACTAGCATTAGTTCTGAGCTCCATGGAATCTGTACAGTGTTAAAAATGATATTTTAAAAGAATTACTTAAAAAAAGAGATTAAACAGTTAGTTACAAATATGATATTAAGTTTACAAAGTATAACAGATCAAATATAAAGTAGGACAAACCTCATAATGGTCTTGTGCAGATTTAATAGAATTCAAGCAAATTTTCAGCAAATAAAAAACTTGGTTCTAAACTTTGCTAACAGATGATAGAAAAATCTATGCCCATAAAAAAAGATGCTATAACTTTTTTGCAAGAGAAAAGAAATTTATCTTCTGAAAGAATCTCTGAAAAGGGTCATAAGAAAGGTGTTCGCATGGCAAACTTGTTTAACCCATAAAAACCAAATTATGTCTCTATTTAAAATGGAAATATTTCATTTCATACCAGTTTTTCAAAATTGAAATTTTTGTCTTATTTTATCATGGCATTTCTGTCATCAAAGAAAGTTAACATTTATCTTCACAATTACTGGTGTGTAAACAACAAAGGTATTGACAGATATACTGTTGCCCTGAGGCAACATTAGGCTTTAATGGGTTAATGGCTCTAATATATCTTTCCTTACAGATTTATGAAAATAAATTTGAGTATACCTTATGTGGATTATCATATGGCTTATTTATGTACAGTCGTGGAAAAAAAGTAAACACCCCTTACTAACTCTGTAACAAATTATTGTAGAAGAATGTTACGGGTACCAAACAATTGGAAATAAAGTCTACTTTTAAATGATATTGAATAAAATTTGCCCAGGGAGCCATCAAGACATCAAAACGAACCAAACTTTGTTTTTTTCAATAGCAATATCCAAGTTTGACACCATAAATAAATTCCACACCCTTCAATTAGCTTAAAAACAAATTTTCATGAAATTTGTACAATTAGTTTCCGAGAAATTACTTATTTTAAAATGAGCATACTTTAGAGTTTGTATCTAAATTGAAGTTCGATACTCGATTGTTGAAATACTACAGAATGACTATGTCACTTTTATTGGTGTATTATTTCTTGTGAATAGGACCATTTTACTCACTTAAGGGGACAGGGAAAGCAAAATTCAACTAAAAAAATCGATTTTTACTTTTTTATATCATTAAATAGTTTAAACTCTTATCTTACCAATGATGTGTCACACATGTTTATATATATATATAAAAAATAAGTGTTGAAATTAATAATTCTTTCTAAGAGTACTTCACAGCTTAATGGCCATTTAAATCTTTAATTGACTTTTTCTCAAAACTTGGAATTTTCATGTTTATGTTCCTTCTTTTCAATATATATTAAACTTAAGAACTTATATTTTGATTTAATACTTATATAATGATATACTGTATACTTTAATACAGGGATTTAAAGATATGTTGAGAATTATTTATTTTAGGCAGTGAAATCTTACCAAAAATACTAATTTAAAAATGACTTTCAATAAATAATTAATTTTGAGTTTCACTTAGAAAATGGTCTGTAAAAATATGTAAATCATGTTATTTTAACTACTCTAAAAAACCTAGACCTCTGTTTTTCACCATTTCTGAGAAAAAGATACATAAAGTTGGTGAATTTAACATGGTGAAGATAGGGCTTTCCCGATCCCCTTAATATGTTTCGACTATTGCTAGCCCAAATGTTTCAATAAAATGAGTAAAACTTTTTTTTTCTTCAAAGTATGAATTCTTGAACATTATAGACTGCTTCAAACCATCATTTTGACATTTTTTAAGCATAATTCGAAAATTACTTGGAACAAAAATTTGAAATTGAAAATAAACATAATAAAGGACATAAACAAGGACATAATAAATATAAATCTGGCAAAAAAATTGTAGGTTGTAATTAATATTTTTTTTTTTCGAATATTAATTTCATAATTCATGTTATAAAACTTTTAAAATTACAAATTCAATGTATTTATATTTGGTTATTTTTATAACCACACAAAAAATTATCACATTAGGATTGTAATTTCAGGAGATACTAATAAAAACATGAAAATGTAATTTAAGATTAGAAGCTCTAAATTTTGAATGTTTATAATTCAAAAACTTATGATCCAAATGACTTGAAATTTCGTTTCTAGGTTTTCTACTTCAGTAATTTGCAGGTCTGAGCAACTAAGCATAAAACAAACTTGTGAATTATGTGTAATCTGCTTCAGAGAAAGTAACTCTGCACTGAAAGTACTATTATATTAAACACATTATTTTAAGCAGACAGACTTAATTATAGCTTCAGCATTTACCTTGCAAAAATGAAGTGATCTTTAAAAAAGAAAACAATTTAAAAATGAGAGAGCATTTATCAATATTTTTGAGGGATGCACTGAGGATTGATAATATTTTTATACAATTGCATTTACTTTCATAAAATAATAGTATTTTGAACTTTTTAATGTTATTAAAAGGTAATTTTTATTCTGAAATAAATGATGACTTTTTTTATAGCATAAATGATAAATTTGATTATGATTTAACCTGGAAATATCAATGTTAAAAAAAACTGATTTAAAACAAAGATTTTTTAAAAAAAATCATTTGATTTAAATCCCGATTTAAATCAAGCTGATTTGAATCAAATCATTTTGTCAAAAATTGTGTCAAAAAATCGCGAAAAAAGAGCAAATTTCATCAAAATATAGCGTAAAAACTCGATTTTCGTAAAAGGGCCGCAACAAAATAGCGTATTTCGTCAAAAGATCGCGAAAAAATAGCGAATTTCGTCAAATAAATCGTGGAATAAGGCCGAATTTCGTCAAAGGATTTCGAAAAAAGATCACATTTCGTCAATGTATCGCGAAAAAAAACACGATTTTCTTAACAGGTTCTCGAAAAACCGCGAATTTCGTCAAAGGATCGCGGAAAAAACGCAAATTTAGTCAAAGCATCCAAAGCACCAAAAAAGATGTGCAAACCAAACACTTACAGGTAGAATATTCATAAATTGGGATTTAATTTTTTCTTTATGAGATTCTTAAAAATACCACATGATTTCAGTGTACTTTGATAATATATTCAGGGAGTGGATCAGTGAAAATCCCCCCCCCCCCCCCACTTCTTACTTCATTGAAATGTCTCCCACCTTCGGAAGATTTAGGATTTGATTCTTATTATCGATTTAGATGCGAATTTCCTTCCAAGGAAAATGTCTAATTCCAACACAGATCTCTGCTGACAAATAATTCAATGGGGAGTGTAATGAAAGCACCCATTCATTCAACAAAAAGTACCCCTTAACATAAGTATTCTTTTTTTCAGCAAATGTATATTTTTCAATAAACCCATCTTGTTGCCCCTTTTTAAAAGAAATGCGAACATTAGTGATACTTGTTAGTGGAACTTGGTATCTTCTACTCTCAAATAAGCATTATTTTACAATTAAAATTGTATCTTGCATTTATACTTTTAAAAAAGTAAAGATAATTTCTCTTAATATTTTTTTTAAATATCTGAGTGCAAATAATACTGGTTTTAATTCATTATTTAATTATTATTAAAACAATAATTAATGCATTTATTTTATCGTTTCCAAATAAACAAGTTTCATTTATTCCTTTAAAATATAAATTATTACTGATGGGGACCCGCTTTTGTAAAAAAGGGACCCGGGATTTTTCAAGTACAGCGACATCACTGATTAGCATACATTCTGGTATGGTGTTGCTAATAACAGAAAAGTACCAAATTAGTTCATGAAAGTCTGTAATTTTGAAATATTTTATACAGTCGGACCTCGTTATCCCGACATCTGGTTTTCACGTCACTCCGCTTATCACATCAGTTTTTCAAAGTCCCAATTTTCTGTATATGATTTTAATGTAAATAAACTCCTGATTTTACATCGTCGAATAATTTTCAACTCCGGATATTCCGACAGTTTAGGAAAATTGTCCATTTTTCATAACCCATTTTATAAGCATGGAAATGAAGCGGTAAGAAATGTCCTAGCCAAACTTTTCGCAAAAGTGTCTAAAATACCCATTAAGAGAAATGATAAATTTTACTTCAATCCTTTATAGAATAAACAAATCCACATACTATGAATAAACCACTTAAGCTCCAGATAGAAGTGTCAGCCTACTCGTGGTCTGTTTGTTTTGGTCAAGCGGCGCTTTCTTGTGATTACATGGTGTTTTTCATCTGACAAAAACCGAAGCATTGCATTGCATAATATGGAAAATATTATTGTGGGAAGCACATCTAGGGATAAGTAAAGCTTAATTCATCAATATTTTATGTAGCAATAAGAAAACAAGTCATCATACATCTAATTTTTATTGTTATCAATTTTGTTTTTGTGTTTATTTTGTTTAATAATGTTTTATAGCTTAAAACTGCAAGAACAGTTATGAATTTAAAATGATCACTTTCACATCAATAATAAATTTTAGCACTATTTGATTATCCTGTCGACCAATTTTGCCAAATTATATACAAGTGGAAGAATGTTACCATTCTAAAATTTTAAGATAGGAAAATTAATGAATTTAAATAAAAAAAATCACTAAAGAATCGGTTACTTTAAGTACAAAAGAATACTTACAGTAGACTCCCTCAACTCCTGCAACCCTAAAATCCACAAACGCCTAAAATCCGCACATCATCACAGATGTAAACAATGGAACTTTTAGTTCAGGAATAGGGGCACAATTACAGAATTTTTTAGTTTTACATCATTCTGCATGCATTGTAATATGTAATTCTCGATAATATGACTGAACTCGTGGTTTTTCATGAAGGAAGTATAAATTTATTTTTGAAAAAAATCAAGATATTGTTGATATCAATGGTAATCACAATCTTTTCACCAAATATATTTATGTATTAATCAAGCTTTTTTGGTTATTAATACTGGCTAAACCTGAAATAAAAATTCCTTACTTTATAATTTTGATGTGAATTAATGGGGTACCTTTATGAAGAAAGTTTCATTGAATAATTCAAGAAAAATGTATCTTATCTTTATTATCACATTTAATTATACATCATTATTTATTTGGCCTTTACATCTATCAATTTAATCATTTTTAAATTCTTACTTTTCATTATTTTAGTTTAATGCTTAATTATTTTAATATTTTACTATATATACCAAGCATTCGTTATAATTTCGATTGCATTATTACATACAAATTACTGTTCAAAATATGTAAACAAAGCAATGACCAGTAATCCACAAAATTCTAAAATCTGCACAACCTCTGGTCCCAAGCTGTGCGAATTTGAGGGAGTCTACTGTAGTTTATGTATTTAAATGCAGGATTATTAAATTAAACCATAAACAAACAGATATTTTTAAGATATTGTATTTGTGGATAAAATGTAAGTATTTTAAATGTAATAATCGAATTTATTAAGTGACACAATAAATATCAATAATAACGGAAAATTGTAAGGAACCTAATGTTCTTTATTTAGCCAAAAATATAGATGGATATAACTATAAAATGTATGTAAACATTAGATAATAGGCTTGAAGCAAAAAAAAAAAAAAATCAAAATTTGCAGTAATTTTAAATAGCGAAAGAGCAAATAAATTAGTAAAACATTAATAAAAATACAAATAAAACGTTGAATTAAAAAGACTTGATGACGTAAGAAACACATGTAACATGTTTAATGTTAAGTGAATGTGACATTTATAATCAATCATCCATTATTGGCATTTAATCTTACAGTTTGTAAACAGTGTTTTGGTCGATGGGATAATCAAGTAGTAATTTAATTTTTTTTAAATGTTTCATTTGATGCCAATGATAAGTTTGGTGACAATGGTATTGATATAACAAAAAAATACCAATAAATTACTTCTTAGTAAATGGCTTAAATGGTGTGAGTAATGAATCAATTACTTGTGCATTCGATGCATTACTAGCTATTTTATAAAGGTAATAACAATCTGATGACGTATGACGTTTTATAATGTAAATAAAAGTTATCAAAAAGTACTTTTGAAAACTTTGTTTTTCTCGCCAAATTCAACCCCGCCTTTTTCTCGATTGTGCCATAACCTCTATAAAAAAAAAGACCCAATTTTTAAACATTCATATTTCATAAACTAAAACATTAATTTTGATAACAAATTCATCCGATGAAAACTTCGGATTTCCCATCATTTAAGGTAATCAATAAAATAAATTCTGACACAGGCTTCCTCTTAAGGAATTAATAATAGTTAAAAAGATGCATGTAAGGTTAAAGAAGAGTAAACATGAACAGGCATATAATGAATGATATTTCTATCTTTAATTCAATGAAACTAAAAATCACAAAAACACATGTTTATTTAGGTTGAACTACCCAGTAATTGACCACTTAGTGAAAGTTTCTTCACATTTTTTTTTTCTACGCTAAATTTAAGCAGATATTTCTTTAAACATTTTTTTTAAAGCAACAATCACTTATAAGGATCAATAATAAATAAACATTTTTTGCCTACTTTTTTGCAATTTTATTTTATTTAATATAATAGTTGTCAAGTGAGATTTTGCCAGTAATTGACCACTTAATGTTAGAAAATAACCATCACTGTGCCAGTAATTGATCACTCTGAAGTTGAACTGATAAACCTTTTTAAAATTAATCGTATGAAAAAATGGGGAAGTTTGTCAAGTTTTATTCTACAGAAACTGGATGTCTAGCCTCCTGGACAGTCAGAAAAAATCGGGGAAATTTCAAATTTCTGAAAAAAAAAAAAACTCTGATGAATTTGAAATTTCTGAGAAATTTTTTAGAAAAGGAATTTCAATCATAAAACCAAGGATTTTTAAATTGCAGTAGTAGCAAAATATGTAGCTGTGCTCTTTATAAGGACTGTTCGAGCCTCTTATAGTTTTTTTTTTTTTTTTTTTTGCTTATCCTCTTTTACTCTTTCCTTGGCAATAGGCCTGGGCTTTAAATCGATTTAACTCTTAAATCGATTTAAAGCTTACATCGGAAATCTGATTTAACCATTGGTCTTAAATTGATTTAAGCTAAAATCGGAAATCGCGATTTAGCCATTATCTTAAATCGCGATTTAGCCCTTGTCTTAAATCGCGATTTAGCCATTCGCTTTAACTCGATTTAAAACAAAAGACTGATTCAGAGCTAACATCGGAAAAACGATTTATCCAGGGATGTAGTGGAGGGTATACGCCGTATACCCTCTGGATTTTTTTAAGGAACACCGTATACCCTCTGTTTCTCAAGAAAGCTATGGTATATATACATTAGGGTATACCCTCCGCCTTGAGCATATACCCTCTGCTTAGAACGTATGCCCTCTGTTTTTTTTACGACTACACCACTGGATTTATCTACTTTGATGTATCTACACTTACATGGCAAGCTGGTGTTAAAATCGATTTAGGAAGATCCGATTTAAGCAAACATCGCAAGCCTCAATGCTTTCTGATTTAAGAAAAATAAGGCAAGCTGGTGTTAAATCGATTTAGGAGGATCCGATTTAAGCAAACATCGCAAGCCTCCATGCTTTCCGATTTAAGCAAACATCGCAAGCCTCCATGCTTTCCGATTTAAGAAAAACAAAGCAAGCTGGTGTTAAATCGATTTAGAAGGATCCAATTTAAAAAAAAACATCAAGCCTCAATCCTCTCAGATTTAAGAAAAGGGTGATTTAAGAAAACGATGATTTAAGTAAAAATTGATATTTATTTATTTATTTTGTAAACAAGATTCAGAGTTTACGAGATTGGAATGTACATTTTTCAGAAATTAAGAACTTATACAGTGAAAAGTTGAAAGAAAAAAGTAATGTTTAAATCTTAAAATCCAAATTCATCGAATTGCAATCTTTTGATAAAAATTAAGTTCTCACATATTTGAGTAATATCGCAATATGTATTTTTTATTTTCCAATATTCTGTAATTAATTAAAATGTTTTAAAGTAGAATCCTTCATTGTTTCAAAAGATTGTTTTCCTGAAATTCATTCAGCATTTATATGATTAAAAATAATAAGAATAAAGTTTTATATTTAAAATCCAAACTCATTGACTTGCAATTTATACTTTTATGCATTTTTATGATGAAAAATTCATTTTTTACATGTTTTAGTAATATTTTAACATTTATTTTTTATTCTCTGTTATTCTGTAATTAATGAAATTATTTTAAAGTATTGTCATGCATTGTATTGTGTATCACTATTTGGCTGTGATCCACATGATATATTTTTCTTTTACTAATAATATTTTTTCCCTGAAATTGATTGAGTATTTATGGTTGGAAAAAAAGAATAAAGTTTCATATTTAAAATCCAAATTCATCGAATTTCAGTTTTTATTTTTATGCATTCTTTTAATGAAACATTCATTTTTCACATGTTTGGGTAATATTTTAATACATATTCTTTATTTTCTATTATTCTGTAATTAATTAAAATATTTTAAAATAGTCATGCATCAGGTTTGACATCCGATTTCAACGCCAGCCACACGGATGAATCTTGCTGAAATTGATTCACTATTTATATCCAAATTCATCCATTTTTACTTTATATTTTTATATATTACTTTTATGAAAAATTAATTTTCATATGTTTGGGTATTATGGGAATATTTTAGTTTTAATTTATTATTATTTTGTAATCAATTAAAAATGCTTTAATAAAGTTCTGTAATGAGTCAAGTAACTTTATTTTTACAGCAGAATGAGGGAGGGGTGGAGGAGGCATTCATTAGATTTTTCTGCAGATCTGCGATTTTCTGCTTTTTTGATATTTTGTTATCATTAAAAAGAGATTATTTTAGGATTATATTTTATTACTAATCTTAAAGGATGGCAACGGCCGCGAAAAAAAATCACCAATTTCAGTAATGTGCTCCAACTTTCAATCCGTCTCCATCCGCTATATAAACGTCAGCATTTATGTTAAACAAATCTTATTATAATCTAAAAGTTAAAAAGATGTAAAATTGCACCTTATTTCGCATCTCCCCCCCCCCCTTTATTTTTATTTTATTTGTTTATTTATTTTTTTTTACTACTTTTCTCATCATGATAAATGAATAGTTAAATTCATCATTGAATTCTTTTAATATGCTTCTGTTTTACCTCAATAACTTTTTAAATCTGTGTTTGTAGGTTGTTAGCAATGAAGTGCTATTTGGGTGGGGTAGGGGAAGCCCCCCCCCCCCTCCCTTAAGGAATTTAGATTATAACAAGCATAACAAGTCAGACCAAAAAAAAAAAATCATTTTCTTTTATATTACTTCTTAATGAATGAGTTTATAAAATGTATTAAAATAGGTCACTAATTTTGAAAATGAAAAAAAAAAAAAACTAGTGTTTTGGGACAATCAAAGTTTTTTATGTGTAAAATATACTTCTTTTCAAAATTATTTGAAAAATTAAAAGCTAAGTATACTAAATAATACAGGAGGGGGGGGGGGGGGCACATAAAGACTGTATTTTGTTACTAAAAATTAAAAAATATGCTTCCAGATTCTAAAATGTAAAATCGGTGTTAAATCGCGATGTTAGATGGATGATAAATCGATTTAAGAAATTTCTACATCGCCCAGTCCTACTTGGCAATTATTAAGGTTTTTGGTATGTAACATTACACAATCTCGACACCTGAAAAATTGCTGCCACCTGGCTAACCGGAAAGTACCAATTGTTTTTATTGGCATGGAAAACCTAGAAAAGTGAAGGAAATTCATCACTGAACTTGACTAGACAGTCACTCTGTATGGAAAATATAGATGTACATTCTATATATATGAGCGCATCATGATCTGCTTTTAAAAAACTAGTAAAGAGGTTTTTTGTAAAAAAAAAATTAAAACTGTTTCTAAACAGAAAACATATTAATGAATTTCCACAATGTTTTGTAAGACTGAAATTAGTGGTAAAACATGACATTTATATGTAAATATAGATAAGAAAAGAATAGTTACTATTTCGAAATTTATTTATAAAAAAAATCCATTAATTATTAAAGTTAACACAAAAATGAAACTTAATCCTCATCTGTTTCACCAAAACAGCTGACACACATGAAGTTAACTTCTTTGTCACTCTGTCATCCAATGCAAATTGCTGCCTGTGTCTCGTAGACGCATATTTTAGTATGATAGGGGTCATACCAGATTTCTTTAATTCCTATCATATCTTCTTCCATTCAGATTTCTTCACATGCCTTTCACACCCAATCATTTATCAGACTTTGCTTATATGTAGAAGTCTTTATTGCTGCTTTTTCACCTTTTTTTTTGTTTTGTTTTCTTTAATTTTTTAACTTGCCTTACTTCCTGTCTTCTTTCTTCTGTTTCTCTTCTTTACTTTCCCAATAATTTAGTCATGCTTTAAAGCAGCCATGCTCAACCTGCAGGCCACAAATGGCCCAGTAATCTTTTACTTGTGGCCTGAGATACATAATCATTAATCTCTATTTATAAAATTGATATATGCATAAAATATATTTAAGATTTTCCCTATTGCTTTATATTTTTGTGGGATGACAAAATCTGTCATGTTATTTATAATTAATTTTAAATTATGTTTAAATATTCTAAATGCCATTTTCGTTTAGCGAAAAGTTTTTTTTTTTTTTAGTTGTAGTCCTATTTGTGCTACAGTTATGCATACATTTCTGAAGCACTTGGCAATCAACACTCTACATAATTTTTAATCTTTTGTCACCAGATTTTTTAATTATAATATAAACTTTTGTCTAATTTATTTAATGCCAGAAATGCATTCATTAAATAAAAACAAACTGTACAATAAAAAAATTACTGTTAGGAATAATTTATTCTGAGCACTTTATGCTTTATGTAAATGGGATGCTTATTGTGCAAAGTAGTTAACACTAATTATTATTCAAAATTAAATTTGAACTATATATATTTCTACAGTTTAAAAAAATATATTGAACAAATCACTGATTATTAAGAGTAATATTTTTATTTTTGCCCCTCAAAACTTACTGTAATGTTAATGTAAATTCTGTATTGTTATTATGTTTTATTATTATACAACTGCAGTTAATTAGGGTTGAACTTTGTCATGGATAAAATTAGCATAAAAAACATCTTATATAGCAATTTTAATAGCATACTTCCACAACAATTGTAATAGAAATCTACCACGGACTATGTTTGGAGCTGGGTGGTAAAACATTTTTTGGTACTTTTCGGTTAGCCGGGCGCCAGTGTTATATATACATATGTATGTATATCTATATATACACATATATGTGTATATACACACACATACATACATCTATACATATACTTTTATGCATGTATAAATATACTATATATGTATATAGGTATACATACATACATATATATATATATATATATAACACTGGCGCCCGGCTAACCGAAAAGTACCCATTTTTTTATAAGATTTGTGTGACAAACCCTAATAATATTTAAGAGCTTCACTATACTAATTTTGTTATCTTTACATTTTAATTACACTTTTCTTGCATTATTATTATATAAATGTGTTATGACCCTCTTAACATAACAAATGTGTGTTTGCTTGATCAGTAATTGACCAAGCATATTTAGTTATTAACCACCCTGGTCAACTACTGAAAGAATTCATTTTTTAAATAAAAAATTGGTGAATATTGCTTTCATAATAGAAATCTATGTATTTTTTTAAGTATCAAAAGGAATGGATGCAAACAAGCAAAAAGTCAGTAGTTGACCATTTTGGTCAATTACTGAATGCTTTCAACATTCACACATCTAGTAGTTGACCACCCCCCTTAACGTCACTTAATTTATGAATTTAATATTAAATGCATAATGATTAACTTAAAGCAAACAAAAATGAACTACACACCTCATTTGATGAACCAATGGAACTAAATTAAACTTGATGCTACAAGATTAATAAAACAACTCACAAAACAACACTACTATTACAGAATGTATTCACTTTTGATATTGTTAGAAGGTGCATTTTCTTAGATTTTTTACATTCAATCAGAATATAGATAGCAAAAGTAATTTTTTCCTATGCAATTCATTGGATGTTAGATATTTTTATTCAGCATTCAAAAATACTTTATCAACACACTGATTCTTGTTTTTAACACATAAATGTGTTTTTGGTCAATTACTGGAAGTTCACCCTATTTATAACAATGGAAGAGTAGCAAAATTAAAATAGAGCAGCTTTCAAACTTCGAAAAATTTCCCTAATTAAAAATTACGGAATGTATCAAATATTTAATTCTACAATAGTCTAATATACAGGAGGTCATTGTACAGAACTGTCCTTGTAATATATTTAAAAGGCGCTACATTTTATCGCCGATACTAAAATTAATTACCTTTCTTATCGATCCAGTTTTGTTTACTCTCATCTAAAGGAATATCTAGGTTATATTTATCCTTTAAAATTACAGACGTAGATGGTGCTTCTAAGACATCTGCAACACGATCATTTTCAGTGCTAGACATTGTTTAACTTCCTTTATAAATCGCTTGACAGTAAATCGAGTGATAAAATATGGTGAAAAGAATAATCAGGAGAAGTGTTACAGAAAATTTCAAATGCCGGTAATTTTTTCGGATGGTTTAACTTATACATTAAAAGAAGTCTCAGATATTAATGCTAGACCTCGTAACTCATACAGATCTGCAGCTACATTTCATTTCCTTTACAATGTTTATTTACTTCACTGAGCACAAATTTGTAGTGGCCACTTTTAATCTCAAAAATAATTTCGAATGCAAGTATTATTTATTATTTGCTTGAAATTTATTTGCGAAAATGAATTTTACATGGGAAAAAAATTAATTTTAAAAGTAAGAGAGGAAATATGAAGCAGGGATGTATTTAAAATATTAATTTTTCGAAAACTAACCTGTAAACTACAATTCTGAAAAATACTAGGTATGTTATCGAAGATAAACGTAAAGTATAAAAATAAGATGCAATAGGAAATGTTTGTTGACACCTAAGTTTTGAAAGATTCCTAAAAACCAGTTTTACTGCTTGGGGGGAAATTAATTTTTTTTAATTGCACGATCAATATTTTTTTTTATCGCTTTACATGGCGAAAAGTTCTTCCCCATATTAGTTACTTTTTACTTATTATCTAAAAAGAAACACTTTTTTATTAGCTTATATCAAATCTGAAATTGTAGATTGTAGATCCGGATTCCAGAAACTTAACAAAAAAATTTCTGAATTTTAATTTTAATCATTACTGATTATTTTATTTGTATGTTGGCATCAGCATCTTTGCAGTTTTCAAGTGACGTCAGTCAAGGTTGTTCATCTGTTACTATCGTTTGCGGCGTATTCATAATTAATATGGCTGCAAATAATTATTTCGGCTTTACAACAGGTGGAACACAATATGGGTAAGTCCGTTACTTTACTGTATTTATTATTTAAACTTTCTTTAATTGCTTTGATTTCTATTTGTTTGTGTCATGATGCAAGTACTAGTGGCCATTTTACGGTACCGGCATAAGATGGCGGTCATACCGTAGAATGCGTAAGCTATTGTTAAATATTTGGTTGAACTATTTTAAATAAAGTGTTGTTGTTTTAAAATATGTGATTTTTGTCTAAAAACTTCTTATGCTGAGTTAAAAGTGCTTCCATGTCTGTTTCTTTTATATCTATGTTTCCGATGTGATAGGGTAATCGATACGTATATAGACATTTGTTACGCTTGCTTTTCTTCTCCTATCTTTCTCTTTTGCTAATAGCTAGGCATAACAATGATCCGTTCCATTAACGCGTTCTCTTTATGTCAATATAAAGAACTAGTATCAATCTCTTCCTGTAATTATTATTAAAAATCATTTTTTAGCCTTTTTTTTTTTTCGCTAATTGCCTTAAATCTGTCATATTTTGTTAAGTTTCCTTTGAATGTTGTGTGAATTGAAGAAATGTGCGCTATAAGGTTTTTTAGTTTAATATGTTATGCAGGTCAAAGCTTTATGTTCGTAAATGCATTATCATTATTTTTAACATGCGTAAAAAATTGAAGAAATACTTTGGTTGAAGCATGATTTCCAACAATTTTATCTTAATTTAAAAAATAAATCAAATATCATGTTTTCACACTGGTATAAGGCATTCTGCTTAAAATACCATGTTTCTCAATTCTGGGAATTAAAAACCCTACAGTGTTTGTTGAGCCTCCAGCCTGTTAATCTTCAGTAAACAAGTTATCTAAGGTTTTCATAAACATAAACGATGCTGCCATGCAACAATATAGCTTACAGTGAAGTGAATGTGATTACCATTAAAAGCTTGTAACGAAAACCATTTTGTTTCCTAAAGCTACTTTTGCTAAACTATGCTGATTGGCTATGGATTTGTGTATAAAAGATAAACTGAGCTATCTGATATATACTATAAAGTATTTTTTTATTTTTTTTTATGGTTCTCTAACCTGACCTGAGATTTGACTATATGTAGGTTTGATAATTTTATTTACTTGTTTACTGGCACTTGTCTGTTTTCATATTGACCCCTTTTTTCATTAAAAAAGGTCATCAAATAATGGTATTTAATGCAAAAAATGCAGCGTGTCATCAAGTTTAATACACATTTCTAATTTTCAACCAATAATGCTGTCTTAACAACTCATCCTTGTATCCCAGCTGTGGAAAATTGTCAAGAAGGTACTCTGCCAAAAATTTTAAGAAATACTAGACATGTCTCCCGTCCTAAAAGTTGCAGAATAAACACTGTTCGCATCAAAATGCCAGTGGAATTTTATAATCCTGCATCCTTGGCATGATTTTCAAAAGTTGTTAAATTGGCGCACATTTGTGCCTTGACTCTTAAAACAGCAGTGATTCTGTTCAAAATTTTCCGGATATTTAAAAAAAAAAAAAAAGTCATCAGCCTGAAAATGTGGGCATAATTCTTCAGTCGTTTCAGATGACGTCGTTTCATATAAATAAAATCGCGTGTTTCAAGTTTTAAAACTGAGGTACAGTAGAGTCCCGATTATTCGAGTTTCCGCTTTAACAGAGTTATTTTCTTCTGATGGACTGATGGCTTCTATTATTATGAAACAGCCATTATAAATGAAGTGTTAGGTAAAGATGAAAGAGCAACCGTAAAAAGTTAGAACTCAGATTCACTGGTCAAAATGGGGGGGAAAATGGCCATAATTCTTTTTTTTTTTTTTTTTTTTCAAAAAACATGGCCATTTTTTTTTTTTTTTTCTCCATTCTGATCAGAAAATCAGAGTTCTAACTTTTTACGGCTGCTCTTTCATCCTCACCTAACACTTCCTTTATAATGGCTGTTTCTTAATAACAGGGGTGCAGAATATGTCCGATCCGGCGATCTAGGATCAGGGGGAAATCTTAACCCCCTGGGGAAACTTTTCAGAAACATACAATTTAGATTTTAACGAATTCCATAATTCCTTGAGATAGAACAATTGCAGTACAAATAAAAATATCCGTATGGCGACCTTCACAAAATTGATCTCAGAATAATATGTACTGTATATCAGAGGTGATTATGTTCCGAATTTTCCGAAAGTTTAAGACATTCGGTTCTGAAAAAAAATGAACATCTGAAAATTCAGACACAAAAAATACCGCGAATTTCGTCACAAGATCGCAAAATAACTGCACATTTTGTTACAAGATTGTGAAAGAACCGCAAATTTCGCCAAAAGATCACGAAAGAACCGCAAATTTCGTCAAAAGATCACGAAAGAACCGCAGGTTTCTTCAAAAGATCGCGAAATAACAGCAGGTTTCGTCAGAAGATCGTGAAATGAATGCAAATTTTGTCAAAAGATCGCAAAATGAATGCAAATTTCATCATAAGATCACGAAACAATCTCAAATTTCATCATAAGATCGCAAAACAACCGCGATTTTCATCAAAAGATCGCAAAACAACTGCGATTTTCGTCAAAACATGGCAAAATAACCGCGATTTTCGTCAAAACAGGGCGAATAACCTTCTATTTCGTCAGAGAAAAGCGAAAAAAATGCAATTTTCGTCAAAAGATCATGAAATAAATGCAAATTTTGTCAAAAGATTGCGAAACAACCGCATATTTCGTCAAAAGGGGCAAAATAACTGCAAATTTCGTTAAAAGATCGCAAAAAACTACAAATTTTGCCAAAAGATTGCAAAACAACCGCGAATTTCATCAAATGATTGCAAAACAACTGCGAATTTTGTCAAAAGTAAGCAGAAATAACTGCAAATTTCGTTGAAAGATTGCGAAATAACCGCAAATTTCGTCAAAAGATCGCGAGAAAACGTGAATTGGGTCAAAAATTCCATGACAAATACATAGTGTTGGGAGTGGATTTCCCCCACTCTGCTGTAACTAGGGATGCACCGAATAGTGATTTTGGCCGAATACCGAATATTCGGCTTACAGGCGAACCGAATATTCAGCTTGTCGATAAAGATGAAAATAATGAATTTTGCTTAGTAGCCACTGGCCGGTAGGTTGATTTTATTTAGTAGCCAGTTACTGCCGAGTGAGAATAATTTCTTTAGTAGCCAGTAAGTACATTTATGTCACTGAATATTTAATTTATGAGTATATTTTAGGTTTGTTTATCCACTGAGTAGCAGGTGTGATTCAAAATTTAAAAAAATCTGAAATTTACAGCAAATTTTCTGAAATGTGTGGGGGGCTGGGAGGGGGTCCCTCCTGGTACTAATTATGCGTTTGGAAATACGAAATAAGACAATTTATACTTACATTTATGTTAAAATTTTTCAATTAAAAAAACTTGTTGTATCTGTTTTAAAAATCTGATTTTTTTATATTTGATCTTGATACTGAATCATATACTTAATTTTTTTATAAGTGTATAAAGCGAATTGTTATTGTTTTCAATTAGGGTGAACTTCCAGTAATTGACCACATGCCAGTAATTGACCAAAAACACATTTATGTGTTAAAAACAAGAATCAATGTGTTGATAAAGTATTTTTGAATGCTGAATAAAAATATCTAACATCCAATGAATTGCATAGGAAAAAATTACTTTTGCTATCTATATTCTGATTGAATGTAAAAAATTAAAGAAAATGCACCTTCTAACAATATCAAAAATGAATACATTCTGTAATAGTAGTGTTGTTTTGTGAGTTGTTTTATTAATCTTGCAGCATCAAGTTTAATTTAGTTCCATTGGTTCATCAAATGAGGTGTGTAGTTAATTTTTGTTTGTTTTAAGTTAATCATTATGCATTTAATATTAAATTCACAAATTAAATGACGTTAAGGGGGGTGGTCAACTACTAGATGTGTGAATGTTGAAAGCATTCAGTAATTGACCAAAGTGGTCAACTACTGACTTTTTGCTTGTTTGCATCCATTCCTTTTGATACTTAAAAAAATACATAGATTTCTATTATGAAAGCAATATTCACCAATTTTTTAGTTAAAAAATGAGTTCTTTCAGTAGTTGACCAGGATGGTTAATAACTAAATATGCTTGGTCAATTACTGATCAAGCAAGCACACATTTGTTATGTTAAGAGGGTCATAACACATTTATATAATAATAATGTAAGAAAAGTGTAATTAAAATGTAAAGATAACAAAATTAGTATAGTGAGGCTCTAAATATCGTTAGGGTTTGTCACACAAATCTTATAAAAAAAAGTTTTACCACCATCAGCTCCAAACATAGTTTGTGATAGATTTCTATTACAATTGTTGTGAAAGTATGCTGTTAAAATTGCTATATAAAATGTTCTTTATGCTAATTTTATCCATGACAAAGTTCAACCCTAATTAACTGCAGTTGTATAATAATAAAACATAATAACAATACAGAATTTACATTAATATTACAGTAAGTTTTGAGGGACAAAAGTAGAGTGTTGATTGCCAAGTGCTTCAGAAATGTATGCATAACTGTAGCACAAATAGGACTACAACTAAAAAAAAAAAAAAACTTTTCACTAAACGAAAAGGGCATTTAGAATATTTAAACATAATTTAAAATTAATTATAAATAAAATGACAGATTTTGTCATCCCACAAAAATATAAAGTAATAGGGAAAATCTTAAATATATTTTATGCATATATCAATTTTATAAATAGAGATTAATGATTATGTATCTCGGACCACAAGTAATAAGATTACTGGGCCATATGTGGCCTGCAGGTTGAGCATGGCTGCTTTAAAGCATGACTAAATTATTGGGAAAGTAAAGAAGAGAAACAGAAGAAAGAAGACAGGAAGTAAAGCAAGTTAAAAAATTAAAGAAAACAAAACAACAAAAAAAAAAAGGTGAAAAAGCAGCAATAAAGACGTCAACATATAAGCAAAGTCTGATAAATGATTGGGTGTGAAAGGCATGTGAAGAAATCTAGATGGAAGAAGATATGATAGGAATAAAAGAAATCTGGTATGAGCCCTATCATACTAAAATGTGCGTCTACGAGACACAGTCAACAATTTGCATTGGATGACAGAGTGACAAAGAAGTTGACTTCATGTGTGTCAGTTGTTTTGGTGAAACAGATGAGGATTAAGTTTCATTTTTGTGTTAACTTTAAATTAATGGATTTTTTTTATAAATAAATTTCGAAGTAGTAACTATTCTTTTCTTGTCTATATTTACATATAAATATCACGTTTTACCACTAATTTCAATCTTACAAAACATTGTGGAAATTCACTTATGTTTTCTGTTCAGAAACAGTTTTAATTTTTTTACAAAAAGTCTCTTGACTAGTTTTTTAAAATCAGATCATAATGTGCTCTATATAGAATGTACATCTATGTTTTCCATACAGAGTGACTGACTAGCCAAGTTCAGTGATGAATTTCCTTTACTTTTCTAGGTTTTCCATGCCAATAAAAACAACTGGTACTTTTCGATTAGCCAGGTGGCAACAATTTTTCAGGTGTCGAGATTGTGTGATGTTACATACCAAAAACCTTAATAATTGCCAAGGAGAGTAAAAGAGGATAAGCAAAAAAAAAAAAAAAAAAAAAAATCTATAAGAGGTTCGAACAGTCCTTATAAAGAGCACAGCTACATATTTTGCTACTACTGCAATTTAAAAATCCTTGGCTTTATGATTGAAATTCATTTTCTAAAAAATTTCTCAGAAATTTCAAATTCGTCAGTTTTTTTAGAAATTTGAAATTTCCCAGATTTTTTTCTGGCTGTCCAGGAGGCTAGACATCCAGTTTCTGCAGAATAAAACTTGACAAACTTCCCCATTTTTTCATATGATTAATTTTAAGAAGGTTTATCAGTTCAACTTCAGAGTGGTCAATTACTGACACAGTGATGGTCATTTTCTAGCATTAAGTGGTCAATTACTGGCAAAATCTCACTTGGCAACTATTATATTTAATAAAATAAAATTGCAAAAAAGTAGACAAAAAATGTTTATTTATTATTGATCCTTATAAGTGATTGTTGCTTTAAAAAAAA
Organism: Maratus speciosus; assembly: GCA_963932465.1. NCBI lineage: Eukaryota > Metazoa > Arthropoda > Arachnida > Araneae > Salticidae > Maratus > Maratus speciosus. Next base: position 77,545,321 of record OZ010793.1, on the reverse strand, counting down.
AGTTTCAAGAAATATCTCCTTAAATTTAGCACAGAAAAAAAAATTGTGAAGAAACTTTCGCTAAATGGTCAATTACTGGGTAGTTCACCCTAGTTCATCTTCAATTTTGTTCCAAGTAAAAAAAAAAAAAAAAAAAAAAAAAAATGCATTTTTAGAACATTGTTTAAGTTTTCATGTTAAGTGCAATATATTTTAGTTTCTAATCTATATTATCCTCGAAAACATTTATTATCAGCGGTAAGTTGGCTGCTTTGAAAATATCGGATATATATCGAAATTATCGGATATATATCAAAATATCAGATATTTTTGATATTTTCGAAAATATCATGATATTTACGAACCCTGGGGCCAGTAAATGAGAAAAAGCGACTAGTGCAAAATTGTCTATCAGCGGCCACCTTCCGGCCACTTTTTTACAAGGGGAGAATAAAATTTTCTTGTATTTCATCAAGGATTCTACTTTTTTTGGTTCTAATATATTTATATTAACATAATTATTTGGTCTATTCAGTTTTAGATTAATATTTATAGAAATTTTACTGTTTAGTATTTTTAAATAAAAAAGTGGCCATTAGTTTAAAGAAAGTGGCCACTTAAAAAACTAGTCCTACCGGCCAGTGGCCGCTAATGAAATTTCCCAGTTTTGACCTATACTTACAGCCCTGGCTGTTGTTACCAGGATTGTAGCCAAGATTGTCAGCAAGTGTTTGATCGTATTTAATATGTTGCATTACAGTACTCTAAAAATTTTGGGACCTCTGTGTTGGTGTCAACATTAGCAATTCTCTCGCACCATAATTCATATTCAGCTTTCAATTGCGAAATTGTCACTTTATCATCAAAATATTGAGATATTCTCTAATTTGCTTGCTTTTTCCGGCGAAGCAAATCCTGGAAGTACTTGGAAATGTGTTAGAATGTCTTAGTTCAAAATTAATCTGTCATTCAAATTTTCCATAAGACCTTCTATACAGAGAATGAAGACCGTAACCTTGTAATATTCTTCAGCGGATGTAGTTTGAGGGTTTGTACGTGTTGTCTGCCTAAATGTTAGTCTTAGGATCTATATTTCAGTGTGGAAGATATCAACAGTCCCAAGTTTCATGTGGCAGAAATCAGCATGCTATTGGACAATGCAAAGTACAGTCCACTCCCTCTAATCCGCACTATATTTCAGATGTAAACAAAGAGTTAAAATGTTTTTTTAAACAAGATAACTCACATTTTGACTGTAATAAATGTTGACTAATCTGATGAATTTATTAAGAATTATAATTAATTTTAAATGCACTGAAATTTTTAAATCCATTTCTGCATTGGTTAGAAAGAAATATTCTGTGTATCTTATAAATAACTATTAGACTGTTATAATCTGAACACATTTGTTGACTATATAAAAGGTAAAATTACTTTCAAAGAGGAGTTAGCTCTTTTGGATAAATGTCTTAATCTTTTAGAAAAACAAACTTATGTTATTTATCAAATTCTGACTCTTGTAAAAGGCTTCAAGATTAAATTGCAGAGTATAAATTAAAAGCTATAAAGCAAACCATTATCACTGCAATGCTTGAGATCTAAAAATAAGTAGAAATTTTTCTATTAATTGTGCATTATTATATTATTTAAATGTATTTCTAATATTGGGTACAGTTTATATAGGGTAGATGTGCCAGTAATGGACACCCCTTGATGTTTTTGCTTCATAAAAAAATAACTAATAAATATTTAGCTTTAATTATTTTTTTTATAATTCCCCCTTGTATGTTTTATAAAACTATGTTATTGTTGACACTTTTAATCAAACCAATCAGGAAGCAGAAAATAATGTTTCAAAGTTTTACTGTTTTTCTGTGAAAATCTTAATGAAGAGGTTAAGAGCTGGCTTTGTTTAATTAATTCATGTATTATTTATTTTCTTGCAAAATTTGAATGTTTTTGTTTGAGTAGCAATAGAAAACTTTGAATTTTATATACTAATGGCTATTTACAAAATTTCATTTATTTTTAAGGTTTTAAGAGGGGGTGTCCATTACTGGGATGGTTAATTAGTCATTTTCCAGTAATGGACACCCCATGTAGACATTGCTAAAAATGCAATTTTGGTCATGTTTATAGTGCATAAAATACTTTGGCTTAACTGCAAACCTAAATAATCAAATTTAATTTTTTTAATTACTTACCAAAATGTAATAACACCAAAACTTTTATAAATAGCTGCTTTTAAGTTATTTTATGTGATTAATAAAATTTTGATATTTTATTTTATTTATTATTTTTCTTTTATGTAGTACATATATATACCTCACATATTTTATAATCTGGCAATCAAACCAGCCTTGAAGCAGAAAATACTGTTTTAAGAGCACAGTCAAAGAGGGGCTCATAGGTCTTAATCCCTCTCCGTTTAAATAAAAACAATTAAGTTACAGAAGCTATTAAAAATCCATTTTCTGTCTTAAATGTTTCCTTATTAAAAAAAAATAATAATAATAATAATAATACTATTAATGAAAGTTATAGGTAATATTAATGAAACTAGTAAATCTGCAGATCAGTGACCTCAAACATCAGTTCTACAGTTTTATTTTGAAATTATTTTATTTAGTATTTAAAATATCCAATTCACAGTATCCTTTCTTTCATATTTGTAATATTGATTATTATAAATGATATATCAAGTAATCTCTGGAAGATTGTTAAAAATAGCAGTTAAAAACTTTTTTTTTTTTTAACCTTTTAAATCCACCACTGCTTCAATAATTGGATAGCTGTGTAATTGTCTGATATTTAGTATTTTAAACTATCCATCTAAATTAATTAAAACATCGATCTTCTGATAATTACAATAATTGATGCAAACAGTAAATGTCACAAATATTTTGTTTCATTATTATGTATTCATTAAATTCTGGTTCTAAGTACAGTCATAAAAACAATTATATTTATTACTTTTATGGGGTGTCCATTACTGGAACAGAGGGTGTCCATTACTGGGCTTTTGGGTGTTTTGATATATTTCTGTTATTTAAAATTAAATTTCTATTCATATGGGGAAATGAGGCTATAAGAATGGTTAAATATTGTTGATAGATTAATATAATATTGAAAAAACTGGAATATAATAATTATAACTATTAATAAAAAAATAATTTTTAAAGAAATTCCTTAAGGGTGTCCGTCCATTACTGGCACATCTACCCTATGTATATATATAAGCAATTTCTTTTATTTCTGTGTTATTTATATACAATGTGGTTACTACTAGGGATTGACCGAATACCGAATAGTTGATTCGGTATTCGGTGATTCGGCATGTAAACCGAATATTCGGCTTCGGACGAATACTTTTAAGTATTCGGCCGAATAATTGCAGATAAATATTTTCTTAGAAACAGGAGAATTCTCTTTTATTTAGAAGTAGAATAGGCTAAACAATGAGTTTCAATATTATGTGCATGAGTTCAGAGTTCAGCTGCACTACAAAAAACAAGTCAAAGGCCATTTTTAATAACTTTTTCCTTCCTAAAATAGTCTACATAGGGGTCAAATGAAAACAACTGTCTACGATAGAGAAAAAAAAAAAAAAATGTAAGGAAGATGCACATCTTACCCTTATCATTTAATTTTAATTATTTCTACATTAGTTTTCTTAATTTAAATTTATTTAATGTGTATTTTCTTTAACATACATTTCAAATAAGTATGTCAGAGTTTATCTCTGTATATCTAAGATGTATGTTAAAGAAAATACACACATCAAATAAGTATACCCCTATGCCTATCCTATAGCTTTTATAACCATTAAATTAAAATCGCTCAAATTTGTTATCTTCATCACCACAATGTTAAAGTATTAACCAAAATATGTATCAATAATTTGATAGAAAATAGTTAAATGTACAAATTGTTATGATACCTTTAGTATTTAAGAACATTCCTATTCAATATGTTTATAATTAGACAATCAGTAAATCAGCTTAATGACAAAACTGTTTTTTTCTATTTGAATGATCTTTTGTTTTTCTGACAAATCCTTATCCTTAATAATAGCCTGTATAGTTTAATACAGGCCTGTAGGTTATTTTGGGTATTGACTAGTGATAAAATAATAAAGAATAAGTGGTAGATTAATGAATTTGTGAATGGAAATTGGAAATAAGTCATTAAATTTTTTTGTGTAATTAGATTTAAGAATAAAAATGTAACTGAATTAAATTATTAAGAATTTAAATTAAAGTGTATTAAAAAAGCTAATATATGCAAAAATGTGTATTAAGAAATTTTAAGTATTCGGCCGAATACCGAAGCTTCGGTATACACTTTGACCGAAGCTTCGGTATTCGGTATTCGGCAAAATTGCTGATTCGGTCAATCCCTAGTTACTACATTTGTTGATAATTTCAAAATAATACAATGTAAACAAAGAAATGACCTGTAATCCGCAAAATTCTATAATCTGCAAAACGCTTGGTCCCAACCTGTGCGGATTAGAAGGAGTGTACTGTATAACCGCTGGCTTGCGCAATGGATGCATCTTACTTTTGGATATTTCTCACGAATTCTAGACGGAACCCCGTTAACATAACCAGCCATATTGGCCGCTTCTTCATACGCTTGTGCGAAAAAAAATGACATGTCAAGACGTAGTTCATCACAACGCTGTAATATTACTTCTATTTCATATTCGACGGACAAGTCATTTACTGGAATGAAACTTAAAAAATCTTCCTGAAATGTGGATTTTATGAATTTTATAAACAGTCCACATATCCAACACAAAGGGCAGGCTGTTCTGTTCTTGAAATGTTCATAGTTTCATCAGCAATCAAGCTAAGACAGATTGCGTTATATATTTTGGTAATTATTTCTTTGATAACTACAGGGTTCCTACGGGTCAGGGGATTCGAAAATTTAGGCATATTTGAAAAGGTCAGGGAAAAGTCGGAATTTTTTATGTACTACTTACATTGGAATTTCTATTGTCATATATGAAGAAATTTTGAATTAATTATTCATCCAATCAAAAATTTTTATATGAAATTTGTGCAAACTATATAACAATATGAAAAATAATTAAAAAATCGGAAATTCATACAGCACATACTTTTTTTTTTTAGCAATTATCTAAATTAAAGTCCATTGTGGAGGGTTTTACAACAATATGTAGGCTGAATTTTTACTGAGAAAAGTCAGGGAATTTTTTTATCAGAATTGCGTAGGAACCCTGTAACTACATCAGAGTACATTTGAATTATTTCATTCTGAATGTCTGGGCAGGAGTAAGCAGTATCTCTGTGGCTGTTTATAATATGTCGCTATCTCCAGATTTTGCTCTAAATATTATAAGCGCTCTTAGCTTACATTCTATTTTTATCTGTTTTGTAATGTTAGAGGACCACTACCATGATCATTTCTAAGCGGCATTTCTTGCTCAGCACAAAATAAGACTGTTAGATGTTATGCCCCCTCCTCCCCCCTCAGAAAACTCTTTAGGGGCCGCTGTGGAAAAAAAAAAGCTTCATAAGGGTATCCATCGCTAAAGCTGATAATTCTTCAAAAAACAAAGAAAATTTCCCAGACTACAGACTACTCTGTGCGCACAAACAATTTAAAGCAAAGTTGTTCAGTGAAAAACCTGGGGGGACGCTGCCTGCCGTGGTACCTTTGAAGGTTTCTCGATACCCTATTGTTTTTTTTTTTTTGTTGTTGTTGTTTTTTTCCCCCAAATCATTCCTTTTCAAAATTTTCTGTTACTAGTAGGGATTGACCGAATACCGAATAGTCGATTCGGTATTCGGTGGTTCGGCGTGTAAACCGAATATTCGGCTTCGGCCGAATAATTGTAGATAAGTATTTTCTTAAAAGTAAAGGAATTCTCTTTTACTTAGAAGTAAAATAGGCTAAACAATGAGTTTTAATATTATGTGCATGAGTTCAGAGTTCAGCTGCACTACAAAAAACCAAGTCAAAGACCATTTTTAATTTTAAAAAAAAACTTTTTCCTTTCTAAAATAGTCTACGTAGTGGTAAAATCAAAACAACTGTCTACAATAGAAAAGAAAAAGTAAGGAAGATGGGCATCTTTCCCTTATCATTTAATTTTAATTATTTCTACATTAATTTTCTTAATTTAAATTTGTTTAATGTGTATTTTCTTTAATATACACATTAAATAAGTATATCAGAGTTCATCTCTGTATATCTAAGGTGTATATTAAAGAAAATGCACACATCAAATAAGTACCAGCTATGCCTATCCTATAGCTTTAATAATCATTAAATTAAAATCGCTCAAATTTGTTATCTTCATCACCACAATGTTAAAATATTAATCAAAATTAGGGATTGACCGAATCAGCAATTTTGCCGAATACCGAAGCTTCGGTCGAAGTGTATACCGAAGCTTTGGTATTCGGCAACCGAATACTTGAAATTTTTTAATACGCATTTTTGCATATATTAGCTTTTTTAATATGCTTTAATTGAAATTAAATTCTCAATAATTTAATTCAGTTACATTTTTATTCTAAAATCTAATTACACAAAAAAATTTAATGACTTCTTTCCACTCACAAATTCATTAACCCATCACTTATTTTTTATTATTTTATCACTAGTCAATACCCAAAAATAACCTATGAAAGTATTAAACTATACAGGGTATTATTAAGGATAAGGATTGTCAGAAAAACAAAAGTTCATTCAAATAATAAAAAACAATGTTATCATTAATCTGATTTACTGATTGTCTAGCTCTAATTATAAACATATTGAATAGGGATGTTCTCAAAACACAAAAAGTATTATATCAATTTGTACATTTAACTATTTCTGTCAAATTATTGATAGAATATTTTGATTAAGAGCAAGAATCTGAGAGAGTGACACACCTGTGATTCATGACATCTCAGATTTTCTCCAAAAAATTACCAGTTGTTACTTACCTTGTTAAAAGACAAAATCTAGAATTTTTTTTTTTCCAAAGTTGAGTTGTTCATTTTTTATGGGCCCCCAAAGGTCACCGTGCAGTGCAAAAAATTGAGCGTTTTTTAAAGACATTAAAATTGCTATGACCCACAATTCTTTGCGCAAACAACTTGCCACAAAATTCTTGTTATGTATGGGATGTAGGGGGGTTCAACTTTATATAATAGATGAGAAGTCTGTGGCAACTTGTTGCCGCAAGGTCACTGAAGGTCACAAACTGATGCATTTTCACTGTTTTTTAGCATTTTTAAGGCCCAATAACAGCTTGCGCGTTGAAGTTGCCATGGCAAAAGAGGTGTCATTTGAAAGACATGTATTAGCACTTTTTAAAAATGTACATATAATTGAGGCAAGTTGGATGCGCTTTTAGTAACAGACAGGGTTGTAATTTTAACCGGTCAAAATTGATTTTGACCAGGACACTGGATAAAAGTGGTTTTAACCGTCCAAAATTGGTCAAAAGTGGTCAGAAATGGTCAAAACGGTTAAAAATGGTCTGAATTTTAATTATTATTTTTTCTTTGCAATTAAAAGTAACTTAATAAGTAATAAAAGTAACAGGCAGCTAAAAAAATAATACACTGATAAGTTAAGCAGGCTCATTAGTAAAATATGCTTATGCAAAAACAATAAAAAAGCTCATGCAATACAATAAGAATTGCCCTATGATTGTTAATAGTGTATCAACAGGAAAAAAATCATTCTTCCTTTCAGCTGTTGATACAAGGGCATCTAAAAAAAATGCCCAGTATTGTTTAAAACTAGCAGCTGATGCTAAAGAAGAGGTAGAAAACAAGTTTGCTTGTAAAGTAAGAAGCTTTGTAAGTGACAATGAAAACAAGATGAAATGCAGGAGAGAAGATTTTCAAAATGCATATAGAGACGAACTGTTTATTTCTTATGGACGTGCTGCAGATTACTTGAATCTTGTAGGACAAGATATTACAAACACAAGCAAAGTTAATTCCATAATGAAGAATGTTATTGAAATGAAAAATTGCAGATGAGCATGAAGATAATATTGATGATATCATTGTTAAAATCATTAACAATGTATACAAAGAAGTAAAACATTTATAAAATCAACTTAAGCCTATTTCTCTTGCTTTAGATTAACTTAAATAAGAAGATGCTACTATATCTGATGCATGCAACGAATGGTTGACTGCTAAAAGAAAAAGATCTTGAAACTTATTCTAAAATGATACAGTCTTGATTTAATGAAAATATTACCCCAGTTCATTTTTTGGCTTATATGCTGAATCCTGACTACATGAGTAAAAGTATTGATGAAAAGAAGCAAAAAATAGCAAGGCACTGGTTACACGATAATATTCATCCTACCTTTTTGCCTCTTGTGATTGTATTTCAAGCAGAATCCTCACCATATCCAAAATCCTATTTTTTCTGAAAGTGTAAAAGATACAATTGGGCCTGATGCCTGGTGGGCAGCAATGAAGAAGGTTAAAGGCATTGATATAAAATTTGTTGAAATCACATTACATCTAATGAACTGTTGTGCCAGCTCATCATCAATTGAAAGATTGTTTTCTAAATTTGGAATAATCCAAAATAAATTACGAAACCATCTAAGTTTAGAGAGACAACTGCAAAACTTGTTACTTGTAATCATTTTTTTAATTCAACACAACTTACATAAAAAAAATAAAAAAGCTTGTGTATAAAAAATAATTCAAACATTTGTGTTGTATCTTAGTGTTATGTTATTTATGTTATGACTTTTTTAATTTGGTATTTGCTGGTGTTATGTTACTTATATTATGACATTTTTAACAAATGTTAACTTAGTTTTTAACATATGCTAGTAAAACATATTTGATTAGTAGTAAATAAATTGAATAGTCAATTTCAGTGGTCAAAATGGTCAAAATTGATTTTGACCAGGACGGTTAAAACCGGTTTAAACCACTGGTTAAAACCACCATGGTTAAAACCGCGACAACCCTGGTAACAGAGCGCCAAAATGTGAAAAATGTCATATTTGACCGATATTCAAACTGTCATAATTTCCTGCGGCAATGACATTTTGAAATAATTCTTTTGCCATTCTTTTATTCTATTATTGCTCTTTATGAAAAAATAAACTCCATTGAGGCATGTACCTTTAAGAAAAAAAAATGATTTTTTTAAACATACTCTATTCCGGTAGTCAGGACTTTTTTGCTTTTCAGAACAACTCGTCTGAATAACATTTTTTTTTTATATTTACTTGGCTGTATGAATGGATATACAGTAGATCTTTATAACGCAAATCTATATAACGCACAACTCCTCAGATGTAAACAATGATTTTTGCAGATAAAAAGCACCTGCATTTTCACATTGTAAAATATTGCTACTCTCTAGAGGACTAAATTTGATACATTAGTTTAACTTTATCTTCTAATTTAAGACCTTTTTACTGAAAAAATGCTATTATTACAATAAACATTTTTGAAAATGTCTAATCAGGGTTCGTTGATATATATCAATGGATATATATCATGATATATATCTGATATTTATTTTTAAAATATCAAGATTTTTGATATTTTCGATATTTTCAAATTCTTGATATTTATTTTCAAAAAATCAAGATGTTTGATATTTTGTATATTTGATATTTATTTTTAAAATATCAATGTGTTAGATATTTTTGATGTTTTCTTCAGTCAAAACAAGTGTAAATGAAATTTTCAACTGTTATTGACTGTGCCATTCTGTAGATAAAGAACTTTTGTCTCTGGCAGTCACTTTTTTAGGCAAAGAAGAAAACAAATATATTTTTTAAGCTTTATGTTTGAAACTTTTATTTTTAAATGTAGAACTAATAATTATGTGAGACAATTAATTCAGAACAGCCATTGAAAGGTAAACTGTAATTTAGATAATCGTTTATATACAGCATTATTAGAAAATAATCTTCTGATTTTGGTTTAATTGAGTCTAAACTGTACTACAGGTTAGGGAATAACAAATAGACAAGCTTACATTTATGTCAAAATTCTTCAATTTAAAAAAAAACCATTTTGTATTTAAAATTTTATTTTATAAAATATAAAACTTCCTCGATACTAGATACAAATCCTATAGTTTAGATACATATGCAAAATTGTATGCAAATATATGCAGATTGTATCTGTTTTCAATTAGTACATCTTCAATTTTGTTCTAAGTAAAAAAAAAAAAAAGAGATGCATTTTAGAATATTATTAAGTTTTTATGTTAATTGCAGTATGTTTTAGTTTCTAATTTATATTATGCTTGAAAATATCCATTATCAGCAGTAAGTTGACTATTTTGAAAATATCGGATATATATCAAAATATCGGATATTTTTGATATTTTCGAAAATATCATGATATTTACGAACCCTGTGTCTAATATAAGGGATGGTTGTGTCAGTTATATTTGGATTATGTTTATAAAGTAAATTTAACAATGTCTGACCTATATTATGCAAAAATTTATAATTTGGATAATTCTTGGTAACAAGGAATGCAGTATAAAGATATTCTAATGTATTTTGATATGTTTCAGACATATTTGGCCACGTTTACAAGGTGAATTTAATGACGTGATCCATATAACGCAAAATTCTATATAACGCACAACCTTGCGTTTTTAGGTTTGCGTTATAAAGATCTTCTACTGTATTTTAATATATTGTGACACATATATGATAGATGTTATTTAATTTGACAATCAAAATTCTTGGCATTTATAATCTATATTGATAATACAAGTATATTCAGCTAACGCTAACACTATCAATAATTAAAAAAAAAAAAAGACCCACAAACATATAATTGTTCCTTGTAAAACTCTTGAATATCTTTTAAGCATGGAACTGTAAAAGGATCAGCCCCAGACAATTGTATAGGACCAGAGAAGATGGTATCGCATGTGGGGTAACATGTTTTAATCCACAATCATATTTTAAAGTTGTTCCATAGGCAACATCTTGTAGAGAATCTGTTGTAAACAAAAAATCTAAAAAATGATCAACCTTACTCTTGTCGAGACAGTTTCTACTAATTTTGTGTACAAGAGGCATATTGCCAGCCCCAAATTGTGCTCTCAATTCTCTTGCTCTCCTTACCATTCTCTGTGAGCATTGGAATTTCTCTATAACTTCTGATTTTGTGTATTTTTGAGGATCCAATAAAGCTAGCTTCATCCTTTGAGATGGAGTGCTTTTAAAGACTGCTACTATCTCTTTTAGACATTCATCTTCAGCTTCCGTCTCGCTGCAGCTGCTACTGTCTGAAACAACCTTTCGAAATTCATGTTCTTGCTCTGGGGCCAGTTTCTTGGTTAACGTTGCTTTAAAATTATTGGTAACTTCAGAGTATTTTCGTTTCATATAGCGAATGGTACTTGCAGAAAGTTTTTAAACAAGAGATTTCAACTGAAATTTAACAGGGCTTACCCCTTCTGTTAATGATTTTATAAATGAATTTGTCTCGATCTTATCAGTTTCCACTAACAGAGAATTACGAACTTCAAATGTTGGATCGCTGGAAGTGATGTCGGCTATCTCAACTTCATCGTTCATTTGATGTAGATCTTTTGAAAGAAGATAATCTCTATGCTTTGGACAAACAGTTCCTCCAATTGGAAAGTTTACAGAAGAATTATATTTACATATTAATTCATATGTTGCCCAACTTGCAGACCTAACACCTTTTTCTTTTCTTTTCCTGTTTTCCTTGTGATAAGGGTGTAAACATACAGCTGGAACATTCCAATAAGTACCAAAACCAAAACGATGCTTTGCACAAAGTTTAAATCCTTCATGTAAAACTTTACCACTTCTGCTAGATATTAGTTCTTTTTCAGACACATTTCTATCAGGTGCTTTAACATTTATTCTTTCTAGATAATTTCTTCACATCTGCTGCCAAGTCCTGTTCTGAAAACAACTCATCCCTACGACTTTTGCCGTGTCTTCCACAGTTCAATAGCTCATTATAAAAAAAACATTCTGTATAAGGATCCGAATTAAGTTCTTCCATGTTTTGTAAAACAGTTTTTTTAACTAAGAATATATAAACATAAGTATGAAAATATCCAAATTAAAAATTCACAACTTTATTTTTTAAATGGATGAACAAAGGTAATTCTTATTCAACAGAAATATTGTTCTGATATTCCAGAATAGCCAACCATGTGATAACAGTAAGGCAAACAAGGGAAGAGCTGAGTTGGGTTTTTTTTTCTCTGTGCAATTTTATTTTACTAAAATTATTGTTGCAAATGTAAAATATTTTATCAGTAATACTTAAAAAAAAAAATACCCTTTATAAACAAAAAAGAAAATAATTTTATTTTTTAATGGATGAACATAAAGAATTCTGATTGCACAGAAATATTGTTCTCACGGTTCTAGAATATTTTACCAAGTAGTACTAGTAATACAAAAAAAAGAAGAGTTGAGATATTTTGTTTTTCAGAATTTTGTGTTGCTGAAATAATGTGATTATAAACTTAAAATATTTTATCAATGATTTTTTTAAAAATACTTTACAAAAATTAATCTTATCATCAGATACAGCCTTTTTTTTTAAATGAAGGAGCATTATAAATTCATTCATATTCCACAGAAATATTGTTTTGAAGTTCGGCATTTTTCACTATGTAGTAATAGTAATACAAACAAGGGGAAGGTTGGAATATTTTGCTTTGAATAATTTTATGTTCTGAAATTAATGATTTTAAATTAAAAATACTTCATCAATAATGATTTTAAAATGTACCTTATATTTAAAAAAAAGACTAATATCTTTATATATGTGCATTTTATTCAGTTATAATTTTGTACAAGTTTCAGGTGATTTTTTAACAAATGTTAAAAATTAAACAAAATATTCCAAAATATGTAAAAATTAAACAAAATATTCCAAAATATGTATAAAAGTATAAAACTTTGTAAACCTTTTGCTTTTAGTCTATTAAATGTGAAAAATTATAGTAAATTTTTAAACAGTAATGGGAAAATCATATATGCATTTCACAGGTATATACTTAATAGAGAACATGTCGGTGATTTTTTGAATTTTAAAACTAAATAATTGTCCTCAATAAATATAAACGCAACAATATATAAAATATATCAATTCATACAGCCAAGTAAATGTTAAAAAAATTGTTATTCAGACTAGGGATTGACCGAATCAGCAATTTGGCCGAATACCGAAGCTTCGGTCAAAGTGTATACCGAAGCTTCGGTATTCGGCCGAATACTTAAAATTTCTTAATACACATTTTTGCATATATTAGCTTTTTTAATACACTTTAATTTAAATTAAATTCTTAATAATTTAATTAGGTTACATTTTTATTCTTAAATCTAATTACACAAAAAAATTTAATGACTTATTTCCAATTTCCATTCACAAATTCATTAATCCACCAATTATTCTTTATTATTTTATCACTAGTCAATACCCTAAATAATTTACAGGCCTGTATTAAACTATACAGGTTATTATTAAGGATAAGGATTTGTCAGAAAAACAATTTTGTCATTAAGCTGATTTACTGATTGTCTAATTATAAACATATTGAATAGGAATGTTCTTAAATACTGAAGGTATCATAACAATTTGTAGATTTAACTATTTTCTATCAAATTATTGATACATATTTTGGTTAATACTTTAACATTGTGGTGATGAAGATAACAAATTTGAGCAATTTTAATTTAATGGTTATAAAAGCTATAGGATAGGCATAGGGGTATACTTATTTGATGTGTGTATTTTCTTTAACATACATCTTAGATATACAGAGATGAACTCTGACATACTTATTTGAAATGTATGTTAAAGAAAATACACATTAAATAAATTTAAATTAAGAAAACTAATGTAGAAATAATTAAAATTAAATGATAAGGGTAAGTTGCGCATCTTCCTTACATTTTTTTTTCTCTATCGTAGACAGTTGTTTTCATTTGACCCCTATGTAGACTATTTTAGGAAGGAAAAAGTTTTTATTAAAAATGGCCTTTGACTTGTTTTTTGTAGTGCAGCTGAACTCTGAACTCATGCACATAATATTGAAACTCATTGTTTAGCCTATTCTACTTCTAAATAAAAGAGAATTCTCCTGTTTTAAGAAAATATTTATCTGCAATTATTCGGCCGAATACTTAAAAGTATTCGGCCGAAGCCGAATATTCGGTTTACATGCCGAATCACCGAATACCGAATCAACTATTCGGTATTCGGTCAATCCCTAATTCAGACGAGTTGTTCTAAAAAGCAGAAAAGTCCTGACTACCGGAATAGAGTATGTTTAAAAAATTCATTTTTTTTCCTTAAAGGTACATGCCTCAATGGAATTTATTTTTTCATAAAGAGCAATAATAGAATAAAAGAATAGCAAAATAATTATTTCAAAATGTCATTGCCGCAGGAAATTATGACAGTTTGAATATCGGTCAAATATGACATTTTTCACATTTTGGCGCTCTGTTACTAAAAGCGCATCCAACTTGCCTCAATTATATGTACATTTTTAAAAAGTGCTAATACATGTCTTTCAAATGACACCTCTTTTGCCATGGCAACTTCAATGCGCAAGCTGTTATTGGGCCTTAAAAATGCTAAAAAACAGCGAAAATGCATAAGTTTGTGACCTTCAGTGACCTTGCGGCAACAAGTTGCCACAGACTTCTCATCCATTATATAAAGTTGAACCCTCCTACATCCCATATATAAAAAGAATTTTGTGGCAAGTTGTTTGCGCAAAGAATTGTGGGTCATAGCAATTTTAATGTCTAAAAAAAACGCTCAATTTTTCGCACTGCACGGTGACCTTTAAGGGCCCATAAAAAATGAACAACTCAACTTTGGAGAAAACAACTTCTGGATTTGGCCTTTTAACAAGATAAGTAATAACTGGTAATTTTTTGGAGAAAATCCGAGATGGCATGAATCACCCCATAATGCTAGGTGTGACACTTTCTCAGATTCTTGCTCTTAATATTTTAACATTGTGGTGGTGAAGATAAGAAATTTGAGGGATTTTGATATAATGGTTATAAAAGCAGATAGGCATAGGGGTATACTTATTTGATGTGTGTATTTTCTTTAATATACGCCTTAGATATACCGATGTGAACTCTGGTATACTTATTTGATGTGTGTATTAAAGAAAATACACATTAAATAAATTTAAATTTAAAAAAACTAATATAGAAGTAAGTAAAATTAAATGATAAGGGAAAGATGTGCATCTTCCTTACTTTTTTTTTTCTCTGTTGTAGACAGAGTTCTTTTGATTTCGCACCTATGTAGACTATTTTAGGAAGGAAAAAGTTTTTTTTTAATAAAAAATGGCCTTTGACACTTGTTTTTTGTAGTGCAGCTGAACTCTGAACTCATCCACATAATATTGAAACTCATTGTGCCTATTCTACTGCTAAGTAAAAGAGAATTCTTCTACTTAACTAAGAAAATACTTATCTGCAATTATTCGGTTTACCTGCCGAACCACCGAATACCGAATCAACTATTCGGTATTCGGTCAATCCCTAATCAAAATATAAATATGTATCAGTAATTTGACAGAAAATATAGTTAAATGTACATATTGATATAATACCTTTTGTATTTGAAAACATTCCTATTCAATATGTTTATAATTAGACTTAAACAATCAGTAAATCAGCTTTGACAACATTGTTTCTTTTCATTTGAATGAACTTTTGTTTTCCTGACAATTCTTATCCTTAATAATAGCCTGCATAGTTTAATATTTTCATAGGTTCTTTAGGGTATTGACTAGTGATAAAATAACAAAAAATAAGTGATGGGTTAATGAATTTGTGAGTGGAAAGAAGTCATTAATTTTTTTTGTGCAATTAGATTTAAGAATAAAAATGTAACTGAATTAAATTATTAAGAATTTAATGTTAATTAAAGTTTATTTAAAAAAAAGCTAATATATGCAAAAATGTGTATTGTAAATTTTTAAATATTCGGTGTACACTTTGCCGAAGCTTCGGTATTCGGCAAATTTGCTGCTTCGGTCAATCGCTAGTTACTAGATTTTTTTTTTTTTTTTTTTTTAATAAAAAGTATTTTACAGTTATTTCACCATTTTAAAGATAATTTCTTTACTAACATTGACCATTCTAAATTTTTATTATATGCATGGTATAATGAGGATAGAGAAAATTAAGGAAGATCATAACATGCAGGAAAATGTTTTATATTTGACTCCTAATGTTAACTTATACACCATACGTGTATCACACTTTTTCTTAGTCAAATATATGATATGGAATTACCCTAATCGAATTTTATTGCGCATAAAGACAGTTTAAATTTCGTTTTAAGAACTTATATTTTTGGTGGTAGATATGAACAAAGAACAATATATCCAAATAAGCTATATAATGATTGATTGCTGTTAATCGAATAAATTTATATTTTTACAAGAGAAAATGTACATAGTTTTAATGTAATGGAAAATAAACATTGTCGATTTTTATTATCATTTTAGATAACTTTGCAAAGTCCTTTTAAACTTTCGGGAGGGGCTTCAGCCCCCTTAGCCCCCTCCCTGACTATGTGCCTGTGTTTATTGTATAATAAAAGAATGAATAACTCTATTATTAAAAGGAAATTAACACATTGTAAGTTATATTAGATTTAAATATCATTTTTAAATTAAATGCTTTTTATGTTTGTTAGATAAAAACCATGCTTTTTACAAACTTACTGTACTTAAATTTTTCACAATATTCAGGAATTACGCTTAGAAACAATTATTTAAAGCTTTGTTTTGTGTATTCATAAGTCACAATACCTGTAGAAACTTTACAAATTATGTTATCTTAGATTTGAATACTTTTTTATGTCATTTTAAACAATTAGGAAATTTTTGATTTTAATCAATGATTTTTTTTTTTAAAAAATCACTTGATTTAAATCGTTGACACCCTAGTATTTAAGTAATAAAGAGCTAAACATAATATGAAGCAAAATAAAGGTTTGATGAAAAAGAATCTGCAACTCCTGTCTCGAACTTTCTTCTACCGGGCCTAGAGGATATACTAATTACAGAATTAATAAAAACTTAAAGAATTGTAATTTAATTAGTATAGTAGCACAAATAATCAGGGTTGGCAAGTTTTTGCCATAGGCGAAAAAAACCGTCCCGGCAAAAATAGGTTTTTGTCAAAGTGGTGGCAAAAATAGGCTGTCCATTTAATTTTTTTCGCAGAAAAAGAGAAAAAGATATTTCATGAAAGAAAAAAGGAACTTAATACTTAGTTAAAAAATCAATACTCTAAATTTATTTTTGAACTCTAAGTTAAATAAGTATAATTATGCATTTTATGAACAAATACCAAATTTTATAACAAAATTTATAAATGAAAAAAATATTAATTTTATATAAATGAATAGAAAACTTGATTGTTTATACAATTATTAATGATTATTCACATAATAGAACTGTGGAGGCTCTAAATGAGTAAAGCATTTATGTTTATATGCATTAGAAATTCAAATAAACAATTATATTCTAAATTCAATTTTTTAATATAAAATTATATTTAAAGCAGAACACTATTTAATTTCAAATAATTCAGTGATATCTCCATCACAACCTAATTTTTGCTGTTTTAGCATAGCATAACAATAAACTAGTTTAGATAGAGTATTTGTTGATAGTTTATTTCGAATTTTAGTTTGCACAAATGAAAAATTTGAAAAAAATCTTTCAATAGCAGCACTACTTGCTGGACATATTTGAAGGTGTGCGACTAATGAACAGAAGTCTTTTGAAATCTCACAAGCTTTGGAGATACTTCTCCACCAATTATGAGCACTGACACTACTAATCACTCCTTCTGCAAAGTATGAATTAGGGAAGGGTTTTTCTTTTAGCTCGAAATTAATAACATAAGATATAAAGTCAAGATTAATTTTACACAACCATGCTTTACAGCTTTCCTTTTGTTCATAAGTTCACCGCTGTACTTTGGATGTAACAAATATGCTACAAGATGACACGGCAAAACTACTTGTTCAAATCGCTTTTTTAATTTTGAAAAATGTGGTAAGCAGGGTGCAATACTCTGGTATTTTGTTATCTGTCTTGTGGTCATTTGACAATGGACTGTCGGATTTGAGAATTTCAAAAGAGTATTTGGGGGGGGGGGGGGTGAGTATAATACAAAAAGATAAAATGGCTGCAGACTATTTACTGAAAGTAAAGAATAACTTTTTATCCCTTTCTTGGAGTGTAAGAAGGAAGTAAAAAAATTCTACCATCCTAACAAGACATAACAGATAGTTTTTTCAATATATAATATTCAATTTAATTTAATTACATTTTTATCTGTAACACACTATTTTCATCAGATAAATAATTATAAATTAGTTCCAAAGACTTACATATTTTTAAGACTCATTTCATAAAACAAAAGTAACAAAGTTAACCTTTTGATAATTAAAAAAATAATGCCTGGCAAAATACTTTACTTAAGAAAAAAAAAATAGATATGATTTTAATTTGGTTCTTAAATTCCTAAGCATTAGACTGAATCCTACCTATTTTATAAAGATTTAAAATATGTAAAAATATTTAAGTATATTTAATAATTAGCAAATTAAATAAAAATATTAAATGATATGTTATTAAAATTGTTTATACCATTATTATCCTTATTAGCTTAGAGATTTTATTACACATTAAAGTCAAATAAGAATTTGCCATTTTTGCCGGTTTTTTCCATTTTTGCCCTGGTTTTTTCCAGTTTTTGCCACAATCCTGGCAAAAATACCTTTTTGCCGGCAAAAATGCAAACCCTGCAAATAATAAACCAAACATATCATTTTGCATTAGAAAAATTACTGTTACTCTTACATGTGTATGTTAACCAAACAAATTATGAAAATGAGTT
Source organism: Maratus speciosus (assembly GCA_963932465.1). NCBI lineage: Eukaryota > Metazoa > Arthropoda > Arachnida > Araneae > Salticidae > Maratus > Maratus speciosus. The sequence continues at coordinate 77,526,405 of OZ010793.1, read as the reverse complement.
ACACACAGTGATACACACATCAGAGTAAATATAAGAATAGCCAGTTATATCTGAAATCCTCAAACGCCTAATTTATTCATAAGGCAATATGGTACTTGTTAGTTATCCCGTCGACCAAATTACTGTTGCAAAATTGTAAGATTAAATACCAATAATGGCCAATAAAACCATTAATTCGACATTTTATTTGTATTTTTATTAATGTTATACTAATTTACTTATTCTTTCGTTATTTAAACTAACAATTATGTCAATTTGTATAATTTGGCTTGGTGGGTGGTTTGGCGATTTATATAATTTGGGGAAATTGGTCGACGGGATAACTAACAAGTACCGGCAGTATCTAGTGTCAGGGTTGCCGGCTTTTAGCCAGGCCAAAAAAAGCCGGCCGGCTTTTTTTGGTTTTAGCCACTTAAAAAAGCCGGTTTTTATTTTTAAAAGTTGGTTTACAGCTAATTCGTTTTAAATTTAGATCAATTAATTTTTAATACACTTATAAATATTTTCTACTAAGAAAATTATAAATTTCTATTAAATTTTGTCAAATAAATAAGTCTTTATAAATGTTAGAAGGCAACTTTGAAGGCATTATGTCTGTAAAAAAGTTATAAATATTGAAAACGACATAAGTTAGACTCCAAACTGGTGTTTTGAAATTCTATATTACATTAGCTCTACATGTACTACACATTTTAAAGATTATATTTAATTGAACAATGGCAAAATGTAATCACATCAAAATGGAAACATTCTTATGTGTCCATATGGAGAGATTAAGTTATTCATATGCTAAAAGAGAAATTAGAAAGGATACAATTTTTTAGGAGAGTTTGGTACATAAGTGCGTAAAAAATAGAGCATTTAAACAGGTAAGAAAAAATAAATCTCTAAATAAAATTTTGAAAATCTTGTTGCTAATCATTTTTATGCATATGTTATTTATAATATTTTTAATAGTGAGAAATGGAACTTTTATTACATGACTAGACTATGTATAATTTTGAATGTTTACTAGAAATAAAATAAGACTTGTATATTAATAGCTCTTAAAATTAAGTAATAAAACATGTAACTAAGTAACCATTGTCTTCTTCAATTTTATAAAGCAGTAGAAATGAAAAAAATTGGGGGAGGAGGGAATGGAGTTAAAATCAGTGCCCAGTAGCAGAAATTTCTCCAAGTGTCTGCGACAGATAATTCAGGGGCAAAAAATAATCTGCAGGTAAAATATTTTTATAAATGAAGCGTTTAATCAAACAATCACTTGCCTGTAGCGTTTTTAGGCATTTTATAAATTTTTATTAATAATAGTCTTAACTTTTTGTATTAAGTAGTAAAGAGCTAAACATAATACGAAGCAAAATAAAAGTTCGATGAAAAAGAATCTGCAAAAGAATAAAGAAAATCTGCGACTCCCGTCTCGAACTTTCTGCTACCGAGGGTCAGTGTAAACCAGATAAAGCAGTTGGTATAGACCTTTTTAAATTTAGCTGACATATTTGCAATTCTGACTACAAATCACTAGCAAAACCATCTAAGTTTTATTCCAGTATTAATGTCTTCATTATTCAGAAATTGGGTTACTTATTAAACTCTAGATCAATTAAATGTCATTAAAACTAATTAAAAACACTTTAAAATGTGTAGTTTATAATTGCAATGCTTCACTTTATAAAAGCCAATTATGGCCAAAAAAAGCTGGTTAAAACCAATAAAAGCCACCAGCCTGGCTTTTTTTTTTTTAATTTTTAGCCGGCTTTTTTGCAACCCTGTCTAGTGTTGACTCTAGGAAAAAAAAAGGGGGGGTGCGCCGAGCGTAAATTTTTCAAAAAGGGAACACTATTCTAAAAAAGGGCGCTTTTGTACCTTGTTCACAAAAAATATTTTGAACTGGTTTGTTTAGAGTCCAGGGTTGGGGTTTTGGACAGGACATGTGGGTTTTACTGTCCAAAACTGTACTAAAGTGTCCAAAACTAGGGATTGACCAAATACCGAATAGTTGATTCGGTATTCGGTGGTTCGGCATGTAAACCGAATATTCGGCTCCGGCCGAATAATTGCAGATAAGTATTTTTTTAGAATTAGAAGAATTCTCTTTTACTTAGCAGTAGAATAGGTTAAACAATGAGTTTTAATATTATGTGCATGAGTTCAGAATTCAGCTTGCACTACAAAAAACAAATCAAAGGCCATTTTTTATTTAAAAAAAACTTTTTCCTTCCTCAAATAGTCTACATAGGGGTGAAATCAAAACAACTGCCAACTAGAGAAAAAAAAAGTAAGGAAGATGCACATCTTTCCCGTATCATTTAAATTTATTTAATATGTATTTTCTTTAATATATACATCAAATAAGTATATTAGAGTTCATATCTGTATATCTAAGGTTATTAAAGAAAATACATACATCCAATTACCCCAATGCTTATCCTATAGCTTTTATAACGGTTATATCAAAATCGCTCAAATTTGTAATCTTCATCATCACAGCGTTAAAATATTAATCAAAATATAAATATCTATCAATAATTTGATAGAAAATAGTTAAATGTACAAATTGATATACCTTTTGTATTTTGAGAACATTCCTATTCAATATGTTTATAATTAGACAATCAGTAAATCAGCTTAATAACAACATTGTTTCTTTTTATTTGAATGAACTTTTGTTTTTCTGGCAGTCCTTATCCTTAATAATAGCCTGCATAGTTTAATACTTTCATAGGTTATTTTTGGGTATTGACTAGTGATAAAATAATAAAAAATAAGTGATGGGTTAATAAATTTGTGAGTGGAAAGAAGTCATTAAATTTTTTGTTAATTAGATTTAAGAATAAAAATGTAACTGCATTAAATTATTGAGAATTTCATTTCAATTAAAGTTTATTAAAAAAGCTAGTATATGCAAAAATGCGTATTAAAAATTTTCAAGTATTCGGTTGCCGAATACCGAATATTCGGTGTACACTTCGACCGAAGCTTCGGTATTCGGCAAAATTGCTGCTTCGGTAAAGCAACATTCCACATGTAACCACTGCACACTTATTAAACATATGAATAAATATAAATATATCACAGTATATTTTACTAACATTCCATTTAATTCTTTGGTAAATGAAAAAAAGTTAAAATTTTTCTAATATCTGTGTAACATAAAGTTCTGTTTCTGTTAAAATTGAGTTATAATAATAAGAAATTCTTTATAATACCACACATGTAGTATAAAGAGGGGAGATTTGCTTAACATTAGTGCTTTTGTTTAAATTTTTGTGCAAAATGTTGCAAAGAAATTTCTTTTAAATAATGTTTCATTGTAAATTATCTTTTCTATATTATAGGATAATGAAAGAAAACACAAATATTTAATTTAAAATCTACAAGTTATTTTTTAAAATATGTATTTTTATTATGAATTTAATCTAATTCTAGTGAACATTCTATTTCTTAAGAGTTAAAGTGTTGTTATAATAATAGTCATATAATATAGTGTTATAATAAGTCAATATATAAATATCTCATAATCAAACAAAATCAATTATTTTTATTTATACTATTTCTTAATATATACATACATAGTTGCCAGCAGTAAGCTGGTTTAATCAGTATGCTGAACCTGAACTCCATTTATCAATTATTTCCAGTTACAACTCTCGGGACTTTCAGTAACAGAATCAGAATATATTCTTCATAAAAATCGTTCTATTAACTACTATTATTTAAATGAATAACATTAAAATTATGATACATAATTAAATTTAATATCTTTTTAATGTAATTACTTTGTTACATAGGGAAATTAGGTTGTTACTAGAGATGTAAATTTTCCGGAAAAGTTGAAGTGGCGGAAAAAAACCGGTTTTTTTCCAGTTTTTTTCTGGAAAAATAGGAAAAATTGATTTCCTATAAATGTTTCTCAAAAATAAGTTATATTTTCCTAAAAAGTATACAATAATAAATCTTTTCAATATTTTTGCACACTAAAAAAAATATTTTCCCTTTATATGTGAATATATTATTAAAAAAAAAGAGAGAAAGAAAATGCCAGATTTTAAAAGTTTATCCTTACAGTCTCAGAATTCTGACAGTAGCTTTTCTTGCTTAATTTAACACCAGTGTTTGTATAATATATCATGTGTCTGTTGAAATGATTTTCCAGTAGCTCTTGTTTAATTATATCAATAGAGCTAATTTAAAAAACAAACAAACAAAAAAATCTTTAGTTTAAACAAATATCACTGTAGTTTTAAAGCAGTTTTAAACTGTATTGTACAATAGTTTTAAAGCAGTTTTAAACTGTATTGTACATCTCATCAACATAGGACTCATAAAGGATGCCGCCAGTGTAAAAGGAACAAGATGTAGTAGTTCTGGTATTATTATATATAAATACTATTATCGTTTTCAAACCTTCCGTTGTTTAAAAAATTGATATTATTTTACAATATTACTCCCCCCCCCCCCCTTACAGTTATAATTTTCATTTCCTGTACATGTAGTTTTAGTACAGCTTTCCAGACTTAACCGAAACTATATTTTAGTAAGATTTAGACTCTTAATATTGGTTGATTGGTTGTATTTATGATGGCCAATTATCTGCATGAGGGATATAGGCCCAAGGGGGGTTCTTTCTAAGGGAGCCTAACCCGTATTAATGCTTGTAAATCCAAGGTTCGAAGAAAACCATGAAAACTCTAAACGATTAGGCCGACAGGCGCGATTGGGTTCAAACCCAGCACCCCCCCCCCCCCCCCCCCCCCCCCCCCCCGTTTTTGATCAGTTTTTTTATCATATGTTCTCGGCTCTTGTGGGATTTTTTTTTTCACTTTTACGTTGAAAAATGCAGAATAAACTAAAATTTCAGTTTTTCGTTAATAATGAAAATAAACAATTTGTTATAATGATCAGTTTTGTTTGTTTAATTATTTATTTCATGTTAGAGTGGTATGCAGACGATAATTTTTTTGCTAATTGTGCAGACGATAATTTTTTTATTCTTAGCGATAGAAGCACGCCATTCTTTAAAGACTGTCGTGAAGTTGGAGATTTCTTGTCAATTATTCTTAATATTGAAAGCAGTATTTTTCTTAAATGAAACTTTTGAAACAGGTATTTTTCCATATGTTTAAAAATTGTTTTCAAATAGATTTTTCACAGAGGTTACATTTTCATTGCAAAGTTTGTATGGATTTATGTTTTTTGAAAATACATTTAGACAACTCTAAGAATCTATATTTTAGGAAAAGAAAAAAAAAAAAGATACATAATTTCAACTGCATGTTATTATCAAAAGAAATTTTTCTAACAATAGTGAAAAATTACAGCCATGCGAATAAAAATAAATGCATGTTTCAAATTTTACATTAAATTTTCCATCTTATTTTTATTTATTGGTATAATATTGAAATACTTTTGCACATGAATTTTCATTTTTAACGAAAGAAGTTCCATTTAATTATCTTACCAAAGATTTGCTTAGATTTTTTTTTTCACATGATCAAATTTTTGCGAAATTGTGAACTTTTATAAAAACTTATGAACTTGTAAAAAATGTGAATGAAATTTAAAAAATGTAATCGGAAATTCAAATGAAAATCAAATTTTCAAAGTAATTGCTTAAGAGGCACAAAGGCCAACATAGTGAAAAAGATTCCAAGCCGGGACTTGAACCCGGGTCATCCGTATAGCGCACTGACGTTCTACCGACTAAACCACTTGGAATGATACACAGCTCGGAAAATTTCTCACTATTATATGTTGGCAAGGCTACAAATGCAGCACAAGATGGAATATTTATCGGGAGCCAACGACCTGGGGCTAACACGAAATATAATTAAATCCAGCATAGATAGAAACTATATTAATACATGGAAATTATTCCATGTGCTGTGTTTGTTGCCTTGCCAACATATAATAGTGAGAAATTTTCCGAGCTGTGTATCGTTCCAAGTGGTTTAGTCGGTAGAACGTCAGTGCGCTATACTGATGGCCCGGGTTTGAGTCCCGGCTTGGAATCTTTTTCACTATGTTGGCCTTTGCGCCTCTTAAGCAATTACTTTGAAAATTTGATTTTCATTTGAACTATTGTATCCAAGGCGAATGTTTCTCTCTGGAATAATTTCCATGTATTAATATGTAATCGGAATTTTGTAAATTAGAAATTACCTATTTATGTTCTTAATTAAACATTATGGTCTTTTGTACATAGTATTAACAGCTAGATAATAGATTCATTGGTTATTGCAGCTATTATAAAACAGGTTTTTTTTTTAATTCTAAAATCATTACATTTGTGAAGGATTTAATTTAGAGATTGTCAAAAAATTCTGAAAAATCTATTTTTAAGTGAAAGAATTTTGTTAAAGGTCATATGTTTTAAAAAGAAAAAACTGTGAAAGATCCTTTAAGAGATTCAAGTTCTTTCTAAAGAGATCCCTGCTCACAGATAAGATTTTCCATGTTAAGGTTTTCATGAGGGACACTAAACATGAAAAAAATATAAACAAAAGTATCAGAATGTAGCAATTATAAAATTTTGACTACATTATTTCATAAATAAAATTTCAATTTTTCCAGTTTGGAAAAATTGAAAAATAGCCCTTCGGGAAAAAAACCGGTTTTTTCCCCAACTTTTCCGGTTTTTTTCCGAGCATTCCCATCTCTAGTTGTTACTACTAAATTGTTAGGTAGTATAACATGGGGGTAATTAGGTTGTTAATACTAAATTTATATTTTTGTATTGTAATCTTTTTGCCAATTTTTTAAACTTTTAGCATTGTTCTGATAAATACAATTTTACTACAAAATAGTTTTGGACAGTACGGTTTAAACCATGGTTTTTACCGTTGTGTCCAAAACCTTGCCAACCCTGTTAGAGTCCCTAGAATTTGCGATATTTTCCCGGAATCAATTGAATTACCATGGGGATCATAGGAAGTGTTAAAAATGGATGCCGGATGCATCGGAAGGGATTAAAAGGGCCGTCGGGCGCAAAAAAGAAATAAAAAGGACCACCGTGCGCTGCACCCTGCTAAAAAGCGGCTTAGAGTCAACACTAGTATCTATAGAAACTTTCCAAATTATGTTCATCTTAGATCTTAAAACTTTTTTATGTAATTCTAAACAATTTTTAAAATTTTATTCTAAGATTTAAAAAAAAAAAAAAATCAGTTGATTAAAATCGTTGACACCATGACAGATTCCAGATGTGGGTGCAAATGCAAATTACAAAGCAAGCAATGCATATATGGATATATGACTAAAGTTTGAAGACCTTTTTATTTGCTTATCGAAAGCTGCAGGCTTAACAGTAATAGAAATTTTTTATTTTATATGAAAATTAAAAATTTTGGTCAAAAGCACAGAGAGCCAACTTGGGCACTCGTATAATTAATAATTATGTAATGTATATTTAACAAAATCATAATTATGTATGTCAGCATCAGAATTGATTAAAAAAAGTCTCTAGTCTCAGTAAGCATGAGAATTTACTGGTCTGCTTTATAAAATTCTATTAAATCCCTTTAACAACCTTTTGAGTGATCCCTCCCCTCCTAGAATATAAAAACTTTGCAATTATCCAAAATTTTCACCATAATAAAATTATTTGCGATTGGTTGCAGTTTTCTCAGGGGCAAAAAAAAAACTTACTCGGGCAAGCTTACCTCTCAGAGAAGGCAGATAAGTTACTCATTTTGCAGATCATTAAATTTTCAAAATTAAGGATCTGGTTGAATTTTATGTGGTCCCTGACCAGCGAGACTGCCAAGGACTTCGAATGCTGTATATTTAATAGACACATTAATAATTCTGTATGTATTATGTTTAAAAAAAGTTTGACTGATTTTGGTTGAAAATAAGATTACTGAAATTCAGTTTTGGTCGATCCTAATTAACCAAATTATAATAACTGTGTGAATGTCTAAGTGTATCAGAGTTATTTTGTAACTCATTTAATTAAAAAATTTTGATAAATCCTTTTATGGCTAAAACAGATTTCTTACTAAAATATTTCAATCTTATGATAAAAAATAAAATAAAATGAAAAAAAAATCTCATTTATAATTATTAAACCATTTTTTTTTCTTTTTTTTTAGAAGTGCAACACCGACACCTGCCAATTATTCTACTAATCAAGCTACTGCTGGCTACACTGTGCAGCATTCAGCTCAACCTTATGCAGCAGCTGCTACTGCTCAGCGCTCCAGTCAGTCTACATATGAAAACTACCAACAACCTACACATACTACAACTAATTATCCTTATGCATCCAGGCAACAGGTAGAGTAGTTTTATATATTTTTAGTTTTATTTATTTTTAGTTTTTATCATTAATTTTTACAAATATTTTTTTATATCTAGACAACCTATGAAAAAGCCCAAACTTATTATCAGACCCAAGTTCAGTATTCGGCAACTGAGACACCACATTATCAGACAGGTATTTTCTTTTTCTTTCTATTAAAATAATTTTTTAATAAATGCAAATTTTTATTAAAAGTAAAACCTTTGCCAGGCATTTTGAAATGTTAAAGGTTATTTACTAACCTACTTTCTAGTCTGACTATTGAAGTAACTTGAAATAATTTTTTATTATTATTATTACACGCTCATATATAAGTGATTCTTGTCTCATGGTGATCTTAATGGGCTGGCAAATCAGGAAATACAACTCTAAATGCCCATTTTGACATTTTCTGAAAAGTCTATTGCTTTTATCGAAAAATGGTAAAACTTAAATTGCAGTTTCTGGATAATAAGAACAACTGAATCGCCTGTGTTGAACAAACATGTATTTAGAAATGTAAGCTGTTTTTGAATGATGTCGGTTAAATATTAAGTTTTAGATTTCATGCAAATTTCAGGGTTGGCACGGTTTAAACCAAGTGGTTTTAACCATGGTTTAAACCAATTGGTTTTTTTGTCAAAAAAACAATTTGGTTTTTTTAGAAAAAATCTAATATAATATTTTCTCTTTTTGTAATTTAATTGTTTTAAATTATAGATAGAAGTAATTTCTACTTTTAACACTTCATCTCAGCAGTCAAGATGAGACATAATGAGCCTAGGTCATGTTTCTATGCATATAGAAAGATTGAAAATTGGCATGTGCTGATGAACATATCTATCCCTAAAGATTTTTCTTAAAACATGTGAAATTAGAAAAGATAAAATAGATAAATAATGTTCAATATTTAGCATAATATATTTTCATTTAAAAAATGCAGATTATTTACAGCAGTTAATAACAAAATACGATCTTTAAGATTTTGGTTAAGTTGTAAAAGAAAATTTTCTGGATTGAGATTGGGTAAGATTATGCTTAAAGAATTTAAAAGAGTAACTTAAGATATCAAATTGAATAACACAGCGTGCAAAAATTGAGTGCTAGTTATAGCATTTCCATAATACCAATCAATCTTTTCTGTTAGTTGCTGAATCTAATGGCCAAAAATGTTGACTTGGACACTTGGAGTTATCACTCAGAAAACAAAATAACCAGAAAATAATAATAACAACCACAGAATAATATATTCATGAAACTGCATCAAATGTTTATTGATTGATTATTATATTATTAATCAAAGGATTCTTCATACGATTTTCAAGGTATCAATGCTTCACTGTGTAGAACAGTTTACTTTGAACATAAGACATAGCTGTTTACTAATAATGTTTAAATTAGAAATGATTTCAATTTTCTATATAATTGACTGTAATTATTTAATTTAAATATTTTCAAAAGTTATATTACTTATATAATATCCAAAAATGTTTATTTTATCAACTGATATGCATCTGTATGCAATAGGAAATTATATTTAATAAAAACCCGGTTTAAACCAAAAAAAAACCTGGTTTAAACCAAATAAACCATTTTTTTTTTTTTTTTTTTTTTTTTTTTTTTTTTTACAAAAAAACCTGGTTTTTTTCCAACCCTGAAATTTACATTCCTTTATCATTACATCATCTTAGAAAACAACGAATTTATAGAACAAAATATTGTTTAAAAATAGACACCTATAGATTTCAATTTGACGACTGATCTTACATCCAGGTATCATTTTAACTCATTTCTTTTAAGCAAAATATTTCCTTTCATAATTACTCATGCCTTAACCACTTCCTGCACCTGCAGGCAAAAAATTTTTTAAGTTTGCTAAATATTAATGTAACATGATCAAAAATCACTCAAAATTCGAAATTTTCAAATCTACCTTAATTTAAGGCAGATTTAAGTTAGTGCCATATATGTCATACCATGCATTAGCGACTACTTTTCCATAGTAGAGAAATCCTGATTAAAATTTGCATGCAACTCTTAAAACTTCAAAATACACTCAGGAACATTGAAAATAGTGATCCAAGAAGAAAGCTATGTACAATCGCGAAACTTTGCAAATACGTACAGCGTAATGTTATATGCAAATGATCCAACTTTTGTGCCAATACGCATGCTCATACACGCCGAGATGGCGCTACAATCAGGAAGAGGGTGCTATATAAGCCAGCGCAAAATCGCAGATTCATAAATGCGACGATTACCTGCCGATTGAAGGAAGACTTTGGTAAGCGAAACATGCTAGAAGACATTTCTCACAGTTAAGCGAGTATGAGAGAAGCCTTATCATCGGGATGAAAACTGCAGGCTGGTCGACGCACTGTGTTGCTGGCCAGGTGGGTCGTTCGGAGTGCGCCGTTAGAAAATGTTGGGAGCAGTGGGCACGAGGAGAGGGGATCGAAGGATCGTGCAGCAAGCACTCGTAGACCCCACAGTGACTTGTTCAACGATACGAGCAGACGTAGGCGTAGCAATTGTTCCACAAACAATTTCCAGACGCCTTGCAGAAGCAGTTCTAAACTCTAAGCGTCCTTTTCGTGCACTCCTTTTAACACCGGAACATCGGCGACTGTGTCTACAGTGGTGCCAAGCCAGATCAATGTGGAATGTCACAGATTGGCAAAACGTTGTGTTTAGTGATGAATCCTGGTTTGTTTTGGGGACAGATGACAACCGTATACGGGTGTGGAGGCGCCCTGGTGAGCAGTACAATTCCTCCCACACTGTTCTACGTCACACTGCCCGCACAGCTGGTGTAATGGTCTGGAGGGCCATAGCCTATGATAGCCGGTCCACTCTAATTGTGATTCATGGAAACTTAACGGGCCAACATTATGTTGATGATGTTCTTCGACCCCATGTAGGACCTTTCCTAAATGGTCTCCCAGGGGCGATTTTCCAGGAAGATAATGCTCATCCGCATACAGCAAGAGTTGCTCAAAACTTCCTACGTCAATTTCAGACGCTTCCATGGCCGGCCTGCTCCCCCGAGTTGTCCCCTATAGAGCATGTGTGGGATCAGCTAAAACGTCAGATGCCATCGTGTCATTCGGTGCATGATTTGGAGTTGGCTGTGCAAGATTTGTGGACCCATCTGCCTCAGGACAACATCAAGTGTCTAATCAACTCTATGCCGGACCGTGTGGCGGCATGTATTGCAGCTGGAGGTGGTCCAACGCGCTATTGAAGTTGCTCTGTATTTGTGTCATTGCACACCTTGTATTCGTTTGTCTTGATTTTGAGATCAAGTGAATCTTTCATCTGTATCATTATGTGTATTAAATTTCATTTCAATCCGATGCTTTCTTCTTGCGTCGCTATTTTCAATGTTCCTGAGTGTATATAGAGAAAGAACATATGAAATCTGTTTATGTATGTTTGTTTCAGTCTACTGTAATTGATATGTATATCGTTTATTGAAAATAAAGTTGCAGAAATTGATACATGTATCGTTTATTGAAAAGCTACATTCTACAGTACCTGATACATGTTTGGTTTAAAACTACAGGCTACAGTAACTTATACATATTTTTGGCTGAGAACTACAGTCTGCAGTAACTGACACAATGTTGTTGACCCAGTGCCGAAACTAGCCTTTTCTGCACCTGGGGCAAACATGGAATTTTGCACCCCCTCCGCAAAGTATATTTACAAAGAGAATTTCGCTAATTTTCTAATAGCTGACTTATTTTAAAATATGTAATACTGAACTACATAATCTGCTTTGTAAAATATTGATTCATTAAAATCTTGAAAACAGAATCGAAAACAAATTCCGCTTTATACAGGATTAGGGTGTCAACGATTTTAATCAGTTGATTTAAATCAGCAATTAAAATCATGATTTTAATCAACTGATTTTTTTAAAAAAAATCATTGATTTAAATCAAAAAAATTTTAAATGTTTAAAAAACTATTAAAATCTAACATGAACATAATTTGAAAGTTTCACAGGTATTTTGACTTATGAATAAACAAAAAAAGAGCTTTAAATAATTGTTTCTAAGCTTAATTCATAAAAAAATTAAAAACAGTTTCATTTAAAGATATTTAAATCTTATAATAATTTGCAATGTCATAATTTCTTTTAGGTAATCAATTTATGCATTATTTTATATAAAATACACATAGCAAGTGTAATACATTTCTACAAGTAAAAGAATAAATAGTAATTAATAGCAATCTCTAGTTAAAGAAGAATGAAATCTGCTCAGTAGCTAAATTGTAAATGAATGCATACATGAAAAGAAATAATTGGTATAAAAATGCTAAGCACAGCACTTCTTCAGTATAGGTTGAATAAATATTTAACTTTGTGTAAATTTTGTTAATTGGTCGCGAAAAGATATCGAAAATTTGTCCATTGGTTGCAATAAACTAGCGAAAATTCCGACAAATGACCGTGTTAAAATTCGTCAAAGGATCGTAGTAAAAACGTGAATTTTGTCAAAATATCACAGAAAGAAAATGTGAATTTCGTCAAAAGATCACTAAGAAAATGCAATTTTCATCGAAGGGTCAGTAAGAAAACGCAAATTTCACCGAAAGATCGCGAAAAGAGAACGCTAATTTCATCAAAGGATCATGATAAAAAATGTAAAATTTGTCAAAGGGTCGCGGTAAAAAATACGAATTTCGTCAAAAGTTCGTGGTAAAAAGTGCGGATTTCAACAAAGAATCGTGATAGAAAAATGAATTATGATTGTGGGAACAAAATTGTGAATATCCTGAAATGATTGCGGGAAAAAATATCGAATTTCGTCAAAATTTACTGCTTATTCCTTTTACGAATGTCAAAAGATGGCTGCGAAACACGAAAAACCAACCAACCAACCTCCAGATTAATTTAAATTTTATGTGCTACAATTTCTCATTCTCAAAGGTTGGCAGGTCTGTTTTTGCCAATCTTTCTCAGCTGAGTTAGTTTTGCCTACAAACTATCATTGTAGAATAAGTGTCACCATATCAATGAAAGGGCACATTTCACTGTTTACAGTCACTTGATCAAGGCAGCGAAAGTGTGATATATTTTTGGATCATATATATTATTCGATTCACTTGAATATTTTTGAATTCCTGTGAGTCCCTGTTTCAAGCAAAAACTGCAAGTTTGCAGCCACGTGATCACTTTGTATTTTGTTTGCTTTTCTTTAATGTTAATAATGATATTATTCTGTAGATCAACTTTAAAAATTCTCAACCAATGGTTAAAAAGTCCTTCTTAAAATTATTTAAAAATTCACTCTGACATCAAATAAGAATTATTTGTCCTTCACTTATTGTTTTTATCACTTATTGTATTAATGCAAATTTCTCCAGTGTTATGTGAACAAAATATTTAAATATGAAAGCAAAGTTGTCTTGCAAAATTTTGCAATTTTATATGTTTTACAGTGAGCAGTAACAAGCCTGTCTATTCTACAACTACAAATGTTAGTTATAATTCTCGCCAGACACCGTCTGCTAAATCGCAAACTCAAACAGCTCAGCCATCAGCAACAACTTACCTGTATTCGACTGGAGCTGCGTCTGGAAATACCGCTGCAACTAATTATAGTTCAGCTTACAATAGCTCTGCTGCAACTACTACATATTCAGGTAGTAGTATCTTTTGCTATGATCTTAATGTAAATTGTTTCAGAGAGGGAAAAAAAAAAAAGTGTTCTTTGAGAAGGGCATAAAATTTTCTGTTTACCATTAGTGAAATAAACAATCATTTTCAGATCTTGACGAAACATTCCAAACTATTTCTACTACTTCAGAAAGGTCTTTTCAGACTCCTTTATCTTGTAATTTGCCAAGCAATTATCTAAACATACTGGGTGTCCTAAAAGGCTTGATTTTTGGTACTTCAGGACCCACTCAATACATTTTAACCTCCTTTTTCCGAGCCTGTATTTTAGCGCCTGTTGCTTACAGTGCCATCTATTGTTTGTAATTCGAACTGAAATCGAAAATCACTGTAAAAAAACTTGACCTTATGCATAACCCTCCTGTAAGAATTTAAATATCTGTCACCGTTTGCAAGTTATTGAATTTTAAAATCAGTCAGTCCTTTTTAGGGACACCCGGTATATTCTGCCTTTAAATATGTTATAACAAAAATGTTTCTAATTTAGAATGAAATGCTAGTTTAAATTCAGCGATATTCCGTTGAGATTCTATTAAGAGTTTGCCTGTGCATTTATTTTATATTATCATTCTGATTGGTCATGATTGTATCCATAATTTGATTAAGTTTTGTAATTTTTATCAAATTATAGATGCAACTATAATATTTTTTTATTAATGATTTTTATGCTTTAAATAAATCTGAGTATTGTATACCTCAATACAGTAATAAACAACAATAATTAATAGCAAATAAAAAAGATCCATATTTATATTAACTCCAGACCATAAGTAAAGAGTTTTCAACTACTATAAAATTGTGACAAGTAGTATTTTCAGTCTTTTGATTGCATCTACAGTTTAAATTTCATGCCTTATCCTAAATTAAAGTCATTTCATTGTATAGATTGCTTCAAATTTAAGGTTATACTGGGTTTCTGAAATCCTGTAAATTATGGCTATTTGTATATTTAAATGGCTAACATTTTATATTCAATGTGCTTATTTATACTTTCTTAGATGTTAAATCTCATTAATTTCCTTTAAAATTTTGAAATAGATATGTAAACTAATATTTTTGTAATTTAATCTTTATTTTGAAATTCTATTAAAATGCCTTTTTTTGTCTCTTGGCATGCACAATATGTCTAGGGGGGGGGGGGCTGTATTTAATTCAGCAAATTAAGTTAGTGAAAATGTGATTAATAAGATGAAAGCCATTCATTTCTTGGAATAGATGAAAAAATGCATTTATAGCCACATCAATCTCTTCTTCTGAATGAAAACTACGTCCACGTAAGTTCTTTTTTAGATTAACACGTTCGCTGCCACCGATGCACTGGCGCGTCAGAGCGGCACCTCCTGGTATGCCGACGACGCACTAACGCGGTGACGGACTTTGATAAGTTATATGCTCTGTGTTTAGTGTGGCTTTGGAAATTGAACGGCGAGGTTGTTTCGGCACGTTAGTGAAGCATTATTTTTTAATTTTTTGTGGTTGGTTTTCAAAATTTTTGTTTGCATTTTTTTATGTGCGTGATTAAAAATGGCGGATGCTTCAAGTGTGACAGGACCGTCACAACCCAAGAAAAGAAAAGTAAATAAAATATTGACTGATGCCGAAATGTTAGAATTGTTACAAAATAGTGACCTTTCGGATTATAATAGCACAGACGAAGACTACGGTTGGGAATCTTCGGACGCATCGAATGGAGAGAGTGATGTTGCAATGGACACCAGAGAAATGTCGGATTCTGAGACAGAAGACAACGATGCATCTCCTCAATTACCGACAGATGGAAAAATCAGTTTTGATTGGGAAACTGATTCAAATAGCATGGTAAGTCATCCATTTATGAAAACTGAGTCACTGCTAATACAGCCAAGTGAATGCACACCGTTTGGATATTTTCGACTTTTTCTTACGGATGACAATATTCAAAAAATAGTTGAAGAGACAAATCATTACGCACAAGAAATACTAAGTAGTGATAAAACTAAAGAAAAGTTACGAATAACTTTCTGGAAAAATTTACAGATTGATGAATTTTTGGTTTTTTTTAGGAGTATTCTTGCAAACGGGGAATATAAAAACGAATAGACTTCAGGATTACTGGGAAAATGACCCGTTATTTCATAATACAGGCATTGCAAACAGGGTTGTAATTTTAACCGGTCAAAATTGATTTTGACCAGGACACTGGATAAAAGTGGTTTTAACCGTCCAAAATTGGTCAGAAATGGTTAAAAATGGTCTTAATTTTAATAATTATTTTTTCTTTGCAATTAAAAGTAACTTAATAAGTAATAAAAGTAACAGGCAGTTAAAAAAATAATACACTGATAAGTTAAGGAGGCTCATTAGTAAAATATGCTTATGCAATACAATAAGAAAGCTAGATCCATAATTGCCCTATCATTGTTAATAGTGTATCAACAGGGAAAAAAAATTGTTCTTCCTTTCAGCTGTAGATACAGGAGCATCTAAGAAATCTGCCCAGTATTGTTTAAAACTAGCAGCTGATGCTAAAGAAGAGGTAGAAAACAAGTTTGCTTGTAAAGTAAGAAGTTTTGTAAGTGACAATGAAAACAAGATGAAACGCATGAGAGGATTTTCAAAATGCATATAGAGACGAACTGTTTATTTCTTATGGATGTGCTGCACAGAGTCAGATAATATAGACGAACACGAGAACGCCGTTCGCAGAAAATTTTCAAAGTTTGCAGACAGTTCTGATGGTTTCTTTTACAAATTTCTTCATTAAAAAAAAAATTATCAAGACCCCGGGGGAGAATCAGTGCGAGGCCCGTCGCAGACTCTTGAGAAGGTCTGCAGACTATTTTTCAACTGGAGGAAAAAAAAGTTATCTAGAAATTATTTGCCATGTACCATGGTACAGTATTTTTTAGAAGAAGTGCCACGGCATATATACAGTAGACTCCCTTAAATCCGCGACCCTAAAATCCGCGTATTTTTTCAGATGTAAACAATGAAATTTACAGTTAAGTTGCAGGAACAAAATTCAAGATGGCGCCGAAATTGGCGACTACCGCATCGTTTTTTTTTACTAAATTTTTTGTTAATCATTCTCTTTTGGCTATTACAGCTGATTTATTACTAAATAAATTTACATTACTTTTGATTTTGATATAAATTAGCATATCTATATCAAAAATTCCAGGGTTCGAAATGGAAAAATCCACGAACCAGAACGCTATTTTAAAATTATTGTTCGCGGATTTTTTTTTTTAAATTATAGACAAATTTATTTCTAAACATACAAAGCAGTATAAGAAAAGCATTGAGGATTCTAAATAACAATGAAAAAAGTTACAGTGAGCGCAATAAGCTATATATACTGATAATAGCATTAACACTGTTCTCCTTGCTATCACTAGATGGCAGCATAGGACTTTTGGAATCGAATTGAATCGATTTCATTCGTAATATTTTTATTTTACATAATTATTTTAATAATTACTTACTTTTAAACTAATAAATTATTTTAATATTTTACTTATTTTAATGTTTCACTTTATTGTAAGCATTCATTATAATTTCCCTTGCTTAACTACCAATCAAATTAATGTTTCAAAAATGTAAACAAATCAATGACCAGAAATCCGCAAAATTCTAAAATCCGCACAACCTCTGGTCCCAAGCTGTGCGGATTTGAGGAAGTCTACTGTATTTATAAAACTAAAATATTGTAAGTGTGGCACTTATGCCGGAACGGCAGGTACGATGCTTTTTTTTTCTCCTGCTAGGGCCGATAGCAGAAACAGTGTAGCACTGAAGCAGGTGCTGCAGATTATTTTAGGCTTTGCAGATTAATTTAACAGATTAAAAATAAATTTTGTGTTAAAAAGTAAATGTTAAATGTTGATCTCTTTTAAATAAAGTTTATTTGGTTGGAAAGTTTTGCGATTGTTTGTGCGCTTGTTTAGCGTTTCTCTGCGATTTGTGGCAATTTTTTTTACATTCGAAAGGGCAATTCAGTTTTAGTATCTTAGTAAATATTATCCTCTTCTCAATAAAGTTTAATTCAGAACCCCCCTCCCCCCCCCCTCCAGTTGAGTGCATGTAACGTAATGCGAGGGATTGGAAAGAGGACTTTTTCATTTTTGCTGTTAGCAGTGATGTAGGACTCAGGAGGGACGTGGCGTTTTTTTGCAGAAAATTTTTAAGAAATTATTTGAGTTCGCAGACAGTTTTACATTTTATCTAAGTCTGGTGCTGCACATTACTTGAATCTTGTAGGACAAGATATTACAAACACAAAGTTAATTCAATAATGAAGCATGTTATTGAAATGAAAAATTGCAGATGAGCATGAAGATAATATTGATAACATTGTTAAAATCATTAACAACGTATACAAAGAAGTAAAACATTTATAAAATCAACTTAAGCCTATTTCCCTTGCTTTAGATAAACTTAAAAAAGAAGATGCTACTATATCTGATGCATGCGACGAATGGTTAAGATTGCTAAAAGAAAAAGATCTTGAAACTTATTCTAAAATGATACAGTCTCGATAAAAGAGCTTGTGTATAAAAAATAATTAAAACATTTGTGTTGTATCTTGGTGTTGTTATTTATGTTATGGCTTTTTTAAATTTGGTATTTGCTGGTGTTATGTTACTTATATTATGACATTTTTAACAAATGTTAACTTTGTTTTTAACATATGCTAGTAAAATATATTTGATTAGTAGTAAATAAATTGAATAGTCAATTTCAGTGGTCAAAATGGTCAAAATTGATTTTGACCAGGACGGTTAAAACCGAGACAACCCTGATTGCAAATAGCATTAGTCGAAATCGGTTTTTGTTAATTTTACGTGCATTGCATTTTGCAAAAAATAGTGCACCTGGAGAACCTCAACCTGCAGACAGGTTGATAAAAATACGCCCCATAATTGATTTTTTTAACGAAAGAATGCAGCAGTTATATTATCTTAATCGAGAACTTTCTTTAGATGAATCTATGGTACTATGGCGAGGGAGATTGTTTCGCCAATACATAAAAAATAAAAGACATAAATACGGTATAAAACTGTATATTCTGAGTACATCGAGTGGAATAGTGCAAAAAATGGTCGTGTATACGGGTTCACTAGGTGATTATGGAGGAGAAAACCATACACAAAAAATTGTTTTGCACTTATTGAATGAAAAATTAAATGTCGGTCACCATGTTTTTATGGATAATTATTATAATAGCTTTGAGCTAGCCAAGATTTTGTTAGAGAAAAAGACACATTGCACAGGTACATTGAGAACCACTCGCAAAAACACTCCAAAAGAAGTTCAAACTACTAAATTACGGAAAGGTGATACTGTAGAAAGATACTGTCAGGGAGTCATGATTGGAAAATGGAAAGATAAACGTGAGGTTTGCTACATTTCTACTGAGTACAAAAATGAGATGGTTGATATTTTAAATAAAAGAAATGAAATAAAGCAGAAGCCTTTGCCAATAATCAATTATAATGCGTTTATGTCTGGTGTAGATCGGCAAGATCAAATGCTGTCTCACTATCTATCGGAGAGAAAAACGATACGCTGGTATAAAAAATTGTTCTTTCATATTATTGAAGTAATTCTAATCAATTCACATGCCCTTTATAATAAATATTCTGGCAGTAAAATATCACTTTATGACTACCGATTGAATGTTATAAAATCACTTTTGCCATCAATAGAGGAAAAAAAGCTGACTCCGAAGAATATCAATATCAAGCATATTGTTAAGAAAAGAGAACTTGCAACTGGCAAAACAAAAACACAGCGAAAAAGGTGTAAATCTTGTTCCTATCAAGGCAAACGTATGGACACTACGTACGAGTGTAGTGCCTGCCCCGATAAACCAGGATATTGCTTAAACTGCTGTGAAATATATCATAAATAATGATGTAGTACTGCAGTATTACTCCTACAAAATAACATTTCGTTTGCAACAAGTTAATAATTTCTGTACTTTCTTCATGCTTTTTATTTTTATTTATTTTTTTTTTTTTTACTATATCGTTTATGTGTTATATATACTTTGCTACATTAATTTAATATTTAGAGTTGATAGTAATTTTGCATTATTATGTTTAATTATTATTTTGCTTCAACATCTAGAAATAGAAGTAATAATTCAACAATGCCAATATCTGTATATTGTGCTTATTATTTGTAAATGTTTTCAGTATTGTTTCATAAATGGAATAAATGAATATATATGAACGGTATTCCGTTTTATTCCTTTTAAACTATTTTATGCAATATACCAGTAATTTCTGAGAATATTCATCAGACACGCTGGAGCGTCAGTGGCACTCACGAAGAGAGGTTGAGTCTGTGTGCCACTGACGCTCCAGAGCGTCGGAAAAAAAAACGCTCTCCTAAACAGGAAATAATGTTTCTCGTTTTTCTGATTTTCGTAGTAAAATATAACGAACATTTAAACCATTAAAACCCTGTTTTGTAATGCGGCTTCTGAGGATGGTAATATCATTTTTAGTGGCAGCGAATGTGTTAAAGAATAACCAAAAGTCACACATAGCTAGGTCAGGTGAATATGGCGGATGTTCTATCACTTTAATTCGTTTTTGTTTAAGAAACTCAACTGTTATTCCAGCTGTATGTGAAGATGCATTGTCATGGTGAAGCATTAGTCCCCTAACATTCACTTCTTGTAGAATTTCTGGAAGACATTTAGTAATATACCAGTTTGCTGTTACTGTCTTCTGTCCTTCCAACTTGATGGCTTTGACCAATCTCGTACTTCTGAAGAAAATGCCGTACATCACTTTTTTCAATGCGTGTTGTCTTTTCACCATTGTCGGCGTGGGATCATCTTCAAAGACCCATACTTTTCTTTCTTAATGTGTTGGAACATCAAAAAATGGTATGTACGTTTCATCACCCGTTAAAATTTTAGAAAGGATGCGATGGCCACCATCATTTAGCAATTTAAGAGTTTCTTTACTGATTCTGACACGCTCCTCTTTTTGGTGCTCAGTTAGATTATGGGGAACCCAACGGCAAACTAGTTTTTTCATATGCAATTCTTCATGAATAATTTTGTGTATTGCTGCGGATCCAGTGTTAAGTTCCTTCTGTATCATTTGATAGGTACAGCGATTATCATCCATTAACATTTTTCGTATGGCAGGCACATTATCCGGGATTACTGCCGACGGCAGCCTTCCTGTGTGTTCTTCATCCTGAAGAAAATTGCAACCTCTGCTAAATTCTTTAAACCATCTTTTTCATCTTTCAAGAAAACTTTTCCATCTCTAATTTTTTTTTTTTAAACCTAAAAAATGGTATAATTAAAATACTGAATAATGATGTAATTAAAATATTTTAAGCCTGGAAATTTAAAAGACCGAATAAAAAGATTATTAAAAACTAAAGTAGCCCTGGAGCAGGGGAAAATTTAGAGCTCCAGCTCCAGGGAAAATATAGCTCCGGAACACTCCGAGCTCCAGTTCTGGTTTTCTGTGCCTCGGGAGAGAAAATTCACCAATTTTGTCAATCGGTCGCAAAGGGTGGATTTTTTTTTCTGTAGGGATAGTAAATATAAATTAATATAAAATGAATGAAAATAAATTGTGACCTTCTTTTCAGTTGTGTATGTATGAATAAGTGCAAACATTGTAATGAGTGAGGATTCCAATATTTGAAAAAGTTACTAAAAGTATAATTTAATGGCTCCTGGAATTTAAATAGTTTATTTCTGATAGTCTTTATAGTATGTCTTATGCCACAGTTTTTCACTTGTTTTTTTTTTTTTTTTTTTTTTTTTTTTTAACATAATTTTGTGCAGAAAATTTTTTATATGCAATTTATTAGTAGAGTTTCAGAAAGGTGTTACACCAGGGTCAGCAAACCTTTTCACATCCACATGCCAAATTTTTCCAAAAATACATTTTACGTGATCATGACGTGCTAACAATAAATAATTTTAATGAATCAAAATTACTTAAGCTTTTGTTTGTAGCATTAAAAAATATGGGTAATATTTGATGATTTAGAAATTTTTTAAAAGGTATTATCAGTGTTCGTTGATATATATCAATGGATATATATCATGATATATATCTTGATATATATCCGATATTTATTTTTAAAATATCAAGATTTTTGATATTTTCAAATTCTTGATATTTATTTTCAAAATATCAAGATGTTTGATATTTTGTATATTTGATATTTATTTTCAAAATATTACTGTGCAAGATAATTTTGATATTTTCTACAGTCAAAGCAAGTGTAAATGAAATTTCCACCTGTTTATTGACCATATATTGTCACTCTGTAGATAATTAATTTTTGCCTTTGGCAGTAACTTTAAGAAAATAAGAAAACAAATCTTTTCCAAGCTTTATGTTTGAAACTTTTATTTTTAAAAATAGAACTAATTATAACAGACAGTTAATTCAGAACAACTTTTGAAAGATAAAATGTAATTTAGATAATCATTTATATACAGCCAAGGTTCGTTGATATATATCAATGGATATATACTCATGTCCAAAATTAAGGTCACAAATATAAAATCTGTAAAAACTGATGAACTATTCACTGTTTTGCCACGTAATTTGGCACGGAGGTATATTGCAATGGGAGAAAGAATATAGCAACATAACAATACGGGAAAGATTTTAATTGTGAATTAAGATACAGGGTATATGAAAAAGTGTTAAATCATGAATCAGAGATAAAGCATTTATCTCGGGAAAAGTCTAATATGAAGTGTGACCACCGTGCACTGTTATACAAGCCTCACAATGAGCTCTCATACTGTTTATGAGGGTGTCAATGAGTCTTTGTGGCAACAAAGCCCATTCTTCCAAAAGCGCAGCTTTTAACTCCTGGTGGGTCCAGGAAGGGAAGTTACGCTGTGAAATGGCTCTTCCTAGACCATCCCAAACATGTTCAATAGAATTGAGGTCCGGAGTCCTCGAGAGCCAATTCATATGGCGAATATCCACTTCTACAAGAAAATCATCAACAATGTGAGCTCTCTGTGGCTTCGCATAATCGTCCATAAACATGAAGTCCGGGAATAAAGTACCCCGGAACAACCTCACATAGGCTTCGAGGACCTCATCCCTAACACCAGGTGTCCAGTCGTGTGTGTTGCTTTCACTGCATCCAACAGAAGAGCAAGGTTGTTTTGGAGCTGAATACATCAGTCTTGGACGCAACAAGAATGGGGCAATATTATTTCCAGTGATGAGTCGAGATTCACCTGGAAGGGTGATTCTCACCAAATCTTCATCTGGAAAGAGTGTGTAGTTCGCTATCTTCCCTCCTTTGTAAAAGAAATCGACAGATTTGGTGGCAAAGGAATCCTTGTATGGGGCAGCATAATGTTGGGTAGTCATACACCACTGCAAGTCTTTGATGCGGGCACTGTCAACGCACATCTCTA
Organism: Maratus speciosus; assembly: GCA_963932465.1. Taxonomy (NCBI): domain Eukaryota; kingdom Metazoa; phylum Arthropoda; class Arachnida; order Araneae; family Salticidae; genus Maratus; species Maratus speciosus. The sequence goes on along the minus strand of OZ010793.1, from coordinate 77,503,020 downwards.
TAGGGATGAGGTCCTTGAAGCCTATATGAGGTTGTTCTGGGTTTCCGTAGGCCCAGACTTCATGTTTATGGACGATAATGCGAAGCCACACAGAGTTCACATTGTTGAGGATTTTCTTGACAAAGAGGATATTTGCCGTATGAATTGGCTCTCAAGGCCTCTGGACCTCAATCTAATTGAACATGTTTGGGATGGTCTAGGAAGAGCCATTGCACAGCGTAACCCCCTTCCCAGGACCCGCCAGGAGTTAAAAGCCGCGCTTTTGGAAGAATGGTCTTTCTTGCCACAAAGACTTATTGACACCCTCATAAACAATATGAGAGCTCGTTGTGAGGCTTGTATAGCAGTACACGGTGGTCACATTCCATATTAGACAGACTTTTCCCGAGATAAATGCTTTATCTCCGATTCATGATTTAACTTTTTCATATACTGTGTATCTTAATTCACAATTAAAATCTTTTCTATATTGTTATGTTGCTATATTCTTTCTCCTATTGTAATATGCCTCTGTGCCAAATTTTGTGGCAACACAGTGAATAAATAGTTCATCAGTTTTCACAGATTTTATGTTTGTGAACTTAATTTTGAACATGAGTGTATATCCGATATTTATTTTCAAAATATCAAGATTTTTAATATTTTCATATACTTGATATTTATTTTCAAAATATGAATGTGCCCAAGATATTTTTGATATTTTCAGTCATAATTCGTAATATTTCAGTGTAAATTAAATAAATTTTCAACTGTTATTGACTGTATGAATCTGTAGATAAAAAACTTTTGTCTCTTCTTTATGTGACCTTTTAGCTAAAAAGGAAAACAAATATATTTTTCAAGCTTTAGATTTGAAGCTTTTATTTTTAAATGTTAAACAAATAATTAAGGAAAAAAAAAAATGCATTTTTAGAATATTGTTTAAGTTTTCATGTTAAGTACAATATATTTTAGTTCCTAATCTAATTATGCTCAAAAACATTTATTATCAGCAGTAAGTTGACTGCTTTGAAAATATCGGATATATATCAAAATATCGGATATTTTTGATATTTTCGAAAATATCATGATATTTACGAACCCTGGGTATTATATGTTGTCTGATCTTAGATGCCAGATAATTTATATCAGCTTCGTGCTTATTTTTAAGAGAGTGCAAGTTGAATTGTACTCATTTGACAGGATATTTTTACTTGAATTTTTAATATTATTTCTGAAAAGAATGTCTCACAGACAAAATTATCAAAATATTAAGTGCCAGAATCTACAGCTTTTGGTGTCTGGAATTGGATTTCAAGTTGTTATAATTTTAAAATCGGCGTTTTTGCTTATAATGCCTTTTAATCCTCTTGTGATAATCTACTAATTTTCTTTTATTCTTAAAATTTTGTGAGCCAATATTCAGCTAGATCGGGATACATTAAGTTATATTCCAGTTTCTTCAATCTGTATGACAATCAACTGCACTAATTAAATTCAAATAAACAGAGACAAAATATAGATTAATTAATGCATTTTGTGAAATTCTACTATTTTTTTATGTAGAACCTGAATCTATGCTGGGCCAAAAAATAATGGCACGCGTACCATAGGTTCGCCGTCCCTGTTACACTCTGCCTGCCTTTTTGTACTAAAAATTTTGGTTGCATAGTAAAAACTTACTATTTTTTGTCTTGAAAAGAGTGTCTTAACTTTAAAATATTAAAAAGTGCCCCTTTTTCCCACTAGCAGTATTTTTTCTTTTTTTAACCTGAGAGAAATTATATTTATAGATGTGAATATTATAAAGCCATGGTTTGTTGATGTATATCATGATATATATCCGATATTTGTTTTCAAAATATCAAGATATTTGATATTTTCATTTATTTGGTATTTTTTTTTCCCTAAACATCAGTATTTTATTATTTTTCAATTCATTTTCAAAATATAAAGATTCAAATATCAAGATTTTCTATCTTTAATATTTATTTTCAAAATATCACTGTGCAAGATATGTATATTTTTTTTTAGTCAAAACAAGTGTAAATGAATTTTTCAACTGTTATTGACTGTTGTTCTGTAGATTGATTATATACTACAAATATGATCATAAAGAACTCTTCTTTCTGGCAGTAACTTTTTTAGCCAAAGAAATCAAACATCTTTTCCAAGCTTTATGTTTGAAGCTTTTATTTTTAAATGTAGAACTAGCTATTATGTGGACATATTCAAAACAGCCATTGAATGTTAAATTGTCTAATTTAAATAATCAGTTATTTATAGCTTCATTTAAAAAGAATTTTTTCTGATTTTAGTTGAGCTTAAACTGTACTTGGGGAATGAAAAAGAAGACAAAATTACATTTATGTTAATTTTTCAATTAAAAAAACTATTTTGCATTTACAATTTAACTTATATTAACTGCATCCTATGGTATCAATTACTGTGATTTCTTAACTGTTTTATTCACCTTAATCTTTACGATATTTTGGGTGCCATGTGCGCGTGGATTTATTCTAAAATATTGAAATATTAATCGGTATGGTGTTTATTATTTCTATTTTATATCCTATAAATATTTAAATAGGTTTTATTGATTTTTCCATTTCATATTATTTGTTTCTATTCTGTTTTCATTTTTAATCAATTCACTTGATTTTAATGGTTGTTTGGGCACAGGGGAAAATAACTTTAGCTTATTTTTCTCACAGAAAACAACCATTTTGCTTATATCATTGGATTCTGTACCCTTGACAACGTAATTCAATATATAAGCATTTCCATTATTTGTCGGTGCCTCCTTTCTTATTTTTCTTCCATAATAATTCTTATAATAAATTAAAAAAAAAAAAAAAATTTATACTTAACAGCTTTAATTCATAATACGGTTTTTGATGGTGGTAGGTTATGTTTAATTAATGGTTATATATGTGTGTGTGTGTATAAAGCAAATTGTTTCTGTTTTCAATTGTTTGATTTTGTTTCAATTTTGTTTTAAGTGAAAAAAAAAATGCATTTTTAGAACATCATTTTATTAAGTTTTCATGTTATATGCAATATGTGTTAGTTTCTAATTTATATTATGCTTGAAAATATTTATTATCAATAATAAGTTGGTCATTTTGAAAATATCAGATATATATCAAAATATCGGATATTTTTGATATTTTCAGTGATGGAACAGCTGCTCCAATTACGCCAAAACGATCATTTTTCAACAAAATTGCGCCCAACTGTGCCGATTCGATAATTCTTGAGTCAAATCGATCATTTTCCACGTGAATTTTGCAAAAAGATCGCGATACACACGGGATGTTTGTCAAATGATCACAGGAAAAAAACGGGAATTTTAACAAAGGATCGCCAATTTCGTCAAAAAACGAACAAAACATGGTCAGAAGATCACGAAAAAACTAAAAAGATCGTGAATAAAACCCAAATTTCGTCAGAAGATCGCGAAAAACACGCGAATTTTGTCAAACGATTGCGAAAAACACGCGAATTTTGTCCAAAATCGCGAAAAAACCACGAATTTTGTTGAAAGATCGCGAAAACACGCCAAAAGATCATGAAAAAACGCTATTTAAAGGATAGAGAAAAAATCCCGCAAATTTAATCTAAAGGTTTTTAATTTCGTCAAAAGATTGCGAAAAACACGAGATTTTTGTCAAAAGATTGCGAAAAACACGAGATTTTCTTCAAAAGGTCGTGAATACCACATGAATTTCGTCAAAGGATTGCGAAAAAAAAGGTGAATTTTGTCAAAGGAGCGCTAATTTCACCAAAAAGCGAACAAAACACGGTCAAAAGATCGTGGAAATTATGCAATTTCGTTAGATTGCGAATAAAACGCAAATTTCGTCAAAAGATCGCGAAAAACACGCGAATTTCGCAAAAGGATCACGAAAAAAAAAGTAAATTTTGCCAAAGGATAGCTAAATTCGTCAAAAAATGGTCAAAATGTCGTGAAAAAACAACAAATTTCATTATAATGTCGCAAAAAACACGCCAATTTCGTCAAAGAATACCAAAATGACATTTTGATGCTCCAAAATGGCTTTTTGCTGCTCCAAAATGAGATCCATGCTGTTCCATCACTGTATTTTCGAAAATATCATGATATTTAACCCTGTCGATGCTAACAATTTTTCAGAAGTTTTGGCTACTAGTATTTCAGAACAAAATTTTTGTGGTAGCTAAATAGGTGATTGTTATTTTCAAAGTGTTTTTGTTTAAAGCTGTTGAAATTCAAATGAAAAATGTACTTTTTCATACTTTAAATGTGATGTTACAACATCTACTTCTAACAATCTTGCAGTGTGGCGTAATTATTGTATGACGCCTAATGTATATGAGTACTTTTTTTATATAGATTATGTAATGTTTTTATTTTATAGCTTCTATATATGTTCAACAACCTTCTGTCACTGTTCAACCCGTTCAAGCTGCCCAATCTACAATTGTTCAACAACCACAGCAAGTTCAAACTATACAATCATCAACTACAAGTGCTGTCACTACTCCTAAAGTGCATGCCAATAATTGGATGTCGTTTAAAAAAGGTCCCATTAGATTAAACCGGCCAAAACTTGCTCCTAAACCCCAGCAGTTACATTATTGTGAAGTCTGCAAAATTAGTTGCGCTGGACCTCAGGTAATGAAAAAGAATTAAGAGTTTATATTTTAACGTGTTGATATGTTAACATTTTGTATTACAAAATTGTAAAAACCTTTTTGAAAAAGTGTATTTTTGAAGTTTGATGGTCATAACACAACTTTCTCTTTGAGTAATACCATAAAATTATGTACCAATGGAAACATAATTTAATCAAGAATTTAATGCAGCAAATTTCATGAATGTACGTTTATTGGAACAGCAGTTACATAAAGCTGAAAAGTGAAACAAAAAAAATAATCAGTTGATCAATCTGTTCAATTATCCTTATTTGAAGTTTGTCTCTATTGTCATTACCGCGAGCACAGTAGTTTTTCTTTCAGCTCCCCACTAGATGTTGTTTTGATACCACAGCATTCTTGCATTGTACATACAGTACAGCAAGATCTAATAAGCACAGACATGTTACTTTTCCGCAGAAACACTGAATTCTGCTTTTTCTGCACTAAATTTTATTATCCCTGGGATCGATGCAAATATGCATTAGGATTAGTTGACATTTTTATGAGGGGGGGGGGGGAGAGTAGCGGTAGCGGATGAAATTGAAATACAACAAAAATGCGAGTACGAACCGTGACAAATTCAGAATTTCCTCAAAGGATTGCAGGAAAAATGCAAATTTCTTCAAAGGATCACTGAAAAACGTGATTAACATCAAAGGACTGCCGGGAAAATGAGATTTTTGTCGCGGGAAAAAAACACAATTTTTGTTGGAGGATCATGAAAAGGACACTATTTTTGTCAAAGAACTGTAAAAACATGATTTTTGTCAAAGGATTGTGTAAAATATGCAAATTTCATTGAAAGATCGTAGAAAATACGTGAATTTCGTCAAAGGATCGCGGAGTAAATGCAATTTTTATTAAAAGAGGGGTCGCAGTTGTCCTATATTTCCTATATTTATAAAATAACCTTCAAAAATGTTCTATATTGTCCTAAATTTCTCTAACTGTCCTATATTTCTCTACCTTCTCATATATTTGGTGCCGAAAATTCGGACATAAACTATATCGTGAATTACAAATGTTCAAGATCGCGGGGGGGAAAAAGGCAAATTTTGTAAAAAAAAAAAAAAAAAAAAAAAATCGCGAAAAAACTAAATTTCGTCAAAAATATCTCGAAAAAAGGCATATTTCCCCAAAAGATTGCAAAAAATGGCAAATTTCCTCAACAGATAGCAAAAAAAAGGGTCAATTTCTTCCCAAAAGATCGCCAAAAAAAGGGTCAAATTTTATCAAAAGGTCGAAAAAAACTGCGAATTTCATCAAAATTTGCCGTTTTGCCGTACAAAAAACCCCACAACTTTCGTCAAAAGATCACGAAAAAACTGCAAATTTCATCAAAGGGCGTGAATTTAATGTCCTATATTTTATGGATTGGTCACTTCTACTCCTGTTAAAAGGACTGCAGGAAAAGTGCAAGTTTCGTCAAATGGTCGCAGAAAAATGTTAATTTCATCAAAGGATCGCTGAAAAAAATGCAAATTTCCTCAAAACGTTGTGGAAAAATACGAATTTCGTCAAGAGGACGTGAAAGTTCAACCCCCCACCCCCTTTTTTTTTTTTTTTTTTTTTTTTTTTTTTTTTTTTCTGAACTTGTACCATGTATGTAAGCAGTAATGTCTGTTTTTTATTAACTATACTAGAACTTTTAGTGAGATATATATATATTTTTTAATAATAACTTTTACTAATTAATGATTGTGTGTGTATTAGAGTAATGTTGTAAAAGAAATTCTTTTGAAAATTTTATTATTTTAATGCTAACCTGGAAATGTCAGGAAATTTTAAAATAAGATATTTGTGACCACCCTGTTATAACACAAAATGTTAAACTTGTTTTTCTCAAAACTGCATTTTTCAAGTTGGTGACCATAATTATTCTGAAACTTCTGAATTCAATTGCTCCTAACTCTTTTCTTATACAATTCTGCGAAGCTTGAACAAAGGATTATATTTTTTTTCCTTCAGCTTTTTTGGGGGGGGGGGGGGTAAATCATAAATTCTTTCCTACAGTCAATATAATAAACCTTATTTAATATTTCAGGCAAGCCAAATTTATACTGTGATCACTAAAAAGCATTTAAAAAAAAAAGGTGCTCCAATAATTTCACATAATTGTTTTTATATACGTAAAATATATCAAAATTTATTTAAATTAAAAAAGAATAAAATAAATTGCTTAGGGAAAAAATTATGAAACTTTTTTTTCTGTGTGACCAAGTGTAACCGGTTTTTAAAAAATACTGGTGTTGCCTAAAGAATCTCAAAAATCTAGCCCTTCTGAATTATTTAAAAGTGTTTCTAAAAGGAGTACAAACTTAGTCGTGATTATGTTGAAATTTGAATAATTAAATTTCTTGTATTATAGACTTACAGAGAGCATCTGGAAGGTCAAAAACATAAGAAAAAGGAAGCTGCAGCAAAGGCAGGGACTGTCGTTCACCATGTATCAAGGGGTGGTACTACTCTCAAGTGTGAATTGTGCGATGTTACCTGTACTGGATCTGATGCATATGCTGCCCATATAAGAGGAGCAAAACATCAAAAGGTAATTTTAGTTTCACTATTTCAGTATCTATCTATAAATAACTTGTCAATCTTTTAATATAAATGCATTTCTATTGTTATGCCTTTGTGAGTATTAGGTTTAATAATTTTACTTTCCAACTTTTTTTTTCCCTCTTCTCCCAAAGCACATTATAATTTGATTTTTTTTTTTAATTCTTTTTAATGTGATTTTCACTTATTAAAACAGACTCCTTAGAAATTAAAACATTCCCAAGTAGTACTTAGAACTGCTTAAATAAGCAAACCACTACTTAGAAACGTCTTATATTCTATTACGGCTTCGGACGCAAGCGATATTGCTGCTGAGGGGGGAAAAAATCGTGATTGAAAAACGCACGGAAAATCCTTTATGAACGTCATTCATCTGAAGCACAACATTGATTGGGTAGGGTAATCTTAATAGCAGGGCTCCCACTAGGTCCGTAAAGACCGTTTTTCGACACTGTTAGCCGACCTTTATTTTAAATTTTATCGATGTTTGGCATTTAGCCAAGAATCTCGGAAAAATCGCTTTTTCCGCAAATATGTTCCAAAAAAAAAAATAAAAAATACTGTCAAATTTCGTCACTCAATCATAGAAAAAATTCATAAATTTTGTCAAAGGATCGTGATAAAACGCAAGTTTCTCCAAGAGATCGCGAGAAAACTCTGATTTCTTAAAAGACAGCAAAAAACGCGAATTTACTCAGAGGATCACGAAAAAACGCGAATTTCGTTAGATAGAAAAAAAGCAGATTTCCTCAAAAGATCCCATAAAACGCGAATTTCCTCAAAAGATCGCGAAAAATACGCAAATTTCATCAAAGGATAACGAAAAACACGCGGTTTCTATCAAAAGATCGCGAAAGAAACCCAGATTCATTAAACAATCGCAATAAAACGCGAATTCCATTAAAAGATCACGGGAAAAAAGCGAATTACCCAGAGGGTCGCGAAAGAAACGCAAATTTCTCCCAGAAGATCACGTAAACGATGCGAATTCGTCAAAATTTCACCTTCAAAGAAGGCGATTACCACTGTTCTAAAACAATAAATTCAAAACTTGTTATATTTTTTCTTGTATGTTGCATTTAGCATTTTTTTTGCCTTTTAAAATTTTCTTTAAGATGCATCATGTATGTGATATACATAAGTGTTTGGTGTTTAGCATCCCTATTTATATGACCTAGGGGTGATTCTAGTCCGAATTTTCCGAAAATGTAAGGCATTCATTTCCGAAAACTTTAAAAAATAGGTCACCGATGCGAAAATTCGGACATGGTCGCGAAAAAAAAAAAATTGTCAATCGTTTGCAGAAAAATTGCCAATTTCGTCAGAGGATCGCGGGAAAACCGCAAATTTCGTCAAAGAATCTAGAGGTCTGCACGGGCCAGAATTTCCAGGCCCTGCCCGGCCCGAACGAAAGCTATCTTGGCCCGGCCCGGCCCGGTGTAAAAATTGGAGGTTCGGCCCGGCCCGGCCCGTACAAAAATCAGTAAAAGCAGGCCCGGCCCGACACAATTTCTACAAAAAAAAAAAATCCGTTTTTTCTCAATATACAATTAAAATTCTTTTAATGAATACTACATACATATTTATGGGAACATTTTACAATATATTTTACATTACTATGATGTTCTCAAAACAGAAAACACACAATAGTAAACATTAACGATTACTTAAAGTGTTTTAGTCATCGTGTCTACAGACATTTCAAAATGGAAATAAGGATTCATTAAAAGATTAATTTAGTTCAGAATAAAGGATTAAAAACATGATAACTTTTGAAGCTGTATAATAAAAAGTATATTTGTGAAAATATTTCTCTCATTTTTAATCCTTTTCTCAAATCCAAAGGAGCTACATTTCGACACATTTATGAATTCTTTTCTTTTCGGAAAGATTGGCAGGTATTCTTATTCAGAAGCTATGTAAATGTCGTTTTTTCATAGATAAAAGCAATATATCTTTCTGAAAATACTGTCAAAGTTAGCGTTTTGAATCGAATTTCCGGAAGCGATAGCACAGGAAAGGAGAAAAACGTACAGTCACGTGACAGTAATCTGTTATCTCTGTAAGTAATTTATCAAATATGGAAAAAGCTATTCGTTTCCAAATGCCTTCAACAGGCAGGCCTGTCAATTTTATGCCTTTATAGTTAAAAATTTTGTCAGAAAATGTGTCTGAAAGCTTCGCATTTTTGAGCAGTGAATATGAGAACCACCTTAAGGTATATTTCCAAAGATACTGTTAAGAGAAGTTCATTATCACTATTAATACTGCAAAACACAATGACTGTTCCACACATCCTGAGATCGATTAAGACCGGTTCCGTCCCGGCACGAGTCTGCTGAAAAAAAAATTAAACTCGGAATCAGACATCTTGTAACTGTACGATGCCGATCTCTACGATGGACATGTTACATTTCTGTATTGATGTTGTTAAACTCGCATCGGCTCGTGACGCACATTTATACTTCTCGAGAAAATCATATTCATTGAAAATGGCTCGTATTTTATCTGCTTCGCTTAAATTCTTATATCGGGCCTGTCGGCCCGATTAATTTTTTTGCCGGCCTGGCCCGTTTATTTTGTCTGTCGGCCCGGCCCGTTTTAAAATTTGTCCTCATTCCGCGGGCCGGGTACGGGCCTCGGGCCAAGCCCGGGCCCGTGCAGACCTCTAAAAGAATCACAAAAAAAAACAAAAAAAAAAACAAATTTTGTCAAAAGATCGCAAAAAAAAAACCCCACATCTCGTCGAAAGATCGCGAAAACCCACAAATTTTGTCAAAAGATCGCGAAAAAACCCCACAAATCTCGTCGAAAGATCGCGAAAACCCAAAAATTTTGCCGAAAGATCGCGAAAAAACAGCAAATTTCATCAAAAGATCGCGTAAAAACCCACAAATTTTGTCAAAAGATTGCGTAAAAAACCCACAAATTTCGTCAAAAGTTCGCGAAAAAAACCCCACAAATCTCGTCGAAAGATCGCGAAAACCCAAAAATTTTGCCGAAAGATCGCGAAAAAACAGCAAATTTCGTCAAAAGATCGCGAAAAAACCCACAATTTTCGTCAAAGAGCCACGGAGAAAACGCATAGCTAGTGACGGAAGTGGATTTCCTCCCCCCCCCCCCTCCTCCCTCTCTGGTGTAACTTTTCAGAAGATTTCCTGTGAATTTCAGACATTTTTTTTAAAATTCAAAATCACCCCTGTGACATGACCATTGGTCACTACATAAAAAAGTAGATAGTCTATTTTGTATTTAAACTTACGAAATCAATAAGCAATATATTGTGAATACTGTGCAATTTCAGCACTAACAATTAAATTCTAATAGAGTAAAATTTGTTTTTGAAATGTTCTTTTCTCCAAATTGGGCATTAAAAATTGAAGTGTGCATACCACATAACGGTGCAGCAAATAAAAACATCGACAACAAAATAAATTGGCAAATCCTTAAAATTTTTTGGGTACTCCTTGGATTTTTTCTTCTCAACTCTGTATGAACCCTGTAAAAATTTGGGTTCAAAATTTTGACTTTGGGAAGGAAGGGGGAACCCAGAAGTTTGGCAGCTATGAATCAGTATACATAGCTGTATGATTAAAACAGGTTTTACAAAATCCTGGTCTTTATATTATTACATCTGTATAATAGTCTACCGATTTTGATTTACTTGTGAATATTGTGCATTGCTGGGATTCATTTAGGAAGAGCTGGCTGTATCAAGGTTGTAGCTACTAATAGCCATTGAGAACAAAGTCACAACAAAAAGTTAATTTCCAATGTTTGAAAGGTCACATGTTGTGCATCATCCTAGTCTAAAGAATATCTAGAATAAAAGGCCAGATTGAATTTTGAAAAAGTAGAGAGAAATACATACATACTAGGGTCGATCCAAGTAAAATTTGGGGCCTATTTAGGGCTCCTTCGTGAAAATCCATTTACTAAAGACAGGCCCCTTCACGAAAATCCATTTACTAAAAACAAGCCCCTTCATAAAATTCTATTTCATAAAAACATACTCTTCATTATTTTTATATTATTATGTTTTAAAATATAATTTACAAAGGAAACAAGTTCATCACAAATGACAATTTTAGAAGGTTTTAAAGAAGTTATTATTTATAAATGCTTAGTGCAGATTTCAGCAACTGGATTTCGCATTTCGTTACAAAATGTTACTTTTTCCAAAAATATAATAAAAATTTAAATAAATGCAGCTTTGTTCTGATTTTATGCTGTGTCATTCCATGTCACCCACCGTCACAGATATCTTTGAAATTTTAAACACAAAAACAATGTCTAAAGATATGGTGTTACACCAAATTTCAGTTTAAAATAATAAGTTTTTCATGAGTTACAAGCATTTAAAAATACCCCTTTCACTCAATTTTTTGCTGAAAATGATCTTCCGTCAAACATGTAATGCTGGATAAAAATGCTTATTTTTCTATATATTATTAATAAAATTAGGTATATATTTTTTTAGATATTCTTAATAATGTATTTTATTAAAAGAATGGTTTATAAAACTTTTTAGAACTCTAATATTGTTTTTAAAAAACATTTTATCCTAAGGAGTTAAGAAAAATATGAAAATATGTAATTCATTTTTTTTTTTTACATGTGCCACCCATTTGATTTGGCTGATTTTTTTTATATACATAATTTAAAAGGAAACCATTTAAGGGGACAAGGGACCTTAAAATCCTTAAAAATATTTTTTTTTTATTTTTTGTAAATTTCACCTAATTATTATTCAAGGGTACTTTATATGCATTATAGCATGCATTTATCACAAAAAAAATTAAAAAAAAAAAAATTTTATTTTTATGAAAAAAATGTAATTTTACGCTTCGTCTTAGAAATCTTCGAAATGTCGCTTGCGCATTCCATATCAATGAAAATCCCCAATATTTTTTATAAAAGTCTGTTTTATATATATAAATAAAATAGAGCATCGAATTTTATATATTTAAATTTAAGGGTAAAAAAAAAAAAAATTAAATTTTGAAATTTTTTTGAAAAAATTTCAAAATTTTTCATTTTTTTTCTTTTTTTTTTTAACCTTTAAATTCAAATATATAAAATTCGATGCTCTATTTTATTTATATATATAAACCAAACTTTTATTAAAAATATTGGGGATTTTCATTGATATGGAACACGCAGGGGGCATTTCGAAGATTTCTAAGACGACACGTAAAATTCCATTTTTTTTTTCATAAAAATAAATTTTTTTACAAATTTTTTTTGTGATAAATGCATGCCATAATGCATATAATGTACCTTTGAGTAATATTTAAGATAAAATTTACAAAAAATAAAAAAATTTTGAAATTTGTAATTTTTTTTTTTTAACCATTAAATTCAAATATATAAAATTCGATGCTCTATTTTATTTATATATATAAATCAAATTAAAAAAATATATATATTGGGGATTTTCATTGATATGGGGGCATTTCGAAGATTTCTAAGACGCGTAAAATTCCCTTTTTTTCACAAAAATAAAATTTTTTTTTAATATTTTTTTGTGATAAATGCATGCCATAATACATATAATGTCCTCTTGAATAATATTTAAGATGAAATTTACAAAAAAAATTTGGAAATTTGGAAATTTTTTCGAAACATTTTTAAAAATTTTCATTTTTTTTTTTTTTTACCTTTAAATTCAAATATATAAAATTCGATGCTCTATTTTATTTATATATATAAAACAGACCTTTATAAAAAAATATTGGGGATTTTCATTGATATGGAATGCGCAAGCGACATTTCGAAGATTTCTAAGACGACACGTAAAATTCCATTTTTTTCTCAAAAATAAAATTTTTTTTGTGATCAATGTATGCTATAATGCATATAATGTACCCTTGAATAATATTTAAGGTGAAATTTACAAAAAATAAAAAAATTTATTTTAAGGTCCCTTGTCCCCTTAATAATAAAAAAAATTAGAAAGGTGTTTTTTGAAATTCTTGAATTTTTTTTTTATTTTATTTTACAGAATATATCTAAAGTATTGTTAAAGTTCAAAATTCTTCACAAATACATGTAATAATAATAAACAAATATTAAAATTAAACTATAATTTTTTTTCTAAAAACTTTTTTTAATGTTATTTAAATAAATTTAAGTATAAAATTCGTATTATTTCTGTTATAGAAAATTAATTTCCGCTATGTATTCAAATAAAATTTCCATTATACTAACTAAAAAACAACGAGCAAGTATAAACTGATTTATAAAGCTATATTCATTCAAACAATCTAAGCTTTGAATCTTCTTTTAAAAAATGTGGAAAGTATAAATTTATAGTTTAAATTTTGTTTCACCTATAGTCTTCAAAATGAAATAAAAATAAAGTAATAAAAACATAAATAATCACTGGTATATTGAGATTATTCAGAGCATAGATTATGATGAAAAAGATGCAAATATAAAGTTTATGCATCCCAATGGACCTTCCACTTCATTTTATATCTAGTGAAACAATATGTTGAATTTCTATTTCCATTTAAATTTATCATAAACACCTTTAACCATTCAATTATAAAAAAAAAAGTGCAAATCTGGCACAGAAATAAATCTTATATTTGAAATTGGTTAAAACTTGAAAAGCTTCTGTCTCATATGTAAGTAAATTTTGTATGTATATATTATATCAGTAACAAAGAAAAAAATATATAATTTTTGATTTTATTACAGGATATATATAACCTAGAATTTTATGTAACATATTGTTAAATTATATACAAAATTTATCAAAATAAATCTTTATTCTTTTGCTTTTTTAATAATTTCATTATTTTTACCTTGAATTGCTACTAATTCTATTTAATTTATTTTCTGTTTATGAAGTTAAGACTTGATGTTAGTTTTAAAAGTCAATCCTCTTATAATATCATATATTAATAATTGAAACTATTTTGACAAAAACTGTCAAGATTCCCCACCCCACCCCCCAAAAAATAAATAAATAAATAAAATAAATAAATATTTAAATCTAGGATTAGTTAGAAAAACATGGCACTTATGTTTATTTTGACAGGATATTGAAGAATCTGTCTAAATATGTATCTCATTAATCTTTTGAATGTAGGATGAGGGGCGTCCACTATGTTATCAAGAATGAAATTTACCAGTTGATTGAATATTAATAAAGTTTATCAGTCTCCCGATTATCTTTAGGCTAGATTATTTTATTTATGTGTCATCAAAATACATGCATATAAAAAAAAGAAATTTTTTTTTTTCAAGTTTTACAAAAAAAAAAAACATTTTTTGAGAAAAGATTGACTAATTAAAAGCCCATAAAAAATATTTAATAAAAAAAAATGGGTGGTACATCTAAATACATATATTTTTTTAATTCATACATGAAATGTTAATTTTATATGGATATTCAAAAAATATTAAAAAAAAATTTTTTTTCTCAAGTTTTTCAAAAAACACCTCTTTAATTTTTTTTATTGAGAAAAGATTGATTAATAAAGAGCTCATAAAAAAATATTTAGCAAAATAAAATGGGTGGCACATCTAAAAATATTTTTGTGAAATTCATATATGAAATGTCAATTTTATATGGGTATTCAAAAATTAAAAAAAAAAAAAAAAAAATATTTGTTGTAAAAAGAAAATAAAAATTGGTATTACTTTATGAAATAAATAATATAAAGAAAGTTCTGCCAAAAATTTTACCCATTTTAATTATTTGGTGAAGAGTTATTAAGTTTTTTGTAGAACCATACAGAAAATCAACACTTTAAAAATGTCCACCGAAAAGAAAAGTGTCGCATGTTCAGATGCTTATAATTTGAAATATTTTAATTGGATTCAATTAAAATTTCACGTGGTAGCATCTTATACATGTATGTTTTCATGTACCAAGTTTCGTCAAAATCTGAGACTGTGGGTGACATTTCGTAAAATTGCTAGATGATTTGACATGGAATGACCCTGCTGCAAAAAAATAATTTAGATTGATTTATTTTTGTGCCTTTAATCTTTATGTAAAATACATTATCAAATATAGTTAGCTGTTACTTGTCAATCTAACAGCTATCTTCTGTTTGTATGTTTAATTATGTAAAAAATAATTATCAAATATGTTTAAAGTTTTTATTTTCTATTTTAGGTTGTGAAACTTCATACAAAATTAGGAAAACCTATTCCATCTACTGAGCCTCAAGTGCTGAGCACAGGTACTAATAACTCAACAAATAAATCTGGTAGTGGTAAATCCCCTGGTAAAGGAAATTCAAAGAAAGCTGGACAATCCAAGATAACTTTTGTTGGTATGAAAATAAATATTGGATTGATCCTGACTTATTTAAAAATACTTAATTTTACCTAGTAACATTCAAGAAAGCTTTATCTAATGTCTAAGTTTATTATGCAAATTATTATTTAAAGTCTTGAAAAGCCGGAAATTAAAATTTATTTTTTAGGTATATGTATATTATGTATATATATAATAATTTAAATGTATTCAATAAAATTAAGTTTTGTATATATATATATATATTTTTTAATCTGAAATTAAATGAGGCATTTATAGCAATGAAATGTAAAAGCTTGTGTTCAGAAGTTTAGGGTTTAATCTAGAACTAGCCAAAAAGCTAACTGGAAGTGCTTTTTGCCCCCAAAGCATTTAGTGAATTAGCCAAATAGCGACAGCCAAAGAAATATGCTATATCATTCCCATTTTGTTGTTCCGTATTTCGGAAACCTGCTGCCGTTGCACAAAAGCGAAAAAAAAAAATCTCATATTGCAACCATGCTGCGGCAACAGTTCAAAATTTGTCTTGTGCTCTCTATGCAAATGTCTTCAAACAGTGTGACGTCATTTGCATCAGACACAACTCCAGCATATGGCGAAAATGAAAATCTCAGATTGTATAAGCATGAGATATGATGTGCACTAGCTTTGAATCATCAATGTGCCAGATGCATGCCATATAAACTTTTGAGACTTGAATTTATGCGGGTTCTGGCTACAACGTGTATAGAAATGACATTACTGGCATGTTTTCCAAGATTATTTCTTTGTATGAATTTGTAGCACCACTTTTCTTGTCTACAGCAGACTGTGAAGGGGGATTCAGTCTCATGAATATATCAAAAACTGACTTGAGAAACAAACTGGCAGTCAAGAATTTAAGTAACTTGATGATGATTAATTTGGAAGAATTTCCATTTAAAAAAAAAAAAAAAAAAAAAAAGCATTTGCTGTGTGGTATGCAGCCAAATCTCGAAGGGTCAATTTAGTGATGTATGTGTTTGTATATTGCATATCTAAAAAATAATCATGTATATAGAAATTTTGTATAAATAAAACTTTTTTTTTTTCCTTGGCTAAAGCTATTTTTATTTCGCTTAAAGGTTGGCTGCAATTAGCCAAAAAGCTAAAAATCCCTTTTTCCTAGATTAAACCTTAGAAGCTAAAATTAACTCTTGACACCTGATTTTCTTGAATGTTAATTTAGTATTTTTAAAGTATTTAAGTTGCCTTTACTTGGACAGTTCATGAATCAACAATAAGATAAAAAGTGGTATTCTTTTTTTTTCTTTTATTATTGAAAACATATATATATATTAAATGTTCTGACATATGTATCGAGTCTCGTGCAGTTTTTATGTACAGTCAACTCCCTGTAAACCACGAAGATTGTGTAGATTAAATTTCATTTTATCTTTTTTTCAGATACAGGGGTACACACCTGCACCAAACAAAAAAGTATCTGCTGCAACTGGGTTATTTTAACTGTCTGCTGCGCCGAAACAAAAATTTCGTTGCTCCTTTTTTGTACCCAAATTTGATTTCTTTGTGTCATTATCACGGAAAAATTAAATTTCATCAAGGGTCGCGTAAAAAAGCACAGTGTTCTCTTTAGATAATAACACACATATTATAGGTGTAGTTTTTAATCTGAAATAATATACTGAACTTACTTTTGAAAAATGAAGTTAACCTGAATCCATTGTCAAATGATCGCGGAAAAAAAACGTGAATTTCGTCAAGGGTCGTGGAGAAAACTCTTCGTCGAGATGCGGAAAAAAAGCAGCAGTCTCTTTAGAAAATAGCCCACATATTATGGGTATAGCATAGTTGCCAGCTTGTACGGATTTGGTCGGATTTTGTTCTAAGTGTACAGTTGTACGGATGAACAGTACAATTGTACGCTTTGGCACGTGGAAAAAAGTATCACGGAGGGTCATTGAAAACTGCGAATTTTGGTTGCGGTTTGGAACTGTCGCGAAGAAATGCTAATTTTGTCTAAAGATCGCAAGGAAAAAAATTAATTTTGTCAAAGATCTTTGAAAAAACTCTAATTTTGCCAATGGATCATCGCAGGGAGAAACACTAATTTAGTCAATGGATCATGAAAAGAACGCAAATTTCATGAAAGATCGCCGGAAAAAACACTAATTTTGTCAAAGGATCGCTGAGAAAACACTAGTTTCGCCGAAGGAACGGGGGGGGGGGGGACCTGTATTTCGTCAAAAGGTCACGAAAAAACGTTAATTTTGTCATATATTGAGTAAAAAACTCAATTTCGTCAAACGATCCCGAAAAAAAAAAAACCTTCATCAAAACATCATGAAAAGAACACGTACTTCATCAAAGATTGCAGAAAAAATGCTAATTTTGTCAAAGATCGCAGGAAAAACTCTAACTTCGTTAAAAAGTTCACGGGGGGGGGGGGGGGGGGTACCTTTATTTCATCAAAAGATCGCGAATAAAACGCAAATCTTGTGAAAGGATTGCTGAAAAATGTGAATTTCGTCAAAAGGTCGCAGGGAAAACTCAAATTTCATCCTCGAAAAAAACCTCATAATTAGCACTGGCAGGGGATCCTCTCTCTCTCATCCCTCTGCTGTAACCTTTCAGAAAATTTGCTGTGAATTTCAGATTTTTTTTTTTTTTTACTTAGAAATTACCCCTGCAAAAAAATTTTTCTCATCAAATCTTATGTTTTTATTTTGAAAAAAAAAAAAAAAAAACTATATGAATATAGCATAGAAAATGTTATGAAATACTTTTTTCGAAAACAACAATTATAGACCGGGAGGCAATTGCACAAGCCATTACCCCATCGAGTTGATGGCTGAAATTTCAGGATTAATTAAAACTTGATTCCCATATTAAAATGCAACTGGTTTGCTAAGTCATATCTTGGTGGAAAACACGTATAAACCTGATTTCAGTGATTTACTGATAGTTTTACCATTGGGTTTTCCTGCTCCCAGTCGTCCATGCTTTCATATCTTTGGGTATAGAAAAAGAATGATAAATCTACCGATGAACCACTGAAATCGTGTATGCAGGGATTTCCACCAAGATATGACTCAGCAGACTAGTTGCATTTTAATATGCTAAACATGTTCTGTCTAAACCTGGAATTTCAGCTGTCAACTCAATGAAGTGATAATCTCTGCAGTCGCCTCCCAGTCTATTAGAATGCTTAAATTCAATAGAATACAATAACGTTGAATAAAATGGCAATAGTAATTTTTTACTTTCCTTTTATTTAGGAAGAAATTGGGTCCTTTAAAGAACCCTTATCAAAAATTTTCATTTCAAAACAGGACTCTTCACAAAATTCTTTGTCTTAAAAAAAGCCTTTTGCAAACTTTTTCAGCTGAAAACTAAACATTTAGCAAATTTAATCATTTAAAAGTGAAATCTGACCTGTCACTTTTACATATATAAAGAAAATATGTGTGTTATACATACATATCTTCTTAAAAACATATAAAAAAGAACCTAAATTTAACAATCACTTTTAATTCACTTAATTAGGACTAGATTTTTCACATGTAAAAATGCTGTTCACAATTTAACAAAAACAGGACCCTGAGAGAAAAATCTGGACAGACCCCTGTTTAATCTGCTGGTTTTATATTTTATCGTTTTTTTGTTGTTTTTGTTTGTTTTTCTGCAATTTTTTATTTTATCTTCAGGCAAGTTTGTTTTCTGCTACAAAAGTAAATGTTTTCCTTTATGTTGCTTATTTTAACTTGCTATAATATGTTTTACAAAAACAGTTTTTGTTTGAGCGAGTGCAGGTACAAAACTTTTTTTACCCGCTCCAAAACTTGTTTTAATGCTACAAAATTAGATTTTTGGTTTTACAAATTATTTTGAGTGGGTGTTAATCACTGCAGATAATAAAAAAAGAAGCAGAAACTTCACATTGTGGTGGGCCTATGAACAAAAGATTTTTAACGTCATTGTTCCTCTTTATCCAGTCGTCCCAAAAATGTGTCTGGTGTCTTTGAGAAGAAACTGTATGATGGTGACATTTGTAGGTATTGAGTGTTTTTCAGAATTTGGTGCCCCTTGAAATTATGTACAACAATTGTATACAAAGTTTTAAAGAATTTTGTTTGTTCCATGTACTTTCAAATGAATATATGCTGCATTTTTTAAATAGTTTTCAGATGTACCCATCTGTGGTTTCAGTACATTTGGTCATGATACATGAAATCATAATAGCAAATCCAGGTTAGGTAGTTTGACTAATTTTGAAGTCTTGAACAGGCATGAGATTCTTCCGCGATTTTCTGCTTTTTTGTCATTTTCTGAGTTTTTCTGATTTTTTTGCAGTTTCTTGCAGGGGTGATTTGTTCTGAAATTTAAAAAAAAATCTGTCATCAATCCGAAAATTCGGACATGG
The DNA here is from genome assembly GCA_963932465.1 of Maratus speciosus. Lineage (NCBI taxonomy): Eukaryota > Metazoa > Arthropoda > Arachnida > Araneae > Salticidae > Maratus > Maratus speciosus. The sequence goes on along the minus strand of OZ010793.1, from coordinate 77,483,122 downwards.
GATTGAGAAAAAATCTCAATTTCGTCAGAAGATCGCATAATAAACGTGAACTCTGTCAAAGAATAGTGGGGGGTGGGGGATACGAATTTTGTCCAAAGATCGCGGAAGATCGCAAATTTCAGCAGGAAAAACGTCAATTTCGTGAAAGAATCGTGGAGAAATCATGTATTTCGTGAGATCGCAGGAAAAACGCAAATTTTGTCAAAGAATCATGAGAGAAATGAGAGTTTTGTCAAAAGATCGTGGGGAAAACGCAGATTTCGACTAAGGATAGCGTGGAAAAATGCAAATTCTGTCGAAGAATTGCCGGAAAATCGCGAATTTCGCCAAATGATCGCAGAAGAAATTCAAATTTCGCCAAATGATCGCGGAAGAAAGGCAAATTTCGTCAAATGATCGCGGAAGAAACGCAAATTTCGTCAAAAGATCACGAAATAAACACAGATTTCGCCAAAGAATTGCTGAAAAGACGCGAATTTCGTTCAAGGGATAGCGGGGGAAAACGAAATTCTGTAAAGAATCGCTGGAAAATCGCGAATTTTGTCAGAGCGCAGGAAAAATGCAAATTTCGTTTAAAAAAAATAAATAAATAAATAAACTGCAGGAAAAAAAAAATTTTGTCCCCCCCCCCCCCCCCCAAAAAAAAAAAAAAAAAAAAACGCTAATTTCATCAAAGAATCATGAAAAGTTTGCTACAACATTGTTTTCACCAGATTTTTTTGCAGCTGTGTGACAGATTAAATATTAACTTCTGATGTTTGGAGTAAAAGCATGTTAAAGTTTTAATTTTACAACTACCTAAGATTGCTGTGTAAAACATTGCATCAGAATTATGAACTTAAAATAGAAACTTTCAGTTTAGAATTACTTATAGTATTTGCATAAATTACTGACATGCTCCCCCCCCCCCCCTCCCCCCTGCCGCCTTCTTAATAAAGCAGCATTAAAAATATATATATATTAACAGTTTTATTGTGAATAAAAAAAAAAAAACCCTTATTTAAAATAGCATGTGCTATTTTAAATAATTTGTCATTTTCCCGTTTCACGCACTTTTCTTCTTTTATCTTTTTGCAATCTCATGCTTGCTTGAAAGGTTACCGTGTCTCTCTCAGTGCAATAACAATAAATATTCTAGAAGTTCCTGGTAATATATGATGTCCTCATCTACCAGAAATGATTTCTCTGCACATAGTCAAAATCCCAGTGGCAGAAATTTTTTAAGCTTTCTGCGACAAACCTCATTAACAGAAAAAAAATTATGTAACGTGATATTTTTTAACAGTAGAAATGAATGACAAATTTATACGTAACACGATTAGGAAAAAAAAAGACACTGAATAATTAATATATCATAAACCAGGTATTATATGTGTTAAGTATGTAATGGTCTTATCTGTTTTTAAATTTTTAAGTTAAAAACCTTAAATCAGCATTCGATAAATTATTTAGCATATTTACAGTAATTTATAAATAAATTGTGCATTACACTTTTCTTAAAATTTGTTGATTGAATACGAATTAAATTACTGCAATTTGTAGCAATCCACCACAGATTTTGAAAAGTACAATTAGATCAGTTTACTGTGTGTGTGGTGGGGGGGGGGGGGATGCATTTTACAAATATGCTTAATTACTTCAAATAATTAAATTATAAATTAATGTGTACATGCATGTATAATTTTTCTTGCTTGATGTTGAGGATAAGGTCATTTTTATTCTTGGTATAATAACTAAAAATACTAAACTTATCTCTTTTCACCAAGTTAATTTAAAGCCAATTTTTTAATAAAATATATTATGTTTTCAAAACATTACGCAACTAAATGTGGAGTTATTTAGCTGCATAAGAAAATTAATCTTCTAGAAACTTCTAATAGAACTTTTCTAACTTTAATACTTTTTACTTTAAATGAAAATAACAATTCTAAAAAGTAATATTTCTATCAGCTATGTTTTAGTGGCTTGGGGATCAAAGTTTTCTGCAAGGGCCCGTTCCCTTTCTGTGACAATGTCGTTGTGTCACCATGTTTCTGCCATGGAAGTCAAAACAGTCTTCTTACTTAAACTGTGCTTGCATAGTTTCTGTGGAAATATGTGGCTAAAATGATTGTCAAGTATTCAGTATGTTGTCTTTGTAATTTATAATACAGTAGAAAATCTTTATAACGTAATTCTTCATATAACGCACAACTTCTCAGATGTAAACAATGATTTTTGCAGTTAAAAAGCACCTACATTTTCACATTGTAAAATATTGCTACTCTTTAGAGGACTAATTAGTTCAACTTTATCTTCTAATTTAAGACCTTTTTACTGAGAAAAATGCCATTATTACAATAAACATTTTTGAAAATGTCTGATATAAGGGATGGTTGTGTCAGTTATATTTGGATCATGTTTATAAAGTAAATTTAACAATGTCTGACCTATGTTATGCAAAAATTTATAATTTGGAGAACTCTTGGTAACAAGGAATACAATATAAAGATATTCTAATATATTTTGATATGTTTTAGTCATATTTGGCCATGTTTACAAGGTGAATTTAATGATGTGATCCATATAACGCTAAATTCTATATAACGCACAACCTTGCGTTTTTAGGTTTGCATTATAAAGATCTTCTACTGTATTTTCATTAAATTTTACTTTATGTCACTATATCAAAATACAATCAAAATAATGCTGTACTGTAATATCATATTATTAGTGTACTATGTTATGCGAAACTTTATAATTTGGATAACTCTTGGTAACAAGGAATGCAGTATAAAGATATTCTAATGTATTTTGATATGTTTCAGACACATTTGGCCACGATGAATTTAATGTGATCCATATAATGCAAAATTCTATATAATGCACAACCTTGTGTTTTTAGGTTTGTGTTATAATGATCATCTACTGTAGTTAAAAATAATTTTCTCTTTTTTCTTTTTAAAGCGCTTTCTTTTGCAAATTAATCTTTATTTCAATCTGTTCAAAAGAATTATTAAAATGAAGTTCTGTATTATATGTGCTTAAGCAATTTTATTAATGCATGGTGGCCAACTGATATGGAACAATTTGGCAGCACTGGGAAGACAAAAATTTATTAAAATGTATAAAATCGGGGAATTTTGATTAAAATCTAATGCAGTTATAAGTAATTGACTGCTTATAGCATGATTTGACAAGGTGATATAGAAAAATCAGGAAATGTAAAAAAAAAATCAATTGCTACCTTATAATTCTGATGGAAGGGTCATTAAAAGGATTTGTTGTAAATTTTTTTGTATTAATATAATTCACAACAGATGGCACATGAAACATTTTGTTAAATGTTTTCTGTTTATTATTAAAATTTTGAATATTTTTCAGCTAAAGCTGAAGAGAGCACTGAGATTAAAGAGGAAGCTGAGGAAGAAAAAACAGATGGTACTAAAGATGACAATGAAGTTCAACCTGTTGGCCAAGACTATATTGATGAAATTAAAAATGAGGAAGGAAAGGTTGTTAGTTTCCAGTGCAAATTATGTGAATGCAAATTCAATGATCCAAATGCTAAAGAAATGCATATGAAAGGTCGGCGTCACAGATTGCAGTATAAAGTAAGTAATTTAATATTCATGTACATAAACTTTGTCAAACTTTATTTCATTGATATTTATAAACCATATATGTATTTTAAAAATGCATGCTCATACTTAAAAAGATAAAAATACTAATTCTCTGATAATTTTGTAATAGTTGTGCAATTAAAAAACATTTGTTTAAATCAGTTTGGCAATATCAGTGGTGGTGATCATGCCAAATCTAGATATTCCAAAAGTATCATTTTGTATTTTGAAAAGCACAACCATGTGAAGTAAAAATGATTAAATTGGCTAAAACAGTTGAAATAAGATGTATTTTTGAAAGCTGACTTTTTAAAATTGTCATTTATTTTTTTGATTGGCACTACTATGTTAACACTACTACAATTTCAAAAACAAAACATTGACTATTATTGTTCCTGGAATTATAGACATGAGGATCTTCTTTGATGAAGGTAAAAAGAAACATTTTTTGTCTATCTGCCTGGGTTCCTCCAGTAAAAGGTGTAGTCTTTGATGCTTGTCGAAGCAAATAAACAATATTTCATTTGTAGAAGCTTGACATTTTAACCCGTTCGGGACCATGGGTGTACATGCACCCTCAAAAAGAGCAGGCAGAATTTTTTTTAGACACCAGTAAAAAAGAAAGTTTCATTAATTAGAGCTTTTTCATGATTGTTTGAGTAAAGATAACTTTTTCGTGCCAACCGAATAAAATTTGTGTAAAAGCCGCTGGTCCCGAAGGGTTAAATGCTATGGTAAATCATACAAATTTTGTGTTACCAGCGTAATATTAAATTACTTGAATTTTTTTATAAGCTACTCCTTTCCAATTTACCCTTATTTATTCCAATTTAACCTTTCCAATTTATCCCCCTTTAAAAGGGGGGAGTGAGAAGTAGGGCTGGACGATATCAAAAATTTAATATCGCAATATATCAACGAGTTAATATCAATATCGGTGATATATCGCGATAACTACTTTAAAGTGTGAGGGAATAGAAAAATTTCTTATTTCTAAAGACAAATGGTATAGTAGGAATAATTTTATTGCAAATAGCTGTAGAAAGCAAAGAATTAATGTTTTATACCTATTTGCTCACGCAATATTCTTTATATAAATAAATATATATATATATATATATATATATATGCTACAAATAAATACTTTTAAAAAAGGAACCAATATTTGGTATCTATTTGCACTCATATCATTGATTACATAGTGATTTTCTTTAGCTTGTTCTCGATTCTTCCTGTTTTATGTATTATTTAAGAATAACTTTTTAACTATTTAATTTTATCGCGTAAACGGAGAATATTATTTAAAAAAAACTTTACTAGATAAACTAAAATGTTCTCAATTTTAAGACGTTGGTGATTTTAAAATAATTAAAATAAATGAAAAGCAAAAACTGAAACAGATTTAATGTCATAATTGCAGGTACTCGTAATAGTCTTCAGTGAATGACAGATGCAACAGAAATTTTATTTTTAATCTTTTTCTAAGAGTATCAATACATTCTTAATAGTTAAAATATTTAGAAAATTTCTCTGTCTTTATACCTTCGTATTTGTTTATCTATGGATGAATAAAACATTAAAATTTTTAAAATATACATATTCAAATCCCATTTGGAAATAGACCTATGCTAAGTAAAATTCACTTTTTTATAAATATTTTGTAAATAACATCTAGATCCATAACAACATATTTTTCCAGAAAGAAACTAACAAAAAAGAAAAACTTACCATAAAATTTTACTTGATTACGCAAAATACTCGGTTTGATATTTAAATCTGTTTTTTATTTGGAAAGTGCCACTGAATTTAAAAGCAAAAAAAAAAAAAAAGAACAAGAAAAAGAAATGTTGCAAATGAAAAAAATAGAAATAAAATAAAGTTATTGGCTAACAAAAACAAATACATAAACAAAACAATCGATATTTTGCATTAGATTTCAAAAAGTTCGAAATCAGAGAGTCTTGGTTAGTTCAAAGAGATCATTGCATTTTAATTTTATGAAAATACTCATAACATTTATTTTAAAAGATTAATAAACAAAAAAATTTAAAACATTGATAATCATATAATTATTTACAAATGAATATACATCTTATAGATACTCACGCCTTGTCCGGATGAGTTTTTAAAAAGCCGTGATGACAGAAAACTCTCTCTCTCTCTCTTCCCCCCCCCCCCCCCTCATTTTAGCGCGAGAACACACTATTCAAATTCTGTTCTTTTAAATAGTATAAAAAGGACTCCGTGAAAGTGTCATTAAGTTTGCGGTGCTTAAGTGCAGAGAAAAAAACTATTGAGTTGCAAGTAAACAAAAAAAAGAAAAAGAATGAAAATCAAAATCTTCTTTTCCTTACTGTTAAAAAAAAATAATAATAATCAATAAATCCATATCTCCTACGTAAATTGACCGATTTCTTTCAAATTTTCAGCTAGTTGAAATAATAGTAAATTAGGCTGTGTAACAAATTTTTATTAAAATTTAATTATTTATTAGAAAGCTACAACGCCTTCCGAAACTTTCGAATGAAAAGCAGGAAAGAACCTGCGGTTATTTTCGTTTATTCATCTCGCTCCGAGAAATCTGAAGTCATATGTTTACACAATCAGATCATTATGTTTTGCAAAGCAGAAAGAAACCATGGATAGAGATATTTGTTTATTTTTTCTTTTTAACTCAAATATCTACTTTAGTTTTATTATTTTTATGTACTATCTTTTTTCAGTATTGTAAACGTGTTTCTGATGTAAATAATTTGCGGGGAAAGAGAGTGTTCAATGTGGATAGATTTTTTTTTTCTTACGTTAAAAAAATTCGCTATTAAAACATCTGCTTTAATATTATGGTTTTTTTAGTATTGAAAACGCGTTCTTGACGTAAATCACACACTGTTTTTTTTTTTATTTTGGGAGAGGAGATGGGGAGGGGGGGCGGCGGTAGATATATATATATATTAAAATGAAACGAAATTCGGAATCGCCAAGGTCCAGTGGGTGCTGGATTTCGAATTTTGTACTGTATATTTATGTATAAAAATTAAAGTACAGGATTTTTCAGATTATTTGTGCGTCTGTGCTGGCCATAGAACATGGTATATCAATTTTAGTGATCTTGATCTGATCACTTAAGCAATTATAAGCACATAAACCTATAAAATTTTTAATGTAAATTAAAATGAAAGGAAAATGTGGTTAAAGAAAATCAAAACTTTTGAACAATGAAAAAAGAAAATATATTTTTAAATTATTACTCTGTAGTTTTTGAAGTGAAAATAAAACTTCAAAATTTCTATTAAAAATGTATTATATAACTATTATTTTTACCAAAAGAGAGAGAGAGAAAAAAAAAGTAAAGTAAGGGAAACTATCAATTCGACGTATACTGGAAAAAAGTTCAAACCCGACCCAGTCTTCAAATTAGATTCTTGCATCGTCTCAGGTTACTCGATTTTACGCGACCCGACACGCGGTTCGTGTTGACCAACCATTTTAAAAGAAAGTCAGGAATATACTATTTTATGAAAAAAACTATATATTTGAACATTAATGGTATATGTATTCAATTTTGTACTAAAAAGATAAATTTGATATTACAGAATAATTCTTTTTTATATTGTATTAAAATATGAATTTATTATCTTCCACTTCGAGTTTGTGATGAAGTGTGCCGGGTGTCGGTCGGGTTGACTTTAAGCAGAGTTTTCGGGTTTGGCTCTGGTAAGACGCGACCCGTGCCGTACTACACCCTGAGTGAGCAGAAAAAAGGGCCGACCCAGCCTGCATGTCCAGAGCAAAAAGCAAACACGGCTTCAGTCTAATGACACGAAATTAATCCAAGCGTTCCAGCCCGGTTTGCAGACATCCAGTATAATGGCATTTAATAATATTACATTTACAGACTTTAAAAATAAGGCCCGGATGTAGTAATATTTTTTATTTTATTGTTCTATTTTGTCTTTTTGCTCATTTATGTCATTTTTTAAAACAGGATTTTTTTTTTGTCTTATTTAAAATTAGATAAATTATATAATTTAAAAAAATCAGAAATATATTTTCATTGAAAAAATTACAACTGAAATTCGTCTAACTAATTTCCACGCCCGTGTGAATATTATCAATAAAATCAATCAGTAAAGTAAATCATATAAATAAAGTAAATCAGTAAAATAAAGTAAATCAATTCTTACCTTGAATTTAGTCCATCATATTGTAGAGGATAATTATATCTAAGATGACTCCATAAATTAGAAGTAGCTTTTGCAGATACCGGTCGAACGCATATACTGCATACTGCAATTTTTTCATTTATTACTTCACCATTTTCATTACCTGGGCATCCAAAATATTGCCACACGTTACTCTTACCCTTTTTTTTTTAAATCACTTGATTATAATTCGGGAAATTTACCCGACACCGTACGTTCATCTTCCTATAAAATATAAAATCACCACCGATAACTCGCTCGAGACGACCGTACAAACGAGCATTGAATGAAGCCTATAGACAATTATTGACTCAACATTGAACAGATGTTCTAGCTCATGTCATTGGCCAGGACGTATCAAAGACTTGATATGTTCTGATATGTCTAGACCAATAGTAGCAGCGAAGTTAAATCAACGACGATTAAAACATTATTCAGTAACGAACGGGCATATGTATGTTGATATATTAGAATATGAATTATTCTGTGTCTGGGATATCAGCGAAAGACAGATTATCGCGGGAGGGGAGTTTAGAATAAAGCGGGTCTGCGAATAAATACATCTATCGGATGAGAGAAAGGATTGAAGAAGTCATTGGCCAGGACGTATCAAAGACTTGATATGTTCTAATATGTCTAAACCAATAGTAGCAGCGAAATTAAAACAACGACGATTAAACCATTATTCAGTAACGAACGGACATATGCATGTTATATATTAGAATATGAATTAGTCTGGGTCTGGGATATCAACGAAAGACAGATTATCACGGGAGGGAATTTAGAATAAAGCGGGGCTGCGAATAATTGCATCTATCGGATGCGAGAAAGGATTGAAGAAGTTATTGGTTACGCAATATTCGGTTCTTTTTCTTCTTACGGTTCGAAGTCGTGGTGCTGAAAAAAATGTTATTGGGATATATAAGTAGAGCCAGAGATTAGATATCGCTATTGGGATATATCGTTAGAGTCAGAGCTTACATATTGTTATTGCGATAGTTAAAAAATATCAATATTTGACCGATATATTGATAATTAATCCAGCCCTAGTGAGAAGTTATGTATTTTAAGAATGTTGTGTTTTTGAACCTTATGAAATTAGTATACAAAATTGACAAATAGGAAAGATGAAATCATTTACTCAACTAGTATGTACAGTGCAAACCATCAAAAATGAGATTTTTCACATTTAATTGTTTTGTATTTATATTGACAATATTACTTACATTTCTGTTTTTTCCCCCCTTCAAGAAAAAAGTTAACCCAGATCTGGTTGTTGATATCAAGCCCAGTTTGCGACATCGCAAAATACAAGAAGAGCGCTTGCGCCGTCAGCAGATAATGGATGATTATTATAAGAGACGCGAAGAAGAAAGGTGGAGGGAGGAAATGAGGTAAGCTTTTTTTTTTTTTTTTTTTTTTCAAATTAAAGAAATATTTTTTCCTTATGTTTGATACTTGAATTATAATTATTTCTTCCCTTCTTTAACCCCTTAACCTACAAAACTACATGTGGGACATGTCGTCTTGTATTTGGGCCAAAACTGATTATCACGGGCCTGGTCTCGTAGTACATCAGTCGACCCAAATATAAATATCACGGGCATGGCCCGTGTGACATTAAAGGCTAACGAGATTACTAATAAACCTTTTGTGGTATACAGGGTTCATACTCATCAGGGGATTATGGGATTCCTGGGATAATCAGGGGATAAATTTTGGCCCTAAAAAATCAGGGGAATCTCAGGGGATATTGCAAAAAATTCTCCAAACCTGGGAAAACCTGGCAAAATGATTCGTTACTCTGGGAAATTGAGGGCAATTGCTGCTGTTTGCGTGTTTTGTGTAGTCTTAATGAAATCAAACTAAGACGTTTTTTCTACAATTAGCCATTCCTTCTTACAGTTTAGATATAACATATGTTATATTTAATCTGTACTACTACTGTCTGGCGACATCCATTCAGTCACTAGACATGCCTTCTAACATCGTGAGGTTTGAAAACTGTTAAAGAAGAACTTAAGAAAAATAAAGGACTTTTTAAAATTGATAGAAACACTTGAGCCTTCCTATTATTCATAATTCTTTTCAAAAAGCTAATAAAATCCCTAAGTGGAAATTAAATTCTTACAGCAATCTACCAAGTTTTTTAAGGAGAGCCCCACAAGGCTTGCAGACTTCATCTCTGTTATACACAAATTAATGTTTTTCCTTTAAAGTTCTATTCATATTGTTTATATAGGTGATATGTAAACTGTATTTTTATTTATGTATAGATTATCTAGTTTGTATTTTTTTTTTTTTTTTTAAGAGAAGGGGGCGGGGTGTCGTGATACTGGTTTAAAAAATGTCATTAATTGTTGACATGGAAAAATTATGCATCCTTGAAAATACATCAGGGGATTCTCAGGGGATTTTTTCTTGAAAAATGAGTATGAACCCTGGTATAGTATCTACCACAATTATTACATCAGGTTATTACTTATCAAATATTCCACAAAATTAAACCAGTTGTATCTTACACATGTATTTACACACCGTAAGTCGTGAACGTTAGGTTAAGGGGTTAAATGAAGAAATAGTAAAAATAAATGTTTTGTATGTAATTTTTTTTTTATTCCAGTACAAACATTCAGTTATGTATTAATGATGTTTTTCTGTAACAGGGTTCATACTCTTCAAGGGAAAATAAGGGGATAAATTTTAGGTTGTAAAAATCAGGGCGATCTCAGGGGGATAATACAAAAAAAATCCCCAAGCCTGGGAAAACCTGCCAAAATGACTGGGTGTTCTAGGAAATTGGGTGCAATTTCTGCTGTTTGCGTACATTATGATGTCATATCTGTCAACATCCATTCAGTCACTAGACACACCTTCTAACATTGCGAGATTTGACAATAAATCAGGAGTAACTTAAGAAAAATAAAGGACATTTTTAAATTGATATTGGCACTTGTAGTCTTCATATTCATAATGCTTTTCAAAGAGATAATAAAATCATCAAGTGAAATTCTTGCAGCAAGCTACCAAATTTTTAAGCCCCACAAAGCATTACAGACTTCATCTCTGTTTTTGCACAAGTTTGTTTTTCCTTTAAAGTTCTGTTCATATTGTTTAGATAGGTGATGTATAAATTTTATTTTTGAGCTTACCTTGTTTTTATTTTATTTTGAGGAGGTGGTAGTGTCATGATACTGGTTTCAAAAATGTCGTTAATTTTTGACATGGAAAAAATGTACATCCCGGAAAATACAACAGGGGTATTTTCCTTAGAAAATGAGTATGAACCCTGTGTAGTTTAAGCTGTAAAATATTTTTTATTGTATATTTAATGATCAAAAAGATTTTAATAACGGATTTATTAGCCAATTTACATTAAAGGAATGCTGTAATTTATCCTATGAATAAATAGTATATTTTGAAATATTTTTTTTTTTTTTTTTTTTTTTTTTTTTTTTGCCAATTGAGTTTTAATAAGTTTGATTTCATGCAGTTAAAGAAACTGATGAAATTATGAGAGTATTAGAGTATTATGAAAGCCTGAAGAGTATTAAAAAAAAAAAAAAAAGTGAACTCCCTACAGATTTGCGATTTACTTCAGGAGTGAGTTTTAGCATAACATATTATGAATTTTAATAACTATATATATAATACACACACGTCATTGTTAATAATTTTTTGCCTAATCAGTTAACAGCTAGTAAATTTTTTTACTGGTGATTCTTTCAATAATTTTATTTTAAATGAAAAGTATTTAAAACCAGTAAAAAATGTTTCTTTCAAATAAAATTTTTTAAATTGTCTTAATGATTAAAAATAGTAAACAATGACTATTATTTATTATCCAAGAACATGAAAGGAATGCTGCTTGTTATTTATTAAAATATTCTGGTATGGTTTGTAACTAATGCAATAATTTATAGCATTTGGTGAAATGACTTCATAAAGTGCATATCTCATGATTATAAACATTAAATGATAACTGTGATTTTTATTATCCAAGTATATGAAAGATATGCTGCTTGATGATATCTGAAAGATTTTTTTAAATTTTAAATTATTTCAAATAAATGTAAAATAATTCTTCAATATAAATAGTTCATTTGATATAATCAAACTTTTTGTAATTATAAACCATTTTAACAAATGAAAAATTCAATAAATATATACAGTGCGTTAAGAAATTATAAGACAACTAACGAATTAGTGCACTTCTGAAGAAGGCACAATATGCAAATTTTTAGCATGTGTATTTAAAATTGATAATGGAACGTTTTCTGTTATAATTGCTACATTAAAATTTAATCTTCTAATTTTTTTAAAAATGTAAATAAGGTGACTGTTAAGAAATTATCGGACCACCTGAGGGAATAAGACTGAAATGTCATGAGACAAGAAATGGAAACAAGTTAGTTATATTTTCAGATGGAAAAAAAAAAATAAATAAATAAAATTAATCTTGACGGTCCAGATGGTTATAAACATTATTGACATGTTTTGAGGAAAATGAATCAAAAAAAAAAAAAAAAAATGCTTCACTCGACAAATGGGTGGGGGATCAGTAATGGTTTGTGGATCTTTGTCACAATGGATTATGCGATTTAACCTGAATTTCGGGATGTATAAACTCTGTGCAATATCATGCTATGTTATATGATCATTTGATACCATTTAGACCTTTTTTAGGTGGTACTAACTGAATGTTTCAGCAGGACAGTCCTTCTTGCCATGTGTTTAAATCCACCCAGCAATAGGTTAAAAAAAGAAATTCATATTTTGTCATCAGACTTGAACCCTATGGAAACTCTTTGGAGCATATTAAGTCACAAAGTTTATGCTAATAATGAACACTTTTTATCTGCTGCCAATGAACTAGAAGTAGCCATTGTAAAAGAATGGCTTAATAAAGTACCGTACTTAATAACCTATTCACTTCTATGAAAAACAGGGAGGACCAATATTGTAATAATTTACATATTATTTTGGTTTTTAGACAAATGGTCTTATTTGTTAACAGTGTATTTTCCAATCATTGCTTATATTTTTTTAACATACTTATTTATTACATTGTTTTAAATTATTGCTAACTAATTTTTGATAAATATGTTGTATTTTGATATCTCAGGAGATTAAACTATAATTAGAACCTTTATTTACTTCATGATTTTCAGAATCAAAGTAGTCTTATAATTTCTTAATGCACTGTATATGTTGTGATTACCGGCAGAGCAGCTAGGGGAATTATTTATCAGTGTATTTAAAGTTCTTGTATTTGTATAGTTATTGCAGCTCCTCTCCCAAAAAGTATAGATTAAAAAAAAAAAAAAAAAAAAAAAAAAAAAAAAAAAAAAAAAAAAAAATCAGTTTGAAATTGCAAATGTATAAAATGCCTAATAACGACCTCAACAACTTTTCCTCTAGAAACAGTTGTATTCTCCAAAGCAGCTTTTTTAACCCAATAAAATTTTCTGTATACATATAGTGCATAGCTGCCAACTCTTCCGATTTTTTCAGAATTCTTCCGAAAAATCGGCATGCTTTCCGATTTTACGCGCGTAATGAGTTTTCTTCCGGTTTTCCTCAGTTTCTTCCGATTTTTGGCCTTTTCTTACGCTTTTTACATAAATTTCGTCAAAAGATCGCGGGAAAACCCGAAATTTCGACGAAGGGTCGCGGGAAAGACGCAAATTTTGTCGGAAGATCGCGTAAAAAAACGAGAATTCCCCCCAAAAGATCGGGTAAAAAAAGCAGCGTCAAAAGATCACGTAAAAACGTGAATTCCGTTAAAGGATCCCGGAAAAAACCCAAATTTCACCAATGGATCCCGGAAAAAACACAAATTTCGCCTAACGATCGCGGGAAAGACGCGAATTTCATCAAAAGATTGCTTAAAACGTATTTTGGTCAGAATTTTCCGGAAATTTAAGGCATTAATTTCCGAAAATTTAAAAAAATCGGCCACCAATTCGAAAATTCGGACATAAAAAATATCGCGAATTTCGACATCTTCGCCGAAGAAAATTAATTTTGTCAATCGTTTACAGAAAAATCTCCAATTTCGTCAAAGAATCGCGTGGAAAACGACAAATTTCGTCAAAAGATCGCGAAAAAACGGCAGATTTCGTCAAAAGATCGCGAAAAACGACAAATTTCGTCAAAAAAAATGCGAAAAAGCATAAATTTCGTCAAAAGATCGCGAATTAAACACAAATTTCGGCTAAAGATCGCGAATTTCGTTAAAATGCCGCGGAAAAAACGCATAGCTAGTGTCAGAAGTGGAAATCCCCCCCTCCGTGTTGTAACTTTTCAGAAAATTTGCTCTGAATTTCAGAATTTTTTTTTTTTTTTATTCAGAATCACTCAAAAAAAAAAAAAAAAATTAGTAGTCAGAAGTTTTAATGTGAAAGGTAGGATATCTATGAATATTTTTAAAAAAAGAGTAATTTTTAATATATTCAAGTCATAATATATATTGTGTAATTGCAAATTAGTAAATATTTTATTCGAGTTTTTCTTTGAAATTTGTTTATTTTTAAGGATTCAGCTGTTTTTTAATCCTTGCTGAAAGTGTTATAAAACTTAAAAATCTTCTGATTTTTTGTCCAAAATCTTCTGAGTTTTACCGAAATTTAGTTGGCAAGTATGATAGTGTAAAAAAAATATTGTAATCATGATAAAAAAAACAAAAACAAATAGTACTTTTTAAGGTTCTCTAAATCAACGATCAGATTCTTCAGTCTTTTAGAAAAATTTCTAACTTTTTGTAAATTTTTAAGAAATTTTCCAAATTTTCTCTGAAAAAAGAAAAAGCGAGACATATCTCGCCAGCATTGCACTCTTAAATTTCGCCAAGCCAAGAAGTCCTGACAATTTCTCTTTGAAAAAAATCCTTTGTGAAAGCTGATTAGTTTTATGATAAACCTGGAACCTGAACATTTAAAACATTGGGTGATTAGTATTCATTCACGGTTAATTATTTGTTCCAAAGTTTCAAAAAAAAAAAAAAATTATAAAGCATTCGGTTTTTAAAAATTTTTAAAATCTGTCATCAGTCAAAAAAAAAACTTAATCATTCACTGAAAAAATTCTCCAATTTTGTTAAAGGATTGCTACGTATTGTTACAGGTACACTACTACAAAAATTGCGGTATTACGTACATTGGTTAAAAATTACGGCGGGAAAAAAACCATTTTCGCCAAAGGATCACTTGAAAAAACACAAATTTTAAAAAGGATTGTTTGAAAAATTGCAAAATTTTGACAGATAATTGCAGGGGAAAACGCGAATTTTGTCAAAGGGCTGCAGAAAAAGCAAAAATTTCATCAAAGGATCGCAGGAAAAGCACAAATTTCATCAAAAGATCGCGGGGGGAAAAGCTCTAATTTCCTCAAAGTGCCATGCAAAAAATGTGAATTTTGTCAAAAGATCGCAGGAAAAGCACAAATTTCATCAAAGGGTCACGTAAAAGACACAAATTTTGTGAAAATATTGCAGAAAAAGCACAAATTTCGTCAGTGGATCACGTAAAAAAGTCAATTTCGTCCTCATTTTTTAGGCAAAATCACCCACCCCCTCAAAAGTTTTACTCCTAAAAAGTGCTTGAAATAGTCAGGTGTGAATTTTATATAGTTTATTCCTGATATAGTCTACAATGTTGATGTGTGGTGTGATATTACGTATATACTGTATATGTATTAAAACATGAATAGGTAGGTGTATTACATATGAATAAAAATTCTTATATTTTTTGAAGAAAATCACCTAGGCTTGAGTATATCCGTATGCATAAAGTTTTTTTTTTTATCTGTATCGTTTAATTTTAATAGGTATGTGCTAGGTTATATTTCTAATATTCGTTTAGGCTTATGGAAGAAGAAGAACGTATTTACTGGGAAGAGAGACGACGTTATGAAGATGAGCTCGAGTATTATGAATGGCATCGTCGATTTGGACGTGGACCACAAATGGGCCCACCTATGCCGCCACCTCCACCCCCTAGAGCTTACATGATGGGAATGCCTGCTGGAAATATGGGACCTCCTACTGTAAGTCATTAAGTTTTCTTTTAGGAATTTTCTTCAATTAGTTCTTTAACAGAATTCTCACTTGGATTTATTTTTGACTTTTGTAGAGGAGGCCAGATTCTGTAGATGATCGTCATGTCATGGCAAAACATACACAAATTTATCCAAAGGAGGAAGAGTTAAATGCTGTGCAGAAAATTATAACAAATTCTGAAAAGGCCTTGAAATTAGTTTCAGATTACTTGACTGAAAAGGTTGAGATCAAGAAGTAAGAACTGATATAATTTTGTTGAACGAATTGTTTATTTGAAATGCAATTTAGATGCGGTTTAGAAAATTTATATATATATATTCTGTATTTATTTTTTGTTTTTGTTTTTCCAGAGAAGTAGTTTCTCCTGTCAAACCAGCAACTGAAGAGAAAAAAGATGCCAAACCTGGCGAGTAAGTGTATACTTTTCTACTTTAACCCTTTGCACTCCGCGTTATTTTGTGTATAGGCTACCAGCCACTTCACGCTATTTTGACTGTGGGCTACCAGCAACTCTGCATCATTACACAAATATTTTATTCAGTCGGCACTACTTTTTTAAAAGAAGTTTCCTTCAAGTACAAAAATTTAAAAATGCTCTGATTAAATAAGGCAAATTTTATTTTCCTTTGTTACTGGTGCCAAAAACAAATTTTGCTAGGAAAAATGATATCGGCGACAACTTAAACTATCATGTCGTTGCAGCGGTGACAAGAGTTTTTAACTTACCTTACAATGTTGTCGCATCGGTGACAATGGAGTGCAAAGGGTTAAAGAAAATTATGTAAAAGTGTAAGCATGTAATTTTTAATTCTACACAATAGTCAGTTGTGCCAGATGTGCACTTCAACCTTTATTTTGAATTTCATCCTATAGATGCCGCAATATAACTATCATGAGGGAAATACAGCGTAGCTTGTTGGCCAATATATATATATGAACCTAATCCGTACCAATTTATCTCATGGTCTAACTCAGCCATTCTGAACCTGCGGGCCGGCTGGCATTGTATGTGCTGCCTTAGATACGTGATCATCAGTCCATGTCCATAAAATGGTTTAAGACCTTTGCTGTTGTTTTATATATTTTCCTGGGGAGACAAAACCTGTCCTTTTGATTTATAATAAATTTAAAATTATATTAGAACATTTTAAATGCATTTGTTTCCCCGAAAGCTATTACTTTTTTACATACATTCCAATTTGTGCTATGTATTTCTGCAATTGTTTAAAAAAAAATTTGCAGTGAGCAAAAAAACTGATTTATTAGAGAAAGTATTCTGATTTTGCTTCTTTAAAACTTGGAAGATCTGAATTTTTATATTACGTTTTATTCTTACTAATACTGCTTTTCAGGGTTGAACATTTGCTTTAGAAGAAATAGCACCAAAAAAAATTATAGTACCATTTCCAAACGAACTTCGCGACATGTTTCTTGTTTGGAAATCGGGGTGTTTAAATTTGCTATTTTTTACATATACTCCTATTTGTGCTACAGTGCTGAATACATTTAATATTCAACACTAAAGAATTATTATTTTAAATTAATTAAATTTGTGCTATGTATTTCTGCAATTGTTAAAAAAAAAAAAAAAAAAAAAAAAAAAAAAACCTTTTTACAACAGAATCCTCTCTCACAGGTAAACTTAAATTTTCCTGTCCCTGAGAAAACCGTAACCAAACACAAATCCAGGGTTCGCACAGACTCCTTAGACTCCTTGGAAACTCCTTAGAAATGAAAACATTTCCAAGTAGTACTTAGAACTACTTAGATAAGCAAACCACTACTTAGAAACTCCTTATATTCTATTGCGGCTTCGGACGCAAGTGATATTGTTGCCGAGGGAAAAAAAATCGCGATTGAAAAATTCACGGTAAATCCTTTATGCACGTCATTCATCTGAAGCACAACATTGATTGGGTAGGGTAGGGTAATCTTAATAGCAGGGCTCCCACTAGGTCCGTTTTTCAATTATTAGGTCCGTAAAGTCCGTTTTTCGACACTTTTAGCCGACCTTTATTTTAAATTTTATCGATGTTTGGCATTTAGCCAAGAATCTCGGAAAAATCGCGTTTCCCGCAAATATGTTCCAAAAAATACCGTCAAATTTCGTCATTCGATTGCGGGAAAAATTCGTAAATTTTGCCAAAGGATCGTGAAAAAACATGAATTTCTCCTACAGATCGCGGGAAAACTCGGATTTCTTAAAAAGACACGAATTTCTTAAAAGACAGCGAAAAAACGCGAATTTACTCAAAAGGATCACGAAAAAACGCTAATTTCGTTAAAGATCGAGAAAAAAAGCAGATTTCCTCTAAAAATCATATAAAACGCGAATTTCTTAAAAGATCGCGAAAAACACGCGAATTTCCTCAAAGGATCGCGAAAACACGCGAATTTCCTTTAAGGATCGCGAAAAAACTGCAAATTTCGTCAAAAGATCGCGAAAAACACGCAAATTTTGTCAAAGGATCTCGAAAAAGATGCAAATTTTGTCAAAGGATCGCGAAAAACATGCAAATTTCGTCAAAGGATCGCGAAAAACACGCAAAAGTCGTCAAAGGATCGCGAAAGTGCGGTTTCCATCAAAAGATCGCGAAAAAAGCGAATTTTGCCAGAAAGTCGCGAAAAAATGGAATTTCTCCCTGAAAATCGCGAAAAAAAAACGCGAATTTCATCATAAGATCGCGAAAAAAATGCGAATTTGTCAAAATTTCACCTTTAAAGAAAGCGATTACCGCTGTTCTAAAAGAATAAATTCAAAACTTGTTATATTTTTTTCTTGTATAACCATTTTCTTGTATAGCATTTAGCATTCTTTTTTTTTTTTTTTTGCCTTTTAAAATTTTCTTTAAGATGTATCATGCATGTGATATTCATAAGTGTTTAGGGTTTGACTAATCTCTATTTATATGACCTAGGGGTGATTTTAGTCAGAATTTTCCGAAAATGTTAGGCATTCATTTCCGAAAAATTTTTAAAAATCGGTCACCAATCCGAAAATTCGGACATTCAGTCGCCGAAAAAAATAAATTTTGTCAATCGTTTGCAGAAAAATAGCCAATTTCGTCAAAGGATCGCGAGGAAAACTCCAATTTCGTCAAAGGATCGCGGGGAAAACGCCAATTTCGTCAAAGGATCGCGGGAAAACGCCAATTTTGTCAAAGGATCGCGAAAAAGTGAAAATTTCGTCAAATAATCGGAAAACCCCCGCAAATTTCGTCAAAAGATCGCGAAAAACCCCACAAATTTCGTCAAAATATCGCGAAAAACCTCACAAATTTCGTCAAAATATCGCGGAAAAACCCACAGATTTCATCAAAATATCGCGAAAAAAACCCACAGATTTCATCAAAAAAATCGCGAAAAAACCCACAGATTTCGTCAAAAGATCGCGAAAAAACCCACAGATTTCATCGAAAGATCGCGAAAAAGCAGCAAATTTCGTCAAAAGATCGCGAAAAATCGACAAATTTCGTCAAAAGATCGCGAAAGAAACCACAAGTTTCGTCAAAAGAGCGTGTATAAACTCACAAATTTCCTCAAAAGATCGCGAAAAAACGCGAATTTCGTTAAAGAGCCAAGGAGAAAACGCATAGCTAGTGTCGGGAGTAGATTTCACCCTCCCCTCCCTCTCTGGTGTAACTTTTCAGAAGATTTGCTGTGAATTTCCGAAATTTTTTTTACTCAGATCACCCTGTGACATGACCATTGGTCACTGCATAAAAAAGTAGATTGTCAATTTTGTATTTAAACTTACGAAATCAATAAGCAATATATTGTGAATACTGTGCAATTTCAGTACTAACAATTATATTCTAATAGAGTAAAATTTGTTTTTGAAATGTTTTTCTCTCCAAATTGGGCATTAAAAATTGGAGTGTGCATACCACATAACGATGAAGCACATAAAAGCAACAACAAAAAGTGGCAAATCCTTAAAATTTTTTGGACTCCTTGGATTTTTCGGGTACTCCTTAGATTTTTTCTTCCCAACTCTGTATGAACCCTGCAAATCATACAATTATGTTCAATATATATATATATATATATATTTTTTTTTTTTTTTTTTTTTTTTTAAATAAAACAGTTGAAATATCTAATAATTTTATAGTTTTTCTTTATGTACTGTTTATTTCATTTTTAGTAAATTATAATTTTATATTTTATTATGCTGAAAATTTTGGATAACTAACTGCAAAAGAAGTTCTGTTTGTATTCGTAGGAGGGGTGGGGGATCACTCAAAAGGTTAAAGGCCCAGTAGCAGAAACTATCCAGCACGGCAGCGGGCGCAGCAGATTATTTTAAACCCTTGCAGATTAATCCACCAGCTTAAAAAAAAAAAAAAAAAAAGCTGGTCTTAAAAAAAGTTGAAATTTACTTTGTTTGTAGATTTATGGTATTTGTTTCATAATTTATCATTTTTCTTTATAAAGGCAAATTTTTCTTATTTTATGGGATATTGTTTTAGTAGGCTTAGTCTAGCATTGGGTCGCAGATAAATTTTAGTATGCTGCCAACTGACACGGAAAATTCTGCTTCTGGGGTTAAAGGGACTTAATAGATTCTTATGTAACCAGTGATGATGACTGCAGACCGGTAAATTTTCATGCTTTTACTGGTCCTTGGGACCAGTGGCTTTTTTCAATTCTACCTCTGGTTGATAGTGTAATGGTAAAGTCTTCATCTTGCATGCAGAAGATTGTGGGTTCAAACGTCTCAGGCAGAACTTTTAAAATTTTGATTTTTGTTATTACTTTTTTTTTTAGATGGATTTAATTAAAAGAAAATTCCCTCTCTTTTTTAGCCATTTTAAAGGCGTTTTTTCTTTTGCGTAATGGTAATTTTTAATATTTTATTTTTCAAGACTGAGAATATCTGGAATTTCAGTCTGAAACCAATATTTTTGATTGCTGCTGCCATCAACTGGCCATGTTTTGAAATAATAGGGCAACTTTTTTAGGTAGCTTTCATTACAAAAAGCTACCTATTGCAGCCGTTCGGAGGAAAGCGATTTCAAAAAATTTTGGTATATTTTCATCGATCATGACCCCCAGATCCCGAAACCACCCTCCGTTCAAAAGTTAATATATATATATATCTGACCTTTGTCATACTGTAACTCTCGAATTTATGAACCGATTTGGATGTAATTCGGTATGTACATAGTACATACCAATGTCTCGACCGAGTTCGTTGGCCAGCTTCATCCGCCATTTTGTTTCAAAATGGCGGCCATTTAAAATTTTCTTAAAAATTTTAAATTTGAAATGTGGTACCAAAGAATTGAAAATGGAAAAATATTTTTTTCTTATGTATTTGACCTTTATACAAAGATTCCGGAGCAGTTTTTGTTTCGTCTATATCTTAAAAAATGGTTGAGTTATAGCATTTTGAATTTCTAGCGTGGCTGACATTTTGAAACGTCCTGAAGTTTGTCACGCGATAAAAGGCGTATTTATGAACTGATTTGGATGCAACTTCGTTTGTACATAGTACATACCAATGTCTCGACCGAATTCGTTGGCCAGCTTCATCCGCCATCTTGTTTAAAAATGGCAGCCATTTAAATTTTTAAGAAAAATTTAAATTTGAAATGTGGTACTTGAAAATTGAAAAAATATTTTTTTTTAATGTATTTGACCTTGATACAAAAGATTCGGGAGCAGTTTTTGTTTTGTCTATATCTCAAAAAATGGCTGAGTTATAGCATTTTGAATTTCTAGCGTGGCTGACATTTTGAAACGTCCTGATATTTGTCACGTGATAACAGGCATATTTATGAACCGATTTGGATGTACTTTGGTGTGTACATAGTGCATACAAATATCTCGACTGAGTTCGTTGGCCAGCTTCATCCGCCATCTTGTTTCAAAATGGCGGCCATTTAAAAAAATTTAAAATTTAAAATGAGATACCAAAATATTAGAAAATGAAAAAGATTTTTTTTGTATGTGTTTGACCTTAATACAAAGATCCCGGAACAGTTTTTGTTTCGTCTATATCTAAAAAAGTGGCTGAGTTATAGCGTTTTGAATTTCTAGCGTGGCTGACATTTTAAAACGACCTAATTTTTGTCACGCGATAACAAGCGTATTTATGAACCGATTTGGATGTTACTTGGTCTGTACATAGAACATACCAATGTCTCGACCGAGTTCGTTGGCCAGCTTTATTCGCCATCTTGTTTCAAAAGGGTTGCCATTTCAAAAAAATTAAATTTAAAATGAGGTATTAAAAAATTGGAAAATGAAAAAGATATTTTTATGTGTTTGGCCTTGATACAAAGATTCCGGAGCAGATTTTGTTTCTGAAAATTTGTTCTTTTGTTTATATCTTAAAAAATGGTTGAATTATAGCACTTTGAATTTCTAGTATGGCTAACATTTTGAAACGATCTTGTATTTGTCACGCTATAACACACGTATTCGCCTATTTCCATGTGACAAAGCATGTGGATAGTATACATCAACATCTCGGCCAAATATAAGTTACTTTAAATAAAAGCAGCTTGGATAAAGCTGACTAATTTCGTGAAATTCACATTCATAATGATTTAGTATTGATAAAAATTAGTATTGAATCTCCTATATTCGGTTTCCACTAAATTGAGCTTCGTGTGTTTGAATAATATAAGTTGGCTTTTTTAAAATAAGGTATTTGAAAGCTACCTCTTCTTCCCGGCACTGGCCAGAAGGGCTTTTTTTCATCTTGTTGGAAGAATTATTCAGGAATCGAATTTTAATAGATACATACTTTTTTTTTTTTTTTTTTTTTTTTTTTTGCGACACCTAGTGAGTGTGAAAGTCAAGCAATTAATATGGATTTTTTCCTGAATTATTTGAACATTTTATTGGAATTGCTGCATTCAAAAATATTCAGATTTTTTAATTATATTTAAATAATTATTCTTTAATATTTTTTATTTGATTTAAGATTTAAAAATATTTTTCTAATTGTTTTAAAATGTAATGATGCTGGCATTTATGTAAGGGTATAATTAATTTAAGGATAGGGTGTTTTAAAAGAGATATTAAATGAAACTCTCTGTGCAATCTGTGATCACACTTACCCACTTGTTTTATAATGGTTTAAATTCTATATTTCAATCTTTTCACATGAACTGAAAATTTCTGCAGGTTTTTTTTTTTTTTTTTTTTTCTTTTCATATGGTAAAATTAAGTTTTTTTTTCTCCTATTTTCTTCCTTCAGAAATAAGGATAATAAAGAAGCTGCTCAACCATATAGAGTTTTGAAAGGTGTAATGCGTGTCGGAGTTCTTGCTAAAGGTCTTGTTCTCACTGGTGATCTGAATGTGCAATTAGTTGTCATGTGTGCCGAAAAGCCAACCCGAACCTTGCTGGAAAAAGTAATGGAAAACCTTCCTAAACAATTGGCGGTATGTATTTATCTTAGTGCATTATTTATATTAAAATTGTTTAATATTGTCTTTAAGGCACTAATCTAAGAACAGTGAAATCCTGCCACAATCTGAAAATTTCATGATTAAAGTAAAGATGAAACATGTGTTAGCCCTTCACTGCACCATTTTTTCTATTTTTATGAAAAAAATTATTTGAAATATATATATCGATCTAATAATGGGAAAAATAGTAAAAAAAAAAAAAAAAAAAATTAAATTTCAAATTTTCCTCTAAAATTTGATATTTTATGGCATGTACCCTGTATACACAATTAGGGTTTTAAAATATTGTATTGCTATATATATATATATATATATATGTTGGGGGGGGGGGATGTAAATATTCTCAACAATGCAACTCGTCTAACTCAAGGGTTTATTGAATCGATTGTGCAATCTTATATGAAATAAAAGTACAACACGAGGAGCGTGGAAAAAAGCTAAAAATGTGTGGCAACAGTTCAATGGAAAATAAGTAAATTCAAGAGATGTTTTATGTTTTTTAGAAGTTCGATAGTGTTTATCTCAACATGAAGGTTGGAGATTGGTTAAATAAAAAATAAAAGATTTGAGTAAGAATTCTAGGTGAATTCCAGTATTTATGTAAACAAATGTATTATATTATTGATGTGGATGAACTGTTGTGATCTTCCAAGCATAATATTTGTTCAAGTTAATTATAAATGCCGTATTAAATTGATGAACTAATAGAAGCATTTATTTTATAGTTATAAGCTAAGTGAATCTTTAAATAATTTTCAGAAAGAATCCTATAAATATATATATGTTTCCAAATAAATGAGCTTAAATTAATAAATTTTATCTGCCTAACACTCTGCAAATTTTTTATATTAATATTTTTAAGTATTCTTTAAAAATAATGAAATTAAATTTTACCTTAATAGCTTGATCGAATTTTTTTTTGTTTCAGAAGAACAATTTGGAATTTTTTGTCAAATGCAGCCATCTGACATGGACAAAATAAGTGTTATTCCATTCTTTGGACTGTTCTTGTTCAGGGATAGAGATCATATTGGCCAAATTCATGGCACATAAGATGCTATGTTCAGATTTTAGCTATGTGGCACGTGGTGCAGTGAAGGGTTAAATTGCTGTTTTTTCTTTCAATCTTAGTTTCTTTGTTTTGTCATGCTATTGTTAACTTTGTCATTCAATTCTAAAAAATAATCTCTTAATTTCATCAATCAGTTGGGTGGGTTAAGGCATGACCTTCAACAATACCGGCCTAAACACTGGTTTGTGACATCAGTTTAGAGAGATCTCCACTTCATTGCTGGGTGAGATCTTTGGAAAACACCATGATTCTTTATTTCTGATTTTACCTATTAAAATCAGGAATAAAGTTTTTACACAAAACGCAGTCTTCCACCCCCCACCCCCTCTTTAATAATTTTTTATGAAGTTTTAAGCATCTTTATCATAGTTTTTGCACTGATTTGCTAAAAGATCAGCGTTAATTATTACTTTTTTCACCACTGCTAAAAAAATTCTTTGTTTTTCTTTTAGTATTTCTTCATCTATTTTTTCTTAGTAAAAAACACTTAATTTTTAATATAAGAAAAAGGAAATAGCAATAGATTATTGAAGGAAAGTCTGCTTTTATTTTTGTTCATTTTTCAGTAAAATGTATTTTTAATAATTTATTTTGAATTTAAATGCTGTTACTTTTTAAACATAAACAGTTCCTTTTCTCTTTTTATTAAAGTATCTTTTTTAGTGCATATGCGTTTAAATATTGCCGGGGGGGGGGGGGGGGGGGGGTTAGCAATCTAAAGCAGATATATATTTTTAAATACATCTATTAAAGAAAGGAGCGAAAAATTTCCACGAAAAAAGCTCATCTCTTTTTGCAATTTTTTTGTTTTTCTGAATCTTTAATATTGTTTTTGAATGAATTCGTTAAAAATCAGCCTCCATTATTCATTTTTCACCCTTTCTTAAAAACTGCGTAAAATTTATAATTTTACAATGTTTATTTCTATAAATTTTCTCAGTAAAAAAAAACTCTAAAGTGTCATTTTAATATTTGAAAAAAAAATATATATATATTGAAATTACTGAAGCAAAATAAATAAAAAGTTTGCTTTTAAAGGCTTGTTTATTAATATGTACTTTTTTTCAGTAAAATGTTATTTTAATAATTTCTGTAGCATTTAAAAGCTGTTAATTTTTTGTAAATAATATTTTAACACCAGATGGTTATGAATATGTGTGGGAATAATTTAGCAATGAAAAAAAAGCTTTAAAATATGTACTAAAGTAACCTATAAATCATTATCACCTATCATTTTCCGAAGAGTTTTTTTGTTTCTGAATTTTAAGTTATTTCATTGTTTTTGGATCAAAAAGTAAAAAAGTGGAACAGGACAGAATTTAACAAAAATTATACACCCCCTCTCACCCTCCTTCTTTTTTCTTTTTTTTTTCTTTCTTTGTAATGGTTTTGTGTTTCTGAATCATTATCAAAAGTGGATAAATGCCATTCACTGTAAAACTTTCACAAAGTACAATAAGATAAGAAAACATATTATTAATTTTTAAAGTATTGTATATATTCTTTTTAATTTAAAATATTACGAGTGTCCTTTTTTTAAGCTTATTTTGTATTGTTAACCGAAAGGTAAATTTTAAGATTTAAGAACTTATATTGATACCTTAATTAATAAGAAATAATAATTTAAAAAGCTTACTTAGTTATCAATACTAATATGTAAAATAATCTTAAATATTAATACTCTAATAATTAAAATAAATACTGTATCCTTTCTGTTATTCATCAGTAAAAATACACTATATTTATTATAGAATATTCTACAATAATGTATAATTCACATACATATTACACAAATATTATTTCTTTCTTTACATTTTCTGTGTAAATATGAATTTTATGCAAGGTCTACCATGCTAAAAAAAAAAATAAAAAAAAAAATAAATAAAAATGATTTTTTATAGTAAGCTTCATTTAACTTGTAATGAAATGTTGTGATAAAAAAGAATAACTAAAACACTCGACCACATATTAACTAAAAATAATAAACAAAATAGTTTCACTTAATTGTTATTATGAACATTTAAAATAAATTTTCTGAAAAATATACTGCCACAAAGTATAATTCAAGCGTATAATTTTTTTATACTTTAATATTCTTTGTAAATAGAGTGTCTACAGAAATTCTAAAAAAAACTTCCCTGATTTTTCCATGATTTCCCTGATTATCTTTATCAGTCTTCCATGATTTTCATTATAAACAGTACACATACAGTATTTTTTCATTTATGCAGATTCCTCGTATAACACTAAAAAAACTAAAAATTGCCTAATATGCACCAAGTACCTATTGTTTGACAGGTTTATAAATCCGAACTCAAAATTGAGTCCAACAACTTCATATAGTGACCAATGGATATAGGGTGACCAGAAAATTTCCTCATTTTCTAAAAAAAATATTCAATACTAAGTCTTATCTACATCTGACGGGATAGCTAATTGGATTAAGTTGGTCAACGAGTCAGGTTATGCTAATGTATCATTTAAAATTTTTAAAAATGGGTAAATTGCCTTTAATATAAGCACTATCTACAGAAAATGAGGACATCTGATCACCTTAATTTGTGTTTAAATATCAAAAACTCATACTCATCTTTTAAAAAGAATTGGGAAAGACTAATCAGCATGTGAAAAAATATGGTATATAAAATAGACAAATCAGTCTCGTTGGCAAGGTG
This sequence comes from Maratus speciosus, assembly GCA_963932465.1. Taxonomy (NCBI): domain Eukaryota; kingdom Metazoa; phylum Arthropoda; class Arachnida; order Araneae; family Salticidae; genus Maratus; species Maratus speciosus. The sequence goes on along the minus strand of OZ010793.1, from coordinate 77,456,088 downwards.
AAAATGCAAATATTTTCGCATATAGACAAATTTCCCTAATTTTTGAGCATTTTTACAAAGTTCCCCGATTTTTACATGATTTCCAGATTCTGTAGACACCCTGAAATAAGGATTTTATAAAAGTTTATTTACTATTACTGTACTATATTACTATACTAAAACAAAATGTCTTTGATAGAAAAAAAATCTCTAAATATAGCTCCATTTTAACAGTAATGAAATAAAGCTATTAAAATGGAAAAATTAACATATAACACTTTAAATAATAAGAAATAATAATTAAAATAAAAGTTATTAAAATACTTACATTATTTTAATTATTAGCATTTAATATATATCTTTTCATTGTTCAAATAAAGAATTTACATTTTCTACAGAATATTTTATATACATTTTCTACGTCAATAAATATAATTCTATAATTCACACACATAATTATATACATATATTATTTTTCAGACTTTACTCTGTGCAAATAAGGATTTTATAAAAAAAATTACTATACTCAAGGGTCTGTCCAGGCTTTTCTCATAGGGTCCTGTTTTTGTGAAATTGCGAAGTTTTTCTTATATTTGTGAAAATTCTAGTCATAATTTTGTGAATTTTAAAATATCGATGTATTCAGGTTCTATCCTTCATATATAAAAAAAGCTAAGTAATATGCTCTTTGGTGAGTTCAACTGTTTATTTTCAGGCCAGATTTTATTTTTAAATGATTAAATTTGTGAAAAGTTTAATTTGAAGGTGAAAAAATTCTGTGAAAGGTCTATTTAAGAGACAAATAATTTTGTGAAGGGTCCTGTTTTGGGATAAAATGTTTTGTGAAGGGTCCTGTTTGGGTATAAAATATTTTGTGAAGGGTCCTTTAAAGGACCTAAAGTTTTCCCCCTGTAATACTAAAACAAAATATTTTCATATTTATTTTTTAATGAAGTATTGTAACAAAAACTAATAAATGAAAAACTTTAATATATACAATACTTTGAAAAATAAATAATTATGTTTTCTTACCTTGTAGGTACTTTGTGGGTTTATAATTCCTGCGGTGAATTATGTATATCCATTTTTGGTAATGCTCTTTATCAGAGAGAAAACAATACACCTTGTGTTTCCGTCCATTCTAGTAATTTAGAATGGCATTGAAGTATCATACAAGATGTGTATTTTTGATATATTTAATAAGAAAAGTAACTGAAAATCAGAAAAAAAAAAAAAAGTGCTTTTCTTGCTCCAACATGTGAGTGAATGCCGGAATAAAGCCACGCATGCGAGGTAGAAAGAGATCCCCTTAAAAATGTGGATCTCTCTTCAGTGATGTATTGCCACCAAGCTGAAACCAGTTCCCAGGCCGGTATTGTCGAAGCTCACGATTAGGGGGGGGGTCGTCATGATTTTCGTCAATGCATCTCTGAAGAAAAATTGTGAATTTAACCAATTGGTCATTGAAAAAGAAAAATCATGAATTTTGTTAATTGCTGATAAAAATCATGAACAAACTTCGTCTATCAAGGTGTGGCAAAAAATGTTAATTTCTAAAGTCTGTCGCGTTTAAAAAAAATTGCTGATTTCGTCAATTTCTTGTTATAATTGTATTGTGAAATTTGTTGATCGGTCGTTGATAAAAATCGTAAATTTCAAAATGCAAAATTTGTCAAAGGATCTCAAACAAAAAAAAAAAAAAAAAAAAAAAAAAAAAATCCGCAAATTTCGTCAAGGAAAATAGAACAAAACACTAATTTCGTCAAAGGATTGAGGGGAAAAAATTTTGGGGATTTTTTTTTTTTTTTCCACAATCTTTTGACAATTTTCATCAAAGTATCGAAAAAAACCACTCCAAATTTCGTCAAGGAATCGTGGAAAAAACTCAAATCTGGTAAAAGGATCACAGAAAAAAAGCGAATTTTGTCAAAGGACCACAGAAAAAACTCATTAGCACCGTGAAGAAATCTTGAAAAAGAAAAATCGTGAATTTTGTTAATTGCTGATAAAAATCATGAACAAACTTCGTCTATCAAGGTGTGGCAAAAAATGTTAATTTCTAAAGTCTGTCGCGTTAAAAAAATTGCTGATTTCGTCAATTTCTTGTTATAATTGTATTGTGAAATTTGTTGATCGGTCGTTGATAAAAATCGTAAATTTCAAAATGCAAAATTTGTCAAAGGATCTCAAACGCAAATTTCGTCAAGGAAAATAGAACAAAACACTAATTTCGTCAAAGGATCGCAGAAAAAAAATCCGAATATTATCAAAGGATTGAGGGGGAAAAAATTTGGGTTTTTTTTTTTTCCCCCACAATCTTTTAACAATTTTCCTCAAAGTATCGAAAAAAACCACTCCAAATTTCGTCAAGGAATCGTGGAAAAAGCGCGAATCTGGTAAAAGGATCACAGAAAAAAAGCGAATTTTGTAAAAAACTTGTTGTGTGTGTTTTTACGAAAAAACTCATAATTAGCACCGTGAAAAAATCTCTCTCCCCCCTCCCCCCGCTGCTGTAACCTTCCAGAAAATTTTCTGTAAATTCCTGTTTTTTATTCATAATCACCCCCTGTTCTGTGCTTTCTTCAGATAACATCACACGCCGACAAAAATCTATGTTTATTATGATACATATAGTTTTTAATTTGAAAGAATATACAGAACTAACTTTTGAAAAAACAGGTTAACCCGAACCCAACCTGCAGGAACCTAAAGTCTGTCCGAAACGAAAGCAATCTGAATTAACCCGATTTGCAGTGTAAAAGGCAGCAACCAACCTACCTACCTACCTCTGATTAATTCGAATTTTGTGTGCTATTATGTCTCATTTTTAAAGGTTGGCAGGTCTGTCATCATTCGAAAAATTCAGATGTAACAATATCGCGAATTTTGAGAAATTTTCTCTGAAAATAATAGATTTCGTCAATCGTTCTCAGAAAAAAAATCTTGCCAATTGTTTGTAGAAAAATTTTTATCAAATAATTGTATCAGAAACACTAATTTCGACAAAGAGTTGCGGGAAAAAACATTAATTTTGTTAAAGGGTTATAGAAAAAGTTCTAATTTCGTCAAAGGATTGCAGAAATAATACAAATTCTGCCAAAGGATCAGAAAAAACCCCTCAAATTTTATCAGAGAGCTGCGAAAAGAAAACTGAAATTTTGTTCTGAGTGACGTATGTGAAACATTGATTAGCCATAATGTATAAACTGCTGTTTTAAGTGGCATGTTAAAATTTCAATGGGGCAACTGTCTAAAACTGCTGGGTATGACACTGCATCAGAATAGAAACTTTCTTTTTAGAATAATTTATTATATTTGTATATATTGCCTCTCCCTTTCCCCATGAAGCAACATTTAAACAAAAATATTGTTGGTTGATTATTTTGTTGTGCCATATAACACAACCTTCTTAATTGCCTTGTATGTTCATTTTCTGCAATCATGCCTGATTAAACTAGCTACTTCTTATAATCAAGAAATTTGAGGAATAAAAGCATAGTGTGGCCTTTATAATTTGACTGGATATTTGCTGCACTCCTAGTTCAAAGAAAACATTCATATTCTGTTTTTTAAAATGTTATTGTTAGATTAGCATACTATAGCATTCTTTATCTTTTGCCAGACTGTCGCACCTGATGAGAAGTATGAAGTCAAAAGTTGTGTTGAAGAAGCTGCTATCATAGTTTCATCAATGTCTGAACCAAAGATCACTGTTACTGTTACTTTGACTTCTCCTGTTATGCGTGAATCAAACACTGAAACTAATGCAGCTGGAGGTATGTTTTACTACTTGTGGATATTTATGCTAAATACATAGTATCTAAAAAACCAGTAGAATTTTTTCAGTAATTAATAAAGTAACTATTTTTGAATGACTGCAACAATCTGAATTATCATTTAACATTAAAGCAGCATTTTGTTGTATATTAGTGTTATTCTAGAGTACTTAAAATGTAATTGTCAAAAAATCGTTAGCATGTAAAAGTTTATTATGTGCACTAAATTTTAAAAATATGCATTAAGCAGTGTTAAGATATTAAGTGATAAGTTTCTAAATTGTAATCCTTTATGCAGAGCCTTTAACTTATTAAGCTTATGTTATTTCTGTACTAGCTACCTGTATGCAATTACAATTTGCCACATCCCGTAAGGATTTTGTGTATATTGTACTGTGATTCCTCATGTACAGTAGATTCTAGTTAATTGGATCACATTGGCATTAGCATGATTTGTCATGATAAAAATCGTGTGTCCCAATTATCAAAAGCCCTCCCCAAAAAAGGGGGCAAATATTTGTATTAGTAGTTTTAAGTAAGAAAAATAGTCTAAGTAATTTGTTTTTCATCTGAGATACTATTCGTTAAATTAAATATTTTTCACATTTAACATGTTCTGTTGTGAATGTTTAATGTTAATTGATGTTAAATCTTTTAAAAATCAAATGTCATATGGAAAATTAAGGGTAATTTTAAGATGCCTGCAATTCCAAAGTATGTGAGCCAATCTTGGTGTCACCCAATTGAAAGTATGTTTATCTTATTGGCATATGTATGTTGTACATTATTTTTGGTGCTTTCTTTTTATAGGGGCTTTGACATAACTAAGCCTTAAAAAGGGTGTAATTTCTTGTCAAATATTATAAACTGTCATGAAACTATGACCTGTGAAAAATTTCTTCATCTTTGTGACTTATTTACGTATTAAACTTCTCGATGTATGTATTAAATAGTATAAATGGACAAATTGTTTGCACATTTGATATGCTGATTAATAGAGGTTCCTGGAAAGTGCTTTTGAAAATTTTCTTACCAATTTATCTATTCTACCAAGGCCCCTATAAATAAGAAGTATCTTATTAATTGGTAGCTTTATTGCTAATTATCGGCAATAAATTTTATTCTAAACCCTATTTAATAGAACCTCATTGTCCAAATAGTTTTTTGCAAAAACAGCTGTTATTATAAATTTAATGGTTTAAATTATCAGAATTATTTTATGGCTAAAATATTTCCTGTAACTTTCTGCCATAATTAATCAATTTTAATACTACCCTTATTATACAAATTACTTTTAATGAAAAAAAAATCAATCTTGTCAGTTGACTGCATTTTATCTCTTTTTAATCCCTTCCTTCCCGGATGAAATTAATTTTAGGTAGCATGTATCCACTAGTAGATATGTGAGGAGGAGGGCAAAAGGGGTTATTGTTAGTATATTAATAGAAACACTAATGTTAAATAAAATTGCAGAAAAAACTACACTCCATTGAAGATGTTTAGAAGTGAATATTCCTATTTAGATTGGGTCGAGGTATAAAGTTGAAATAAAAGATATATTTAAAAAATTATGTTTTCTGCTTTTAAGCCAGGGTGTCTACAGATTCTGGAAATCAAGGAAAAGTCAGTGAATTTCGTAAAAATGCTCTAAAATCGGGGAAATTTGTCTGCATATGAAAATGTTTTCTCCTTGCCATTGAGACTAATTCGTTTCCAAACAGGCAATGTTTTGTGCAATTTTTGGTTTTCTTCCAAATTTGATAATAGCAAGTTGGACAAGTATGTTATACAAGGAAGGAGCATACATTAAAAAGTACTTAATAAAGGAGAGCTTTTTTTTTTCACAATTTCTGTAGTCATCCTGTAAGCATTTAAAATATTTTGTTCTTATACTAAAAATTAAATAAGACTTCCTTTTCCCATCGAATGCTTCAACTTTATCAGAAATAATTTTGAATATTTTTCAATTGTAACTTTCAGAAATTTGTATAAGATGTTCTCTTGCGTCTATAATTCATCAAAATATTTAATCTTGCATAAAGTGTATTTTATAGGTCTTTTTTATCTAGTTTTAGCAGATTATATTACTATCAAGAAAGTTTAAATTGTAACTTTAGCTTTATGTGGTATGTTATACATAATATCCCAGTGTGCATTCAAGAATGCCATTTACTTTTCATTAAGTTTTTTAAGTCCAATTAGCATGTATTTATTGTTGTACAACCTGATTCAATTTTTTCTTTTTTTCATTTCTGTACTGCTTTAATATAATTTCCCCCTTGCATCGTTTAAGTATCCGCCATATTATTTGTGTAAGGTTTCATGCATGTCCTAATTATGTTAAAAAAATTTATAAAGTATGTTATTTTCTTTCAATTCTTGAAAATTTTAGCAATATTGATATAGAATTTATAAGAACTAGATTTTTAATAAAACTTTATTTCTAGTTAATAGTATTTTTTATTGCATAAAAAACCTTAGTTTTTATATATTGTTCAGTCATTCAAAAAAAAAAAAAAAAAAAAAGGTTAACTTTAAATTTTAAGTTAACAATTATTCTTTAAATTTACCCAAATGCTACACTTTTAAGTGTGGAAAGTAATCTATGTATTTTGTTTAGTTATCTACTTTTTCAAGTACTCACTCTAGGGGAACATCTTCCTGAAGTTTTGAATGCTGTGGGTGGCTGACCTGGAAGGATTTTTGATCACCCTGGGGGGATGACATTTGTGTGCTGCTGTAATGTAATTTAATTAATGTTTTGTTTTATGCATTCTTTTCCTTTGTGTATTTAGGATAGTTCACTATTTAGATCATTTAATACTCTGCTTAAAATCAGCATATTAATAGATGAGCATATTTTTTCTTAGAATGTAAAAAAGATTAAGAATTTCGCTTTTCTGTATCATGCTTTATTAAGACAATAGTTCTAGTTACATTGCTGCTTAATTTCTGCATATTAATTTTGAAGAAAACTCTGGTAATGTGTATATGATATGCTTTTCATATAAATGCCATTTTCCTCAGCCAAAATTATGTTATTACTAAAAATTATTGCTGCATTACCAAAAATAAAATTCTAGTAATTTAAATTAAGTATTAAAGTTTTTCTAATGATTAACAGTAAGTTATTCTTTATATTATATTGGTGGTGGTGTTATTTAACGCCTTCTTGGGTTTTTTATTTATTTTTTATTGATGAAAAATGTTCTATCTTGAATTTGATAAGGTAAAATATTTTTGTCAGTAAGCAGTTTTTTACTTGACCTACTGGTGGTCATACACGTAAAATTCCATTCACAGACTCGCGGGTTTTCGTACAATGTACATGTTTGAAAAAACAGTCTGATAGTAATTTATCAAATGTATTTCTTTTGAGTTATTTAAGATAAATACCTGCATAAAAAGAATTATTAAAAATACATGAAAACAGCTTTGCAATCTTTCTTGGCCGTTAGATAAACCATAAGTGTAATGTCATTTTTGCTGCTTTGAATGATTTTGATTTCTGGGAATGAAGACAGTTCCCCACATATATTAATTTCATCCACAATTAGCTGTAACATAGAAACATCAAGATAATATTTGAAATACTGAATCAAATTATCATTACTAAAATTTACCCGTATTCTAGAGTTTTCTGTAAAATTGAAACGAGGATGAGCAAGGGATGCTGCTCTTTTTTCCTTAAACCCCACGTACTTACTAAGCTCATATCATCACTCTTCAATTTGAAAGCAATAAACATATGCATTCGATATGCTGATTAATTTTTTAACTGTGTTAAATAAAAACAAACGTAAGTAGGTGGAGATTATTTCTAACAGTGCTGTGCTGTTTTCTGAATACACTGTTCCATATTCCAAGTATCTTTTTCTTCCCCTTCCGGTCTAAACTATTCATAGGAAGATAAATGTGTGCAAGTTTATAACTCTCCTTTATGGAAGTGATCAGGAGCTGATGTAATCTCTATTTTTAATTGTATTTCCTCTTTTCATCCAGAGCTACAGGAATGGCGATGACTTTACACCAAACAGTAAGATGAATGTGTGATAAGTAGAAAAACTAAAAAAATTTCCCCTCCAGGCATCAAACAGTGATAATGCAGCACTAATATCATTGGCAAAAGGAAATAAGATACTTTTCGGTTAGCCGGGCGCCAGTGTTATATATAATTTATATACATACATATATGTAAATATACACATATATGTGTATATTTACATACATGTATGTATATATAACAATTTATATATATGTATATTTACATACATCTATGTATATAAATATGTATATATAACACTGGCGCCCAGCTTACCGAAAATAATCTATGTATAGACTTTTTTCTCTGTCTAAAATATATTCAACCTTGCATTTCATTTTTAAAAAAGGCTTAAGTTTGTAATTATTAGTGTATGAAGCTCTAAACTTAGGCTACATCATTAAACTAAATAATCAAATATATTTTGTACATGGGAAGTAATTTTCAATTTTTTCAACAAGCCAAATAAAATTGACTTTATTTTAAATTTTTAATGTCAAACAGTTTTGTGTAGTTGTTGTGTATATATATAGTTGTATGTTTCTTCGTTTGATTTTCAATGAAGTGTTATAATAGTGTTATTTCTATAGTATTTGTAGTGTGTAAGATTAAATTTTAGTAGCAGCACACTTGTGCAGCCCCCCAATAGGTCAAACACCCATTCCTTTCAGTCTTGTGCTAATCTCAGTCTTCTATCATCTGGTTTTCTAGAGACTGTTAAAGACCCTCCGGATGTACTGGACAGGCAGAAATGCCTGGACGCCTTGGCCGCCTTACGACATGCCAAGTGGTTCCAGGTTTGCAATTTTCTTTACTTTTCAGCCTTATGTATGTACGCTCTGTTATTAAAATGATTATGTTGAAATGATAGTTGCTGTATGACGTTGAAGTATAAAAACCTAAAATAAACGGTAATATTTTTTATTTACATCAAGATCTATGTTTCAAACACTTATTCGACATAAACCGTTCTTCTCTAATCTTTTATAAGCTCGTGCAGTGATACCTTTTATCCTTTTTCTTATCTTTTGTAATCTATATTTCAGTTCTCTAAAAACCTTTTCTTTAATCTCTCATTTTCTCTTTTTCCCCTTCCTCACAAGTACTTAATTTAGTGACAAATGCTTTGTTTTATTTATATATTGTAAAAGGGTACTGTTAAATATCTGTAAAAGCATCAATATGGATAGTGTTTATTCAAATATACTCTTTTTATTTTTATAATTTTGATGTCTAGTTATTCTATACTTCTAGTTTTGACTGAATTATCTAGTCTTAAACACTTCTTACTTTACATTTCATGCATTAGTTTGATAACTTTGAATTTGTTTGCAAATGAAACTTTAATATACTATTTTATTCCAATACAAATTACAGTAACTTGTTAAAATTTCTTTTGTTTTATTTTCAAAATGATTTCATATCAGAGATGTCTTTATCGCATTTTTTTTTATATTATTCACTTGACTTATTGTTTTTGTAATAGTAATCATTTTGATATTCATAAATTTAAATTAAAATGGTATTGTTTGTTTTACGTTAGGAATTTAGTGTTACATTATTGTTGGATTGGGGGCGGGGATATTTAGCTGTGTTCAGTTAATTTGACTAACATCTCCGAAACATACTGAATCATTTAAATAAAAAACTTAGTACATGAAGAAGGGAAAAAAAAATCAAAACAATGTATTAAGTTTTGCCAAAATTTCTTAGCATTGTTTTGTGTATACTTAAGGATTTCACTGTAGTGCAAAATAATGCTTCGCGAAAGTTTTAGTTTATGTACAATAATCTGTTTGAAACATAGTTACACTGTCTAGAAAAGTAAGCGTTGTATAACAAAAATAAAACGGTGTTGTCTGTAGGTTATTAGTTGTTGCAAGTGTCATCTTGCTCGACATGAGGCTGGAAAGTCCAAAAAAAAAAAAAAAAAATCAAGAAAATTCAGCAAAATGAAATCATGCAAAATGTATAATTCATTTTATTCAGTTAAATGTGATTATGGATAATATTTTCTTTTTTTACAAAGCGTGGTAATACTAGTTGAAATTTGAGTATCCATAATCACTTTTCCCTAACTAAATTCAATTAAAATGTTAATCAGACCTAATATATATGCAGTAATGCTAAATCAAAAACAAATACAGTTAATTTATAAATACTTTCAAATGAGCATTTAAAGAAAAAAAAGGGCTATGGCAGATAAGAGATGAATATTTCTGACTTTTAAGATACTGCTGCAAGATTTGCATATATATGTGGTCTAGATAAAACAAAACGGTAAATTAAAAATTTTATTATTAGCAGTTTTATCGTAGCATACCTGAATTTGCTCATGGTTGATCTCTTGAAACATCTTTTTTTTTTTAGTTTTACTCTGGCTAAGTTTTAATGTATTACCAAAGCACAAAAGTTTTTTTAATTCCTTACGTGACAATTGACTTCTATAGCTGAATATGACATTAAGAACATATATAATTATATTCGTAGTATATTATTAAACACAATTAAAAAATAATCTTGATTTGTGTCTGTTTTACTGTAAAAGACCAAACCAATAAAAACAACCATGTTTGTCATCAAAGACCCTTGTGCCCAAACTTCTATTAGACTGCCTAGAAAAGTAAGCATAGTATATAATAAAAATGCGATTGTCATTTTGCTCGACATGAGGCTGGGGGAAATATATATATAAAGAAGAAAATTCTGTAAAATACCTCCCAGTCTTCTATTTTGAATCTTTCAATGGATCATTTACAAAATACACTTAGTTAATTTATCACTTTTTTTTTTTTTTTTTTTTTTAAACTGTTTTCAAATTATAGATCATGACCCACTTAACTCTATCAAACTCAATATGTTACAACTTTAAAGGAGAAGACAATCTCTAAAAATATAGATCAATTGCTTTGTGGAGTGTTATATTAAACTTTGCATAAAGAGTTTTTTAAGGTTTAATTTATTAGCAAGTTTAAACTTTAATATTAGACTTTCTCATTGGTACAAAAACATTTATTCAATTGTCTTCTAAACAGTATTTTTATTCATAGTTTAAAAAGGAAAAGGGTTTTGTTTTATTATTCCCTTTTCTTTTTTTTAGTTAGCATACAAGCTAGCATACAGATTTTAGCATCTTCATATATATGCTTTTCTCTAGGATAGAAGTAGATAAAATCTTTTATGTCTGAAAATTATTTATCTTATATTTTTGTGTATGCTGCACTGTCGTGTGACATATTTATGATTTTTTAATTCTGCTAATTGAGAAAGAAACTGTAATAAATTCGAAAAAGATTTTAAAACAAATTTCATTTTAATAAAACCTCACCAATTATAATTAATATTGCATAATATTTACAATGGGTTGCTACTTGGTTTTTGACTGTTGGTATGGAAAATGGTTGTCTAGTGATCATATTTACAAAGGCCAGGATGGGAAGGCTCCATAGATAAATCTAAAGGTAAATGTTACCACCTATTAGAAAAGTACAAAGAAACATGTTCTGTTTTTGTGCATGAACTGTTGCTCTCTTTTATTCCAGAATCTTCACTAATTCATTGAGAATTTACTCCAACTGCAGTGGGAACATTTAAATATCACATTTTTAGTCAAAAAATGATAGACAGTGTTTCACTGTGAGCTAGTGAAGAAAATTGCTTGTAATGTAGGTTGAAACAAGTATTAAAATAATAATCTAGCTTGTTTGGAATAGATGTGGATGACCTGGCAAGTTAGCAGCAGTTTAAAGATACACATGCCCACTTGAAAGTTAAATGAATGGTATCCCGATTATGAATATTCTGCGATTTTTTTAAATGCAGATATTTACTTATTTTGCCCTGTTAATTTGTTTTAAATCGCCAACTGTGCAGTGCATGCATAAAGAGAGAAAGTACCTTATTGGTTCTTGAACAAAAATTTCTATCTGTTGACTTCTATAATTATAGGCTCGTGATTTTGACGTCCACAGACCTGCCAACTGCTACGAAAATCTATCTCAAACTACGATTTAAAAAAAAATAATAATAATAACACACGGATTTTTTTTTTTTTTTTTTTTTTTGTCTGCTAATATATTTTTTAGGACTAATGTTACGAAATTTCTTAAATTTTAATGTATTCCGTCCCAAAAATAAAGTCTGAAGAGAAAAAACAATCTGGGCTGCAAAACAAACTTGTAAATATCCATTAAGAGGGTTTTATGTTAAGAACTAGTGGATCATATGTTTGTAAATATTTATACAGTAATTCTCTTCCTTAGAAACAGGGTCGGCATTTTAAGTTTTTTGAGGGACAGGGTTTGAAATATTGTGCGGAATCGTGAGATTTACACGCAGAAAAGGAAGGTCCTGCATAATGAAAAATGCTGTGCAGAATTTTCCCCTGAAAATTCTTCCACACACCTATGATTCTTCTGCGAGTATATTTTAAAATTTCTAAAGTCCGAGAATTTTTTTCTTTTATTTAATTCCTTTAAATCATTTTGTGCATCTGTCAAGAAAAAAATTGAGAATTTCTTCCAAATATCCTGCAAAAATATCAGGTATTTCGTCAAAGATCTCAGAAACAAATAGGCATTATCTTCAATTGTTCGCTGAATAAAATTACTAATTTCATTGAGAGTTCAGAAAGAAATTGCAAATTGCGTCAAAAGATTTCGCAAAAAATCACGAATTTCGATAAACTACCGAGGTAAAAATACTGAATTTTGTTAATTGGTCGCGAAAATATATCAAATTTTACCGATCGGTCGCACAACTATTGTGAAATTTGCCGATCTTATCTCTTGCGATAATAAATCGCGAATTTTGACAAAAGACCGTGGGGGGGGGGGGGGGGGTCAATTTCGACAAAGGGCTTCGGTAAAAACGTGAATTTCCACAAAATATCGCGGAAATATAAAGCGAATTTCGTCGAAAGATCGTGGAAATAAAACTCAAATTTTATGGAAGGATCAGTAAGAAAACACAAATTTCATCAAAAGATCATTACGAAAACGCAAATTTCATCGAAAGATCACGGAAAGAAAACATGAATTTCGCCAAAAGATCGTGTAAACAACGCAAAATTCGTCAAAGGATCGCGGTAAAAAATGCGAATTTCGCCAAAAGTTCGAGGTAAAAAATGCAGATTTCAACAAAGAATCGTGATAGAAAAACGTGAATTACGATTGTGAAAAGAAATTGTGAATATCGTAAAATGACCGCTGGGAAAAAAAAAATCGCTAAGTATGAAAAACCAACCAACCTCCAGATTAATTTGAATTTTGTATGCTACGATTTCTCATTTTCAAAGGTTGGCAGGTCTGCATCCATTCTCAAACAATTACATTGTCCATTCCAACAGAACCCTATTGAAGTAATTTCCATTTCAAAAAGTAATTTTTATTATACATAAAATTTAGATAAGTTCATAATGTTCGGTTTCTTGTAAGTATTATACTGCTTTGCAGTTGCAAAATTTTTGTGAAATGTTTGTTGACTTGAAAAGTAACTCATAGTGAACATATTTATTTGTGTTATTTTTTACATTTAGCTAGAATTAATTTTAAAAAAAATTATCCTTCAATCTTTTGCTAATTATAACTTTCTCTTTCAAAAATGTTCAAGGAGAAATACAAACACATTAACAATTTATGAAAAACATTTAGGAAAGGATGTATCTTTGTATTTAATCTCGGACAACAGAATATGAATTAAAAAAAAAATTAAACTAATGTTGTAAAGCATGGCAACTTTCTTTTCCCTCACAGAAATTGTAAAAAAAAAAAAAAAAAAATGGACACAAAATTATATCAATAAGTATAGTTGCACCAATTTTAACTCAAAGAAAGTGCTATTATTGAGATCTGATTATTTGCGATTTCCATTCAAAATTTTTCCCAAAACTTTGAAGCAGCACAATTATGTTGATGAGATCTTGCATGTTCTCTATTAATAATAATCGTAACTTAAGTAACAAATTTTGAATGATATATTTTAATAAACTTGAGTTTTAGTTTAAGTATATTTAGTTTTAGTATATTTTGGGCGAGTTTGAAAATAATTACTGTAACCAGAATAGTTTGATATAGATTATGTAACACTTCAATAACAAAGACATAGTTTAGTCTTTATTTTTTGTATTTAAAACTTGCATCATTTCTGGATAATATAAATAATTTAACTTCATATAAATAAAAAATTGAGGTTTATTTTGTAATTTAAAAATAAGAGCTTAGTAAGAAATATTAGTTTTCAGTATGTAGTGCTTCATTGCTGATTATTGCATATTAGTTCCTTGAACGATACGAAGATTTTTGAGCCGAGGAGCCTGAGACATGTCATCCCCGGAGACATAACAGCTTTGTAATTGACAAGGTGAAATTCCTTAAACAGCCGTGCAAAAAAAATGGAAAAATAAGGGGGGAGGGGAAACGACTAAGTTCTTGAGTTCAAGTATTTAAAAAAAAGGATAAAAATTAACTGACAGATTAAAAAATGAGTTCCTTGAATTACATGTGACATCAGCATGTTTAAAAATTATGCTGCCCAAACATTTGTTTGATTACACCTTACTTAGATCATTTATTCATGCATTGTAGTTTATTGTAGATTTAATGATATTTCATATATTCAAAATCTAGATGCACGGATACATCTATTTATGTGTTATTTTTTGTTAATTGTGTGAAAATTTCAATGGCCTGAAGAAGCAAGGCTCAGAAATTCATATTTTCTCACTCAAATACATTTTTAAATTTTATGTTGAAAACATTAAGCAGTAAAAACATATTGAAATAGAAAATTTTCTGATAAATCATTAACCCTTTTGTTCAGGTCTGAAAATTATTAAATCAAAAGCTAATATAAAATATTTGTTTATCTTAACTATAAAATAAAATATATTCAAAATGCAGCTTATATTCTAGGTTTAATGTTTTGAAGAGTACAGTCATTAATCCTTTTGCGATAGGTGTGTCATATATGCACCAGTCCAGAACTGTTTTTGCAGCGGCATGTCGCTCAATACAATTGTATGGGGACGGTGTGCTGTTACAGTGGATCTATATATTATGACGGGGCATTTTGTGTTTATAGGCCTAACTTTAAAAAAAATAAATAAATAAAATCATATGTTGATTGAGTTGATTATTTTTGAAATTGTAACGAAATGAATTGGAATGAAATCATAAATGCAAAATATCAAAAGATTCCGAAAATATTTTCACTAAAATCAAATGCAAAAAAAAAAAAAAAAAAAAAAAAAAAAAAAAAATATTTGACTTACCATGATTAAATATTATACAAAATCTTTATAGAGAATCAAAACTTTATTGAACCTACACTTAAACAAATCCAAAAATGGTAAAATATGTGCTGCAAATATTATACACATAAATAATTCAGAAAGGAGACAGTGTGTCTTTAAAAGCAAGGGTAAACACAAAGTCCAATGTTGCATAGTTCACAAGAGAGTAAAAAGTCTCTTACTTTTTGTTGATTTGTGTATATTTGTCTGTGAGCAAACTACACAGCACCTTCTGCTTTTTTTCACGTCTTTCATTGCCATTTGTTGAAGGAAAATGCCTTCCAGAAAGCCTTAAAGGTGTGGAAGTTTGGTTTAGCTGTTAAATGTCTTTCTATCCTAAAACTTCTATCACAACTTTTATTTTGAATTGAAGAAATAATTTTAGTCCCGTATTTTTTTATCGTTGAGAACATTGGCATTAACAAAGCGACGTTCTTTTAGACCAAAGAATAATTTCTTATCATTTAATGGACTTTCTGAAAGACTGGTGATGGGTTATTATTGCATGTCTGATATCAATGCCACCCATTTTTTTTATTATAGTCTAAGACAGCAGTTTGCAGCCTTTTTTGGCATGCGACTAAGATTTTAAAAAATTGCGACCCACCTAATATGAAGTATATCAGAAGTGGAAATTTTGCATGACCTGTATAAGTTATCGGCTATCTTATCCTATGAAAAAGACAAATTTTCATGCGAAAAGTGCACTATCAACAAATACAAGAATTGGTAATCTCAGTGTGTGTAAGTGGAATAATTAAAACAACAATTATAATGAAAAATGTGTTTAATTATCACAACACAACTTTACAGTCGCTGAGATTTCTGGCACTGGTGTTTACATATTAGGCCATCTATATCAGAGTTAAAACTGGTTAATTTTAACCTTAAGTCACTTTCTACACACAGTTTGTTTCTGTACGTGTTTCTCAAAAACAGGAAAGTAGAAGAAAAAGCACATTCACACAAGTGTCACGTTGAACTCTATCAAGAACCTCAAAGCTGATTCAGATATTTCTGGATATTTTGCTCTTATGTTTATCCAAAGGAAATTAAGAATATTTCAAGAGTTGCCATAATGATTCCGCACTCCAAAGCATCTGAAACCTTCTGATGCCTACATCACATGACACAGCTGACTATCAGCTGAGTTTTGTTTACATTACGTCTTACGTTACGTCTCTGTTACAAGAATCTGAAAGCATTCTACAGCCACAAGGTCAACAACCTAGGTTCAATTAAGTTAACTGTAAGTGGGCATAAAGCTCCATCTTTTGATTTAAAAAATATATACCATATATTACTGTGTATAAGCCGAATATGGCTTTTCAGTGAAAAATTGTCCAAAATCGAAAACCCGTATATAAGCCAATGTTAAAAAAAGATTATTCAAAATTTAGTAACCAAAAACTAATAGAAACGTGAAATAGAAAAAAAATGCGCTCTCCAAAATTACTTATCTTAGCGCGCTGCTAAATCTCTGTCTTCTGCTGGAAGTTTGTATAAATAAGCCATTTAAAGACAAGTTCCGTTCTAAATTGACTGAATGTATGCCATCTGTGGATACAATGTGACAAATTGCATTAATAAAAAAAAAAAAAAAAAAAGTTGACATTGTCATGTCACTATCTCTAAATGGCTTGAATTACCATAAGGAATGATCATCCGATCTTTCACAAAATGTTACCTCAATAATGAATTGGATGGAACTGAAAATGCCATTTTTGAAGAAGATGCCAATGATGAATTAGACACCTGCGATATTCATCTTTAAAATTAAGAGTTGCTTGAAAAGATAATGACTTAGTTATAGTGAAATATGATTGGTGGCTTTTCTATTGTAAAAGAATGGAGTATTAAAGTTTTTATTATTATTATTATTTGCAAGTATTTTGTATGTTTTTAGGTGCATTTGTAATTATGTAAATACATAGCACCTATAGTCGTCGTTTAGTCCGTCTGCATATAACAGAGCAAAAGCTACTCAACCGAATGGTCAGATTTTAAATATATAATTGTTGCAAAATTTTGTCATTTCAAATTTTATGAAAATCGGATGTATAGTTTAATGACAGCGACAGCCAAAAGTTGTCTGTTACATTAAGGCCAATGGGAAAAAATTATTTCAAGTGCATTTTAATGATGTTACAGCCTTTCGAACAGAATGAAATTGATATGAAGTGCATTAAAATATACATTCATTACAATAAGCAGTGAAAAATATTTATAGTACGTACCTCATTCGCCACGTTTGACGAGCAATTTCCATCTTGTTTTGTTTATATTTACAGTCTTTATTTTAGAATATCAATTTTGGAAATTTAGACTCGTGTACAAGCCGACACCTTACTTTGGAGACAAAAATTCTCGGCTTATACACTGAAATATACGGTAATAATTTAACGTGCATAATTGAAAATGCAAATATGATACACCCTTCTAGTAGATCAATATAAACAGCAATTCAACAGTGCACCACCCTTCTAGTGACGTTTACAACTGATGCATATAAGACACACCTGTCATGCAAAGACATTCATTCCGTTAAGCAGCATTCCGTCGTTTCAAAGCACCGATCGAACAATCACAGTGATGTTTAATTCCTTTTAATTCTATTTTTAATCTTTTCAGTTCTGATAGACCGCATGAGACACTACTACTTGTTTTATCGTTTTGATTATGCAGCCTCTGCATAATTCTGAATTAGGGTGGTTCACAAACATATGGAAAAAAATAAACTTTCTCGTACAGACCAGGACACCCCCTCATTTTTTTACATCAGCCCATACTATTATTCTAGCAAAGTTTCAATGTCCTCTCCAAATAAGACTGTGCTCAATGACAGTCAACTTTTGACTTTTGTTGATAGTTAGCATTTGTAATTGAATTTTCTAAAATTTCAGGTAAAAACCAAATTATTTAAATATACCTTTTATTTATATAAATACAATATTAGTAAAGGCTAGCAAAATAGTTAACATTGTCAGATTTTTATATTTATTTTTTCGAAACAATATTAACAACTTATTTTTTTTTTTTTTTTTTTTTTTTTTGTTGTCCTCGGTAGGGAAGGTCCTATTTGCTTCAACGTCTTGCAAAAGAAACTGCTTATCATCCTCATCATTTGTTAAAAGTTTTTTAAATTCTTGAATCATCCCAGCAGTACCGTTGACCACTCTTAGTCGTTTTACACAGTTTCTGTCATTTTAATAATTGATATTGTTCTTCCATTCTTCAGGCGAAAGTTGTAGAAAAGTCATCAATATTCAAACGAGAAAAGAGCTCAACTGTTCTTTTCGTTTCAAAATCTCCATGTCAATCTGCATAATCTTTTAATAAATTTGATTGTCCTCTTACATTTTGGATTGTTTATTCCTGCAATAACTTTTGCCTTACCTATTGTTGGTACAGTGTCTGAAAATAGGGCAAGACCAACCAATTTATCTGAAAGGTACCACATGTGATTTTCTAGGAATTTCCTTGCTCCTAGTCCAATCTCAGTAGTCTCATATTTTCTCAGGTCTTTCCATAATTCCAAGTCAGCTACAGGAGCTTCAGCTGCAAGTGGAGATTTTATCCATGCTTTGCTGCAAAGAAGAGCACTGAACTTCACAAATCATTCGAGCTGTATTTCTTCCCTCTCAGTTAGATGGAAAACTATTGGATAATCTCAGATTTTGAAACCATACAGGAATTTAGCCATCAACCGAGCATGATGAGAATAGCACCTGGTGTTCTCCAATGGATTTTCTATAGTGGATTTCCCAAAATTGCAAGTGTCAACTGAATCATCTCTAATGACCACGGATTTATCTACAGATAAAAGACAGGCAATGGTTGAATCTTTAAAATCTTTAGCGAATTTTTTTTTTTCCAATTCTATACCCAAAAATTTGTTTGTTCAATTCCTTGCCAAATATTCTTAAACCTGTTGAAGAGTGGAATTTCTGTGAAACTGGATGGTCCAAGGCACAAACTAAAAGCCTTTGCCAAGATTAATCCCATGGCATGATGTCAGCAGGCTAACCACAATAGTTCACGGCCAATTTTTTCTCTCCAAACAAATGCATGCTCTTTTTACCTAACCAGTGTTTACATTTGCAGTGTCAAAACATAACTTGAATGTTTTTCTCTACACGCAATTTGTGTAATAGGTTAAAAATAGAATTCACTATATTTTCTGCCGTTTCACCACCACTGAACTTCCAAGGAGCTTTTTAGTGCCAGCTCCCAAAACAACCACTGTCAACTGAAAAAACATTTCCTAATCTAAAACATTCGGGTAAAAGTATGCCGTTCCAATGGAGGATTAAAGGACAACCTGGATTGAAATCACGAATTTCTGACTCAATATATTATTTTCTAGCTTTTTTCTTAATCGTTGTATGGTGCTTCTTGCAAGAGGAAGTGCACGAATATCATGCCCCAGAACTGACACAATTGGAACAATCAAATGCAGAACTTCACGATCAGATGTCTTATTACAGGATTATTATTAGGATTGTAAATAAGGCTTTCTTTATATTCGGAAAAATATCATCACCAATAACATCAGATTGGGAAGGGGGCCCTGAGTTTTTTAAATCAGCCATTGAATAAATACAGCTGTTGATGAAGTTTCAACAACTATGACTTTTTCTTTTCGTCATTCTCCCTGTTTTTTTCTGTTAAGAATTCTCTCTTGCTTTTTTTAATAAATTCTCTATATTCATTACCCAAATACATTTTGCGTCTATTCCATTGATCTACAGTAAAAACTCAACTAGCCGGCATGCTTGGGAAACGTCGATTGCCGGATACTTGAAAAGTGTGGATAGTTGAGCGCTACAAAATCTGTCATGAAAGAAGGTGGGGGGGGGGGGGGGGCATCGACGTAACAATGAAGCAGGAAAATTATTTTTAGACTATTTTCCTGCCATTAGGAAGTCGATCAAATAGCTCTTATTATTATTAAATTTGCATTTGATAAAGTTATTCTTTCTGAATAAAAAATAAAAATAAACAAATTTCTATATTTATTTATTAATCTTTTGTAAAGTTGTATTATTTATAAATTGACATCTCCTCTTTCTGCAAAAAGCACATGGAAGCTTGGAAAATTAACTATAATTCACTTGTGTTTCCTCAACTAACCTCACAGTAATAATGAATCTTTTCTGCATAGCTAAAAACGTTATCAGATGCAAACTGACGCCCGACTTCTTCGATCACGATAAGAACAAATTACACGGTCATTAGGTTTTTTTTTTTTGTTTTTCTTGTTCGAGTGGCTCAAATAGTGGAGTCTTTTTGGAGGGGGATTTCTAAATTGCTGGAAACTTATTGTAAATTAATATAAATTAGGTAAGCGGCCTAATTTATTATTATTTGAATTCGGTGAAAATTTGAACACAATAGGTCAATTAGAAACGGAGAAAGCAATTTTTTTAAATATAATAAGTAAGAGGGGGAAAAAAAAGAGTACCGTTTCGTTCTTTTTTTTTTTTAATCTAGAATATTATTTCTGTTTACTGTTTAGGTTGATGAAAATATTTTTCCTCGCTAATTCAACAACGGAAAACTTTGATGCAATCTTCCGGCTGAGGAGAAAAAGTTTAAACTGATAAAAACCCAGCAATAAAACAAAGCAAAAAGAAAGAAACTTACCCTGCAGCGTCTTTTCTTTTTTTAATTTCCCGTTAAGTGTGGTTGATCCAAACACATCCAATAAAAAATATTCTTGAGTAAATATATTTAAAATACAATTTGGTATAAAGATCTTTGTTACATAATACTGTGCGTTTGATTGCGTTTCTTTCGATGTGCCAGGAATACTACGAAACTCATGTCTGATGTCCGTCTGTTTGAAAGAAAGTTCTCTTTTTTTCATGAAGCTTTCTTTTACGAGATGCAGTTCTAAAACTTCTTGAGCCGAATACAGCGAATTTTTTTCACAAAACTTTAAAAAAGTAGATAAACTTTTCTCAGCTTCACTCCACGAAATTTTCTCCTCGATTTCATTTTCAGATTCAGAGGAAATATTTGTTTCTTCCTCTGGAGCTGTCATTTTTTTAATTAACTGCTCTTCTGTTAAAGTTTCGGTGACAGGAATATTTTTATCTATAGCTATCCAATTTTCGATTTCTGGCATTTCCAGTTGCGTTAGAGATAAGTTGGTATTAGGTCCATTTTTTAATGTTTCCATAATTTCATGCAATTCGTTCCTTTTCTTAGGTTTCAATCCTTCAAATTCTTCATCTGATGAATCAGAACAAAAGTTTACTGTAAATATTAATTTTCTCCATCCCTTTCGAAGAGTTTTCGGTTTTACGGCATTCCATGCACTGGCAAGATCATAAATGGCATCTTTTATTGTGAAAGCTGATTGAAATTCTGCCACCGTTGTCTGTGCACTTACGAGCTTACGCATAAAATGTTTTCAATAAATCATTTTTACGTTCTGTATGATCCCTTGATTCATAGGTTGTATCAGAGAAGTTACATTGGGCGGGAGAAACATCACTGAAATATTGCCATATTTTAATTCTTCCTTGCTGGGATGCACTCGGCAGTTGGCAGTTAGAAGAATTATTTTATTTTCTTCCAGTTTTTTCCCCTTAACTTCAAGCTCGCTAATTACAGATGGCACAAAAACTTTTTTAAACCAGTAGGTAAAAATATCTTTATCCATCCAAGCTCTTTTTGATTGGAGTATATCCATCCAAGCACTTTTTTGATTGGAATAAACTACGGGGAGATGTTTAATTCCTGTAAGTGCTCTTGGATTCTTCGACTTTCCTACTAAGAGTTTTAATTTATGGGAGCCAGTTGCATTAGCACAAGTCAGAATGGTTAGTCTGTTTCTGTTTTTCTTAAAACCATCTGCTGACGTTTCATTAGGACCAGCTAATGTTGAGGTCGGAAGGCAACGGAAATAGATTCCGGTTTCTCAGCATTATAGATGTGGTTTATATCAATATTATTTTTTTTAATAAAATCTTCAAAAAAAGGTAGAATATTCCTCTGCACGTCCGCTGATTTTCGTTCTCCAGATATGTCAATTTTTCTAATTCCATGGCGTTTTTTGAAGCAAGAAAGCCAACCATCTGAAAACTTCCATTCTGTCGCTATATTTAATTTTTCTGAAAAGTCTTGCTTTTTCAATGAGCATAGGCCCAAAAATAGGAACTCCTTCTTCTCGTTTTAATAGAAACCACTGATATAAACTTTTATCCAGTTCTTCGTGCTGAGGTTGCTGCAGCGTTTTTCTTTCATCCGTTGCTTTGCTTGTCTCTGCAGAGGATGCAAATGCCATCAACTTTTCTTTTTGCAATTTAATACCGTAAATCTTTGAGGATCCAATGTTGAATATACACATCAGTTGTATACATATCAGCGTGATTTAAGTCAAATTCTGATTGGTCAAGCTGAATGTGTAGACCCAAATGGGCAGGACAGAAGGAAAGTTCTAGTAACTCCAGAGAGGGGTGGGCAGAGGTACTGTGCATCTGGGAGAAAAAATACGATATCTGACCATATCCCCATCCCAATTCTTAGAAAGTTTTCCTCCATGCTCCTGGCTTCCTCACTTGGCAGTTCAGTTTTCGGAAAAGATGTAGCTTTCTATCGTTTATCACGTCCTCCTCCCCCCTCCCCCTCCCAATCTAGTTTTGCCAAGAGCAAAAAAAAAAGATCAAGCCTCTCTTCTCTTGTCTTCATTTTCCACCCCCTCCTCTCTTTCGCGAAGAAAAACAGCCGGCGTGGTAGACTATGACGCAACATGAAGTTATTCTGTGCTAACGAGCTGTAGACAGTTGTTTATGCTATGTTTTTATTTTATAACATTCACTGTTATGAACATACACATAGATCTGTTTTACGCCGAATTAGTCGCTGAGATAATTTAAGAATGCTAACAGTAACCTTCTTAAAATAGTAGTAAAAATTTTGAAACTGTTTACGGGGGAAAAAAATAAACGATCTCTCCGAATTTTTCCGGATAGTTGAGCTTTCCGGTTACTTGAATGCCGGATAACAGAGCTTTTACTGTATAAGGAAATCGCAACCTTCTATTATTTTGTATTAGAATCAAAGCATCAGCATGGGCAATATAAAAAGGGCCCTTGCTTACAAAATGGCGGCTTCTAGTGTCAGAAGTATTGCAATGTTGCCAGATGCATTAGATAGAAAAACTGTTGCTAAATAATTTAACTAAACCTTTTATTATTTAATAGGAATTATGAAAGCTTAAAACGATCAGCTTTTGTTTAAAAATCATGTATTTTAAACACATATTATCCTCAATCTAAAACTATAAAATTGTGTAAAATTACCAAAAAGTGTCAAAATGAAGGGTCATTGAGCACCATCTTCCTGTAGGTGTAAACAGCTACAATTTTAGCAGAGTGATACTATGGATAAATGTAAAAAAAGTAGGGGGTGTCTTGGTCTTTACCTCGAAAAAAAAAATTTTGAACCACCCTATTCTGAATATTTATATAATTATTTCTGTGTTCTGGAGTAATTATTATTTTTTATTTTTTTTAAGAATTTAAATTCAGTAAAATATTTTTCTTTAGCTTTCTAAAGAATATAATAATAATTAGCCAAAAAAAAAAAAAATCTACACTTTGACTAAACTCTCATTTTAATTCACAGGGCACAGGAGGGTGGGATTGTTTTTGAAGCTGTGTTATTAAATTGATTTTTATCATTTATATAGTTAAACATTAGTTTATTATATATAAGGTATTGTTTATATTGTCTCTGAAATAGTTGTCAGATTAAAGTTATAGGATTTACAAATAACAATACAGATTTATATCTTCCTTGGAGGTCACTTAATGACATCTTTATTCAAAATAGATGGTTTCTAAATTCTAATCCTATTTGATTGAAAGCAATTCAGGTATGTTTTTGCCTTCTTTGAAATATACTTTATCATTATTACTGTTTCTTTAGGCTAGAGCTAGTGGATTGCAATCATGTGTGATGGTCATTCGCATTTTAAGAGATCTGTGCCAGCGCGTACCTACTTGGAGTCGTCTAAATGGATGGGTAGGAATTTCACTTTTATGTTTACATGTGTATATATGATGTATATATAATATTTAGTTTGTAGCTATTTTATAACTGTAACATGATGTTTATTCACTGGATTGTGGACCATTTTTAGTTCTAAATCTTAATTTTAGGCCATGGAGTTATTAGTTGAAAAAGTTCTTAGCAGCAGTGGCCAACTCTTGAGTCTTGGCGATGCCCTCCGGCGGGTTTTTGAGGCTATTGCTTCTGGCATTCTTCTTCCAGGTAAGACTTTTTTTCCTGTACTTCCTTTTGAAAGGAGCTTTCCTTGGCATAATGAAAATCTAGCGTCTATAATGAATTTGACAAGGAAAGAAAGATCTTGAAAAGCACTTTCGAGTAATCTTTATTTATATTTAAAAATCGGCATGTTTTCCGATTTTACGTGCGTCTGCGTAATGAGTTTTCTTCCGCTTTTCGTCATTTTCTTCAGATTTTCAGCCTTTGCTTACGCTTTTTACACGAGTTTTGTCAAAGGATCGCGAGGGAAAACGCGAATTTTGTCAAAAGATCGGGTACAAAAGGCGCCGTCAAAAGATCGCATAAAAATACTATTTCCGTGAAAAGATTGCGGAAAAAACTCAAATTTCACTGATGGATCGCAGGAAAAACCCAAATTTCACCGAACGATCGCGGGAAAGACTAATTTCGTCAAAAAAATTATGTCAATTGCATGCCTGTTTGTGTTCCGAGGAATCCCCGGAATTCCGGGGATTTGATAAAACGTGCCCCGGAAATTCCGGAGTTACACAGGCATGAGATCCTTCCACGATTTTCCGCTTTTTGTCGTTTTCTGATTTTTTGCCGTTTCTCGCATTGATGATTTGTTCCGAAATTTTAATGAGTCAGTCATCAGTCTGAAAATTCGGGCACAAAATATCACAAATTTCGAAAAGTGATCGCCGAAAAAAACAATTTCGTCAATCGTTCGCAGAAAAAAATAGGCAATTTCAAAAACTCGCGGAAAAAACGCAATTTCGTCAAAGGATCGCGGAAAACCCCTGCAAATTTCGTCATAGAACCGCGAAAAAAACTGATTTCGTCAAAGGATTGCGGAAAAATGGTAACTTTCGTCAAAGGATCGCGGAAAAACACGTTTTTCGTTGAAACATCGCAAAAAAGCACGCATTTTGTTTTAAAATCGCTTAAAAAACACTAATTTCGTCAAAAGATCGCAAAAAAAGTGAATTCTGTGTTAAAGAATCGCGTAAAAAACGCGAATTCTGTCAAAGGATCGTGGAAAAAACTCAAATTTCGTCAAAGGATCGTGGAAAAAACGCAAATTTCGTCAAAGGATCGTGGAAAAAACGCAAATTTCGTCAAAGGATCGCGGAAAAAAACGCAAAATCTGTCAAACAATCGCGAATTCTGTCAAGGGACCGCAAAAAAACGTGAATTTCGTCAAAAGATTTCGGAATAAACGCCTATTCTCAAAAAAGATCACAGAAACAACGGGAATTTTGTGAAAAGATCGCAAAAGAAACTGGAATTTCGTCAAAAGATCACAGAAAAAAAACTGATTTGCGTCAAAAGATCGTAGAAAAAAAACCCGGGAAATTTGTCAAATCGCGGGTAAAACACATTTTGTCAAAGGATTGCAGAAAAAACGCAAAATTTGACAAACCATCGCGATTTCTGCCAAAAGATCGCGGAAAAAACGGGAATTTCATCAAAAGATCGTCGAAAAAACGCAAAATTTGTAAGATCGCTGAAAAACGTGAATTTTGTAAAAAAGATCGCCGAAATAACGCGAATTTTGTAAAAAGATCGCTGAAATAACGCAAATTTTGTAAAAAAAAGATCGCAAAATAAAAGCGAATTTTATAATTAAAAAAAAAAAAAAAAATTGCGGAAAAACGGGAATTTCATCTAAAGATCGCCGAAAAACGTGAATTTTTTCAAAAGATCGCCGAAAAAACGTGAATTTTGTCAAAAAATCGCCGAAAAAATGCAAATTTCGTCTAAAAAATCGCCTAAAAAACGGTAATATTGTCTAAAGATTGTGGAAAAAACGCGAATTTCGTCAAAAGGTCGAGGTTGTGTGACGCCGTGAAAATTCAGCCTTTTTTTTTTTTTTTTTCACAAGGGATTTTATCAAGTGTTACAAACAGCCATGCAATTGTCTGCAGAAAAATCGCCAATTTCGTCAAAGGATTGTGAAAAAACGGCAAATTTTGTCAAAACAAATTTTGGCTAAAGATCGCGAATTTCGTCAAAGGACCGCGGAAAAAAAACTCATAGCTAGTGTCGGAAGTGGATCCCCCCCTGCTGTAACTTTTCAGAAAATTTGCTGTGAATTTCAGAATTTTGTTTTTATATATATACTCAGAATCACACTTAAAAAAAAAAAAAAAAAAAAAAAAATTAGGAGTCTGAAGTTTTAATGTGAAAAGTAGGATATCCATGAATATTTAAAAAAAAAAAAAAAAAGTTTTTAATATATTAAAGTTATTCTTTTTTGTTATAATATATATTGTGTAATTGCAAATTAGTGAATATTTTATTAGAGTTTCTCTTTGAAATTTGTTTATTTGTAAGGATTCAGCTGTTTTTTAATCCTTACTGAAAGTGTTATAAAAATTTAAAAATCTTCTGATTTTTTGTCCAAAATCGTCTGAGTTTTTCCGAAATTTAGTTGGCAAGTATGAAAATTTCAGATTGTTATATCTTTATGAAATAACTACCAATGTATCAAACTATTTGTTCAAACATTGGTACCATTTAATACCCCTTAAAAATTTATAACTCAACCATTGTATTTCATTATGTAACCTTTTTAATATAATTTTACTAATAAATTTTTAGCACTTTCAAAAAAAAAAAAAAGTTACTGAAATAAATATCAATGGTGCACTGTGTGCACGCTTTGTGGCATGCAGGGGTGATTCTGTTCCGAATTTTCCGAAAAATTAAGGCAGTCATTTCCGGGGGGGGGGGGGGGGGGATCGGTCATAAATCCAAAAATTCGGACATAAACTATATCGCGAATTTTGACAAATGTTCGTCGAGAAAAACCAATTTCGTCACAGGATCGCGGGAAAACGCCAATTTCGCCAGAGAATAGTGTGGAAAAAGAAATGTCGAATTTCCCCCCAAAAGATAAAGATCGCGAAAAAACGGCAAATTTCGCCAAGGAGCGCGATATGTTTCCACCCCCGCTGTATTTCCGAAAAAAATTTTTCACTCAGAATCACACTTGGTGGCATGCCAATCAACCTGGCTATTCGCCTGTTTAGGTAATCCGACTGTACTCAAAAATAGGAATAGATGTATTAGATGGTTTCAAGTGTATTTAGAGTCGCTCCATGTCAATTCAACCAGTTTTTTTATGATTTGTAACTTTAATTTAAACTTTGTATACATATTACCCCTACCTAGATATGAACCTTATAGTTTTTGAGACAGGAGGGATCAAAATTTTTGGATTATTCTTGAATCGCACATTTTTGGATCTGCATTTTGAGACTACAGTTCCATCTTCAAAAAAATTGTTTCTCTGGATCTAAAATCTGAATTTGCTTAAAATTATTTCTGTAAATACGTCAAAACATGCATATTCTGATAAATATTTAAAAAATTAATTTGTAATGTTTAAGGCTAAAAAATTAAATTAAAATTTAAAGTTATGGTTATTTTTCTCAATTTTTTGCATTTTACAAAAAATGCTCTCCATAAAAAGGCAAATGAAAATTCCAATTTCTTTTTGTTTTAAATAACAGTTAACACTTTTGGCTTTCTAGTTATGAAATAAAAATGTCTTTCTCATGGCTTGTGTAAAAATTTTGTAAAGGTAATTTTTTACGTAAGCCATGAGAAAGACATTTTTATTTCATAACTAGAATGCCTGAAGTGTTAACTGTTACTTAGAACAAAAATAAATTGTAATTTTCATTTGCCCTTTTGTGGACAGAATTTTTTTAATGCAAACAATTGAGAACAAGTAATATAAAAATTTTGTTTTTAAAGTCAATTCCTATTTGGGTCATCAAAGAAAAATTTAATATACAATCAGACCTCTATTTAACGAAGTCGCTAAATCCCGAAAAAGAGTTCGTTATGTGGAAAATTTGTTAAAGAGAGATAAACCTTTTTAAATACTTTAAACTACACAAAACAGATTTTTAATTCATATAAACACTAAACATTATTAAAACACTTAACTAATCACACTTTTTTTTCGTAAAACATATTTATTTATTTTATTATTCATTTTTTACCCATCAAAAACAAATCTGTAAGGACAACAAGAATTTTAAAAAATATTGTCTGGATATACACTTTATTTTCAGTTTTAAGAAAATATTTACATTAAAATTAATGGATTTTAATGACATTATCGTATTTATTATAGCAAGTAATTTTAAGCATTGTATTACTACATGAGTCCTTAAATTTAATCACTGAAACTTATTTACTACAGAACAGCCCTTTTAAAAATGGAGATATTGAAAGTTTTGCATTTCCTGGATGAAATGCAAAGAATGACAGGGATTTTACTGCTCTCATTTAGTTAGGCACCTGGTAAAACTAATTCAAGGTTATTGAGCATTATAAAATGTGTAAAAGAAAGAATAAGTTTGAAGTGTCCGGAAATATTTTGAGAAATAGGGAGAAAAAAAAATTATATTAGAAGAAAAAGTTCGTTGAATAGAGAATACACTTCGCTATTTGGAGGTTATTTCACGAAGAAATTTGCAAAATGTTGTTGGTTCCGAGGAAAAGTTCGCAAAATAGAGGTCTGACTGTAATTCCTTAAGCTAATGTTAGTTTTTGTTGCATTAAAAATATCTCAATTTGTTGATTTTGTATAACCAAGTAGGTTTAGAATGGAAGTCTATGGGAATTTGGGGAAATATTAAAGATATCGCCAAGTTGGTGTCACTTTTAGCGACTCATTTTGGTCATAAAATTTGGTGATATATCGCCACGTTGGTGATAAACTTGATTGTATTTGGTGACAGAACAAGGTCCCCCTATGGTAACCCCTTTGTAGATATGAACAGGGGTCTGTCTAGACTTTTCTCACAGGGTCCTGTTTTTGTGAAATTGTGAAGTTTTTCTTATTTTTGTGAAAATTCTAGTTATAATTTTGTGAATTTTAAATTATCGATGTCGTCATGTTCTATCCTTCATATATAAAAAGCTAAGTAATATGCTCTTTGGTGAGTTCAGCTACTTATTTACAGGCCAGATTTTATTTTTAAATGACTAATTTGTGAAAAGTTCAATTTGAAGGTGAAAAAATTCTGTGAAAGGTCTATTTAAGAGACAAATAATTTTGTGAAGGGTCCTGTTTGGGGATAAAAAAAAATTTGTGAAGGGTCCTGTTTTAAGATAAATTATTTTGTGAAGGGTCCTTTAAAGGACCTAAAATTTTCCTAAACATATCCCTGATGAAGATGCATTAAACAGGGCTCCCAAATGGTCCGCCAACTGAATACCAATATTATTTTAGAAAAAAAATCTTTTTAGATTTCTCTTACAAACCACCCCGGAATCAACTTTGAAAGTTAATTCTAGCGCAAACCTACCATAAAAGTTTCTGTTAAAATTTATTGGTATTCAGTTGGCGGACCATTTGGGAGTGCTGTTCAATAACCAGTGGCTGCCATTTTGTCTCCCATATAAAACTAAAATTAAAATTTAATTAATGAATTAATATTTGAAAAATCTGTATTAACATCAATTGTCATCCAGTACAAGGTTTAAAAAATTTATTTCAACTTGATAGGATGAATAATAAGTATTTTATTAACGATTGAGAATTTGAACAAGATATATAAATATAGTATATGTATAGTATATAATAAATATATGTGAACTAATAGTAGGAATTGAAAAATAACCATGACTTTAAATTTTAATTTAATTTTTTAGCCTTAAAAATTAAATTGAGTTTTTAAATATTTTTTATTGGAATCTGCATGTTTTTGATGTATTTACAGCAATAATTTTGAGCACATTCAGATTTTAGATCCAGAGAAACAATTTTTTTTTTTTTTTTTTTTTGAAGATTGAACTGTAGTCTCAAAATGCAGATCCAAAGATGTGTGATGCAAGAAAAAATCATGTGTAAGTAGGGGGTAATATGTTATGTACACAAAGTTTCATTTAAATCCCTGTCAGTCAGGTTACATGGTCTGGTTGAATTGACGTGAATGACCCTTTAGCAAAATACTTTCTTAAGACACAAGCCAATGTCTGTATAAAGGAGTCTTTAACAAACTTGAATATGTTGTATATTTATTATTTAATTTTACTTTAATTTACAGGCAGTTCTGGATTGTTGGATCCATGTGAAAAAGATCCTACTGATGCTGCTGTTAATCTGACCAATCAGGAAAGAGAAGATATTACTGCCAGTGCTCAAGTATGCTAGTGTTGTATTAGCATTTTAATTTTATCTAATATCCAATTAGCAGACCACAGAGCTCTTTGCAACAACTTATTTTATAAAGTTTTTTTTTTCTCTCTCTCCAGAAAGGAAAACTCTCACAAGGATGTTTTAATTAATACATTTAAATGTACAGTATGTTCGTAAAAAAAAAAAAAAAAAAAAAAAAAAAAAACTTAATTCCCCCGATATATGTACCCTTAGCAACATAACCGCTCAATCAATCGAAAGGAAATTTCAGATTTAGTTATTTGAAAGTATGAGCTTGAGAAAGCTTGTGATGATTTAAAACAATAGAACTCTTACAGTTACAGTGAAAAAATTTTCAAATGGCAACAACCCCTTTTTTTCCCTGTGCAAATTCATCAGCACATTAAAAAACCATAAATGGCGGAATGACACATATCACTAAAATTGTCGGTGTAATATTGTGGCACAAGGGGACAAGGGACCTTAAAATAATTTTTTTTATTTTTTGTAAATTTCACCTTAAATATTATTCAAGGGTACATTATATGCATTATAGCATGCATTAATCACAAAAAAAAATTAAAAAAAATTTTATTTTTGAGAAAAAAATGGAATTTTACGTGTCGTCTTAGAAATCTTCGAAATGTCGCTTGCGCATTCCATATCAATGAAAATCCCCAATAATTTTTATAAAAGTCTGTTTTATATATATAAATAAAATAGAGCATCGAATTTTATATATTTGAATTTAAAGGTAAAAAAAAAAAAAATGAAAATTTTTAAAAAAATTTCGAAAAAATTTCCAAATTTCCAAATTTTTCATTTTTTTTTTTATTTTTTGTAAATTTCATCTTAAATATTATTCAAGGGGACATTATATGTATTATGGCATGCATTTATCACAAAAAAAATTTAAAAAAATTTTTATTTTTGTGAAAAAAATGGAATTTTACGCGTCATCTTAGAAATCTTCGAAATGCCCCCTACGCATTCCATATCAATGAAAATCCCCAATATTTTTTTTAAAAATTTGATTTATATATATAAATAAAATAGAGCATCGAATTTTATATATTTGAATTTAAAGGTTAAAAAAAAAAAATTACAAATTTTGAAATTTTTCCGAAAAAATTTCAAAATTTTTCAATTTTTTTTTATTTTTTGTAAATTTTATCTTAAATATTACTCAAAGGTACATTATATGCATTATGGCATGCATTTATCACAAAAAAAAAATTGTAAAAAAATTTATTTTTATGAAAAAAATGGAATTTTATGCGTCGTCTTAGAAATCTTCGAAATGCCCCCTGCGTGTTCCATATCAATGAAAATCCCCAATATTTTTAATAAAAGTTTGGTTTATATATATAAATAAAATAGAGCATCGAATTTTATATATTTGAATTTAAAGGTTTAAAAAAAAAGAAAAAAAATGAAAAATTTTGAAATTTTTTCGAAAAAATTTCAAAATTTTTAATTTTTTTTTTTTTTACCTTTAAATTCAAATATATAAAATTCGATGCTCTATTTTATTTATATGTATAAAACAGACTTTTATAAAAAATATTGGGGATTTTCATTGATATGGGATGCGCAAGCGACATTTCGAAGATTTCTAAGACGAAGCGTAAAATTACATTTTTTTCATAAAAATAATTTTTTTTAAATTTTTTTTTGTGATAAATGCATATAAAGTGCCCTTGAATAATAATTAGGTGAAATTTACAAAAAATAAAAAAAAATATTTTTAAGGATTTTAAGGTCCCTTGTCCCCTTAATCCTAATCAGTTCCTGTGTAAAGTAATATCCAGCACTCTAAAACAAATGATTACATTTTTATTTTCACTATGTGTACACAAACACAACTCAAAAACACATTTTAAAACAAATCCTACAACATTACTCAGTTCACAAGAAAGAAAGAAGAAGAAAAAAACGGTTACTGAAAAACGTGTCTTGTAGCCTATCCTTCGTTCCTTGCATATCGAAAACGTGCTTCTTCGGTACGATAGTGAGGTCAGCCAGACACGGGTTAAAGGGACTCCATTTCAGGAGCATGTCCTGCTTTCGTATCTCATGGTGTATCCAGAGTTTATTTGGGGTTTCGCATTTTGCGAAAAATCACGCATTCCAAGTGATATTTAGAGTTGTTGGGTAGAAGATTGGAAATGGAAGAAAAATAAAGAAGGAAAGGATTTGAAATGAAAAAGGAGAAAATTTATTACATTATATGGCCAAAAGATTGTATCTGTTCATAAGTACATTGCATGTGTAAAAAGAATATCAATGCAAAAACCCTTGACGGGTTAAAAGTTTCTGACGCAGCACTTTATCTTATGCTCTAAGAATTTTAAATATGGAACTTAAAAATACTGATATCAAATTTTGAGTGACGTTATGCTATTTCTTAAAAAATATTTGTATTTATTTCACCATTTTATTTTTGTTTTATTTATAATCGCATGTGCAAAAGTTATGTTCAACATGAAAAGCTGCATAAAATTTTATTCGCTGTTGCTTTATCATTTACATCTCTCATAAATTCAAAATATGCGTTTTAAAAGATATGATATAAAATTTAAGTGACGCCTTGATGTGACTTTAAAAGGTTTGTTTTTTAAAATTCAATTTAAATTATTTTTGACTTGGTTAAAATATTTTTTTGCATCTACACAATACTTTTAATTTTCCAATTCACTGTTAAATATATCACTTTCATTGAATCTATACTATGCATTGAAATGTATTTATTTCAATAAATTGATTTATCTTTTGTGTCACGCTATTCAAAATTGTGAGTAAGATTTATGTAAATGGTTTCTTTGCGTCATTGTGTCATCAAATATGATGAGGATAACAGTTGGCCATTGCAAATATTATGGACGGATAAGGCACATTTCTTTAACTGAAAATGCAAATTCCGAGAACTGCATTCACTGGGCTGATGAAAATCTTACAATATGATACCAACAGCTTTATGGGAAGCTAAAGTGACTGTGTGGTGCGGCATCGCAAACACTGTCCTTACTTTCTCGAGTAGGTCACTTCCACAGATATGAAAACGTGCTCCATCACAAGTGCTTGGTGTACAATGTTGCAGAGTTAGGTAATTGCAGAAGCGAAATGTCGTTAATGATATTGTATGGATGCAAAATGGTGTTCCTCCACACGTCACCACATCTGTTCGACAAGTGCACTTTGATGATAAAATCATCTCTCGTAACTTTGCAGTTACATGGTCACCACGATCTCCCGACCTCACTCCAATGGATTTCTGGTTCTGAGGTTATCTGAAATCAAAACCAAGAAATTTATCAGAATTGAAAGATGCCATAAAACGTGAAGTTGTACAGATTCTTTCTGCGATGTTACATTTGGCAAGCAATGCATTATTGTCTGCGAAGATGGGCGTTTTGAAAACTGCTAATTCAAATGTTTTTTTCTCTCTCCCTCTTGTGTTGTCATTTGTCCTTTACAATGGTCTTTTTTGCAAGTGTTTTATTCCGGCAATTTTCATCGCACATGTATTATTTGAACGCCATTTATGTTTTTTCAGTGCACTGATGAACTTGTGCATGAAAAAAATGGTGCCATTCTCGAAAATTTTGAATTTTTTTTTTTCACTGTAACCATAATTGTGAGAGCTCTATTGTTTTAAATCATCTTGATCTTCTAGCGCATTCCTTTAAATAAGTATATCTAAAATTTGTTCTCAATTGGTTGAGCAGTTAGGCCACTAGGTGTTCCTATATCAAGAAAGTTTTTTATGACCCACCCTGTACTTTCTTTATTCATGCAGATCCTGTTATGTAAAGTTAATTATGTATATGAGCATAATCCTTAAGAGTGTTAAACTTTACTCACTTTTATATCTCTAGAATTATATTAAATTAGATAATACTACTATTGCAGTGAATGGATAATCTCAATGAACGGGTCTGAGAAGGTTAAATTGATATGATCATTTGTGGTCCACAAGCTTAAAAAAACTGCAACCGTAATTAAAGTAAAGAATTTTCATAGAGAACAACCTCAGCTATCCAATGCAACCAAAAAAAGTGAAATATATCAAAATGCAAAAGAGAGATTTTAAAAGAACACTCCCATAGGTTTAACATTAGCTTGCGAGTGTCTTTGCATGGCTGTAAAGGCCTATTATGTGTTAATTTACAGTATGCCCACTATGCTTGAAAGATATGTCTGCATACCACCAGTGGGACATGTCAGCGTGGACATGTTAAATTATGAACCACTTTCTAACTTCTTTTAATAATGAGAAATGTAGGATGAAAGGTTGTCTTTTTCACTGAAATCAACTGTTTCTGAGATCAAGCATTGAGAAATCAAAACTTTATTTTTTTTTTTTTTTTTAGCCGGGGAATTTAGTCAATCTAAATATATAAAATTGTAATGATGTAGAAATTCTGTACTTTTACATTAAAAATTAACATAAGAAATTTTAAAACAGTTGTCTAAAAAGCAATAGTGTAAGCTTAAAAATTTATTTTAATACTCATAACAAATTAAGTGACTGCGTATTTCCACCTTTTTACTAGTATTTCCAGTTTCTTCAAATACAAATCAAAGGTGGTTGGAGAATTAAATAATAATAATAATAATAAAACACTAAATTGAAATGCATTTTATTTTTAATTTCAATGCTTGTTTGCATGCTTATGCAATTTTTTTACCCCTGTTTTTTGTTTGTCTGTTTTCTTACAGCTATATTGTTTGCTTTAGTTGGGAGTAGCTATGCTAATATATTGCAGATATTTTAACGTAAGAAAATGTTTAAACTAAATAAAGTAAAATAGTTGTGAATAAAAATATCAATGGTTTTAATATCTATTAACTTTACTTGTTTTACCTGTTATATATACCTAAAATAAGTTTGTTTTTTGGATAGTGGTGGGGGGGATAATTTCTGTTAGTAATATTTATTTCTGCATGTTCATGTACATTTATATTGCAAGAACTTTGTATTTCATGCATAGTTCAGCTTTTTGATTGGGATCCAACTTTCATACTTGTGTAAATGCTGAATGCAAGTGGATATTTGATTTTGTGAAAAATGTCTTTATTTTTGGAAGTTTAGCAGATGTTTTTGTTGTTTCGGGGGGGTGCATTTAAACTTTTTACTCAATTAGAGACCACATAGAAGTTTCCTCCTGATTGGTTAGTTTCCCTTTCGTCTTTTCTGATGCTTAAGGTCTTTGGAAACTGGAATTTCTAATGACGCCAGTAGTAATATACCATTGTATAATTTTTTTATATAAGTGAATCACCATTTAACATTAAACATTTTAATCTAACTCAGTTCTTATCAAATGTATAATTAATTCAGATTTCCGCAAAATGTTATTACATTAGAAAACAGGAATTAAATGAAACACATTATTAAAAAAAATGTAATGGCGCCATCTGCTTTTCTTATACTAAACTTCAGCTTCTTTTTTCAGTCAACGTTTGTCTTTTGTTAAATCTGATTTTAGATATCAGCTTCGAAAACATTTTGCATTGTATGCATATATTTTATGAAATGTATACATTCATACTTGTAAAACATTTTTAAAATTCTGGTATTTTATACAATAGGGAACAAAAGTTTTTTTCCTAATAAATAATCTGGACAATTACATCATGAAAAATATTACTGAAAATTTTATCGTGAAAATAAAATAAATCACAAGGTTCCTAAATGGTGAATACAGAATGTTATAAACTAAACAAACATTAAATTTAAATATTAAAAATTGAACTTTACTATATTCTGTATACACCATTTAGTAACTTTGTGATTTATTTTCTCGATAAAATTTTCAGTTGTATTTTTTTATATATAAATTCCCATTTCTATTTTGACAATTTTAACGAAATATTCAGAATTTTTAGGTGGGAAAGGGACTAAAAAAGTTCTTATTTAAAAACTAAAGAAATTATGTATCATACTATGATTATACTTTTTCATTCATTTTTTGATGATTTTTACCTTGGAGCTGTTCAAAAACATTTTAACATTAAGAAAAGCTGGGAGTATGAAGAGTGGGGGAAGGAACGTAACATATGCTATAAGACGCAAATATCACCAAAAAAATCTTCATAACGTGTAAAAATATTAGTTTTGAAAATAAAAAAAGCAACAAAAAGTTAAATTTGTTAATTTTCTCTCTTATCTGGATAAAGGGTTCTTAAAATTGGTGTTTAACAGATAAAATCTTTTTTTTTTTTTTTTTATTTAAATCTAAATCTTCCTGTAAGCTTAAATGAGAAGGGGCTTTCAAATCGTTTATTTTAAGACAAAAACGGG
This sequence comes from Maratus speciosus, assembly GCA_963932465.1. Taxonomy (NCBI): domain Eukaryota; kingdom Metazoa; phylum Arthropoda; class Arachnida; order Araneae; family Salticidae; genus Maratus; species Maratus speciosus. The sequence continues at coordinate 77,419,269 of OZ010793.1, read as the reverse complement.
GATAAAACGTATATTTTTTATGTGTACTTTAAACTGCTCTCTTTATCATTATTTAAATCTGTAACTAATTAGGGAAATAAATAAATCTCTTATTAAATGACAATTACAAAATAGTTTTCACATGAAGCAATTTAATAAAAATTAAAAATATTAGAAGGTAAAATTAATTTTAAACAATGCATTCAGAATAAAATAAAATTGTGGTACATTTTCTAGTAAATATATGCTCATAACTGCGAAATCTAATGTCTTTTTGGCTGGTTTAATTTAACATTTTTTGACAAGGAATGTTTCCTTTTTCTGCTTGACAGAGTTTATCTTTGCACACAAGGCTTTGATTATCTTGAATTAGATTTCCTATTATTCAAATAAGTCCGAAGTTAAACTTCCACAAAAGCAAACATTTCAGAAAAATGAGAAAAAAAAACTGTTAATAAGCAGTTGTTTCTAAGTCTGTTTTGCGTTTTCATATGGCGATAAAACAAATCGCATAAAAGAAACCAACCAATTAGGAGGGCGGGAACTTTTCTGTAGTCTCTAATCGAGTAAACAGAGTTTAAATGCGTGGGAGGAGTCTTTTAATGAGTTTTTCATTAATGTCTTGATTAATTATGGGATGGTTTTTACAAAATAAACATCAAGAGGATAAAATTTACTATACTATATGTTAAAAGTTGAAACTAGAATTTCTTTTACTAATGTGGATAAATTGTCTTGAAACTCAAAAAAAAAATAATCATTTTTTAAAAAAAAAATTCCAAAAATTTAAAAAATCGCTGTGCAAATTCCAGATAAACTTTATTAAAAAGAGGACAAGATTTACTATTTTTATTTAAAAGACTGAAACAGCATTCCTTTTATAAATGTAGAAAAATTTCCTTGAAACGTTTAAAAAAAATCACTTTGCGTAAAAAATTAAAATTTTAAAAATCGGGCTTTGAAATGCAAAACTGCATACATAGATGTACCTTCCTACCAAATTTTGTAACTCTACATGCAACAGTCTCTTCAGAACACAGACAACAAACATCCTCATACACAAACTTCTTTCCTTATTATTACAAATAGGTGATTTGTGAATGTACATTAAAAATTAAAATGTTAGCCCATGAATTTGTAATATTTAATAATAATATAAAAATTAAAGAATCATGTAGCAGAAGGATTATCTATATGGTTTTAGAAAACATCCAAAATTTTCAACAGCCAGAATCTACCAGTTTATCTAAGTCAACTAACTTTAATAGTCACTGTACTGTGGACTATGGCATTAAGATTAATAAAGATGAAATGTTCAGTAATATTCAAATCAAAACTAACAATTAAACTATGGAGTTTATTACTCTCAAAGACACATACCCAGCAACACACTACAGACTGAATCATATACCAGCCAGTACTTTGCGTTATGATTAAAGAAATATTTAAATTAATAAAGTTATTGATTTAAGTTGTAGCCAAAATACTAATATTAAAATAATTAGTTAAATTCAGAATAAGTTTTGGCCAAATAGTAAATATCAAAATAAATCATTTAAATTTAAGATTAGCTAAGTAAAGTTTAAAATAATAAATTTGAAGAATTAATTTATACAGACAGTAAATATGAGTCGTGATATTGTCATCTTTTAAATTTTGAAACACCAGGGGTGGTTCTGTTCCCAAAATTCAAACATAAGAAATTAATATATTGTGAATATTGACATGTTTTCAGGGGGAGGGGGCGTCAATCATTTGCAGAAAGTAAATAAGTGTCGATTGTTCACAGAAAAAATCATTGTGGAAACCTTTGATTTCGTCATATTGCGGTAAGCCGTGAATTTCGTCATGAGATTGCGGGGGGGGGGGGGGGGGGGATTTCATCATAGAAATTCACATTTTTTTTTTTTTCAGAAGTCTGTCATAGCATAGTTGCCAACTTGTACGGTTCGGCCGTACAATCTACGGGTTTTGCTCATAGAAAAAATGTGAATTTTATCAAAGGATCGCTGGAGAACTGGGGGGGGGGGGGGGATTACATTAAAAGGTCGTCGGAAAAAACGTTCATTTTGCCAAAGGATCACGAAAAAACAGGAAATTTGTCTAAGATCGTGAAAAGAATGTGAATTTAATCATGGAAAAAACGCTAATTTCGCCAAAGGATCTCGGGAGAAATGCAAATTTTGTTAACGAATCGAGTGGGGACAGTGCTAATTTCGTCAGAGTTGTGGAAAAAATGCAAATTTTATTAAATAATCGCAAAAAAAAAAAAAAAAAAAAAAAATGCAAATTTCGTTGCTGGAAAAAATGCACAATTAACACTGGGATTGTAATTACACACACACACACCCTTGCATCTGTTTCTGTTGTAACCTTTCTGAAAATTTGCTGTGAATTTCAGAAAGTTATTTTTTACTCAGAATCACTCCTGAACAGAGTAGATCTAATCAGTAGTTAGCGTGAATGCACATGTATGTGGCGAAGTTTATTGATGTTTAGTTTACTTGGATCATTCTGTACGATTTATTTTTCAGTTTGTATTTTCCATTGTTACAAAATGGAAAAATTCTTCTAAACCGAAGCAATCAAGCTTTTACAGAAGCATACGCAAGAGAATTTCGTGTATAGCAGAATCTCATAAATGAGAACTTTTGTGCTCACTGCACCATATGCAACACAGATTTTAAAATTGCTCATGGAGGTAGAAGTTATATAAAGGACCATCTCGGATTTAAAAAGCATTCAGATTTCCTGAAAAAAAAAAAAAAAAAAAACCAGAATTTAACTGTGAAATTTGGTGATTTCTTAAATTCCGAAGATCCCGGGAATGCAGTCACTAATGTGGAGTGTTTATTTGTGAAGTTCATCTTAGAACACAATCTGTCCCTATCTATTGCAGATCATGCAAGACAGCTTTTCAAAAACATTTTCCCAAAGTGTGAAACTTCAAAAAACTTTCCTTGTGCAATGTCATGTTTGTATATTGGGGAAGAAGGGGGGGGGGGGAAACCTGACTATATTAAATATTACTTTTTTCATTGCATATGCATATTTTGTGCATTTTTTAAGCCCATAAGAATGCGTGGTAAAAATTGTATGGTTTTCAAAATTGACATGTTGGCAGGTATTGAGCATCGCTGAAAAAACAAGTATGTAGTCAAAGAAACTTGGGGAGGGGGGTGCACAATAGTAGTCAATATATCGCTGAAAAAGCACAAATATAATCAAAATATTACGGGATAGTGCGAATTTTGTCATAAGGTTACAAAGGGGGAAACACTTAATTTCATCATGGGATTACATTTTTTCTCTTTTTCTGGGGAAAAAAATTAAGCGGACAACCTATTTTTGCCACCACTTTGGCAAAAACCTATTTTTGCCAGGACGGTTTTAACCAGGTTTTTTCCGCAGTTTTTTCCACCTATGGCAAAAACTTGCCAACCCTTTGCTATTACACACCATAATATTTAAAAAAAAAAAAAAAAAAAAAAAAAAAAGCTTGAAAAAGGGGTTAAGCCCATTAGAGGTGTAAAATCAGCAGAATGAGAGCTCTGGTGACGTTTATATGAAGATAAATTATTGTATTAGGAAATGCAATTCTGTTTTTATGTATGTGCGAGAGTTCATTTCAACAAGGTTCCTACTCCCAATTTGTCATGGTAACCTGATAATCGTAATCTCAGGAGAAAATTTTTTATTGTAAAATCTTGTGGAAACCCTTGGAGAAAGTCTGAAATGTTTTTCAAAACCTGAGAAATGTGAGCATGACTGTGATGTCATAATGAAATCAAATTAAAACCAAAGAAGTAACTATTCAAGCACAAGAAAAAATTAATTATAAAATGGGCAGACTTGAAAAAATTAAATTGTTAAGTAGAAGAGTAGGTGAATTTATAGTTTTTTGCAAGAAAATCGTCGATAGATATTTTGCTTAATGAGCAATTGCCCCATTTATTAAGGATTTTGTTAATTCTTCAATGACAATTTCTTCTGCGAAATAATTTGTTTGATTTTGTTAAGTAGTTCTTTATTCTAATGTAAATTCAACACTAAGTTCATTTTTAAAAACTTCAATTGGAATGTGTGTATGTGCTGATATGATTCAGCGTGTTTTTAGCCAAATACTTGTATTTGAAGACAGTGTCCAATTTTATACTACTAAGGTAAATGAAAAATTAAATACTGTTATAGATTTTACATTTTTCATGTTTATTGTACAGTGTACACTTATCTTTCTGTACAACAATTGGGGACTAAGAATGGGAAATGCTGAAAGTCCAAAAGAGGAAATTTTGCAATAGCAAAAAGCACCTCATTTGCCACATTTGATGTAAAATGTCATACTTGTTTGAGCTATTACTGTTAGGGTTACCACTTCAAACCTTCTCCTGTTTAAGTTTGCCACTAAAAACATTTTTTTGTTTAAAAAAAAAAAAAAAAAAAAAAAAAAAAGGTACTTTCAGCATTTTCCTGTGTTTCAAAACGAGCTGCAAGTGACTGAATTGTAATAAGTTTTTTTATTGTACTTTTGACTTCAAGCAAAAGCTGCACATTTCAACTTATCTTGAAACTCTCTGATAGCAGGCAAATGGCCATTCAATGAAAATGACTTTGGCAGTGCTGAATTTCAATCAGCATATTTGACTGATTAATCATGACTAGATGTGGATGTCAAACACAACTGATAACAACCAAGTATATCACAAATACTAGTTTGAAAATGATCAGCTAAAAATATTATCACCTTTAGAATTATCTCCTTTACCAATAACCTAGTTTGCGCAAGATAGCAATTAAACGAAATAAATGTGTGTCTGCAATTCTAAAGATGATACACGTGTTGAAAAAAGTAAAAAAGAAGGAAGATTTAAAAAAAAAAAAAAAAAAAAAAAACTGAAATAAAAGTCACCTTAGATCTAAAAAGAATGTAGAATTTATTCTAAAAAGATAAAACTGAAGGCTCACAATGTGTGTAAAAACGGATTTTTAAAAAATAAATAAAAAATCTGAAAATTGAATCTGAAGTGATGAAGGAATCATGTGACAGTATTATGCTAATTTTGGTAATGAAATAAAAGTTGGCAATTATATTTTGGTGAAATTTGTACTACCTTAAAATTTGCTGTATTTTTACAACCATTTTTTACATTTTTAAAAACTTTATAGACCCAACAAAATTATTATTGGGTTCTAATTCATAGTTTAGGAATTGCTGGAATATGAAGTTTATTGAAATTTTACATGAGTGTATCTGTTATTTTTTATTAATTTCTGAATTCATTCATTATATTTTATATGCATACCATTTTCTCCCTTATACATGCTGTCTTAAAGTACTAATTAAAATGTCTCATTTTTATTTAATTGTTGATTATCTTTTTATTCTTTCTTCCAGCACGCTTTGCGTTTAATTGCTTTCCGTCAAATCCACAAAGTTCTTGGTATGGATCCTTTGCCTGCTCCTAAGTTTTCTCGAGGTGCATTTCCAAGAAAAAGAAGGCGTGATAATAGTACTGGAGAAGGAAATGACTCTGAAGGTATTTTCCTTGATTTTATTTTAGAATTTTTAATTATGGGCTATGCCAGGCATGTCAAACTTGATTACCAACGTGGGCCAAATACGATGATATCGATAAGGCCGCGGGCCACATTACATCATATTAAAAGAATGAAAAAATGAGGTTTTTGTCACACTGTACAAAACAGTTCAAAATTTTTTAAATAAAACATTAAGGAAAAAATGTTAGATTTATGATAAAATTGTCCATTAATAGATAAAAGATCCAGCAGTTTTTATTCAGTTAAAAAATATATTTCTTTTTACAATTTATAGATTATTCTGGTTATGGAAAATTATTCAACATAAACGCATATTTATTAAGTATTTGTTGAGCTAAATTTTTTTTTTTTTTTAATACTAGCTTCTTATTCACGAGCAAAAAAAAAAAATGTCTTTTTCATTCGAGATACATTATATATTACGTATTATATATAACATACATCTTTTAATTTTAAAAGATATTTTGCATATTCCTCCATGCAGAAGAAAAGAACACCTATAGGGGGAAAGGGGGCCGGAACTCCTATTACAGTCGAAGAAAAATTGCCAGTTGAATACATTGCTTCATCTGTAGATTATATTGATGCACAAGAAAAATATATCTTTTGAAATAAAAATTAAGTAATTTTTTTAATTTAAACCACTGGGGAGTGAAAATAAAACTTGCTATTAAAACAATTTTTCTTATACTTTGTTTTATGACAAGAGAATAACAAAGAAAATTCAATGCTTTAATAAATTTACTCAAACTAATTTTTTACCATTCGAAAAACTTATTAAACACTCCTTCCATGATAATAATAATAAGATAATCAAAATAACAAGAAACCAAATATCATATCCCCAAAACAAATCCAAATAATGAGAAAATAAAAAGTTATATGGTAAAATGCTACTAATTTGTTTTCACAATACAGCACAAGGTTCGCAAGAAAGAACCTTTTGGTTTACTGAAAAATTAAGGTAATGCAAAATTTTCAATGTCCGGGTAAATATCAAATTATTCAACTCTTTCAAGATACAAATAACTAATTCTAAACAAATAAAAATATGTAATAATAATTTGCTACCTTAAAATGCTCACTATTAGTCACAATAAAATAGTAATTTATACAAGGCACCATTTGGATAAATTTTATAAACAACAAATTTATGATATACAAAAACTTAAGACAGCGACAAACATCTTACAATAAAATCTTAATAACGATATGAATTTAAAAAATATATTTTCATTTTATGCCTTTGCTATTTCTGCTGGTTTTTTTTTTTTTTTTTAATAAATGAAATGATAAAAAAAAAAAAATCTTAGCAACAGTATTTTTTAATATTTGGCATTTGAATGCTTTCCTAGTCGTGTTTGGCAAACTTTAATTCCACAATGAATTGGGTAGAATTTTTACAGTCACGAACATAAAATAGGGAAAGCAATTTTTAAATATTAACAAAATACAAATACAAGTTGAAAATAATTGTTCGCACAAACATGTGCTTCCAAACATAGCCAAAATACGTCTTACTGTGCATAACATATTGGGAAATCGGTCAGCTGATAAATAATTATAGAAATCTGGTATTCCTACGTCTATATATTTTTGTTTTAAGATAGTATCACACTGAATTTCAATTAACTCCATCTGTAAATTCTCATCAACAGTTTCAACATCAATTGAAAAAGGAGAAGTAAATAGAATGAATTCATTTTCACATTTTTTAAAATCTAAAAATCTCCTTTCGAATTCATTTTGTAATAATTTAATCTGATTATCGTATTCTGAAAACTTAATTTCCGGCGATTTTTTAAGTAATTCCTGGCAGCATTCAAAATGAGAATTTTTTTTTTTTTTAATTTGTTTTTCCCAAAGAACTAACTTTCGCCTGAATACATTAATATTATCATATAAAGTAATAACAAGGTGAAGTTTACCTTGAAGTTTAAGATTAAGTTGACTGAGGTGATTTGTAATGTCAACTGAAAAAGCGAGATCTTTTACCCATTGTTGATCTTTTAATATTGTGCATTCATAATTTTTTGATTCCAGAAAAATAGTGATTTCATCCAGCAATTCGAAGAATCGCTTTAAAACTTTATAACTGGAAAGCGACCGAATTTCAGTGTAATAAGGTATAGGGCGATTCTGTGGAGAGTGTCACACACGTAACACAGGCTTTAATTTGCATTTATTCAATTATTAATTAAATTTTAATGTTAATTCTAATTTTAAGTGGTATAGTAAATAAGTTATTACCATATTTTTAAATTTAAATGTGTGTCGATAAAACTCACAGAAGTATATCATTTAATTTCATTACTCAAAATGTACTTTTTTTCTACTTCAGAAAAAAAAGCACATTTTGAGTATGAAATTAAATGATATATTTCTGTGAGTTTTACTTACACACATTTAAACTAAAAAATATGTTAATAACTTATTTACCATACCACCTAAAATCAGAATTAACATTATAATTGAATAAATGCAAATTAAAGCCTGCGTTACGTGTGTCATTCCGGATGGAATCGTCCGATATCAATACATTCACAGACCTGCCAACTACTATGAACAAATTGTAGTTGCTACGATTCGGACCTTTAAACTAAGATTTCTTTCAAAAAACACATGCATTTTTTTGTTTCTAGTTGCAATTTTTATCCCGCGCAGCATATTTTTCAGGAGCGATTCTGTTCCGAGATTTCCAAAATTTGAAACTATTCATTTCCGAAAGCTTTAAAAAATTGCTCATTTAGTCTTTAAATTCAGATATTAAAAAATACTCATGGGAAAAAAATCTGTGCTGCAAAACTGACTTCTTAACATAAAACCCTCTTAATGTATATTAACCAAGAGTGAATTGTGTTTCTGCAAATATTTATACAGGAATTCCCTTCCTTAGAAACAGGGATGCGAATTTAAGAATTTCTTGGGGGGAGGGGGGGGGGTTTGAAATAGCATTCAAAATCGTACGATTTGCACATGGAAAATGAAAGCCCTGCAAATGGAAAATGCTGGTGCAGTATTTCCGCCTGCAAATTCTTCCACAGACCTATGATTTTTTTTTTTTGCGAGTATATTTTGTAATTTCTAGTGGAAGTTTCTAGTGGATTTCTCTTTGAAAGTCCGCAAATTTGTTTTCTTTTATGGAATTTCCTGAAATTAATTCGTGAATCGATCGCAGAAAAAATTGATAATTTCTTCAAATGATCATGTAAATATATCGGGTATTTCGTCAGAGATCTCAGAAAAAAATTTTGAGTATCTTCAATTGGTCTCTGAATAAAATCGCTAATTGCAGACAGAAATTGAGAATTTCGTCAAAAATATTGCGTGAAAAATCATGCATTTTGATAAACTATCGAGGGGAAAATATCTCAAATTTCGTCTAAAGGTCGCGGAAACGAGTAGTGAATTTTGTTAATTGATCGCAAAAAGATATTGAAATTTTTACCGATCAATTGCGGTAAACTATCGCGAATTTCGACAAATAACCGTGTAAAAAATTAAAAAAAAATCAATTTTGTCAGTTGATCGCAGAGGAAAATAAATTTCGTCAAAGGATCATGGTAAAAACGTGAATTTTGTCGAAATATCGCAGAAAGAAAACGCGAATTTTGTAAAAAAAATAAATAAATAAATAAAATAAAATAAAAAATCAGTAAGAAAATGCAAATTTCGCCGAAAGATCAGTAAGAAAATGCAAATTTCACCGAAAGATCAGTAAGAAAATGCAAATTTCGCCGAAAGATCAGTAAGAAAATGCAAATTTCGCCGAAAGATCAGTAAGAAAATGCAAATTTCGCCGAAAGATCAGTAAGAAAATGCAAATTTCGCCGAAAGATCAGTAAGAAAATGCAAATTTCGCCGAAAGATCTCGGAAAGAAAATACTAATTTCATCAAAGGATCGTGGTAAAAAACGCAAAATTCGTCAAAGAATCGCGGTAAAAAGTGTGGATTTCAACAAAGAATCGTGATAGAAAAATGTTAATTACGTTTGTGAGGAAAAAATTTGAATATCCTGAAATGATCGCGGGAAAAAAATCGCGAATTTCGTCAAAATTTACTGCACTGGGCTAAAAACCTGGATCCAGGCTCCTTTTGCAAATGTAAAAAAAAGACTTTGAAACGAGAAGAAACTCTAAAAATCGTATAAAAATTTTCAGAGGAAAATATTTACTATATTGAGTTAAAAGACTGAAACCTTATTCCTTTTACGAATGTCAAAAGATGGCTGCAAAACGCGAAAAACCAACCAACCTCCAGTTTAATTTTAATTTTGTGTGCTACGATTTCTCATTTCAAACGTTGGCAGGTCTGCATTCACTACCTACATCTTCAAGAAATGTACTGAATTGGCGGTGGTTCAGTCCATGTGAACGAATATAAATGACTATTTTGCTAACATTTTTAAGCACGTGTCAAAAATTTAAAACTTTCGAACACAACGTTTGCTGATGAATAATGCAATGGAAAGGATAGAAATATGTATTTCCTTGTTGCTTGCATTCCTCTTTTAGTTTTGTAACCGTTCCTTTAATGACACCAGTCATGGCAGGAGCACCATCAGTTGTAATGCAAACAAGCTTTTTTAAAGACAAATTGTATTCATTCAGTCCTTTCATAAGCAAGTTGAAAATATCTTTTCCGGTGGTGGTATCATGCATTGGAATAATTTCTAGAAGCTCTTCACTTACTTTTAAATTTGTCACATCAGCAAATACAAATTGCCAATTGAGCAGTATCCCGCACATCCGTACTTTCGTCAATCTGGATGGAATAGGTTTCAAATGCTGTGATGAGATATTTTAGTTGTTTTCTTAAATTCCCTGCTATATCATCAATTCGATTTGCAACTGTATTTCGCGTTAAACTAATATTTTTGTATTTGCTCCAGACACATCACTTCCACTGCTTTAAGTATGCATTCATGAACAAATTCCCCTTCTGTGAATAGTTTTGACTTGCTTGCAATTAAATGTGCTATAGCACAAAATTAGCACTCGCCAGGCGTCGAGTAACACTTAAAACGTGGTGATTAACTTTATTGTCCTCACTCGCCAAACTCAATGGGCACCACTCGCCAAGCGCGATGGTTGAAAGATCGATGCCAGGGAGGAAAGGGGGGGGGAATTCGTTCGGAATTTACGGCGTCCAAATCGGCGATTCTCCCGAACGTAAGAAAAGAAAGTAGCAGGGGTGAATCTGTCTCGAATTTTCCGAAAGTTGAAAGCATTCGGTTCAAAAAAAAAAAAAAAGTCATCAGTCAGAAAATTCGGACATAAAAAATATCGCTAATTTTGATATGGTCGCCGAAAAAAATCACCAATTCCGTCAAAGAATCGTGAAAAAATGTGAATTTCGCCCAAAGACCAAAAAACGCAAATTACGTCAAAACATCGCGGGGGAAAAAACGCAAATTTCGTGACGAGATCGTGGAAAAATGCAAATTTCGTCAAAATCGCGGGAAAAAAACACAAATTTCGTGAAAAAATCGCGGAAAAACACAAATTTCGTGAAAAAATCGCGGAAAAACACAAATTTCGACAAAAAATCGCAAATTTCGTGAAAAGATCGCGGAAAAACGCAAATTTCGTGAAAAAATCACGGAAAAACACAAATTTCGACAAAAAATCGCACCATTCTTCAAAGTATCGCAGAAAAATGCAAATTTCATGAAAAGATCGCGGAAAAACACAAATTTCGTGAAAAGATCGCGGAAAAACACAAATTTCGTGAAAAGATCGCGGAAAAAACGCAACTTTCGGACAAGATACAGACCTGCCACCTGCTACGAAAAAATCGTAGTTGCTACGATTTGGACCTATAAACTACGATGTTACGAAAATCGGTCTTAAACTACAATTTTTATTTTTGCAAAAAAACACAAACGCACTTTTTGTTTCTAGTTGCGATTTTTATCCCGCGCAGCATATTTTTCAAGAGTAATTCTGTTCCGAAATTAAGTATTAATTTTCGAAAGTTTAAAAAAAAAATTGGTCATTAGTCCAAAAATTCGGACATTAAAAAATGCTCTTGGGGGAAAAAATCTGTGCTGCAAAACAAACTTTTTTAACATAAGTGAACAATGTTGCCAGTGGGCTACTTTTTTTTAATTCAGATTTCTTGATTGCCACCACTTTTTTGAAACGGTAAAATTATCTTTGTTTTCACCTTAATTAATATGTCATTAAATAAGGTGCATTTTGCCATTTCAAAAAAGTGGTGCCAAACAAGTATCTGAATTTAAAAAAAGTAGCCCGTCTGGCAACACTGCAAGTGAATCGTGTTTCTGTAAATATTTATACAGGAATTCCTTTCCTTAGAAACAGGGTGTCATGTTAAGAATTTCCGGAGGTGGGGAGGTGATTCTTTGAGGGGCAAGGTTTGAAGTGTGCAAAATCGCAAGATTTGTGATAAACTATCGCGAATTTCGACAAATGACTGTGTAAAAAAATCAATTTCATCAATTGGTCGCAGAAGAAAGTAAATTTCGTCAAAGGATTGTGGTAAACACGTGAATTTCGTCAAAAGATCAGTAAGAAAATGCAAATTTCATTGAAAGATCAGTAAGAAAATGCAAATTTCATCGAAAGATCAGTAAGAAAATGCAAATTTCATCGAAAGATCAGTACGAAAACGCAAATTTCACCGAAAGATCGCAGAAACACTAATTTTGTCAAAGGATCGCGGTAAAAAACGCGGATTTTGTCAAATTTCATGGTTGAAAGTGCAGATTTCAAAAAGGTATCGTGATAGGAAAATGGGAATTACGATTGTGGGGAAAAAATTGTGAATATTCTGAAATGATCGCAAGGGGGAAAAAATCGCGAATTTTGTCAAAATTTACTGCACTGGGCTAAAAAATTGGAACATGGCTCTTTTTACAAATGTAAAAAAAAAAACGCTGCGAAACGAAAAGAAACTCTAAAAATCGTATAATAATTTTCAGGGGAAAAAAATTTCTATATTGAGTTGAAACTAAAACTTTATTCCTTTTAGAAATGTCAAAAGATGGCTGTGTAACACGAAAAACCAACCTCCAGATTAATTTAAATTTTGTGTGCTACGATTTCTCATTTTCAAAGGTTGGCAGGTCTGGAAAAAACGCAAAATTCGTCAAAAGATCCTGCAGAAAACGCAACTTTCGTGACAAAATCGCGAAAAAATGCAAATTTCGTCAAAAGATCGCGGGGAAAAAACGCAAGTTTCGTGAAAAGGTCGCGGAAAAAACGCAAATTTCGTGAAAAGGTTGCGAAAGAAACGTAAATTTCGTGAAAAGATCACGGAGAAAACGCAACTTTTGTCAAAAGATCGTGGATAAAATGCAAATTTCGTGAAAAGATCACGGAAAAAACGCAAATTTCGTCAAAAGATCGCGGAAAAAATGCAAATTTTGTCAAAAGGTCGCCTATAAACTCAAATTTCGTCAAAAAATCTTGAAAAAAATGCAAATATTTTCTAAGGATGGCGAAAAAACTCACAAATTTCGTTAAAAGATTACAGAAAAACGCAATTTTGTGAAAAGATCGCAGAAAAAAAACGCAGATTTCGTCAAAAGATCGCGGGAAAACGCAGATTTTGCAAAAAGTCATGAAAAAACGTGAATTTCGTCAAAAGATTGTGAAAAAAAGCGAAATTCGTTAAATGGTCGCAGAAAAATGCATTAGTTAGTGGGGGGGGGGGGGGGGTCTCCCTCTGCTGTAACCTTTCTGAAAATTTCCTGTGAATTTTATTTCATTGGAATTAATAGTAAAAATAAAATTTTTCAGTTGAGTGTAATCCTATCGAATGGTAAGTAATATATATTAGTAAATTACAATGTTGATAGTTAGAAAAAACACAATTTTGTATGGAGCGTACAATAACTTTGTTACTGGCCAGTGGTTAAAAAAACTGGCCAGTGGGTAAAAATGTTAATTTTGACCTATAAAATGTGCCAATAAATAACTTGCAGGGTTCGCACAGACTCCTTGGAAACTCCTTAGAAATGAAAACATTCCCAAGTAGTACTTAGAACTACTTAGATAAGCAAACCACTCCTTAGAAACTCCTTATTATATTTCGGCTTCGGACGCTAGCGATATTGCTGCCGAGGGAAAAAATCGTGATTATAAAACGCACGGTAAGTCCTTTATGCACGTCATTCATCTGAAGCATAACATTGATTGGTTGGGATAATCTTAATAACAGGGCTCCCACTAGGTCCGTTTTTCCATTATTAGCTCCGTAAAGTCCGTTTTTCGACACTGTTGACCGATCTATTTTTTAAATTTTATCGAGAATTAGCATTTAGCCAAGAATCTCGGAAAACCAAAAAGTACCGTCAAATTTCGTCAATCGATCGCGGAAATAATTCTTAAATTTTGTCAAAGGATCGTGAAAAAACGGGAATTTCACCAACAGATCACGGAAAAACTAAAAAATCGTGAAAAAAAAACTCATTTCTCCAACAGATCGCGGAAAAACTCGAATCTCTTCAAAAGATCGCGAAAAACGCCAATTTTCTTAAAGGATCGCGTAAAACACGCGGTTTCCACCAAAAGATCGCGAAAAAAAAAGGTCAGTTTCGTGAAACGATCGAAATAAAACGCAAATTCCATTAAAAGATCGCGAAAAAACGCTATTTCTCCCTGAAAATCGCGAATTTTTCCAGAAGATCGCGAAAAACACGCGAATTTCGTCAAGGGATCGCGAAAAACATGCAAATTTTGTCAAAGGATCGCGAAAAAAACGCCAAATGATCGAAAAAACACTAATTTCCCCCAGAAAATCGCGAATTTCCTCAAAAGATCGCGAAAAACAAGCGAATATCCTCAGAAGATCGCGAAAAACACGGGAATATCCTCAACAGATTGCGAAAAACGGGCGAATTTCGTCAAGGGATCGCAAAAAATACGCGAAATCCGTCAAAAGATCGCGATAAGCAAGCGAATTTCTTCAAAAGATCGCGAACAACACGCGAATTTCTTCAAAAGATCGCAAAAAATGCCAATTTCCTCAAAAGTTCGCGAAAAACACGGGAATAACCTCAAAAGATCGTGATAAACACGCGAATTTCCTCAAAAGATCGCGATAAACACGCGAATTTCTTCAAATGCTCGCGAAAAACACGTGTATTTCTTCAAAAGATCGCAAAAACATGCCAATTTCCTCAAAAGATCGCGAAAAACACGCGAATTTCGTCAAGGGATCGCAAAAAACACGCGAATTTCGTCAAGGGATCGCAAAAAACACGCGAATTTCGTCAAGGGATCGCGAAAAACACACGAATTTCATCAAAGGATCACGAAAATGTCCCCAGAAGATCGCGAAAAACATGCGAATTTCCTCAAAAGATCGTGAAAAATACGCGAATTTCGTCAAAGAATCGCGAAAAACACGCAAATTTCGTCAAATGATCGCGAAAAAACATGCGGCTTCCATCAAAAGATCGCGAAAAAAAGTCAGTTTCGTAAAACGACCGAAATAAAACGCGAATTCCATTAAAAGATCGCGAAAAAATGCTATTTCTCCCTGAAAATCGCGAATTTCTCCAGAAGATCGCGAAAAACATGCAAATTTCGTCAAAGGATCGCGAAAAAAACACCAAATGATTGAAATAAAACGCAAATGCCATTAAAAGATCGCGAAAAAACGCAAATTTCTCCCAGAAAATTGCGAAAAAAACGCGAATTTCCTCCAGAACATTGTGAAAAAAAACGCGAATTTCCCCAGAAGATAGAAAAAAAAAAAAAAAAAAAAAACGCGAATTTCATCATAGGATCACGAAAAAAAATGCGAATTTCGTTAGAGTTTCACTTTCAAAGAAAGCGATTACCGCTGTTCTAAAATAATAAATTCAAAACTTGTATTTTTTCTTGTATGTTGCGTTTAGCATTCTTTTTTTTTTTTTTTTTTACCTTTTAAAGTTTTCTTTAAGATGTATCATGAATGTAATATACATAAGTGTTTGGCGTTTGACTAATCTCTATTTATATGACCATTAGTCATACATAAAAAAGTTGATTGTCTATTTTGTATTTAAACTTACGAAATCAGTAAGCAATATATTGTGCAATTTCAGCACTAACTATTAGATTCCAATAGAGTAAAATTTGTTTTTGAAATGTTTTTCTCTCTTAAATTGGGCATTAAAAATTGGAGTGTGCATACCACATAACGACAAGCACATAAAAACAACAACAACAAAAAAAAATGGCAAATCCTTAAAATGTTTTGGACTCCTTGGAATTTTTTCGGTACTCCTTGGATTTTTTCTTTCCAACTCTGTATCAACCCTGAACTTGTTTTTACAATATTATCCTCATTTGGCTTAGTAAATGTACTTTGTTGGTTTTGAAGTTTCAACTTTAATTCTGACAATTTATCTTCCCTAAGTTTGCCAATATATTTTTCATAATTTACTTTATGGTTGGTGTCATAATGTCTTTTAACATTATACTCTTTCCAAACTGCAATAGTGTTTCTACATATTAAACATAAAACTTCCCATCTTTCTTGAAATCTTCGATGCTCTTCGTTTGATTGATTTTTACTCATCTTGATAAAAAATGTCGATCTTATTTTTGAAAATCAGCAGTTATTTTAAGGAAATACTATAAGTTTCATAATAGAAAATGCACTAGAAATAATAGACTTGATTCAATAAAGAGTGAGCAGCTAATACATTTGACTGCTGTAATGCAAATTCTTTGGGTAACATTCGACTGGTGATAATAATCGTGTCATTCAAATATTTCCTCAATTTCCCTAATGATCATAACATTTTCCCCATTATTAAATCTCAAATGACTTTCAACTTTTAATACATGTTTTGAAACTTTTGACGAGAACATTAAAGTATGAGTGTGAAAGATAAAACGCTCTGTTTTAAAATACCAACTGATCTATTTTCAGGAGCTTTAATTTTATCATAGCTTTCAATAATCTGAATTTATTACAATATTGATATATATATATCGTAAGTTCTTCACCAGTAGTCTAAACTAAATAATCTGAAATTATTTGGTTAGGGAAAATGACACGGAGCACAAAGTTAATTTTTCTCCCAGGCGCCAGCCAACTTGAAGATATTTTGTCGATGTATCAATGGGCGAATGAGAATCGCGTTATGTCTAGGCAAAAAACAGTCTGTCTGCCTCCCCCCCCCCCCAAAAAAAAAAAAAAAAGATTCGAAGGTTATTTATAAACTGTGTCATTTATTACGTTTTTCATAAAAACATTATTGCTAAATAAGTGAGATTCTTAATACCATGTACAATAAATAATTTATTATGAATCAAGTTTTAAATTAATAGCAAAATATAAACCGGAAAATATTTTTTTCAGAAACCCCATTCTGTTTTTTCCCATTTTGTGTGTAAATATTCGTGTAACTAAATAAAACTTACAAATAATGCCAGAGGGTTGGCGGGCCACGTGTTTGACATGCCTGGGCTATGCATATATGGAACATTATCACTTTGGGGTGAAAGGGGGGGGGGGCTGGCTCTTGATATCGCAAGATATGTCTAGTTGGGAGGGGTTTTGTCTTATGATATCATTATCATTTTTGGTCCAATCAATTTTTCAAAAATGAGTATGAACCCTGTCTGGGCAAATATTGTGCCCCTCTTTAGTAAGTACTAGAACTTTTTACTGCTCTAAAAATTCCACCTAGGCCAATTGTCCTTGGATCCCTATGCTATGAACAAAACCTCGTAATCAGGCATTAGCTCTTTTCCTACTAAGATACAGACAAGGGCACCATTTTGGAAAGCTGGGAGGGGCAGTTACTCTGTCAGGTATTTTCATTATTCGACATTGGCCCTTTTGGAAGAAATTGCATAAAAGCTTAAAAAAAAAAAAAAAAAAAAAAAAAAAAACAGATTTTATTAATTACTGGAATTACTAGAGATATTAAGAAACACAGAATTTAACTACACAAAGTTGCACCGAAATTAATAATGATCAATATTAGCTAAATCCATCCATGGTATAATTGACTCAAACATTGTAATCTATTCTATTTGTCCTCACCGGAACCACCTGTGGTTCTTAACTCCTAGGGGACGAGCGACCAGTATACATGCCGCATAAGGTGATCAGAATCCGTGATTATTCTCACCAGTAAATTTTTATTGTAAATTTTGCCTTATTTAATCCGAGCATTTTCCCAATTCAGTTAGGCAAAAACTTCTGTTTTGAAAAACTGATGATAGAAGATTAAAAATTCTGTATTTAAAAAAAAAAAAGGCCCTCGTCCCGAAGCCATTAATGTCAATGATAAATTAAAGCAGTATTTTAAAATCTGTTTTTGTCAGTGTATTTTGTGATCTCTCAAGCCTTAAAACTATGCAACAGAAATCATCTTACCACAATCTTGAATAGCATTTTAATTTTAACAATTCAAAGAATGATTTGTAAAAAATATATATATTTGAACAAGTGTGTGAAAAGTTTGAGAAAATAAGGAATAATAGATGAAAATTTGATTTTATTGAACTTAAAAAGCTTATAATTATTTATTTATTAATCTTTTATGTATTTTTTCATTTTTTAGGAGCCAATGGTAAGAAAGATAAAAAAGATGATGATAGTATTGAAAAAATGGAGACATCAGACAAGGCATAAAAGGATATTATTGAAGTGGATTTTTGTCATTTAGTGTTCTTAATGCTATCAAATTTAATTTGTCTTGGCTGGCATTCAAAGCACACTCAAATGTTTGGAAGGAACTGCACTCTTACATAAGTGTTGCAGCTCTTTGTTGTAGATTTTCATTTTTCATCACTTTTACATATATTATTATCCCACTTTAGGTGTCATTAAACACCACTTGTGTAATGGTTCAAAATTACAATGATAAAAGTTGTGGACTTATTTTTTTTCTTTTGTGAACAATGCGTAGCAGACAAGGGATATCATTCATAATGACTGAATGTATTAACATCTGCTGGTTAAAGTGTTTTTTAAAACTGAGACATGGTATTTGAAATGTTATGCTTTAGATCCATTCATTGTAAAACTAATTTTTGTCAATAAAAATTATGTATTTGAATAGCTTTTGTATTCATTTGACTTTAACTTTTTTCTGACAACTCCTTTAAAGCTCTGTGACTTATTGCCATAATAGTATACTGTTGACTCTAGAAAAATAAAGTGTGCTTTTGTACCTTGTTCACAAAAAATATTTTGAACTGGTTTGTTTAGAGTTCCTAGAATTTGCGATATTTTCCCAGGATCAATTGAATTACCACGGGGATCATAGGAAGTGTTAAAAAGGGATGCCGGGCGCATCGGAAGGGTTTAAAAGGGCCGCCGGGTGCAAAACAGAAATAAAAAGATCCGC
This sequence comes from Maratus speciosus, assembly GCA_963932465.1. Taxonomy (NCBI): domain Eukaryota; kingdom Metazoa; phylum Arthropoda; class Arachnida; order Araneae; family Salticidae; genus Maratus; species Maratus speciosus. The sequence goes on along the minus strand of OZ010793.1, from coordinate 77,400,403 downwards.
CGGGCGCTGCACCCTGCTAAAGCGGCTTAGTCAACACTATAGTAAGACTATAAATTAAATCTTTTTACTCAAAATCAGTTAGTAGACTAACTGGTGGTAATATTTTTACTAAACGTTTACGAAAATTGAATATAATGACTTAGATGTTCGCAATTCTGAAAAGAAAAATATATATATCTTTTATCTTCTGAAACGTTTAGGCGAAGAACAATCATAAATCTTAGAAATCAAACGGTTTCTGAAATTATTGAAAAGGTTGTTTTTTTTTGGGGGGGGGGGGGGTGGATTTACAAGTAACAAAAGAGGTTTGCATTTCCAGAAACCTACTGTCTAGCGTAGTTTTTTAGGTGCGTTCGTAATTATATGAATATGCAGCACCTAAAGTCGTCGTCTGGTTTGTCCGCATATAACAGCGCAAAAACTACCTAACTGAATGATTTGAAATTTAATATATAGAATCATTTCAGAATTTTGTCGCGTCATAAGTTTTCTTCATTCTATTAAATCTTATCATATCTAATTAATTCAATGATATCCCATGGTAGGTCGTGATTGTAGGTTGCCATGGTGATGGCGTCCTACTTAAGATGGAATCCTATTGTTTCCGTATTACTGAATTTAATATATAGAATCTTACTAAATTTTGCGTTCATGCATTTTTGAATAAGAGGTCAACAGCTATTGCACCAAGATCCGACTATTTATAAAACGAATTATACTACGAACACATCTCATTTGCCACATTTGACATACAATTTCAGACTTGTTCTTTTTACAGATAGTTGCTAAAGATAAAGAATGCTTTTCAGAACGGTGATTAACTCGGCAGAGGTTATTGTGTACTTTTGTTCGTGGTTTTATTATATTTTCCTAAATTAACAAATTCAGCTTGACTTAAATCTCTATACAACAAGCATGCAACATGAATGTTTTCTAATCCCTTTTAATAAAAAGCTATGTGTTGCTTTCGACTAGCTTTTTCGCTAATCGTTGCCACAGATTAGTCTCAGAAAATGAAACATTTGGAGTTACTGAAAAAAGTATTTGTCAGAAAATTTTTTTAGAAAGGTAAAAAAAATTTTCTTGATATAAATTTCAAATCTAATGATTATGCCGTTTTTCAAATATTGAATTTTTAAAATTACCAAATTTCACAATGGGGTACTGTAGCGAAATTTTCATGTGTAAAAGATAAGGATAACAGCAATGTGTTCTGGCATGTATACTGATATAGCACGAATCACAAATTACAGTAGCCTTATTATTCTGTTCAAGACCTAATATAATTCTGTTGATTTAATGGATTTTTAATACATTGAACAATGATTAATACTCTCAAGGATTACATTCATATTTTTAAAATCATCTTTTTTTTTTAGCATTTAAAACAAGATGCAGTGAAAACATTACTATTTTGCCCTTTTGCAAATTCTTAACAAATACTAGAAGCGCCATTTCTTTATAGTTTTTGTCTCTGAAGTGGCGTAAAATGGGTATCGATTGAATAAGTAATAAATTATTATCTAAATTTACTGGAAACCTTATTGCCGAAACGTCAGTGAAGGCTTACTGTGGAGACACGAAAAGTTTTGGTTTCCGTTAGTCTGTCTGTCTGTTCCGCGATAACTGCCGCAAAAAGCATCCGATCGGCTTGAAATTCCCTGGGCATGTTGATGAGCTCCCCGGATTTAGCTGTATAGTTTTGGGTTAAATTTGGTTCATTCGTTCGGAATATACAGAACATTTTATTTTGTGATATAATGCTTTTCTATGGGAAGTCAGACGATTTTCAAATTTTCATTTGTTGAAAGAAATCGCTCATATGAATAATAGATTTAAATGGTAAATTTTGGATGCTGAAATTTTTAAATAAGAGTATTAAATTATTCTTATTAGTTTGCAATTTTGTTAAAACATTTGTCAGAGCTTTTAAATTAGGTGTATAACTTATGATAGAATTTTATACATGTGTTCCAATAATAGAAAACATTTTATTTTATGAATTTACTTATATTTCATTTTTTCTTTTAGCCGTTGCGTAGCAACAGCATCTCATCTAAAAATATCATAAATGTGAAAGTATGTATGGTTTTTTGAAGTCAAATCAAAGCAAAAGGAATGAATTAATAAAATGCCTTTGTATAGATATTTGCATACAGATTTATTTAAACGCAGAAATGAAAATAGTATTTATATACTATATAGAATAATATTTTCATTTATTTATTCAACTATTTGATTATAAATGAAAAAGTTCGTTATTTTCATACAGAATAAACTGACATTATTCTGTTAAATTTTATAAACTTTATTGTTGCCAAAAAAAAAATGAATAACAATTTCTCCCAAAGAGTTAATTTTAATTTGTAAGATTTTCACGTGCAAAAGAAAAATGGAATAAGCAAATAAAAAATAAAAAAAAGGATATATAGGACAGGAATGAATACATATAAACATTTCACACCAAATACCACCTAAAATAGTTTTTGTAGCAGTATTTTCCCAGCACTACGAAGAAAGATTCCTCGATTTACACGATTTTACTTGGCCTTCCTTTTCTCATTCTTTGCGATTTCATTTTCGCAATTGCGTGCATTAATTGGCACAAAATTTTACATTTTTATGACTGAGATATATGTAAGGCCATACAAATAAGAAATTCCGTATTGTTTCCTATAAAATGTGATAAAGTGTTGGTTAATCATATATGTTTTTATTAAGAGGAGCAGAGCTGCCAAGCCTCCGGCTTTCTGGATACCAGTATTTTAATACAGAAAATGTTACTTTATTTAATTGAAACATTTGCGCGATTTAAAAGAACATTTTCTCTAAGATAATAGTGATGTGCAAAAAGCTTGAGACTTGGTATGTCTGGTTGGGAGTGAAATGTTTTACTTAATGCATTTATCTCTATTTTAATGCTACGTGAACAACGTCCGTGTAACAGCTTGTAGAGTGTAAAATAAATTAAATTATTAAAATAATCCTTATTACGAAAAATGAAACAAAGTCTGGCTAAGGGAAATGAAATGTTAGTTAACCTTTCGTAATTTCACCTGAACATAGGTTTGCGTCAAATTTCAACGGTATTTGTAACATCACGATTTTAAATTAAATGTAGATACTATTAAAAGAAAATCACAAAAAATACTTAAAGGCGCCAAATCATGTTTATCTATTTAACGATGATGAATTATTAACTGTTAGGTTTAGAAGCCCCCCTACTTTAGGGTGATTTTAGTAAGTTAATGCTATCGAGTACATTTTTTGATATTTAGATTAGATCTTAGATATAAATATTGCAGAATGGTAATCAAAATTATTTTTTTATAAACAAAATTTATAAAGGTATTAGATTTCTAAATTAGATGTTTCAGTTTACATTTCCAAAAGTTCTTTATCCATTAGATACAGGTATTTGTGGTTAGCAGGCAAGTAAATACTGCTGTATGGATATTAGGATAACGTAAAATGCTTGACCGAATTATTGCTTATTCTTATAAATCGCAGTGTAAAAAGAAATCTAAGATATAGGGTAATCATTAACTCAATCAGTAGAAAATTACAAATGCAAAATAAATTACACAACGGGGGGTTCAGGGGGGCAGAGCCCCCCTGAAGAAATTTGCTTTATTATATAAAAATTACTAGAATAAGTAGCTCGTGAGAATTTCAGAATATCCTTACATAACAACGTGTTTAATTTTACGCTTTTAATGCCTGAAACCATCGAAATATTTTTTTCCTTTTATAAATGTTTGTGTAATTTAAATAGTTTAAATTTTGTTTTTGTAGAAAGATTAATATTACGCAAAGTTTGATAAAAACAATGAGTTGCAGAGATGACGTTGAGGCTCTTGATCTGCAGATTTACTAGTTTAAAGTTATTTTAATTATATGAAGAAAATTACACAAAATTAATTGAAATGTTAACTTTAAAAAATTGTATATATATTTTTTTTAATTTGAAATCTGTAGTGACCACAGTTGTTGAAATGTCGCTCCTTTTAAAATTTTCTCAATTTGAGATTTGGTAACCACATCTGTCATTTTGTTCAGGGGAAAAAAAAAATCACCAATGCTTGACATTGTTATGAATTTCACTTAGTATTCCTCTCCCACCTCCACACCAATAATTTGTCCATTAAATTCAACAAGAAACTTTTTGCATATTTCACCTTAACCCACTTGCCTGGTAAAATTTCAGATATTTTCATCCTATTAGAAGTTGAGTAAGTAGGGTGTATAATTGTGAATGATGGGGATCTTTTTTTTTTCTTATTTTGTTTGGTTGGGGCTTTAAATTTTCCTTTTCTAAATTATCGATTTCTTCTTGTAAGAGACATTGTGCCACTTCATCATGTGTCAAAATTTCACCACCTTTACTTTACACTCATTTCCCTTTACGTATTGCATTTTTTGTGCCATATGATTGAGAAGAAATTACTGCCAGAATAGCTTTTTTTAAATTTTTGTCAGAAGAGGAAATCATATTACCACTCATAGATTGTACTGAACCCACATACATAGCTGCGAACTCTTCCGATTATTTCAGAATTCTTCCGAAAAATCGGCATGTTTTCCGATTTTACGCGCGTAATGTGTTTTCTTCCGCTTTTCGTCATTTTCTTCCGATTTTCGATCTTTTCTTACGCTTTTTACGCGAGTTTCGTCAAAGGATCGCGTTAAAACCCGAAATTTCACCGAAGGTTCGCGGGAAATACGCAAATTTTGTCGGAAGATTGCATAAAAAACGAGAATTGCCCCCAAAAGAGCGTGTAAAAACACGAATTCCGTGAAAAGATCGCGAAAAAACGTGAATTTCGTCAAAAGATCGGGTAAAAAAGCACCGTCAAAAGATCGCGTAAAAACACTATTTCCGTGAAAAGATCGCGTGAAAACGCGAATTCCATTAAAGGATCGTGGAAAAACGCGCGTTTCGAGAAAAGATCGCGGGAAAAACCCAGATTTCGCCGAACGATCGCGGGAAAGACGCGAATTTCGTCAAAAGATTGCGTAAACAACGCGTAGGGGTGATTTTGGTCCGAATTTTCCGAAAATGTAAGGCATTCATTTCCGAAAATAAAAAAAATCGGCCACCAATTCGGACATAAAAAATATCGCGCATTTCGACATCTTCACCGAAAAAAATTAATTTTGTCAATCGTTTGCAGAAAAATCGCCAATTTCTACAAAGGATCGCATGGAAAACGCTAATTTCGTCAAAAGATCGTGAAAAAACGACAAATTTTGTCAAAAGATCGCGAAAAAACGACAAATTTCGTCAAAAGATCGCGAAAAACGGCAAATTTCGCCAAAAGATCAGGAAATTTCGCGAAAAAACGGTAAAATTCGTCAAAAAACGTAAAAAAAACAAATTTCCTCAAAAAATCGCGGGGAAAAACAACAAATTTCGGCTAAAGATCGCGAATTTCGTCAAGGGGCCGCGGAAAAAAACGCATAGCTAGTGTCTGAAGTGGATCCCAGCCCCCCCCCCTTCTGTAACTTTTCAGAAAATTTGCTGTGAATTTCAGAATTTTTTTTTTCTCAGAATCACTCTCAAAAAAAAAAAAAAAAAAAAATATATATATATATATATATAGGAGTCAGAAGTTTTAAGTGTCTTTTAATGTGAATGGTAGGATATCTATGAATAGTCAGAAAAAAAAAAAAAAAATAATAATATATTCAAGTTATTCTTTTTTGTCGTAATATATATTGTGCAATTGCAAATTAGTGAATATTTTATTAGAGTTTCTCTTTGAAATTTGTTTATTTATAAGGATTCAGCTGTTTTTTAATCCTTACTGAAAGTGTTATAAAACTTAAAAAATCTTCTGATTTTTCGCCAAAATCTTCTGATTTCTTCTGACTTTTTCTCCAAAATCTTCTGAGTTTTACCAAAATTTAGTTGGCAAGTATGCACATACTTTTATGTCACCCTGTAGATCCTATAAATCCTACCATTTTCAATAAAAAACATGTAGTGTACTTTAATAACATAGATAAATTCGATTGAGTTAAAAAAAAAAGTAAAACATCACTAAAACATATTTCATAGAATTTCCACATATGTTGCTGAATATTTTTGTGTGACCTTGTAAATAAGCAATAAATTTTATATCAGTGTTTCTAAAAAGCGCAATTGAACCTGAAAAGCAGAAATCTCATCCCTGTCAATTACATTTTAATTGGATGGATTAGTTATGCCTAACTTATACCCATTTTACCCCACCACACAAAAAATTTAATTACAAAAAAAGTATTTTAAATATTACTTTCCAATTTGTCATAAACCTTACTTTAGAATCTTTACTAATTAAAACTAAAAAATATTTGTGAATAACTGTCAAAAATGTAGATTTTTAAGGGTTTTTCCCTCACAGTTGGAACACACACATTCTACAGATGAAAATAAGGGTATATCCTGTTGCTATGTACAACACAAACTTTTTGAAGGAATAGAAATGTTGCCAACTAATATCTGAAAATATATTTAAAAAATAAAACCTCTCTTATATGCTAAAATGTTTTTTCCCCTTTCAGACACGTTTAAGCAAACCTTAAAAATCAAAAGGTTTCTGAAATTATTGAAAAGTTGTTTTTCAAAATTTACAAGCGACAAAGATATTCTTGTTTCAGAAAGCATTTTGTAAACCAGAAACATACTGTTTAGTCTTATTTTCTCATTTTTCTCTCTGAAGATATGAAAAATGTTTCCAAATTCGAGGATAACTGTCGACATTGCATTCAAGTTTAAAAAATCTTCGTCAGGAAAATTTTCAGCGTTATTCTTTCTGATTTTCATGTCGTATTTTAATTCCAGAAAGTGTTTCATAATCTATGCTTAATGCATGATTTTTCTTTCTTGTTAGAGTGTATTAATCTGTTTTCTCAACCCGTAATGTGGATTTTTCAGGTTCTATCTATTCTCAAGTAAACATTTTCATGTTCAACAAAATATTTCACAAAAAGGCAGGATAATTTAACAGCATTGAAATTAATATTATTTTATTACTCTTTCAACTACCAGGTGTCCTAAAAAGGACTGACTGATTTTAAAATTCATTAACTTGCAAACGGTGACAGATATTTAAATTCTTGCAGGAGGTCAAAAGTTGTTTTACTGTGATTTTCGATTTTAGTTTGAATTATAAGCAATAGATGGCGCTGTAAGCAACAGGCTCGATTTTTTTGCCTTTCTCTTCCATGCGGAAAAAGGAGATTAAAATGCATTGAGTGGGTCCCGATGAACCAAAAATCGAGCCTGAATTTAGCGTCTATTGATCGCAGCGCCATCTATTTGTAATTCGAACTAAAATCGAAAATCACTGTAAAAAAAAAACTAACCTCATGCATAACCATCCTGCAAGAAATTTTTAAATATCTGTCACTGTTTGCAAGTGAATTTTTAAAATCAGTCGGTCCTTTTTAGGACACCCGGTATAAATTCAATTTCGAAGCTGAAAACGTATCCTTGAGAATGGACAAGCATCTGAAAAACATACTACAGTAAAACCTCCTGAAGCAACCACGTTTCGTTCCAATAAAAATTGGTCGCTCCAAAACTTAATTTGTGCAGAGTTTAAAAAATGAATACATTGACGTTTGCAACTTTTATTTCCAGGTCCTTTCGAAGTTCAGTAAATAAATGCAATTTTTTTTGGACAGGAACAAATTATGACATCATTAATTTATTTATCTGAGAGTTTATTGACTGCCATCCTTATTTTGTCATTAGAGTTAAATTCATTGCCTAAAAAGGCACAAAGGGGTTTGAACACTTAAAAGTTACCGTAATAAATAAAAATTCTAAACTTAGCTTAGAATTTTGATGAATAATGCGCTCTCCCGAATTATTATTCTAATAAAACCTTCAAGCGACCAGGAAAAAACGGAAGTTGTTTCATTTTCTTCAAAGGAATGGGCTGCTCATGGAGGGAGTTCAACTGGGGTGGTCTTTGAATAGAGGTAAAATTAGTATTGAGCCTATGAGAATGAATTTCGTTCCATGAAAAAAATTGTTGTGTTTCACTGTATATTACGGTTTGAGAAAACAGATAAACTCTAATCTTTCGCCAAAGCTATCCTGTCAGTGGGTGTTATACTGGAGAGAAGTGTATGTCCGCGCAAAGAAATAGTTCCTTACTATCTCATACATGTTAATACTTCTTGAAAAGTACATCATAGCAGCACCACCGGTTAGAAGGTTTACATCAAAATCTAATCAGCAACAACTTATGTCAACTTCTGAATCTGAAGTTTCGTGAAAATCCGTGCATTAGTTTGAGTAGAGCTATGGCGGAAATCGTAAAAAATTCTGCATAGCAGTGCCACGTGTTGGGCGATATATACCAAAACGTAATAAGCAACAACTTAAGTCAACTTGGTAGCTGAATCTGAGTTTGATTAAAATCCGTGCATTACTTCTTGAGATAAAACTATTTCGGGAATCGTCAAAAATGCAGCATAGCAGCGCCACCTGTTGGGCGATTTACACCAAAACGTAGTCATCGCCAACTCATATCAAGGACTAAATGAATCGGAAGTTTGATGAAAATTCACGCTTTAGTTTTTGAGATATATCACTTGCGGAAATCGTGAAAAATGCTCTACAGCAGCGCCACCTGTTGGGCGATTTACACCAATTCATATCAAGGGCTAACTGAATCTGAAGTTTCATAAAAATCCGTGCATTAGTTCTTGATATAGAGCCACTGTGGAAATCATTAAAAATGCAGCATAGCAGCGCCACCTGTTGAGCGATTTGCACCAATTTATATCAGGTACTATCTTAATATAATTTTTTATTAAATTCCATGCATTAGTTCTTGAGATAGTGCGCCCACAAAATTTGTGTCACAGACAAACATTTTGTAGAAACATGTTTTTTCCGGATCTCTGACCCCTTAAAGGCACAAATTCGTCGAAAACCAGAATTCGAAAATTTTCATGAATCCAATACTTTCTTCTTGTAAAGGTAGAAGAAAGAAAAATGGCACAAAAATCGCTATATTACAGCCATCCCTTCCATTTTCCGAATATTTCCAAATTCAAGGAAGACCTGCTGGCCATCACTGTAAAAGGGAAAAAAAAAAAGTCTGTGAAGTTACTAAAATTTTTCTAAGAAACTGGGATTCCTAGAACTTATTTATGTATCAGATAAACTTTTGCACTGAAAATCAAAAAATCTGTCAAGTTACTAAGAATTTTTTAGGAACCTGGGATTCCTAGAACTTTTCATGTAACTGTCAGCCGGGTTACAGATAAAATTTTAGTAAGATTAGAGGCTGTGCAAATATAACGTTATCAACTTTTTGGAAATTTTGGAGACCCTCCCCCCCTTACGATATCATACGTTATCATCCCTCGAACCCCCCCCCCCCCCTCAAATAATGATATCGTTATCAACGTATAAAAATTCTTTAGATTTTTGGAAGTTTTCTTTTCTTTTGTTTGAAGTGATACACATATATGATTACATTTATTTTTCGCATATTTTATTAATTCAAATGAAAAGAAGTCAATAAAATATCAGTTTATATGCCAAATAACACTTAAGAGGCTACTTCAGTCAAATGAAAAGACCCGTTCGCTAATGCTAATCCTATGGAAGAAATTTATAAAGATATCTCAGTCTCATTCCAATATTTTTAAATGATTTTTTTTGCATTGCATAGCTAAGATCGATCTGTACAAAGATCGTTTTTTACTTTTTCGATTTTGTTTACAGATATTTTTTATGGGGACACTTTCATTTTCGGAACCGGTTTCAAAAATGAAAACATCCTCATAAAAAAAATTTGCAATGAAAATTGAAAAAATAAAAAACGGCCTGCATACAGATCGATCTCAGCTATCCAATGAAAAAAAAATCATTTAAAAATATTGAAATGCAACCGAGATATCTTTATAAATTTCTTCCATAGGATTAGCATTACCGAACGGGTCTTTTCGGCTGACTGAAGTAGCCTCTTAAAAGAAATAGTTACTGTTTAAAAGTATTTAATATTAGCTTTTTGTTGCGTAATGCATTCAACAGTTATTATGTCTTTTTACACTTTCCCTCGCACGGTGTGGAGCAGACAGAAATTCTTATCAACAAAACAGGTGGATAATATTTTTTCTCTTTTATTTACTAGTAAACACAAGTATCATTCCAGACATACTTCTCATGTGGTTTGTCGAACAGCGGATTATATATGCATACATGTATGACAGAAGAATAGGAATGCCAAACGTTGGGGGATTCCATAATTTGGAATGAAATAACTTTATAATCATTTAATGATTTTAATAATAACTTTGCATTTTCATAAAAATAGATAACATTCTAAAAAATACATAACATACTATGTTGATGTACAGACCAAGTTACAAATAAAAAGAGAAAATTTTGGTTGGATCAAAAATGATAACGATATCAAAAGACAACCCCCTCCCTCCCCTTAGAGATATCTTACGATATCATGTGCCAGACCCCCCCCCCCTTCCCCCTAAAATGATAACGTTATATATGCATAGACCCTTACTGTAATTTTAGTAGATTCTTTTGTAAAGTTACAGATTTCTGTAGCTTTACAGAGTAGCCAAAAACTTTCTTCTATCTCATACATGTTAATACTTCAAAATTCGCTATCACACTGCCAAAATTAAATGGCAATCTATGCCCCTTATGAGGATTCTACGGATATGAAATTCCATGCATTAGTTCTTGAAATATGACTATCGATGAAATCGTCTAAATCCAATAAAATGCAGCCCAACAGCACCACCTATTGGTTGATTTATACCAAAATCTAATCAGACTTCGAGTAATCGTGTAATCGTAGTCGATTATAATCGACTACGAAATCTGTATAATTGCACTGTAATCGTAATCGTGAATTTTGATTTCGAAATAATCCGAATATAATCATAATCAAGAGATTTCACTCTGATTACAATCATAATCTAATCGTAATCGCGGTGTGATATAATCGCAATGTAATCTGTATCGAAAAGCTCTGTAATCGTAATCTCCCACAAATATACGATTACGTTCTATGATTACGTCTGTTTTTTTTTTTTTCCTTCCTTTCGCCCGATCCATAAAATCTTCCTCGGTTAGCTAAACATTGTAACGTTTGCAGCTCATTAAATCGCCCCTAAAGTGAAAGTGAGAAGAACAGGGCGTCTATTCTGGTGTAATCGAGTAAATACCGGGAATCGGGGGATCTATTCTGGTGTCGTAGGAATGCTGAAACCGGTCGGGAAGAGCCGCCTTGGCGATTATTTGCTATTCTGGTGTAGTAGAGTCGAAATTTCGCCGGTCGGAGTGGGTTGCTTTTTTTCCGACTGCTACCTTGTGGTCGAGATCGCAGTGGGTAGGGTTCGGAAAGAATTTTTGCTCTGTTTGGAGGGTTTGGGCACTTGTTTAATATTAAAAAATAGAAAGAGGGCATAGTTTTTCAATTACCAGTGGTCGTAAATATCATGATTTATTCAAACATATCCAACATATCAAAAATATCCAATGCTTTTTATATTTATCAGATATTTTCAAAATAGTCAACTTATTGATAATTATAAATATTTTCAGACTTAATATAAATAAGAAATTAAAATATATTGCAGTTAGCATGATAACTTAATAAAATATTATTCTAAATGTGTGTTTTTTTCTTTTTTGCTTCTCTTAAGTAACAAAATAGTAGATCAGCTAATTGAAAACAGACCCAATTTGTTAAAAAAAAAAAAAAAAAAAAGCTGTAAGATTTAGTATTAAGAAAATTTTGTTGTATAAAACACAATTTGAAATACAAAATAATTTGTTTTAATTAAAAAAAATAATGAACATAATTGTAATTTTGTTGCTTTTTCAATCTCATAATGTGTTGTGCATTTTAAATTAAGGTAAACCAAAATTAGAAAAGATCATTTTAAATGAAGATGTAAATAACTTATCTAAATTAGATGGTTTATCTTTCAATGAGTGTCGTAAGAAATATTGTCTGACGTAATTATTGTCATCTAAAAATTCAGCTTCAAACGTAAAGTTTCTTTTTAGAGAAAGGGTGGGGTGGGGGTGGGGTGGGGGGGGGGGGGGCAAAAGTCACTATCAGAGCAAAAGTTCTATATCTACAGAACGACACCGTTAATAACAGTCGAAAAATTCATTTACACTTGTTTTCACTGAAAATATAAAATTTTGAAATAAAATATAAAATATCGAAAGTATCAAACGTCTTGACATTTTGAAAGAAATATCAGATATATATCATGGTATATCTCAAGGATAAGCTATTCGATTTCTAAATATACCCATATAAATATATATACTCACTGATATATATATATATATATATATATATATATCACCGAGCCCTGTTAATTACAAAATACTATTTTCTTATTTAAAGCTCTTTTACAGATTCTTTAAAAGTTCTTTGACTCGGAAATCTGTGTATTCTTTTTTTCTTGCAAAAAATGTCAACTAATTTACTTACAAATTTAATTCAGACCGAAAAAAATACTTTCATTTTACATGGAAAGGTTTAAAGTTTAAACATGGAAAAATTTCTGAAATAAAAGCTTTTATTTCGGCCTTTTAAACAAACCAAAAGTTTCGGCAAAAAGCCAAGACAGTTCACATTTTTTTCTGTATAATATTAAAGCTGTTCTCAAATTAAAACTCCCTATTTTCTGACACATTCCTGGAATAATTTTTATTCGAAAACACAGAAAATTGGTTGATGTTGTTATTCAGAAACTGCAAACTCGAATAGCATATACCATTTTTCGATAAAGGTAAAGGATTCTTCAGAAAATGCGGTCAAAGTAGGCATTTTGAACCGAAATTATGAAAGTGACTCCCGATAAAGGTCGTCAAAAGATAACATTTGCTTATAACTCAAGATAATACGTTTATATACTTCAAAAATAAAAATACATAAAGGCGCTTTTCAACTCCTAATCACTTCAATTGTCATATCTGCTAATTTCATGCTTTTATGTTTTAAAATTAGTCTGTGTATGTACAGGGCCTGGTGAAACAAAAGAGGAGAGGATGAAGGCCTGGTATTCATTCAATGCCCCTTCCTATGCTGTCACAAAAATTAAACGTGTTCTATGTCTTAAAATAGAGATATGGATATATAAATACATATTTAGATAAATATATTACTTGTGTTTAATCTTTCCCTACTCCAATAGCAAAAAATATGCAGTATAATTTGTACAAGATCGAATTAGATTTTAAATATTATCTCTGTAAAATTCGTTCACCAAGTTTGGCACCCCCTAAAATCAAAGAGGTTCAGTGCCACGGCCCAGTTGGAAGGGTTTTTTAATCAGCCCTTGTGTTTGTGTTCCAAAATTTTGCGTTGTTGAGCGGAGAAAACATATTTTAGATCCGTTTCACAATAATAATAATAATAATAATAATTTAAAAAACATTTTATTATTTGTTTTTACATTTAATGATTTAATTGATTCTAATTATATTTTTCACAAAGAATCAAGATTTTCAGTGAATTGATAAAGATACAACAATAATTTTTCATTAGCATATTTAGTTTTTTTTTTTCTTTTTTTTTTTTTTTTTAAATAAGTAATTAAACTCATTGATGATCTCTGTAAGTATTTAAAATATTAATAAATAAAATTAAGGGAAAATAAAATTTGAGAGACTTTCCTTAGAATATTTTTACTGTCACGAAAATAATTAAATCGTGGTGAATTTATAAATTAATTTAAAAAGGAAGGTAGGAGACATTTAAGTACAAAGCTAAATTAATATACTTATTATATATGCATATATTCTTTAAGTTTATTGCAGATTTGAGATTAAGAACAATTATAAGCAAACCTAGATTTTTTTTTAAATAAAGGTGAAACTAAAGTATATTTAAATATTCGGCCTAATTTATATATGTGTTTTCAGTACTGGTGTGATAAATATAATTAATTTAAAATAAAAGTGGTCTAAAGATGCAAATAAATAAAAAGCTATATAATGTTTATTATTTTTTTAAAATCCATTATATATTAGGCTTCAAATATATATGTAGAGCTTGGTAGAACCTACAACACCCCCCCCCCCCCTTTATTTTTCAAAAATATTTTGAAGTCTGAAAAAAAATCTGTCTATTTCACCATAACATTTACTAATCATTTTCTGATATTAAAATAGAACAAAGTTTCTTTCAAAAAATTGATTCAATAATAATAACAAATAGTATTTTATGCATAATTAAAATACAAATGGACATTTTTTCTTAGGTCAGGAAATTTTAAACAGGTTACAGGCACGATCACGCTGATGTAAAACAATGGCATTCATTCCTTCAACTCGTTTTTCTTTTATATAGATAACCCAAACATTCTTTTCCTTTCACGTAAATAACAATAACACTTGACAAAGCAAGACAGCTGTTTCCCTCTCCCAAACATATAAAAACACGTGAGCGCTTTCATCTGATTGGCTACAACTGTGTCCGATCGCACGCAGGGGACATTCTGCGTTTCATCCTCCACTGTCGTATAACGAGGGGAGACCAGAATAGCTCTTCGCCCAGTGGTCGCTATGAGACGGCGATCCCGATCCCGATTCCCGGTATTTACTCGATTACACCAGAATAGACGCCCGGGATCGGGATCGCCGTCTCATAGCGACCACTGGGCGAAGAGCTATTCTGGTCTCCCCTCGTTATACGACAGTGGAGGATGAAACGCAGAATGTCCCCTGCGTGCGATCGGACACAGTTGTAGCCAATCAGATGAAAGCGCTCACGTGTTTTTATATGTTTGGGAGAGGGAAACAGCTGTCTTGCTTTGTCAAGTGTTATTGTTATTTACGTGAAAGGAAAAGAATGTTTGGGTTATCTATATAAAAGAAAAACGAGTTGAAGGAATGAATGCCATTGTTTTACATCAGCGTGATCGTGCCTGTAACCTGTTTAAAATTTCCTGACCTAAGAAAAAATGTCCATTTGTATTTTAATTATGCATAAAATACTATTTGTTATTATTATTGAATCAATTTTTTGAAAGAAACTTTGTTCTATTTTAATATCAGAAAATGATTAGTAAATGTTATGGTGAAATAGACAGATTTTTTTTCAGACTTCAAAATATTTTTGAAAAATAAAGGGGGGGGGGGGTGTTGTAGGTTCTACCAAGCTCTACATATATATTTGAAGCCTAATATATAATGGATTTTAAAAAAATAATAAACATTATATAGCTTTTTATTTATTTGCATCTTTAGACCACTTTTATTTTAAATTAATTATATTTGTCACACCAGTACTGAAAACACATATATAAATTAGGCCGAATATTTAAATATACTTTAGTTTCACCTTTAATTAAAAAAAAATCTAGGTTTGCTTATAATTGTTCTTAATCTCAAATCTGCAATAAACTTAAAGAATATATGCATATATAATAAGTATATTAATTTAGCTTTGTACTTAAATGTCTCCTACCTTCCTTTTTAAATTAATTTATAAATTCACCACGATTTAATTATTTTCGTGACAGTAAAAATATTCTAAGGAAAGTCTCTCAAATTTTATTTTCCCTTAATTTTATTTATTAATATTTTAAATACTTACAGAGATCATCAATGAGTTTAATTACTTATTTAAAAAAAAAAAAAAAAAAGAAAAAAAAAAACTAAATATGCTAATGAAAAATTATTGTTGTATCTTTATCAATTCACTGAAAATCTTGATTCTTTGTGAAAAATATAATTAGAATCAATTAAATCATTAAATGTAAAAACAAATAATAAAATGTTTTTTAAATTATTATTATTATTATTATTATTGTGAAACGGATCTAAAATATGTTTTCTCCGCTCAACAACGCAAAATTTTGGAACACAAACACAAGGGCTGATTAAAAAACCCTTCCAACTGGGCCGTGGCACTGAACCTCTTTGATTTTAGGGGGTGCCAAACTTGGTGAACGAATTTTACAGAGATAATATTTAAAATCTAATTCGATCTTGTACAAATTATACTGCATATTTTTTGCTATTGGAGTAGGGAAAGATTAAACACAAGTAATATATTTATCTAAATATGTATTTATATATCCATATCTCTATTTTAAGACATAGAACACGTTTAATTTTTGTGACAGCATAGGAAGGGGCATTGAATGAATACCAGGCCTTCATCCTCTCCTCTTTTGTTTCACCAGGCCCTGTACATACACAGACTAATTTTAAAACATAAAAGCATGAAATTAGCAGATATGACAATTGAAGTGATTAGGAGTTGAAAAGCGCCTTTATGTATTTTTATTTTTGAAGTATATAAACGTATTATCTTGAGTTATAAGCAAATGTTATCTTTTGACGACCTTTATCGGGAGTCACTTTCATAATTTCGGTTCAAAATGCCTACTTTGACCGCATTTTCTGAAGAATCCTTTACCTTTATCGAAAAATGGTATATGCTATTCGAGTTTGCAGTTTCTGAATAACAACATCAACCAATTTTCTGTGTTTTCGAATAAAAATTATTCCAGGAATGTGTCAGAAAATAGGGAGTTTTAATTTGAGAACAGCTTTAATATTATACAGAAAAAAATGTGAACTGTCTTGGCTTTTTGCCGAAACTTTTGGTTTGTTTAAAAGGCCGAAATAAAAGCTTTTATTTCAGAAATTTTTCCATGTTTAAACTTTAAACCTTTCCATGTAAAATGAAAGTATTTTTTTCGGTCTGAATTAAATTTGTAAGTAAATTAGTTGACATTTTTTGCAAGAAAAAAAGAATACACAGATTTCCGAGTCAAAGAACTTTTAAAGAATCTGTAAAAGAGCTTTAAATAAGAAAATAGTATTTTGTAATTAACAGGGCTCGGTGATATATATATATATATATATATATATATATATATCAGTGAGTATATATATTTATATGGGTATATTTAGAAATCGAATAGCTTATCCTTGAGATATACCATGATATATATCTGATATTTCTTTCAAAATGTCAAGACGTTTGATACTTTCGATATTTTATATTTTATTTCAAAATTTTATATTTTCAGTGAAAACAAGTGTAAATGAATTTTTCGACTGTTATTAACGGTGTCGTTCTGTAGATATAGAACTTTTGCTCTGATAGTGACTTTTGCCCCCCCCACCCCCACCCCCACCCCACCCTTTCTCTAAAAAGAAACTTTACGTTTGAAGCTGAATTTTTAGATGACAATAATTACGTCAGACAATATTTCTTACGACACTCATTGAAAGATAAACCATCTAATTTAGATAAGTTATTTACATCTTCATTTAAAATGATCTTTTCTAATTTTGGTTTACCTTAATTTAAAATGCACAACACATTATGAGATTGAAAAAGCAACAAAATTACAATTATGTTCATTATTTTTTTTAATTAAAACAAATTATTTTGTATTTCAAATTGTGTTTTATACAACAAAATTTTCTTAATACTAAATCTTACAGCTTTTTTTTTTTTTTTTTTTTTTTAACAAATTGGGTCTGTTTTCAATTAGCTGATCTACTATTTTGTTACTTAAGAGAAGCAAAAAAGAAAAAAACACACATTTAGAATAATATTTTATTAAGTTATCATGCTAACTGCAATATATTTTAATTTCTTATTTATATTAAGTCTGAAAATATTTATAATTATCAATAAGTTGACTATTTTGAAAATATCTGATAAATATAAAAAGCATTGGATATTTTTGATATGTTGGATATGTTTGAATAAATCATGATATTTACGACCACTGGTAATTGAAAAACTATGCCCTCTTTCTATTTTTTAATATTAAACAAGTGCCCAAACCCTCCAAACAGAGCAAAAATTCTTTCCGAACCCTACCCACTGCGATCTCGACCACAAGGTAGCAGTCGGAAAAAAAGCAACCCACTCCGACCGGCGAAATTTCGACTCTACTACACCAGAATAGCAAATAATCGCCAAGGCGGCTCTTCCCGACCGGTTTCAGCATTCCTACGACACCAGAATAGATCCCCAGGTCAGAGATCATAAAGGGACAGTAGTCTTTTAATGGGCTAAAAGTGAAACAGAATGTATACCGTAACCGTACACTGTATATACTATGGACATAGAAATAGTTTGGAATTTGGTTTGACTTCGTTAAAGATATGGCTCGAGATATGGGAATTGGGAAATTAAACTCAGCTTGCGGTCATTCAGGGGTCATAGTTTATGGGTTACTGATGTGGAATATCACTTGAACACTATACACTATAATCCTCCTTCTGAATCTGAGAATAATGAAAATGGAGTGGGGGGGGGGACAGGATGTTTAAATAGTATACGACAATTTATCTAACAACTTATTCGCATTTTTAACTTCTTAGTGGTGGTGTTTATCTTTATAGTTTTCAGTGTTCTAGAAATTTCTAAGAGAAATAGGAAAAAAATTCAAGACTATTTAACAGAATACGGATCAGATTTAAATGAAAAAGGCGGGAAAGTTTTGAAACATAAATGTAATGTAAAGTGTGCTTGTCAGATGTTCGGTTATCCATAAAAACGAAATCCAACACCCACATGAGGTAATGTTTTTTTAATATATATGTATATTGTATAAATTTAATTTAGAAATATTGCATATTTATATCTTGTACCTTCCTTTAAAATTGTAGTGAAGAGCATTTTTTTATATTAAATTAACTGTATAGTGTTTTTAATCATAAGTATGAAATTATCTATTTATCCAAAATTTGCATTTTAACATATTTGGATAAGATACACATATAGATAAATTTTCTTAGTACAGCACTAGTAATGAAAGGTGGTTTGTTTATATATGTTTAATTTTAACAGAATCAAAAGAAAGTAAGACTGGTTTGTCAATAAATATAGGGGCGTACGCATGATTTCATTAAGAGGTGGAGGACAATGGTATCTAGTTAATGGTACATTCTCTTGGCATATGCGCTGGCAAGGGAAGCAATACAGTTTGATTACTCCTCCCTGAATTTTGAAATGTAACTAAATTCCCTTTATCTCTGATTAATAATAATAATAATAAAACAAAACAAATGACTTATGAATAAATATTAAAAGAAAGGCAAACTAAGTTTTTTTGTCAGGAGGATTTGCTGTGTCCCCTCCCCCTCCGCCCACTAAATACTCTCTTACCGTTTTAGATTTTATTTTATTTTTTATCTTTTTGCCTTTTGACGCTCATGTGTTTCAATTTTATTTTAAACGTGGGATTCAGGGGGACAGAGCCACCCATACGAAAGAAAAAGGAATTAATTGTTCCAATTCGCCTATTTCTTAAATTTTGGTAGAAGCTTATTTTTGAATATTTAATATTTCTTCATTTTCAAATTTTGTTTTCCTTTGTATGCCTAAATGTCTTGCAGTGGGAATTCTGAGGAAAATAATCTTAGTTTACCTCATTTCATGTTTATACTTTGCATTTAAAAAAAAAGGATTGTAAGAAACACAGGCACTTCTTTTTCCAAGATTTAGTGTGGTGCCTCTTTCCCTTGTGTAAGCCAATATCCGTGAATCTCAAATCAGAATTTCGCATACTACATTTCAATATTCTATGAGTCGAAAATTCTTCTACATGCTCTTTATTTCAAAATGGCTTTGTAATAATGAAATCAGTTCCAAAATATTCAGATCGGAAAACATATATTTAAACAGGAAGGAAGAGCTATTTTAATCTTAATCATTTAATTACCCTTAAAAATAAAACGAAAAAGTAAAAAAATATTTTGTAAATTTGTAATTGTTTTTAAATCCTGAGACATTTTTTTAAATACAGTAATACCTGTCAAAACAAAACATGTATAACGGATTTCTTTCTAAAACAAAATAATTTCATAGTACTAAGTCTTGGTGAAAACAATACAATAAGAATAGACAATGCACTTGCTCATATGGAAAATTTCCCCTGTCCCTTGCGATTCCATAATAGCTGGTTTTACTGTATTTTAAAATGTAATATGTTTGTTATAATATTGTCTAAAAATATTTTGATCACCTATTTGGATAATGAAAAATCAATATAGCAAAATGTGCTGATTCCGAACCGCTAAGTACCAGAGAAATTTTCAATTATAGACTGGTTTCCGTCTTAGCAAGTACATTGCCAATTATAATTGTATTGTATTCTGTTTATCGCAATCTCGAAAATTTTCCATTACAAACAGATTTTTTTTTTAAGTTTTTACTATATATATATATACATATATTTAATTATCCGGGTCTCGTAAATTATTCCGTTTACTGTTCCGTTATACTTACTGTTCTTTTTCACAGGTTTTACTATAAAAAACTTAAATAATTAAAATACACATCTGATTAATTATAAAATCAAAATTATGACTTTTAAAGGTATTTTGTAATTAGCAATTAACAGTATTTTATCGAACATCTTTCAAATAGGGATAATGTTATTTGTACACAAATACTTAAATAGAGTGAATACTGTAGAAATAAAACTTTTCTATAGCGGAATCCTCTCTGGAAAATGAAATGGTAAATTTTATTCATAAACCTGAAAATACAATTATAATAGGCAGCGTACACGCCAAGACAAAAAATTGTCTAAAACGAAAAAATCCCCAGTACCTTGCGATTCCGTTTTACCATGTTTAACGGTATATTACAAAATAAGTAAAATTTTTTACAACTTTATTATTGTTTATCATGCAATAATTTTTTTACCTAATTTACGGGTTATACCTAATCCGAAAATTTAGGCCGCCCGAAACTCGACTTTTAACAAGATATACTTCAAGCTGAAGCCGAAATTTAGGGAAATTAACCTTATTTTAATGCATTTATAGAATACTAGTCTTAATTATATCTCTAATATCAATTTTATCTTTTTTATAAAAAAAAAGAAACACACGTATATATAATCAACGCAAAAACCCTTGACGGGTTAAAAGATTCTGACGCAGCACTTTATCTTATGCTCTAAGAATTTTAAATATGGAACTTAAAAATACTGATATCAAATTTTGAGTGACGTTATGCTATTTCTTAAAAAATATATTTGTATTTATTTCATCATTTTATTTTTGTTTTATTTATAATCGCATGTACAAAAGTTATGTTCAACATGAAAAGCTGCATAAAATTTTATTCGCTGTTGCTTTATCATTTACATCTCTCATAAATTCAAAATATGAGTTTTAAAAGATATTATATAAAATTTAAGTGACGCCTTGATGTGACTTTAAAAGGTTTGTTTTAAAATTCAATTTAAATTATTTTTGACTTGGTTAAAATATTTTTTTACATCTACACAATACTTTTAATTTTCCAATTCACTGTTAAATATATCACTTTCATTGAATCTATACTATGCATTGAAATGTATTTATTTCAATAAATTGATTTATCTTTTGTGTCACGCTATTCAAAATTGTGAGTAAGATTTGTGTAAATGGTTTATTTGCGTCAAACTATCCTTTTTCATACATTTCATGTAGTTTGGACACAATGACGCAAAGAAACCATTTACATATATATATTCATAATATATATTTTTAATAATTTTATATAGTCTATAATAAAAATCAGACTTAAAATAGTCTAGTTCCATGAGTACTTGTAGTGTCAGTTACATGCTACGATTTTTGGATACCAGTATTTTAGAACGGGAAAATGTGACTTATTTTATCGGAGATATCTCATTAATTGAATAAGGCGAAGCAAACTTTTTGAAAAAAAGGTGGCCAACAAGCATGGCAGTTATCAGCTATGTGACTTTGTGCTAAAGTCCATTAATTTGATCTGCTTTAAAAAGATTACGGAAGATTGAATTATAGTAGAACCTGGATTAACCGAGCTTCGATTAATCGAGGTTTCTGTTAACCGAACCGATAACAAAGTCTGATTTTTTTTTTCCTTTTGAATGAGCCTTAAAAATAACCACACTCTTTAGCACACTGTCCGTGCTATACAGGCCCTTCTGCCCCCAAAAGCACTCAGCTCCAAAGAAACATTGGACCCTGAGAAGTCAATAACGAACAATGCTTTGTTTCCAGTGGCTGTGTGAACTTTCGTAAATTTTTCAATTTGCATTTTAAAATTTACTACTGGTAGTTGATTTTCTTTTTAAATTTGTTAAGCTGTGAAACAGAACTTTACATATATTTATTTTTATTATTTAAAAAACGTTCTATATATTTTTTAAAAGAGGTGTTAAATTCGCAAGCACGGCGAGTTTTTACACACAGTTTCTATTAACCGAGATTTCCAATTTACTAACAGTCCCAATTAGCTCGGATAATCGAGGCTGCTCTGTATAATTAAAAAATCAATGGCGATCTTACTGTAAACGGGTTTCCCTTTTACTGAGGGATTTCAAGACCGAATCAGCTGATGTTAGTTGCTGTTTCCGTGCTTGATTAAATAAGATTAGTTAAACATTTGAAAATTAAAAGGAACTAAGTCAACAGAGTCTTTGCTTTATGGTATTTTTTAACAACGCTATAAGAAAATGATTTTAAATAAGAGATTTTAAATGTAACGTTTTAAATCTGACATAATTTTCACCAAACTTTCCTTTCTCTTTGCAACATTCAACTGAAAATATTTTTATTATTAGAAAGATAATATTATTATTTGCGCTACCTTAAAATTGGCAACTATAGTTAAAAATATCATCTCGAAATTTGAAATAAATCTCTCATATAAATATATTTTTTAATTTAAACTGTTTTGCAATATTATTATTTGGCCACTTTGGCCAATATGACGTAATTTCCTCCATTTACGACTTTTAACACATATCAATGAATTTATTATTTAAAAAATTTCTTTTTCTTTTAATATTCACGTGTAAATATAATTTTTATGGCGTAATTTTCAATGTTTTCCTGCTTTTAATGTGTAATCATTTAATTCTAATTTGAAAATAATTGATTATTTTATAATTTTCTTTCATTTTAAGTAAGCATGTATAAAAACAATTTTTTAGTATGTAATGTTTAATATTTTCCTGCTTTTAACACGTTATCATTTAATTCTAATTTAAAAGGATTTTTTTCTGTTTATAATAGTCACGTGTGAATAAATTTTTAATTTAAATGATATATTATTCTTTGCGCTGTTTTAACAATTGGCAACAATTTAAAATAACCTTTTCTAAAATATGTAAAAAATATCTCTGGAAATTCTGAAAATTTTAATTTAAAATTGAAATAAACCGTCAAAAAATTAGGCAAGTTAAAAATAATAAATGCACTCTGCAAACTTCGAGTTTCTATTGAATGATTAAATTGAATGAAAATGATTAAATTCCCATTTATATTTTTTTTTCCTATGAGACTTTTTTAATGAGACAATTTTATCCAGATTTAACATTAAATATCTCTTAAAATAATTCTTCGATTTAAAAACTGTCTACTTCAACGTTTTTATCAAACAATTCTCTATAATACTACCCATTTTAATATTTTTGTATGGAGTAATTTTCTTAATATTTGCGAAATAGACCTCTAGTCACAAGAGATTCTTTCAAAGCGGCGAAGAGCGTTAGTTTTTTTTTTTTTTTTTCCCGAATAAGAGACAAAATGTAGTACGCAATTTCGTCAAAAGATGGCGACACCAGAATTCTGATATGCTTATTATGTAAACTGTAAATATTGCAAAGTTAAATAAAAACAATTGTCTCGGGGTTATCAAACTTCATTGTTATTTATAAATAAAACATTTCAACTAAATTATTTATTATAAAAGAATTATTACATCACAATAGTTTTTTATGCAAGGAAAATAATAATTTTAATAATAATAATATTATGGATGTCAGTGATTATATATTGATTGACCGTCATAATAATAAAAAATGATATTCTAAAAAGAAGAGCTGAAATGAATTATTTTTTTAGGTTTCTGATCGTGTGATATATATTCAAATAATAATTATTAATGTATATTTTTTGTAAAGTGATTGAAATTAAATATATTTATAAAATTTATGGTAATATTTTTATTGTTGAAAAATTGCCAAGAAATAATCATCATCAAATTGGCGTCATTATAATTGTAATTTTATTTAACTTAATAGCAATTAAAAAATTACAAAGGAACTGAGAATAATGGTCAACTAACAGACTTTAAAAGAAAAAAAAACACATTCACATGTGAAAACAAGTACCAGAGAGTATCGAACTGCCTATCTTAAGATCAGTAGACGATGGCCCTTAACCACTCAGCCAGTGGGAAGACAAAATTTTTCACCCCAAAAGTGGTTAAAAAGAAAGCATGTGTATGAATACAGTGTCATGCATTTTCGGTGAAATTTCCATAGAATGGCGAAGAAATACAGTCCGATTTTTCATGCGCATTATAAAACGAACAAGAGTCTTGCTGGAAACAAGTAAATTGTTATTTGGTTCATCTGAAACATATTTATTTGATTTTTAAAAAATCGCCCGTGTCATTTTCGAGAGAAAAAAAAATCGAATTATTTAACGAACGAGAGTTTTCCCAGAAAAAAGAAAAGTGTTATTCACTTCGCCTTAATCACATTTGTATTATGTATCAATTTAAAGATAATCGTTAGAACCGTTTTCGAGATTTTCAAATTAGGAACTTCCTCGATATCATACCAACGTTTTCACTTTTAAAATGGCTATTTAGATCTCAAAATATACTTCACGTAGAAATGTAAAAATTTCAGTATACGATTAGATTGCAGATATAAGACTGTTCTAGAAAATTCAGAACAATAAGACCTATATCTGCTGAGTTATTAAAAGGCGGCTTTTCGCGTTTTCTTTGATGTCGAGTTAGCTGTATATATGAGTTCCGCCATCTACGAATTCTATGATACGATACGATACGATTCGATTTTAACGATACGATACGATACGATTTTAGGCTTAAGGCTGCGTCACTCGGAATACTACCGTCTTCCATGATACGCATTAATATTCAAGTACGCAATTTTTTCACAGGACAAAATATTTAGGAACATTTTTATTTTTTCAAAAACTGGCTAAATCCGAACCCGACTCGCAAATGCCGTAACACACCCCGAAACCGACACGAATCCGAAACTTTTAAAAATAGCCTGATCTACAGCCAAAAAAAGTCAACTCATCCCGAACCGCGGTGGGAGATAAGCTTCAACTCAACCCAAACTTAGTGTCGGGTGTGATTTGGGTAAAATCGGGTTACACGACACGGTGCATGACTTTAGTTTGCAACATGTAGATTACGAAATCAGCGTAATCGAACTGTAATCGTAATCACCTAGTTCGGTAATTGCAATCCAACAAAAAAATATTAATCGTAATCTAAACGTAATCGTAATCTAGCATTTAAAATAATAGATAATCAAATATGTAATCGTAATCCAACTTTCATAAATAGAGGCGTAATCGTAATCTGTTTTTAGAAAATGAAAATAATCGTAATCGATTACAGTCCTCCGTAATCGACTCGAAGTCTGAATCTAATCAGCAACAACTTATATCAATGTCTGACTGGATCTCATGTTTGGAGAAAATCCGTGCATTAGTTTTTGAGATAGAGCTATTGCGAAAATCGTGATAAGTACAGCATAGCAGCGCCACCTATTGGGCGATTAATACCAAAACCTAAACAGCAACAACTTGAGTCAATGTCTAACTAAATCTAAAGTTTGATGAAAATTTGTCCATTAGTTCTTGAGACAGAGCTATTGAGGGGATCGTGAAAAAGGCAGCACAGGAGCGCCACATGTTGGGCGATTTACACTAACATGTAATCAGTACCAACTCATATCGAGGACTAACTGAATCTGAAGCTTGGGGAAAATCCGTGCATTAGTTCTTGTGATAGACATATTGCGGAAATCGTGTAAATCCTGCAAAATGCAGTATAGCAGCGCCACCTGTTGGGCGATTTACACCAAAACGTAATCAGCATCAATTCATATCAAAAACTAACTCTATCTGAAGTTTGATGAAAATCCGTGCATTAGTTCTTGAGGTAGAGCTATTGCAGATATCGCGAAAAACGCAGCATAGCAGCACCGCCTGTCAGGCGATTTGCACCAAAAACTAATCAGCACCAATTTATATTAGGGACTACCTGAATATAAATTTTTATTAAATTCCGTGCTTTGGTTTTTGAGATAGAGCGCCCACAAAATTTGTGTTGCATACAGACAGACAGACGTTTCGTAAAAACCTGTTTTTCGGGATCTCTGACCCCTAAAACATGTAAATCCTTCAAAAACCGGAAGTCGAAAAAATTTCGATTACATTTCTTCTTTAGAAAGAAGAAAGTAAAAACGTACTTTGAACCAGATCAGTTATTCAATAATATGCATCTTCTATCTATGTAGTACTCACTTGATTTCAATTTTGTTTCATTTATTACAAAAAAAATCTTGTCCAAATATTATTTGATTTTAAAAAATTCCCTGCCGGCTCGTCCTACAAGCGCAGGTAGATATCAAAGTTATGTACTAATTTCAACAACATAAACTAAATCATGATTAGAGATAAACCCACTTTAACAATTTTATCTGGCCGCTTTTGACGAGTTTTATATATATATATATATATATATATATATATATATATATAAGAGCTGGTTTTATCAGAATCATGTTAAGGCGGTATTAAAAAAAAATACTTTTCCCTGCTCAACAAATCGAAATTTTCTGGCACACTTTCAAATTCATTTTTAAAAGAAAAATATGAAACTTGCTGACGTGATTTTGGAAGAGATTTATAAGCGATCTGTGTTTTTATTTTTCGTTCAATTAATTAAAACTTGATTTATAAACAATTATTTTCTCAGTAGGACGATATTTTTCGTTTCCAACAAAATCGCTTTGGGAAATTGGTTCAAAATGCCCACTTTGGCATCATTTTTTGAAATATATTCTGCCTCTATCAAAAAACGACCATTACGGTACATTATATGGTTTCTGAATAAGAGAATCTACCAATTGTATACGTTTGAGAGAAAAAAAGGAATTTAAAAATGAGTCTGAAAATAAGCAGTTTGAATTTGAATACACCCTTAATACGATGATTTTTTTCTTGATCCTCTATGTATTTTTAATTTGTTTTTGCTGTAAGAATTGGTCCTATCAAAAACTTGTCATTATAAAAGCTGTAGATGATATTAAGAAGATTTATAATAAATTCATGCGGATTTTATACCTTGTGAATTGACGAAGCTATGGATTTTTTTTCTTCTTCAACGCCCCCTTTTTGTTTTCGTTTTTAATTTTTTTTTCCAGTACGAATTGGGCCTATCAAAAACTTGTCAGTGTAAAAGTTGTAGATAATATTAACCTTTAACTCATGTTACCGGTCTCACAGACCGGCGCTTTTTTCAGTTTTCATAGTTTAACTTGCAAATTTCAGTTTATCTACAAACACTACTGAAATGTTGTTTAGTTTCGTACTTTAGTACTAACACCAGAGACTTTTGAATAGATGAATTTTAATTATCAACACTCCTGTACAAAAAGTTTAGTACAAAAACAACATCCTAAGTTAATCGCGGCTTTTATTCATCTTTCGATGGAGCGGTCTCACAGACCGCTTCACACTAGTTATGTGACAATTTCTGTCACATCAATTAAAGGTTAAAAAGATTTATAATAAATTTAATTGGATTTGATATCTTGAAAATTGACGAAGTTATGAATTTTTTTCTCCCTAAAACCCCATTTTTTGCGCTCCTTGAGCCCATTTTTAATTTTATCAAAAATCAGTGATACATAAATTTTTGGCCCTTTTTACTTTCTTCTATCTTTACATTGGATTCGTGAAAATTTTCGACTTCCGGTTTTCGACGGATTTATACGTTTTAGAATGCTCTGAACACGATTTGATGGTTTTTAGAAAATGTCTGTCACTCTGTGAGTCTGTACGTGACAAAAATTTGTGGGCACTCTATCTCAAGAACTAATGCAAGGAATTTCACAAAACTTCAGATTCAGTTAGACCTTCATATAAAATGGACCTGATTAGTTTTTGGTGAAAATCGCCCAACAGGTGGCGCTACTATACGGCATTTTTCACGATTCCTGCAATAGCTATATCTCAAGAATTACTGCACGGATTTTCATAAAACTTCAGTTTCAGTTAGTCCAGGATATAGTTTGTTGCTGATTACTTTTTTGTGAAAATCGCCCAACAGGTGGCGCTGCTATGCTTCATTATTCATGATTCTATAGCTCTAACTCAAGAAAAAATGCACGAATTTTCATCAAACTTCAGATTCAGTTAGTCCCTGATATAAATTAGTGCTGTTTAATTTTTGGTGTTAATCGCCTAACAGGTGGCGCTGCTGTGCTGCATTTTTAACGATTTCCGCAAGAGCTGTATCTCAAGAACTAATGCACGGATTTTCATCAAACTTCAGATTTAGTTAGTCCTTGACATGAATTGACGTTTTATACATTTTGGTGTAAATCGCTCAACAGGTGGCGCTGCTATGCTGCATTTTTTGCGATTCCGGCAATAGCTTTATCTCAAGAAGTAATGCTTGGATTTTCAACAAACTTCAGATTCAGGTATACCTTGATATCAATTACTGCTGTTTATGTTTTGGTGTAAAGCGCTCAACAGGGGGCGCTGCTATGCTACATTTTTCAGAATTTCCGCTATAGCTCTATCTCAAGAACTAATGCACGAATTTTCATCAAACTTCAAATTCAGATATACTTTGATATGAATTGGTGCTAAATTGATTTAATTGACATGATTTATATAGAAGAAAGTTTTGTGATGGCCACAACATACTAGTTTTAGAAGTAATAAAAACTTTAAACTGATTTGATATGTATAAAAATTAAGAAGTTATGGGTTTTTTTCGGTTTTCACAAAACCCTTCCCTATTTCTACCCCCTTGGTCCGATTTTGCCCATTAACGAACTTGGCCGAGATTTTACGCCCCTTAATTTTGTGTATCAATTTGGAAAAGATTTGTGCAGAATTATGTGGAAGTAATCGTGTCCATAAGAAAGTGATATATATATAGAGAGAGACAGATAGATAGATACATATTTACATAAAGTTTTTTACTGAAGGTGGTTTTGGGTTGAAGGGTCATGATCGGTGTAGATCTGCAATAATTTTTCAGAAATTCCAACATAGGGGCGAATGTAATAGGTAGTATTTCATACGAAATCTCCCTAAAACCGAAAAATTTGCAGCTAAGTCTCGGTAATCGTGAAAAACTTAGAATAACGGCACCAGCTATTGACTGATTGACAACAAAATTTAATCAGACCAATTTACGACCAGATCTTACTGAATCTGATTAAATTTCGTACATTAACTCTTGAGATAGAGCGGTCACAAAAATTGCGTCACGCACAGACAAAGAGACATTTAGCAAAATTATTCAAATCTTATTCAGGTCATTCCGAACGTGCAAATCCATCAAAAACGGAGCACGAAAATTTTGACAACTCCAATATTTTCTTCGTATGTATATTGAAAAAATTAAAAATAAAACAAAATATGTAAAATATATTGCGTGCGAATGTTTCTTTGCGCAATGTTTTCTCTTGAGTTTTAAGTGTTATTATTATCGTCACGTCCGATAAAATTAGTTCATTAACTCAGTTGCGTCATAGAATGTTTCTGAAGTGAAAAACAATAAATCAATGGCCCATTATGTATAACATTAATGTACAGGATCTTCATGTTCGAACCCGCTTCAATGTATGTCACTTATATTTCTGTAGCGATACATCAAATTTTATTTTGTTTTTCGGTTACATTGTCTAACCTACATTTTCTTAGCTGGAAGTCTAATAAGCGTTTAAATTATCAGAAATTAAATTCGCGTGAAAAGTTATTAACATTAATTTTCGTATGTGACTTCTTTTAAATGCGATTGAATGACAAGAATTGAGGAGAATACAATGGGATGCTTCATTAAAAATTATTTGTAGGCATTTGTTCGATACTTTTAATTAAACATTGGCCGAAAAAATTAAAATGAGCTGTAAAACAATTTATTGCGTGATTCCCGTTGTGTTCTTCAGAAGAAGCAATTATAGAATTATTGATCTTTTCATGGCAATTTTCATTTCTGAAAGTACCATTTGCTAATAGAGCTTCCGTTTACGAATTTTTGCCATTCTTAAATGCAGTTAATTGAAAAACACATTTCCAGAAACATGACCTTTTTACATATATCGCATATAAAAAAGTAATAGGGAATGACAAAGACGGTTTACGTATGCCGCTTTTAAAAGATAACAAAAATTCATTCAAGTTATTTATAAAAACAGCAAATCACGTCAATATTATGAACCAACAGAATACCTTGACGGCGGATTACAAGATGATTCTGTATTTGAATTTTCTGTGTCAACTACCTTACACTCCTAATCAGCTTCTTAAAAAAACTTGCGACGAGAAAAGACTCTTTGTTTCTTTAACTTTACTCAACCTTATCATCAAAACTGTACTAAGTCTTCCTATTATTATTTACTCTCGTTTTCTTTTTGTCTATACTTCCTTGATGCTTAATTTCAGCGTTTTCCTTTTATTTTCCTTGGCAATTTCTTGGAGTGTCTTTCGTAAACGCCAATGCATTCTTCAAGCCATGAAAAATATAGTAGCCGTTAGCTGTGAAGTAAATCCTCGAAAATTTAAAAGTAAATGGAACATTTATCTTTTCTTACTTTTCAATACTGGCGGATTCCTGGTATTTTCTATTACATGTGCACTGACTGGGCTGAAAGTAATATATCCACGGATGAATACTACTTCTTCACATTTCTTTTGGTATGAAATAGCTGCAGAATCTGAAAGAATATTTAGTGGTGCTCTCATATTTACAGCTGCATTTATTTTCTGCGCGAGTGGATTGGCAAGCAGTCTTGTAGTATTATTAAGCTCGACTATCTACTTCCATTTAGGTGACATTATCCTTAACTTTGGAATAGAATTGAAGAAGAGTTTGGAGTACCAACAGATGACCGAACATTGTTTGTCACAGAGTCTGTTTACATTCCAAAAAGTAGTAAATCTGAATCAGATAGTTAATGATGCTCTGTCTCTTAGTGTATCCTTTACTTACGGTGCGACAGTATCTATGTTCTTTACTGGATTATGTTCGATTCGTTCATTTGGTATGGAATTGACAGAATTCATTTTGCTTCATTTAGCAATGTTTTCATTTTCACTATTCTGTTTTTTCAGCATGACTCTAACTGGTGACAGAGTTCAAAGAAATCATGAAGAATTAAAACACAATGTGGTGAGTAGTTTGAATTTCATTTTGAACAGGAGTGAAAAGGGGGATAAAGAAATAGAATGTTTTTCGCTGATGGTATCGGTAATAAAGTCGTACGATTTGCATGTCTCCGGTGGAAACATGTTTGTCCTCAGTAGCAGCTTAATACTTAGTGTAGCAGGTGCTCTCATAACGTATGGTGTTCTAATATTGCAGATGGATTAAACTTTTTGTTAACTGTTAATGTTCAGAAATTTAAAAATCATATAAAAAACATCTTAATCGTTCATTTTTTATTAAAAATAATTTGCAGTGTACGGAGATAAAAGTGTTGGTCTCATTTAGAACCTGTGCATGGATTTACTGTTTCATATGATTCTTCAACCTTTCAAGATAATAAAATACCCATTATAAATTCTATTTTCCCAAATTAAATAGTGTATATCGGCACAGAACTGCACATACCTTTATTAAGATGTAAGGCCTCTGGGGTGGTGATAAAGGAGTGGTAGCGGACGGAGTTACTTCTACGGCCAAGGCAAACGTAAAGTTGAAGATAATTTTATCGAAAACTATTCCATCAAATATTATCTCTCCAGTTTGAGAATACAAAGTACAATAATAAAAAGTTGAAGATTCGTACGGCTTATAATACTTGTTCGTAGAGAAGAATGTCCAGTAATTCTATTGAATAAAGTTCTGATCAAGAAGCTGAGACGATAAAGTTCTGAGCAAACTGATATGATAAAGTTCTGACAGTCTCTTAAGCTACTATCAGATTCACCAATTTTTGAGCCAACTCTTGATTTCCTCCAACTTTTCGCAAAATATTGTCTCAACACCCAGTGTGATAGCAAGCAGCAATATCCCCAATTTTTATCCATAGCTCTATAAAAGTCTCCGCTAGCCGCGACTCCCCCCCCCCCCCCCCCAATTTTCAACATTTCAGCCAATCAGAGATAAATGATTGATAAGAATAGGCGATAAATATTAACGGCTGGTACTAGTAGTACTGGTTTACCTCCAACTTTAGCAACGACAATTGTAACCTTTTTCTCCCTTTGAACGTGAAAAAGTTGGGGTTAAAATCGGTTGAAAAGATGGTTGCTCGAAAAGTTGGTGAATCTGATAGCAGCTTTAGTCACATACAAAAAATTGTTCTCTGATATTCACAGTCAAGCAAGTACGCCCACTGCAGAGGTACAAATAATCGCAGGAGCCGGAAACCGCGGCTCTCTTCGAACCCGTCTATCCGGGAAGCTCGAGAGCTTCCGATCCTTTCTCCAAGGGGATGAAGAAACTCTTCCTCCGAGCCGGGGAAAATCAATAGTCGAAACTTTACTAAACATAAACAACTTAGGGTCGAATGCGGTAAAAACCTTCCTGCCCTCTTGATGCATTCGCATCTCCCCTCTGTTCTTGGTCGAAAACAAAGGCAATATTTTTTGGCATTTGTGATGCAGCAAAATGACATCCCCAACAAACTTGGATATCATACGCAGGATTCTCACTGACTTTTACGAATATTAGCAATTTGACTAATCAAATGTAAAAAACATTCGCCAAATAAAAAAATAATTAGCAAAATAAATTCGTTGTGAAACATTGAAAATTAGATCTTTAACCCCTTAATGTGTCCCCCTTTTTTCTCAATATGTTCTAAAATAACCTAAGTCTTTGAAACTGTTTATAGATCAGTTATTCATCTAAATTTAATTATCTGCTTCAGAAACTAAAAAAAAATATACTGTATTCTACATGTCTTGCGCAATCAAGAAAAAAATTTAAAATTTGATTTAACTGAATAAAATGTTATGAAATAAAACTTCCAATCCCAGTTAACTCAGGATTTCGATATATTGCAGTCTACTCTGTGAAATCCGCACACTTAGGGACCAAGGGCTTTGTGGATTATGCATTTTTGCGGATTATAGATTATCCCTTTGTTTACATTTTATTTTTTAAAGCCAGACTATAAATTAAGAACAACTGCACAAAAATTATAATTAAATTGGAAAAGAAAAACAGAATGCAACATTGGTTGAATATGTTTAATAACTAAGATTAAAGAAAAGTTAAATTATATACAACACAAATTTTACACATTGACACAACATAATGGTAGTTCCAGTTTTGGTTTGTTGTCAATAATGTTTTTCTGTAGTCTATAAACACTCATTACTTCTTGCTCCAAGATAAAATTTTGTTACTTAGGGAAATTTAAATATTTATATCCAATTTATATATAAATATTTATCCAGTGGAAAATTGATAACTGAAAAAATATATACCAAATTTAACTTTATGAGTTTAATATTTAGAGAGAGAATTTTCATTGTTTACATTCCAACATGTAGTGCGGATAATAGACATTTGTGGATTATACATCGGCGGATTTCGCAGAGTTGACTGTACATTCAATGAATTCTAAAAAATTCAAAATATAAACAACAAAATGTGTTAAAAACTTTATTTTTCTAGAATTCTTCGGCTTTTTTTGAAGCCCATATTTCAAAGGCAATTTTAAAATAGTACTATTGCCTATTGGGCGCATTAACACATATTGAAATGACATTTTTGGTTACTGTGGCTTTGGCTGATGCTAAATTGAATTGGTGTTGGGTTAGTAGCTCTAAAAAAATATAAATTGTACGATACGAACGATTGAACATGATAAGTGACATCAATCGTTCAGTAATGTAAATAAGAGTGTCGCCTGTACACACACACACACACACACCAAAAATTGAGCACTCGCAATTTGGCGAGTATAATCATCCGTTTACTCGCCAAATGAGACATTTTGTCGTGATTTGGTGCAATGGCGAGCGGCAACGAGAACCCTACATAAGATGGAAGGGAATTTTCCACGATCTATGGGAATCGTTTTCTTTCACGACGCGCCGGCCTTCTTGTCAAGTCAAGTCAACGCGGTGCTTACGGAGTACCGACGTGGATCGTTTTACCGCCACGCGAAACCTCCAACGAAATTGAAGCCTGATGGCATGATAAAACAAAACCTCCCTTCATTGCTTATTGAAATTTCTGTCAAATAACATTAAGCTGGAAGATGAGTGGAGATGAATCTATTTCTTTCATCTTCTGCGTCGGTTTTTGGGACTTAGAAAATATTAAACGCGAAGATGCTTTTACATTAGAGATGTGTCATTTGTTGAGGAACGATTCCGGCAGTGAAACTGAAGGAACGATTTCATTCTGTAAAAAGGAATCGGTCCTTTTCGGAACGATTCCGAAAAGGAACGACTCGTCGGATTCGGTCCTTTTCGGAACGGTTCCTCGCAATCGGTCCTTTTCGGAACGGTTCCTCGGATTCGATCCTTTTTGGAACGGTTCCTCGGAATCGGTCCTTTTCGGAACGGTTCCTTAGATTCGGTCCTTTTTGGAACGGTTCCTCAGATTCAGTCCTTTTTGGAACGGTTCCTCGGAATCGGTCCTTTTCGGAACGGTTCCTCGGATTCGGTCCTTTTTGGAACGGTTCCTCGGAATCGGTCCTTTTCGGAACGATTCCTCGGAATCGGTCCAAAATGTACCGACTCCGAAAAGGACCTATTCCTCGGAGTCGTTCCGAAATGTACCGACTCCGAAAAGGACCGATTCCTCGGAGTCGTTCCGAAAAGGACCGATTCCTCGGAGTCGGTCCGAAATGCACCGACTCCGAAAAGGAATGATTCCTTGGGAATCGGTTCTTTTCTTGTAGACTGGCCAGTTTTAATAAATTAAAATACGCTATTTTATTTCAAAATAACAGATTTTGATTCTATTAAAGCTGACTTTATTTCTAAAATATCATTCTAATGCGTGTGTCCCCCCCCCCTCCTCCAAAAAAAAAAAAAGGAAAAGAAAAAAGAAATTGAAGTGCGGGGCGGAGTAGGGCGTTTAATAAACTTTACTATTTGATCTTCTTGTGCCAAATTAATCTGAAAGAAATAATTAAAAAAAATATTTTATACGAATTGGATTTTTTCCACCTAAGTGAAAAAGTGCCCGCGAGATAGGATTCGAACCCAGAAACTTTACGTGCTTTACTGATTGAGTACCTGGACGCCGAAGGTAATGGAACACCATGTGTACTTTAATACACTAATACATTTACTAATTGGTAAATGTATCATACGAAATGAATTTTTTTCTAAATGAATTCTTAAAGCTGTTTTCAAATCCAAAAGGATAACTTTGTGACAAAAGTTTTAATTTATTTTTATTCGGAAATGCATGAAACGAGCAGGTGTTGTTCAGAAACTATGTAATCGAGCTGTTTTTTCCGTTTTTTTTTTTTTTTTTCTTTGCAAACGCAATAGATCTTTCAGAAAATAGTGTCAAGGTGGACGCTTTGAATGAATTTCCGCGCGAAAGAGGCATAATCGCTCAAAAATGGGCGAAAAACATGTTTGTCACGTGATCAAAATCGATTATAACTCAATAGGTAATTTACTGATCAAAAGATGGAAAACACAGTTCGATTCCAAATCGCTTCCATGGTCAAACTTTCCAATTTTATATCTTTTCGTTAAAAAATGAATTTGTAAATGTGTCAAAACGTTTTACGCTTGTTGAGCAGATCACTTAAGAACAGCCTTAAGAAAAACAAAGAAAATGCTTGTTTAATTAATAGTGAAAAATATTTTTTTAAATCTGATTAGAAACAGTTTTGAATAATATAAGAAATATATGTCACTAGGCCATAAAAATTGCATTTTAATAGGATAATAATAACTGATTTTCAATTATTTTAATAAATGTAGAGTTACGCACTTTCATGCATATTTCACTATTTCATGTTTTTTCCTCAAACATAATTTCAATTTGAGAATCCTCTTTGTCAAAAGAAATATATGACCAGCTACGAGCGCTCGAGTACCACTTTATTTCCACAGTTTGGCGTCTTGTTTTTCTCTCCTGAAGAAGATGATTAAAAAAATCTCGAAACTCTCGAAGGTTGTTGTTTTAATCAACTTACATTGAGGTTTATTACATAGAGTAAAATCTGTTAGAACAAGAAATTTTTGTAAAACGCTCCTTTCTTTCTTAAGATAATGAATATTTCAAAAAGCATAATGTCTAATAATAATAATAAGATAACAGTAACAGTGGTGGCTGGGATTGAAATAATTTAACCGCGGTTCGTTCTCTTAATGGCCGTTTTGAGTATAAAAACGGGAAAGAAAAATCACGTGCTACATATAGATTATCGGACTTTCTCCAACACTGCGACATATATGTAAAGCTGCATATTTTATGCTTGTTTCGGTTTAATAGATTTATGTTAACCCTCCGCCTACCAGAGGGGTTCAATGGCCCCGACAGGTACATTTATAATGATATTTCTAATTTATTTTAAAAACTGAAATTTCTGTAAATATGGGTTTTTTTCTGGGATGTTCTATCCTTTTGAATAGAACATTCCAGAAAAAGTCACCTATTTACAAAATTTTCATTTTTTTAAATGTGAAAAATCAATTTGAATGTACCTATCGGGTCTGTTGCACCGGTCTGGTATGCGGAAGGTTAATATTGCATTTAAAAAGTTTTACAATATACGAATTTAATTATTGGTTTCCAAAGAATGCACGTTGTGATTTTGTACAGTTTTTTCATTTGTTATTTTATTTCTATTTCTTGCTAAATAATTAGAATTTAAATAACTGTGACTTTGTTTTAATTCAACGTAAAATAAAAGCAAAAAAAAAAAATCGTTTATCGTAATAATTTCTTATAATAATTTAGATTTCTTGATCGTTATTGATACTCACAAATCCCGAAATCAATGCCACGATTAATGCCTGTTACTGTGGTGATGGATAATACCTATCTGAGTTTAATTTCGATCAAAGCAAGGCTCCCTTCATGCCAAACTAAATTTAATGTTTCAAGCCTAATACCAAACTTCCGTTTTTATTGAGGTAAAACTTACTGCAAATACGATACTAAATTTTATGTATTTTCCTTTCTTATTGTTATTCTTTTCATTTAGAAGATTTATTTATTTATTTATTTTCATTTTTTATTTTAATTACATAAAGTTTTCTGAAAAGTTCGAATTTAACAAAATATTTTATCTATTTTAAATAGTTTTGACAGTAAAAAGTTTAACTCCGAATAAAAAATAGTCAAATTCTCAAAAAAATAAGGTTGGTATTATCTATAACACGTTTACAACAGATGTCGTTCATTCAACGGCCGAAACATCGTCAAAAGGATAGTTCTTTATATAGTACTACACTCTGTAATAATAATGGACATACTTTTAATTTGTTTAATTTAATTAAACCAATAAACCGTTTTTCAGTTAAAATGTTAGCAAATTTCAAATTTAAAGAAATAGAACTTTGAAGTTTAGTGAATCACTATATCTTTTGGCGGAGTTAATATGTACTATATATATATAAAATCATATATATTACTATATATATACATATTATAGTATTAATATATATATAATATTATCTTATAAATATCACTAGCCATAGCCATGCTGCTAATGAATCTGTTTACAAATCATCTGAAGAAACTTTTACCCTTTCGTGTAACACAAGTGTTCCATGACTTCATGAGTTATGAAGCTCCAAAGATCCCTATGCAAACAAACGTATTAGCATCGCAATTCACTTACACCGAACTGAAGTTCAGTATAAATAGAGAGGGTGACGGCGGATGAGGGTGTGAAATTAGAGAAATTCCTGTAGGTTCTGGTGAAATTGGAGATTCAAAAAGAGTTGTAAGTTTATTGAAACTCTACGTAGTTAACAGCAGTTCACAAATAGCGATGTTAGGGTATAAGACAAGACATACATCAGTCACTCAGGAAAGACAGTGTACAAAAACGTGCTTTACTTTTTAACCCTTTCCAATAAAAATAGTGTTTATGAATGCGTTTTGTCTGTCCCTCAGACCGTCTGTTCACGCTCTAAAGCAAGTCACACACTAAGGCGACACATAAGACATGTCACTTGAATTCGCTAGAAAAACTGGTTTAAAACAAATTTGTAACAATTTCGATCTTTGTTTCGACCGGTTTTTGCACTTCATGTTGCGCTTTATGTCGTTCTGTCGTCTCAGTGTGTGATATGCCAAACTTCCGTAAATATACTCGGATTCCCATGCAATTGATATATGTTAATGATGTTTACCATGGGATGTTTGGTATCCAGTATGAAGAGTGTAGCATTAATAGTTCATTTACAGGGGCACTCAAAAGTGTTTCGTTACATTATGGTCAACGGGAAAAATCGTTTGAGTGCATTTTAATGACATTAAGCTATTTCAAATGTATTAAAATTGATATATATCACTGAATTGCACTACAAGATGATTGCTATATTGCTGGGTGCTCCACTTCTGAACCAGATCCTGAAGACAGTGATAATAATGTTGATGAATTATGTGAAATATTCTGTGTGCGTAAAGTTAGGGAACTGAGGAGCAAGACTATAAAGGGGATAAAGTTATTGAAAGTACGGACACTGGAACAAAACGAACTCTACTTTAACAAGTTACATATCCAAACCAGCAGGGCCATCCAAATGAAAAATGAGATTCAGAATGAAAAATGAAATTAAGTTTACCTAGAGGTAGATTTTGAAGAGGAATCTATGAGACTAAAAATTCCTAGACCCTGGTGACAAATATCAGAGCAATAATAAAATTTCCTATACAGGATGTCCACTCTCAACGATGTCCAATGGCTAATTCCTAAACCGTTAGTCATAGCCATATAGTTCCAATTACAAAAATGTTTTAAATGGGGGTAAAGAAGTATTTAAAAAGTGATTTGGGTCAATAGAATCATTTCCTGAAAAATTACGAAATTTAATTTTTTATACGGTCCCCCGGTCTTTCAAGTTATAGTTAGTAAAACTTTCTTATTACACTTACAAGTAAGACAAATAAAAGTCCTATTATTCTACGATTAAAACTGACCGAGTAATAGCTGTTTAAAGTTGGAGCATATTTTTTGCTGCGAAATAGTGGTCATTT
Source organism: Maratus speciosus (assembly GCA_963932465.1). Lineage (NCBI taxonomy): Eukaryota > Metazoa > Arthropoda > Arachnida > Araneae > Salticidae > Maratus > Maratus speciosus. Next base: position 77,361,218 of record OZ010793.1, on the reverse strand, counting down.
ACAAATTTACTAGAAATATAAATAATCTTCAGATATATAAAAAATATAGTTGATAGTAAAATTAACATTGCATTATAAATTTGAAATCTATAATCATTCTGAAATATTAATGCAAAATATACAGCTTGTACTAAACATATAACAGGAAAAAAAATAGAATTTTCGTTAAATAAAATGTTGAAAAGCAACAGCCTCGATTCTTTACAAAATAAACTTTTTTACCAAAAATAAAACCGACTTCAAAAACTACTACAAAGTAAAAAATAATTTTTTTACATAATAGTTAATAAGTAATTAAATTAAGAGCATTGTATTTACCATGCGTATTATTATATTTATGTACATTAATTTCATTTTTTGGAGTCGGTGCCAGCCAAACGAAGTTAAGTATAATTATCCAACAGACACATATCCAAATATCTACGAGTTTTTTACGATTTGTTATTTAGTTAAAAAATTTGAATTTTACCATTTTTGAAACATTTCATCTGATTTTATAAACGTGTACTTTCAAGTGAGATTAGTTGTAATTATGTGTGCTAAATTAAGGGTTATTGTAAAATTAATGCGTTTATACAGGCTATTATGTAAAAAAAATCGTAGCCAAACACTGATTTTCAAATGCAGGATGGTGTCAGAATTGATTGAGAATGGAATTTTTTTTCTAAACGGTTTTGCTGAATCTTGTTACGATTTGTATTGGATAAACAATTTTAATTTTGAATTTGGCTTGGCTGGCACCGACTCCAAAAAATCAAATTAATGTACATAAATATAATAATACGCATGATAAATACAATGCTCTTAATTTAATTTCTTATTAACTATTATGTAAAAAAATTATTTTTTACTTTGTAGTAGTTTTTGAAGTCGGTTTTATTTTTGGTAAAAAAGTTTATTTTTCACTTTTTAGTTTTTTTTGAGTTACAATTTTTGCATGATTCTTTTGGAGGAAATTACGGACTTTTAAAGAAACTTTTAAAGATGTTATTTTGATAAGAAAATACTTTTGTCCAGATTTGTGTGTACATTAATAACACAGGTTTTTTATGAAAATTCCTTATATATATATTACATTTATTCTTCTTCAGATTTAGTAGCTTTATTTTTTAATTAAATATTTTTGTTTCTCTATTTGGACATGGGTAGAACGACAAGAGGCTCGCATGAAAAAATATCGAACTTATGAAACTGACAATAAAAAGTTCTTCGGCTTACTAAAAATGCTCTATAAAATAGAGAAGAGAGACCCAATGACTTATTTTTCATACTTTCTAACCGATGACCAGGCCCTTATCTTCCGGGTTGCCCCAGATTAACGGGTTTGATACCTGGCATTGGCGTAGGAGACCACCTAATCGCCACGTAGCGGCAATAAACCTGATGAACGCCTAGATCGTTTTACTATCGGCAGTGCCTGTTTCTTAATTATGAACATTTTCATGCCAGTTACTTAACATTTATATCTTGTTGTTTAGCACCTGAGCATTGCTACTCATGTTGATCTCGTAATTTAGAAGCTTAATCAGATGACGAGACATTCATATTGGCAAGGCACCTGAGAGGTATAATTCATAGGTAAATTCGGGGTCTTCGCACCTATCGACGGAGTTTACATGCACCAGAAGCCATTAGGGTACATGACAACCGAATAACTTATCAAAAAATGATCGTGAAAAGACTACAGGGGGAAAGTCTTAAATAGCGTTCCCTCAAATGGCTGATCATTGATGAAATTTCTATGGTGTCAAAAGAGAGTTTATATATAATTCATTTGAGGTTTCAAGAATTAAAAACAATTTATTTTTGGATGGCATTAATGTTTTCTTATATAGAGATATTATGCAAGTGCCAATATGTAATGTATACGTAATGCCAATGTGCTTAAATGCATGCTAAGCATTTCAGCATGGTACTTTTATTCATAATTTAAATTATTTGCTTAATCTTTCGCCAAATCTAAAGATTCTGATTGAGAAATTGAGAACTCATTGCATCATGCCGGCATTTTGTTTATTTTTGTTTGTAATCTTACTTGACAAAATCAGCTTAACTCACTTAGGCATTTATGCTTCTTATTGCATCATCATTTGCAATACACTGGGCAGTGGGGATTTTAAAACTATTAAGTAATCCACCGTTATTGCATCCACTGCCAATTGTTGTTTCCGAGCTAATATGATTTCGTGCATTTAAGCGTTTTGCGAATTAAATATTTTATGATACCCACATTTACATTAAACCAATTGCTGCTGATATATTTTTTGTTTCACGCTAGCCTTAACTGTGGGCTCGATTACGGAAGATTAGAAATTCATCGTCATGCTCATTTAATAATCTTGTTTAACGTGTCATTGGTCTGCATAGTAACTGGCGTATTCTAGTGAGTATAGTGCTGCAAAACATATAGAACATATAGAACTTTCGGAAGCAACTTATGATATTCGCATTTCCTTTAAACCATGTTTGCTGTTAGTATCGTACACTTTTTGCTTTTATCGGGCAATCTGATTCAAATTTACTTGCTCTCATTTCTTGTTACAATTCAAATGTTTTTATGACTACGTAACTCACTGATTTGCTTTCGCCATTATGCTGATGCCTACTGATGTTTAAGTTCTGTGCTATTTAAATACACCGCAGCATAACAATGCCGCCTGTAATACTAATTAGAGTAACTCCTTTTATTTCTTTCTATGTTGTTTATCTTGTACTTTAACAGCATAGGGATCTTGGCTCCACTTCTGTTTGCATATATAAAAGTAGACAAATGGTTGTTTACAATAAATAAATTTATAAATATTGAAAAACTTGCTTGTGTATATGAGACAGTGGTACTACTTAGTTATCCCGTCGACCAAAAATCTATCGCCAAACTATAAGATTAAATGCCAGTAATGGTTGATCGTAAATGTCACATTCACTTGACTTTAAGCAAGATACATGTGTTTACGTCATCAAGTGATTTTTATTTCGACTTTTTATTTGTATTTCGATTAATGTTATACTAATTTATTTGTTCTTTCGTTATTTAAAATAAAAATTATGTCAATTTGTATAATTTTATTTTCGTATTGTTTTGTATTTAGTTTGCTTCTGTATTATTGAGCATTTGAAATAATGGTGTATTTTTAATAAATGTATATTAAATTACTATTTTGAATGCGATTGCCAATTGAGAATTTTAAATATGAATGTCGATTAGAAAATGCGAAGAAACAGATTGGGGAAGATCCATTACAGAATTTGAATGGGAATATCGCCAAATTATTCAGTTACAGCCAAGTTGGCTTTATTTATGGCGACTTATTTTGGTCACAAAATTTGGCGATAATTCACGCAACTACGCAAAGTTTTGCGACAACTTAACGCTAACGTATATGAATACCTAGTTTTATTCTTATGATTGAGAAACCGGTTACAACAATGAAAGATAATTTGGGTGAAATCCTTCATTTTATTGGTTTTTGTTGAATTACTAAAAAACTACTCAACCAATTTCGATGAAACGGAAGTGGTACCAATTCGAGAGTATCCTCTTTCAATTAAAACAAAAATCACATAAATCGGACAAAACGTTCCGGAGCAATCGGTGAACATACATAAAAAAAAAAAAAAACATTCATACGCGTCGAATTGATAACCTCCTCCTTTTTGAAGTCGGTAATGACACATATTTTGAAATGTTATTAGATTATACTAGGATGCAAATTTGTGTTGTGTCATGTGTTTTAGCTTTTGATAATTAGTTCTTACGTATTTTGTAGCACTGAATCCAAAGATTGCCTTCATTTTTTATCACAAAGTACAGATTTTTTGCAAATCGTAAATTTGAAAGCTAAAAAGTGAAAAATTTACGGAAATCTGATAGTATAAGATAGACGTGATTGTTATTTCTTTAACTTGATAATTGATTTTTATGTATCTTTTACTATTGAATCCGAAAATGACCTTCATTTTTAACCATCACCTCGGGATTTTTTGCAAATTGTAAATTTCAAAGTTTAAAAGTTCAAAGTTTTAATTGAACCTCCCACATCATCGGATGCCCGAGCTATTTAGCTGTAAGAATCCCAGTATAAGCCAAAAATTGAATAAATTCTTGAATTAAATAAAATTAAATTGAATAAAAGAAGTTTTACATCCATGTTATAGTATCAGATTTTCTCTATTTTTTAACTTTGAAATTTACCATTTTCAAAAAAGGCTAACATGATGGTTAAATATGAAGGTAATTTTTACATTCATTGCTAAAAAGCACATACAAATCAATCGTAAAAGTTAAAAAATACAACCATCGACTCTATTTTATAGTATTATCTATTTTTTCAATTTTGAAATTTACTATTTGCGAAAAATCCTGACATGATGGTTAAAAATGAAGATAATTTTCTGATTCAGCGCTAAAAAATACATAAAAATCATAAATTTAAAAATACATAATTTTAAAAATAAAAAAGTACAACCATCGCAGTCTTGTGTGATCTAATCTAAAACTTTTTAGTAAACTATCCAAAATTTTTTGTGCTATCCTGTAAAATAAGTACATATGGTAAGCACTGAAAATCATAATAATATTACATTGTCATGTGATTTACGTCAATATGTAAAATTAAACCTCGATCGCATATTTTAAAGTGAGTTGAATTTCGAGTACAAATTTTGAACTGGAAAGACATACATACGACTGTTTCAAGTTAATCCATTACCCGCTGGTGTTGCGTTCACGCAACGGTCAAAATAATTGCTCATGCTTAAATTAATTACTTTGTCACCACTAGTTTACAATTTAAAAAATTGCCTTATTTATTGGCAGAAATTTTCATATTTTAATAAAGTGAAAATTACCTTTCTGAATTTGTGGTGACAAGCGACTTTCAACAAGAAATTTGAAAATTCCTACTTTATAGTTTTGGCGGTTAATAGGTTAAATAAAAGCTTATAGAAATAGCATAATTTTTGTTAAAAAAATCATGAAAAGAAACAGCTTCAAATCCTTACAAAAATCTGTCGTAATGCGATTTCTTTCAAAGCACAGCCATAGGCGTAGAGTTATATGGGCCCGTGGGGCTCGGGCCCCTCCAATAATTTTTTCAGATATGCTATATTTTTTTTCGCCAACTGACATAGAAAAAACTCAGATTTTAGAATTTGATATAATTTACAAAAGTTTTTAACGTAAAGATTTCGATGGATAATTGTTCTTTTTCTAAATTCGCTGTTTACTTTTATTCTTTGTAGACAAGTAAAAGAACTCGAAAATTTTAGCGTGGCTTATGAGGAAAAAACTAAGCATTCTCCAATCTCCATGGTGCATTTTCTTCCGTCTTTGGATACTGGGAATGGCACATTTTCTGGGAAGAATTTCTTTTTCTGATTACGCGTCATAGGGCAATAAATTCACGTTTTTAACGGACAACAAATGGTGTCGATATGATCTGATTAGAGAACATATAAGATGGTTCGCGGTTTCCCGAACCTACAAAGAAAGTGGTTCCAATTTACGAGCTTTGATGAACTCGGGAGGGAGGGGTTTAAGTTTTGTTGCAAATGATGAAACTAGAAGCCAGGCAGGAAGACCAGTGTCTCCAAAGCATAGAATGTAAAGGGAGAAATTCATTGTCTCTAAGTGATGCATATAAAGCTCATATTTATTAAAATAAACTAAATCTGTCAAGCGGTCTCTGTAGTAAACGACGATTTACCAGGATCTGGTAACATTAAACAGTACATGTTCAGTTGTTCTTATTCGGGCCGAGCAAGAAACCCTTTCTCAGGCCCATTTTATTTCATTAATATCAGGCTGAGTAGGGACCGGGTCTACATTTTTTTTGTAAACCCGGGCCAGGCCATTTTTTTCCGTGCCGTTTCGGACTGACATTTGATTCGATTTTTGTGATATTTTCAAACTTTTCTATGTTCATATGAAAGTATTTATCTGTACATGCGCATTCATGGCAAACACAGCAGTGCCGCTTTTTCGTGAGCAATCCCCTAGTATTTATATTATAGATTTATACACTAACTAGCTGACATGCCCGGCGTCGCCCGGTCCGTCGAAAAATAGTACGAAACACGAAAAAACTCAAAAAATCGTAATAAAAATTCGCGAAAAATTAAAAAAAATGCTGCATGAATTTCAAATAATTTTAAATGAAAAGAAAACAAAATTTACTATTTGGGCTAGAAGATAACTGGATTTCTTTTACTAATTTGGAAAAATTGTAGCAAATCGCAAAAAAACTCGAAAAATCGCATATGACAAAATTTTGTTATTATGGGCTAAAAGAATAAAACAGGATTCCTTTTTCGAATGTAAAAAAAAAATGGCCGCGGAAGGCAAAGAATCTCTAAACAATGCATAAAAATTCGCAAAAAAACTCAAAAATCGCAGAGGAAAAAAATTACTACAGGGTTTAACAATTTTGAAACGAATTTCTTTTATAAATGTAAAAAAAAAGGGCACGGAATGCGTAAAAACGCTAAAAATCGTTTTGAAATGAAGAAATTTTTTTTATCAGACATCGCGGAAAGGAGAAAATTTGCTATATAAGGCTGAAAGTTTGAGACGAAAAAATGTTATGAAAGTCAAAAAATTGCTACGGAATACGAAAAAAAAAAACAAAAAAAACCGCAGAAAAGAGCATTAAAAATCGCCAACACAATAAAAACATTAACCAGAATTATTTCACGAATGTCAAAAAATATCCACGGAATGCATAAAATCACAGTAACAATCAAAACTCTAATAAAAAGCTCGACGCAGCAGAGGTCGTTTGGTAGTTTCAGAGCCTCCTTCCCCGCTTTTCGGTATCTTTAATTTGTGTAATTTCCCTTTTAAATTTGCCCGTTTTCAATTTTTGAATTTTTTTTTAATCTGGCTCCCGCAAGAGAGTCGGAATAAGAGAGAATAAGGACTGCAGACGGAACGCGCGCGCCGCTTTCCGCGAATTTTGCGGCGGTATAGTATAAATATAGTAATAATATAGTGCAATAGTATAGGATAAATGCAAAGTGAACAAAATCTACTACATTAGGCTAAAAGTTTAAAACCGAATTCCTTTTACCAATGTAAAAAAGGTCACTGCAGAATGCGAAAAACCGCTGAAAATTGCATTAAAAAGCGCTAAAAATTCCCAAAGTCGGAAAGGCCGAAAATTACTATAAAATGCTCTAAAACATTTTAACCAGAATTCTTTCACGAGTGTCAAAACTCGTTACGAAAAATCGCAAAAACTCCCATTAAAAATCGAATTAAAGATTCAAAAATTTCGGAGGCCAAAATTTACTGTATAATGCTAAGAATTTGAAACCAAATTCCTTTTATCAATACAAAACTAGTATGTTGTGGCCATCACAAAACTTTCTTCTATCTCATACTTGTCAATACTTCAAAATTCATTATCACAGTGCATCTATGCTCATCATGAGGATTCTAAAAAGATGAAATTCCGTGCATTAGTTCTTGAGATATTACTGTCCATGAAATCGTGTAAATCCATCAAAATGCAGCATAGCAGCGCCACCTATTGGGTGATTTACACCAGACCCTAATTATCATCCACATGTGTCAATGTCTAACTGAATATGAAGTTTGGGGAAAATCCGTGCATTAGTTCCTAAGATAGAGCTATTGCGCAAATCATGACAAATGCAGCATAACAGCGCCACCTGTTGAGCGATTTACACAACCACATAATCAGTATCAACATTTATCAAGGTGTACTTGAATCTGAAGTTTGATGAAAATTCGTGCATTAGTTCTTGAGATAGAGCTATTGAGGAAATAGTGCAAAATTCAGCATAGCAGCACCACCTATTGGGCGATATTCACCAACACGTAGTCAGCATCATTTCATATCAAAGAGTAACTGAATCTGAAGTTTGATGAAAATATGTCCATTAGTTCTTGAGATACAGCGATTGAAGAAATCGTGAAAAATGCTGTATAGCAGCGCCACCTGTTGAGCGATTTACACCAAAATGTACAAAATGTCAATTCATATCAAGGATTAACTGATTCTGAAGTTTAGTGAAAATTGTTGCATTAGTTCTTCAGATACCGCTATAATGGAAATTCTGAAAAGTGCAGCATAGCAGCGCCACCTGTTGAGCGATTTGCACCAAAACACAAACAGCACTAATTCATATCAAAGTATACATGAATCTGAAGTTTGTTGAAAATCCAAGCATTAGTTGTTGAGATAGAGCTATTGCGGAAATTGTAAAAAATGCAGTATAGCAGCGCCACCTGTTCAGCGATTTACACCAAACTGTACAAAACTTCCATTCATGTCAAGGATTAACTGAATCTGAAGTTTGATGAAAATCCGTGCATTAATTCTTGAGATAGAGCCACTGCGGTAATTGTAAAAAATGCAGCATAGCAGCGCCACCTGTTGAGCGATTTGCACCAACATGTAATCAGCATCAAGTCTTATCAAGGACTAACTGAATCTGAAGTTTCATGAAAATCCGTGCAGTTCTTGAGATAGAGCCATTGCGGAAATCATAAAAATGCAGCATAGCAGCGCCACCTGTTGAGCGATTTGCACCAACACGTAATCAGCATCAAGTCATATCAAGGACTAACAGAATCTGAAGTTTCATGAAAATCCGTGCATTAGTTCTTGAGATAGAGCCATTTCGGAAATCATGCAAAAAGCAGCGCCACCTGTTAAGCGATTTGCACCAAAAACTAATCAGCATCAATTTGTATCAGGGACTAACTGAATATGAATTTTTATTAAATTCCGTGCATTAGTTCTTGAGATAGAGCGCCCAGAAAATTTATGTCACACACAGACACACAGACAGACATTTTGTAAAAACATGTTTTTCGGGTTCTCTGACCTCTAAAACGTGTAAATCCGTCGAAAACCGGAATTCGGAAATTTTCATGAATCCAATACTTTCTTCTTGTAAAGATAGAAGAAAGTAAAAATCGCTGCGAAACACGAAATAACGCTAAAAATCGCATGCAAATATTTGCGAAAAATTCAAAAATTGCTGTACGAATTCCGAATAAACGTTTTTGACATGAGAAAACAATTTACTATATTATACGCTAAAAGATTGAAATCGGATTTATTTTAGTAATTTAAAAAAAAATCGCCTCAAACCGTGAAAAAACGCTCAAAATTGCATCAAAAATTATATTGAAAAAGTCTAATCAAAAAGTCCGAAATCGGGCTTTGGGGTGCATAACTAAATACACAAAGGTACCTTCATACCGAATTTTGTCGCTCTGCGTGCAGCGGTTTTTTCAGAAGCGACAGACAGAGAAACTTCTTTCCTTATTATTATAGACTTGCTGATCCGCCCGGCGTTGTCCGGGCCCGTGATAATAACCTTTAATAAAACACAAATTTGTGTGATTTTATATATTTAATCCGATTTTGTCCGAATTTATATTTTTAAATGAAAAAAATCTCCAAAAATATTGACTTTTAATTGCAAAAGCACTCGTAAGAAGTCATTTTCTGGTTTTCATACACGGTCGTTTTCATAATTTTTTTAAAAATAATTTCTTTTGGTCCGAACTCTTTTAAAATTTTATCGTTATAAATATAACCATTTCTCAGCCCGTGTAAAAACTTCATGAAAAAAAATATTGATATCTACTTCGAAAATAAATATATTCTCTTCTCCCTTTTTACTTTCTTCTATCTTTGCAAGAAGAAAGTATTGGATTAAAGAGAATTTTAGGTAGATTTCGTATGAAATACTACCTATTCGGATCGTTCCTATGTTGGAATTTCTGAAAAATTTTTGCAGATCTACACCGATCATGACTCCTAGAACCCAAAACCACCCTCAGTAAAAAACTTTATATATCTATCTATGTATCTATCTATCTATATATATCACTTTCTTCTGGACACGATAACTTTCGTAATTCTGCACCAATCTCTTCCAAACTGATACATAAAATCAAAGGGCATAAAATCTCGGTCAAGTTCGTTAATGGGCAAAATCGGACCAAGGGAATGGAAAAAGGGAGGGGTTTTGTGAAAACCGAAAACCCCCCATAACTTCTTAATTTTTGTACATATCAAATCAGGTTAAAATTTTTATTACTTCTAAAAATAGGGCCAAAATTTTATATATCACAGATTTTTGATAAAGTTAAAAATGGGCTCAAGGGGCGCAAAAAATAGGGTTTTGGGGAGAAAAAAATTCATAACTTCGTCAATTCTCAAGATATCAATTCCAATTAATTTTATTATAAATCTCCTTAATATTATCTACAACTTTTATATTCACAAGTTTTTGATAGGACCAATTCGTACCGCGAAAAAAAAAAATTAAAAACGAAAACAAAAAGGGGGTTTGAAGAAGTAAAAAATCCATAACTCCGTCAATTCAAAAGATATAAAATCCCCATGAATTTATCATATATCTTCTTAATATTGTCTACAACATCTATATAGACAAGTTTTGGATAGGACCCATTCTTACAGCAAAAACAAATTAAAAATACATAGCGGTTGAAGAAAAAAATCATCTAAGTAAGGGTGTATTCAAATCCAAACTGCGTATTTTCTTACTCATTTTACAATTCATTTTTGCTCTCAAAGGCTTCCAATTGGTACGTTTTCTTACTCAGAAACTATATAATGTACCGTAATGGTCGATTTTTTGATAGAGGCAGAACATATTTAAAAAAATGCTGTTAAAGTGGGCATTTTGAACCGAATTTCCCGAAGCGGATTGTGTTGGAAAAATCATTGCATTAAGGATGCAATCAAATCCAAACTGCTTATTTTCTGACTCATTTTTAAATTCATTTTTGCTCTCAAATGCATTTAATTGGTAGATTCGCTTATTCAGAAACTATATAATGTACCGCAATGATCGATTTTTTGATAGAGGCAGAATATATTTCAAAAAATTATGTCAAAGTGGGCATTTTGAACGGAATTTCCCGAAGCAATTGTGTTATCACTTTCTTCTGGACACGATAACTTCCGCAATTCTGCACAAATCTCTTCCAAACTGATACATAAAATCAAGGGACATAAAATCTCGGTCAAGTTCGTTAATGGGCAAAAGCGGACAAAGGGGATGGAAATAGGGAGGGGTTTTGTGAAAACCGAAATAACCCCATAACTTCTTATTTTTTGTACATATCAAATCAGTTTAAAGTTTTTATTACTTCTAAAAATAGCGCCAAAAATTCATGCATCACAGATTTTTGATAAAATTTAAAATAGGCTCAAGGGGCGCAAAAAATAGGGTTTTTGGGAGAAAAAAATTCCTTACTTCGTCAATTATCAAGCTATCAAATCCAATAATTTTATTATACATCTCCTTAATATTATCTACAACTTTTATATTCACACGTTTTTGATAGGACCAATTCGTATCGAAAAAAAAACGAACAAAAAAAAAAAGAAGGTTGAAGAAGAAAATTTTTCATAACTCCGTCAATTCACAAGATATAAAATATCCATGAATTTATCATATATCTTCTTAATATTGTCGTCAACATTTATATAGACAAGTTTTTGATAGGGCCAATTCTTAAAGCAAAAACAAATTAAAAATACATAGCGGTTGAAGAAAAAAAAATCATCTTATTAAGGGTGCATTCAAATCCAAACTGTCTATTATCTGACTCATTTTTAAATTCATTTTTGCTCTCAAACGCATCCAATTGCTAGATTCTCTTATTCAGAAACTATATAATGTACAGTAATGATCGATTTTTTGATAGAGGCAGAATGTATTTCAAAAAATGATGTCAAAGTGGGCATTTTGAACAGAATTTACCGAAGCGATTGTGTTAGAAACGAAAAATATTGCCCTACTGAGAAAATAATGGTTTATTAATCAAGTTTTAATTAATTGAAAGAAAAATAAAAACACAGGTCTCTTATAAATCTTTTCAAAAATCACGTCAGCATGTTTCATATTTTTTTTTATTAAAAATTAATCTGAAAATGTGCCAGAAAATTTCGAGTTGTTGAGTATGGAAAAATTTTTTTTTAATACCGCCTTAACATGATTCTGATAAAACCAGCTATTTTATAAAAAAGGAAATATAAACTCGTCAAAAGCAGACAGATAAAACTGTTAAAGTGGATTTATATCTAATAATGATTTAGTTTTTGTTAGTGAAATTAGTATACTTAACTTCGAAATCTACCTCTGCCTGTAGGCCGGGCCGGCAGGGATTTTTTAAATCCGGTTTTCGACACATTTATACTTTTTAGCGCTCACAGATCCCGAAAAACATGTTTCTACAAAATGTCTATCTGTTAATCTGTCTGTAAGTTTGTCTGTATGTGACACAAATTTTTTGGGCGCTCTATCACAAGACTAATGCACGGAATTTAATAACTTTAGGTTCAATTGTCCCCGATATAAATTGGTGCTGAATAGTTGTTGGTGCAAATCGTCCTATATCTCAAGAACTAATGCACAGATTTTCATAAAACATCAGATTCTGTTAGTCCTTGATATTGTTTGGTGCTGATTAATTATTTGTGTAAATTGCTCACTAGGTGGCGCTGCTATGTTGCATTATTCACGATTTCCGCAATCGCTATATCTCAAGAACTAATCATCAGATTTTCATCAAACTTCAGATTCAATTATATCTTGATGTTATTCCGTGCTGATTACGTTTTCGTGTAAATCGTCCATCAGGTATCGCTGCTATGCTGCATTTTTTACGATTTCCGCAATAGCTCTTTCTCAAGAACTAATGCTCGTGTTTTCATCAAACTTCAGATTAGGTTAGTCCGTGATATAAAATGGTGCTGATTACTTTTTGGTGTAAATTGGCCAACAGGTGACGCTGCGATACATAATTTGTCATGATTTTCGCAATATCTCTATCTTAAAAACTAATGCACAAATTTTCATCAAATTTCAAATATAGTTAGACGTTGATATACGTTGTTCTTTATTACTTTTTGGTGTAAATCGCGCAATAGGCGGCGCTGCTATGCTCCGTTTTTCACGATTTCCGCAATTGTTCTGTCTGAAATACTAATACACGAAATTTAATCAGACTTCATATTCTGTTACACTTTCACATAAATAGATCTTTTTTAAGGCTTGGGTGTATACGGCGCGACAGGTTTGGCTTTTATACTCTTTGAGCTGAAAAATTTTCTTGCAGACATCTAAGAGGGTGGATGCCAAAATTCAATTGTTTGTTTCAAAGATGCGATGCTTATATCTCCTTTTAAAATGCACACAATGTAATGAACATCTTTAGAATCCTTATGATGGAGATGAGCATAGATTGTCATTTAATTTTTGCACCGTGATAATGAATTTTGAAGTATTAACACGTATGAGATAAAAGAAAGTTTTGGGATTTTCACATCCGACTAGTTTTCTTGTTTTCGCGTCGGGTTCATTAACATTACAACAACAACAACAAAAAATAGTTCTCGTCATCCGAACTGTCCGAAATTTTAATATATTATAAATATAACTGTTCCCGAGTTCTCTATGAATTTTCATGAAAAATATGCTTATTTAATAGTGAAAACGTGCGCCGAAGCCAAGCGACACTGTGCCGAAACCATTTTTTAGCTTTTTCGTCGAAATGTTTTAAGATTTTTTTTTAAATACTTCTACTCGTTCGAACATTACGAAATTTTTGCAATAGAGGCAAAATCCAGTCTGTCGAAATGCTGTAAAAAGAATATGGAAAAAAGATAGTCTCGTCACGGTGAGTCACGAAGTGACCTGCGGTCGCGAATTTTTTTAAAGAATTAAAATTAGTCTTTTAGAAAACTGATTGCACCGGCGACGAGAAGAAGATCTTAGCTTTAAATACGAATTTTTTGTGAATCGATACCTCTAAAATTGAGCTCTGAGTAAGCGTTGGCGAAAGGGAGAAAAAGTCGACTGAGAAATCTCTTTTTGAATTTTTTTTAAAAGGGTTAAGAACTATATTCTTTTTTCACTGAGTGCGGCGTTTGAGAAGTAAAAGTACGAACTATAAGAATATGTAGTCCGTTTTTCCGTATTTTAAACTGCACGGCTGATGGACATTAAAACAAAACGAAAAAAAAAAAAAAAAAAAAAAAGGGTTTTTAGTTTTTCCTTCCTTTCCGTTCGAAAAGCAGGTTCTGGTTATGCACGAATGCGCCTCCGCCAATTTAAAAAAAACAAATTCTCTTTTTTGATGAGTTTTTAATTAATATCTCGGCGAATTATCAAAAATTTAAAAATGTGAGCCTCAGGGGCATCCTTACCTGCATTGAACTATTCTCATATAAATTTTCAGACCTCTGCGGGCAGTAGATTTCCCTAGCCATCAGGAATAACACACACAAACAGCGATCTTGTCTTTTATTATTAGATATATAGATATTTATGATATATGTAAAGTAAAACCTGTCAAAACGGAACCTGTCTATGGCATAATCCTGTCTTAAATGGATAATAACTTTTCATGCTCCAGAAGGAAAGATTGCCGTACAATTTTACTTAATTAGCCAGAAACCTGTCTTAAACGGAATATTGTTTCGGTCGCTTACGATTGCTTTTTCAAAGGTTTTGCTGTATGGATATAAGGTTAGCCTGTGTAAACGGAACCTGTATTGTTGGCATGATTTCAACATTTTGGATATTTAGAACTATTTTTTTGAAGGAAAAAGATATATATATATATGAATAAGTTTACTGTCGATATCATCTATGTATATATTTATCTAAGTGATTATTTTATCTAATTGATTAATTTTTTAATTCAAGTTTTTTTTTATCTAAGTGATTATTTTATCTAAGTTATTTTATCTAATTGATTAATTTTTTAATTCAAGTTTTTTTTTTCAATGTACAGTATTATTGTTTTTATGTATGCATTTATTAGTACATTATTATTATTTTATTAAGGATGGGTACCAAGAGCATTAAGTATTTTCCCAGGCAAGTGTTTTGCTAAGGGGAAAGCTTAATTGCCAGTTACTATCTGTATGTATGATATTACGATGTAAAGTAAAGAATTGGACAGTTTTGGTACAAAAGAGGGACTTTTATGACCTCATGTTTTATGGGACAGCTGCAGGATCTTCGTGTGGGAGCCCGCGGTCTCGTGGGAAAGTGGGGTTTGAAATATCGGATGTAGGAGGGTCGAAAGGCCCCGTGCATTCCGGGGACCCACTGACCACTGGCCGACACGAAGGCGGGTCCAGGCAGCGGCGAGTGGTTGGAGATTTTAATTATGCTGAATATGTTAATTCGCATCCACCACTCAGGGCCGCACATGCAAATTTTTAACAGAGAGAGATTTTCTTTTTCTCGAAAAAAAATACAGAGTTACAAAAAGAGTTCCAGAGTGCGGTGGTTATTTTTTTCAAGCCCTTTTTTGGCTGATCTGCCCATGTTTACTTGCGCTGTCTAAGACGAGCAATATAGTAGTGTTAATTTTTTTTAAAAAAATGATTTAAACATTTTTGCTTTTGGCCCAGACCTGGGTGGAATTTAGTGTAAATAAAACTAAAATTACGGAACACGAATATGTGTGTTGTGGTTCTACAAACAAAAAAAAAAGAACTTTTGGATATATATATATAACTGTCAAGTCTACAACTCTAAAAGGATCTTGTGACCCCAATGGGGAAAAAGGTACGATGTTATGGATGTTCTCTTTTCTATTGTGTACCGTTTTAATATCAAATGTTTTGAATTGGGAATAGGGTGCCCAGGAGAACTTGTCAACTTCAATTAATATCCAAATTAGTGGTTTTTTTTTATGAGTTATTATTTTTGGATGGTAAAAGTATGAATTATTTAATTGTAACTTAATATAATTTGCCTGTGGTGTAAATAAATGATGTATTATTATTAATTCCCTTCTTTGTTATTATTTGTTAAAAGTCTTGCTAATTACTTATTTTACGTATTTAGAAATTACCTGACTGCTTAATATTATTATTAGACCATATATGTAAAAGCCATAATTAAATTTATCTTGTAGGGTTGGTTTGTCTGAAAATTGGGGAGTTATATTTAGTGGTTTTAATTATATTATATATTTCCCTCCAAACCAATTGGCCATAGGTTAGTTATCTTCTAAACATTTCACAACGCATTGTCTTATTTATTCAAGATAACCTTTTAGGTAAATGACCGTAGGTTATCTATTAACTAACTGGGCTTTTACGATCACCAGGTCCTCTATAATTAGAGGCCCCTATAAGATAGATTTTCTTTTGGATCAAGTAAGTTCGGAGAAAAGGGTGCGCCCAACACTCTTGTTAGCTTGTGTTAGGGAATTTATAGATAAATTAAGATATTCATTAACCTAATTTTTAATAGTTGTCTAGATCTTGCCAGCATGGGCTTCCCCGATACTTAGGTGGTACCGTGATCTCTTCCTTTGGGAACGTGAGGTTATTATTGTTTTATCTTAATTATAATTACATTTTGGGTCAAATTAATTACATTAATAATTTTTTGTATACTTTAGGTATTAAAATTCTAAGGATATTTAGGTCTAAATTATTACGCAGATAATTTCAATTTTTTCATCCTACATATTAAATTTTTTTTTGTTTTGTTCGAATGACAAAGTTCTCCTGTGGACAAAACAAAGATTGGCACAACTTTTATAACAAGGTTCAGTCATGACAAATGATAATATGAGAAAATATATTATTGAAAATTATATATTTACTTTTTATATATGTTTTTCTCAGGTTTAGGAGTTTGTTAAATATATCGAGTTGAATTATAATGAGTAATTGTATATTATACATGTGCATTAAGAAATAATAATAGAGGGGTATTATTATGATAAAAGAAAAAATAAATAAGAAAAAATAAATAAATAAAAAGAAAATAATAAAATTTTTCTATAATTTATCAGTGCAACTGATAGAAAAGGTAGAAATACATAGATGTAAAAAAAAAAAATATATATATATATATATATACAGTTATGTGTGGCTGAGATGGTGCACTTGAAGAAAGATTTATATACATTACATTAATTTTTCTTTTCCTCTATTTTTCGGAAGAATTTATTTTTTTTTGGAGTATGCGTTATATGTACTGTGATTAGTTCTCTTATTCCTAAGGGTTTTTCTTTGAATGGTGTGTTTATATTTCTTTACATTTTATATTTGATTTTTCATGGTATTTCATATTATTAATAATTTTTGCAATTGGAAATTTTACACCCAATTTATTTAAAATAATGTTAGCGCATGGGAAATAAGTCTAAAATTAAAAAGCGTACCAGTTCGGAATTTAATAATTTCATTATTAAAGCGCGTACCCGTCTTGCACAGAGTAAGTTAAAAAATTCAACGAATAAAGTAAATATGTCTAAAACGGATACCGAAAAGGCGAATACGGATAATTTATTAAATGTGATTGCACCATATGATGGGAAGAAAGAATGTAATATACATTATTTTATTCAGGAGTTCGATAGAGCTGCCGTCCAGACGAACTTTTCTAATGAAGTGAAATTAATAATTTTACGCTCAAAATTTGTCGGAACGGCACGTGAAAGGTTGCAAACGGATGTAGAACTAAATTCGGAAACCGATTATGCGAAATTTAAAGAAAAAGCGATCCAAACCTTTGACACAAAAAAAACATTCGGTGAATCACATAATGATTTTTCAAAGATTCAACAAAAACCAGCGGAGAGTATGTCGGATTATATTGTGAGATTTAATCTGGTAGCTGCGAAATTTTTTGACATTTCGGGTCTTTCTAACAAGGCAGATGCGCGGAAATTATTTGATTTGATGAAATTACACCGATTCTTAGAATCTATCAAACCGGATATTGCTTTGGAAATAAGAAAGAGAGCGATTGATCAGTATAAGGAAGCAACCGAAATTGCCCTAACAGTGGAAGAGGCGTTTTTGTCGGTTAAGTTTGAGGAATTAAATGCGATAGGTACAAGTACAACAACTGAATTTTGCGAATCATTATTAAGAAAAAATGAAAAACAAGAAAAGGAATTAAATCAGTTGAGAGCTGAATTGGAAAAATTAAAATGTAAGCCAACAGAAAAATGGCAAAATAATTCACGAAATAATACGAGGTATTGTAATATATGTAATTTAAGAAATCATGATACGGAAGAATGTCGTTATAATGTAAATAATAAAAGAGAGTATCGGAATAATGATTATCAACAGAATTTTCCAACACATGGACAAAATATGCAGGGATTTACAAGCTCTAATAATGAGTCTCGGAATTTTCAGGGGTACGGAAGTGTAGGTAATTGGAATTTTCCTCCACCCCCTCTTCCTCCTTCATTGCCAATGGGTCAAAATTATCAGTATAATTATGTCCCACAGGGACAGCCTTCAGGTTATGGTAATTATGGTGTGGGAAATGTTGGCATGATTTCAACATTTTGGATATTTAGAACTATTTTTTTGAAGGAAAAAGATATATATATATATGAATAAGTTTACTGTCGATATCATCTATGTATATATTTATCTAAGTGATTATTTTATCTAATTGATTAATTTTTTAATTCAAGTTTTTTTTTATCTAAGTGATTATTTTATCTAAGTTATTTTATCTAATTGATTAATTTTTTAATTCAAGTTTTTTTTTTCAATGTACAGTATTATTGTTTTTATGTATGCATTTATTAGTACATTATTATTATTTTATTAAGGATGGGTACCAAGAGCATTAAGTATTTTCCCAGGCAAGTGTTTTGCTAAGGGGAAAGCTTAATTGCCAGTTACTATCTGTATGTATGATATTACGATGTAAAGTAAAGAATTGGACAGTTTTGGTACAAAAGAGGGACTTTTATGACCTCATGTTTTATGGGACAGCTGCAGGATCTTCGTGTGGGAGCCCGCGGTCTCGTGGGAAAGTGGGGTTTGAAATATCGGATGTAGGAGGGTCGAAAGGCCCCGTGCATTCCGGGGACCCACTGACCACTGGCCGACACGAAGGCGGGTCCAGGCAGCGGCGAGTGGTTGGAGATTTTAATTATGCTGAATATGTTAATTCGCATCCACCACTCAGGGCCGCACATGCAAATTTTTAACAGAGAGAGATTTTCTTTTTCTCGAAAAAAAATACAGAGTTACAAAAAGAGTTCCAGAGTGCGGTGGTTATTTTTTTCAAGCCCTTTTTTGGCTGATCTGCCCATGTTTACTTGCGCTGTCTAAGACGAGCAATATAGTAGTGTTAATTTTTTTTAAAAAAATGATTTAAACATTTTTGCTTTTGGCCCAGACCTGGGTGGAATTTAGTGTAAATAAAACTAAAATTACGGAACACGAATATGTGTGTTGTGGTTCTACAAACAAAAAAAAAAGAACTTTTGGATATATATATATAACTGTCAAGTCTACAACTCTAAAAGGATCTTGTGACCCCAATGGGGAAAAAGGTACGATGTTATGGATGTTCTCTTTTCTATTGTGTACCGTTTTAATATCAAATGTTTTGAATTGGGAATAGGGTGCCCAGGAGAACTTGTCAACTTCAATTAATATCCAAATTAGTGGTTTTTTTTTATGAGTTATTATTTTTGGATGGTAAAAGTATGAATTATTTAATTGTAACTTAATATAATTTGCCTGTGGTGTAAATAAATGATGTATTATTATTAATTCCCTTCTTTGTTATTATTTGTTAAAAGTCTTGCTAATTACTTATTTTACGTATTTAGAAATTACCTGACTGCTTAATATTATTATTAGACCATATATGTAAAAGCCATAATTAAATTTATCTTGTAGGGTTGGTTTGTCTGAAAATTGGGGAGTTATATTTAGTGGTTTTAATTATATTATATATTTCCCTTCAAACCAATTGGCCATAGGTTAGTTATCTTCTAAACATTTCACAACGCATTGTCTTATTTATTCAAGATAACCTTTTAGGTAAATGACCGTAGGTTATCTATTAACTAACTAGGCTTTTACGATCACCAGGCATAGGCGTAACCAGCCTTTTGAACGGGGGGGTGCCCAGACTTTTTAGTCAGAATATGTTGGATACAAACAATATCTTATGTAGTAAAGCCTGCTAAAACAGAACCTCATTAAACAAGGCCGAATTTCCGTTTTAGACAGGTTTTCCTCTTAGAATTCATAATTGTGTGTTATTTCTTTTAAAAGGGGCTCAAACGCGATTTTGTTTGCGTGAGGGGGTGTGAAAAGGGGTTCAAAACATCAAAACTAAATCTAATGGTAAAAAAAAAAAAAAGATATGTAAATCTCCTTGCAGCAGTGAAATAAGACAGTGACTAAGTGTGGTCACAAGTGTAAAATTTTTTGGCACCCTAACTTCTTCCAAAGGTTAAAAAACACCTTTAATCTTGCTGGAAACTTTTATAGGCACAGGAGCATTGCATGAGACATAAACCTAGCATTATGTATCTCAAAGTCTTGTAGATGAAATTTTGCCGGATGATAAATCTCAGATAATACATGCTGTACACAACTACATACCCACGAAAGTTTTTCAGAATGTGACTCCATGACTTCTTAGGGATCACCGGTGGAGAACCAAGAAATTTTGGAGGAAAGTGCATATAAATAATTATTATAATATTATAAATAATTACAATATTCATTAATAATTCATGTTTTTTCCTCAGAATGTGTCCAATGTATTAGGTAAAGCAATACACTAAATTTTGTCAAGATGATAAAAATTATATTATCATGATGCAACTGTAATAATAAAGATAGGTGCTTGTCTGTCTCCGTGTGTGTGTATACGCGCGAGCGCTGAACTCTGAAAAAACAATGAGGTCCTCACAGTCACAAGATTTGACAGGAAAGTACCTGTTTGCCTGAAGTCATGCATATCGAAGACAATTTGTGGAATTTTTCAATTAATTTTTTATGCGAATTTTTTCAAATTAGTAAAAAAGAATTCGATTTATATATTTTATCCAGTAAACTTTGTCTTCTTTTCAATAAAGTTTTTTCGAGATTCTTAGAGCGATTTTTCAATTTGTAACAAAGTTTTAATGTTATTTTTAGAGGGGTTTTTTCGCGTTTCTAAAAGAAATCCGGTTTAAATATTTTACCCAATTAGTTAATTTCGTTCCCTGCTGCCCTTTAATCTTTTCCGAATTTTTTATGCAATTTATAACAAGGTTTTTTGCACTTTGAGGCGAACTTTTTGACTTTTTTTGAAACATAAAAAACTCTCCGGTAATTTTTGCAACTGGTGTGATTAAATTCAAATTGAAAGAATGTCAAATCAGTTCTCATAAGAAAGATGAAAATTTAATTTGGTTCGGAAAAAAAAATCGCGATAATTCAGGATTCGTTTGTTTCGAGGCGGAAGTGGTCGTAGCTTGGGCGATAGTACGTTGCCAAATGCAGTCCCTCCTCCCACCCTAATCTAGATATCTTTAATTCTATGTTCGTTTAAAAAAAAGCAACATGCGAACTCCAATAGTAATGAAGTTTTCTTTGAGGGGCAGAGTTTGAAATAACGTGCGGGATTGCGGGATTCGGGCACAAAAAAGGAAAGATCCTTATAATAAAAAATGCTGTGTAGTATTTCCGCCTTTAAATTCTTTCACAGATCTGTGATTCTTCAGTGGATATTTAAAAAAAAAAATTAAGTCCGCGATTTTTATTTCTTTTGTTGAACTTCTTAAAATTATTTCGTGACTCGTTCCCGGAAAAATTTAAGAATTTCTTCAAACGAGCGTGAAAAATATCGTGAATTTCGATAAAAGAGTGCAGAAGGAAATCGCGAATTTCGTCAAAGATTGCGCAAAAAATCAAGAATTTCGATAAATGATTGAAGAGAAAATGTAGCAAATTTCCTCAAAAAGTCGCGGAAAAGACCAAAGGATTTTGTTAATTGGTACGGAAAGATATCGAGAATTTTCTCGATCGGTAGCGCAAAACTATCGCGAATTTCGACAAATGATCCCTGTAAAAAAAAAAAAATTCAATTTCGTGAGTAGGTCGCAAAAAAAAGGGAAAAAAATTCGTCAAAGGATCTCGATGAAAAAGAGAATTTCGTCAAAGGATCGCAGAAAGAAAATGCGAATTTCGTCAAAAGATCACGGAAAGAAAAAGCGAAGTTTGTCAAAAGATTGTGTAAAGAAAACACGAATTTTATCGAAGGATCGTGCTAAAGACATCCCAATTTCGTCAAAATATCGCGGTAAAAAATGCGAATTTCATCAAAGGATCGCGGTGAAAAACACGAATTTTGTCAAAGGTTAGTGTTGAAAAGTGCGGATTTCGACAAAAAATCGCGTAGAAAGACGTGAATTTCGTCAAATGACTTTGGGAAAAATTGTAAATATCATGTAATGATCACAGAATAAAGTCGCGAATTTCATCAAAATTTAAAGCACTGGGCTAAAACACTGAAACCGGGTACTTTTCCTAGTTTCAAAAGAACTCCACGAAATGAGAAGAAACTCCAAAAATCGCGTTAAAATTTTCAGAGGAAACAAATTACTGTATTGACTTGAAAGACTACCATAAAATACAACCATATTCCTTTTACGAATGTCAAAATATGGTCGCGAAACACGAAATTCAACCAACCAACCAACTTCAGATTAATTTTAATTTTTGTGTTATTATTTCTCATTTTCAAAGGAGGCAGGGTCTGTGCACCCCCATCTTTCACCGGCTAATCGCATTTTATTACAATTATTGTTTCACATCTGCATTCCCTTTCAAAATTTTTTGCTTCATTCTAGACTTTAGACTGCGAAATCAAAGAGACAAATAATTTCTGTTTCTAACCTCGTCAAGAACTCGCGTTAATTTCTCATGAAATTGCAGAAATATGCAATAGAAAGAGCGGTGTTAAAAAAATCTCCCACACACACACACAAAAAAAAAAAAAAACGTCAAAGTGGGATTATAAAATCTGCTTTTTGGTTCACTACGACTAATACAGATTCTTGTAAATATTCTAGTTTTAAAAAAAGATAAAGAACATAAAAAAAAAAAAAAAAAAAAAAAAAAAAACGTGGAATTTTTTTTTTTTTTTTATCACAGTTCAAAACTTAGGCTGTTAGTTATCTGAACTAAACTAATTTGCTAAACTACAGAAAAAAAAAATATATATATATATATATATATATATAATTGAACTCTGCTTTCACTTATTTTTTCTTTTGTAGACTTCGATTTTTTTAAATAATTGTGCTTGAGTCTGCGCAAGCGGGGGAGTGCCCGGGCACCCAGGGCACCCCCCCTGGTTACGCCTATGCCAGGTCCTCTATAATTAGAGGCCCCTATAAGATAGATTTTCTTTTGGATCAAGTAAGTTCGGAGAAAAGGGTGCGCCCAACACTCTTGTTAGCTTGTGTTAGGGAATTTATAGATAAATTAAGATATTCATTAACCTAATTTTTAATAGTTGTCTAGATCTTGCCAGCATGTATATAACGAAATCTTGTCTAATGGAAACATTTCATGATCCCATAGAAAGGAACACTTTGAATTTTTACCTGCTTAGGTAGACGAAAACCTGTGTAAAACGGAAAAATTTCAGAGGTATTTCTAATTTTGTCATAGCAGGTTTTACTATTTTGTATTCATCAGTTAGTAAATTAATTCCCTGTTCCAGGGAATGTAGACCCCCCCCCCTTGTCTCCGCCACTGGTTGAGCCCCTCCAATAATTTTGAAAACTCTACGCCTATGAGCACAGCTACACATGAAATAATCCTTCAAATACTTTAAGCACTTTCTTTACGACCCCTAGAAGCATGGCTAAAATCATGTATATTCGGATGCAGAAAAGTGGCATAAGTCTTGCATTTCAAAGTTTCGTGTAACTTCATGAATTTTAGTGTTAGATGAATGGGACTTTTTTTGTCTTTCTTTTAAGAGAACAGGGAATTTTTACTAAAAATCACTTATAGGGCCGGGGGACCATATAAAAAATTAAATTTCGTAACTTTTTTAGAAATATTTTTATTAATCCAAACGACTTTCAGAATAATTTTTTACCTTATTTAAAACATTTTTCTAACTGGAACTATAGGTCTATGACTAACGGTTTAGGAATTAGCCATTGAACATCGTTGAGAGTAAAGACACACTGTATAAAATAAATAATATAAATGGACGGCCATTTGACGACATATTTTCAAGAGAAACCAATGATTACACTGGAAATCGAATAGACCTTGCGCCGCCCTTAAATTTCCAAGAGGAATTATGCTTTATACCATAAATCATAAAGTTAGAAATAACTGCAAATTAATTGCACACACTGATCAATGAAATGAACCTTTAAAAACAAAATCATCTGTCCAAAACATTACAAATTTAAGGCGACTGGATGCGTAAGAAAATGGATGGATACATAAGAAAATAAATTAGTAAAAAATATTATGGATTGCATGTGGTTCTCTTTATCTCGGAAGTGTTTTTTCCCCTTGGAATCCTTTATTTAATCAAAATCATTCTTTTTTTCTCGGAATCGTTCCTTTTTTTATAGGAACGATTCCGAAAGGAACGACTCCAAAGAACTCGTTCCTTTCGGTGAACGATTCCTTAAAAGGAATGTTGCCCATCTCTATTTTACATGTAGATTCCTGTGTTAAATTCTGTCTTCTTTATACGGGTTTTTCTAGTGGGAAATGGTAAAATTCTCACAAAGCTTATTAGTGACTTCTCTGCTTCATTTCTGAAGATGCAGAAGTACTCGGAATACTAACACTTCCAATGGCCCTTCCAATGTACAGTCGTGGAAAAAAAAAAGTAAACACCCCCTACTAACTCCTCAACAAATTATCGTAGAAGAAAGTTACTGGTACCGAACGATTGGAAATAAAGTCTACTTTTAAATGACCTATATAAAATTTGCTTAGGGGCCATCTATATATTAAAACGAATCCAAATTTAATTTTTTTCAATAGCAATACCCAATTTTAACGAGATATTTCAAATCTTTGGTTCAAACTATATGCCTAGACACCAAATTTCAACTCATTTGAATGATAAGTTTTTGAATTATAAACATTTAAAATTTAGTGCTTCTAATGTTAAATTACATTTTTATATTTTTATTTATAACTTCTGAAATTATGATCCTAATGTTTTAATTTTTTGTGTAGCAGTAATACTAATATACCCAAACATAAATACGTTGAATTTGCAATTTTTATAATTTTCTGATATGAATTATGAAATTAATATTGAAAAAAAATATGAATTGCAACCTACAATTTTTTTGACGGATTCAGACGGATTTCTGCTTTATGGAAATCCAAAATTTCACATTTTTCTTCCAAGTAGTTTTCAAATTATGCTTAAAAAACGGCAAAATGATGGTTTAAGGGGCCGTCTGTGATAGAAGTGATTAAATATTTTGAAATTTCTTATGCTATCCTGTAATCTAACAGGCTTAATTGACTGCTTAAGGTGCCTTGATCAAGAAGGAAGCTCTCTCGGTTAATAATCGAGTACCGCACTTCAATTTGGATACAGCCCTTAAATTACGCTCGTTTTAAAATAATTAATTTCTCGGAAACTTATGGTACGAAATGCATAAAAATTTGTTTTTAGACTAATTGAAGGGTGTAGAGTTCATTTATGATGTCAGAATTGTGTACTGTTATTGAAAAAAACAAAGTTAGGGTTCGTTTTAATATGTAGATGGCCCCCTAAGCAAATTTTATATACATCATTTAAAAATAGACTTTATTTCCAATCGTTCGGTACCAGTAACTTTCTTCTACGATAATTTGTTGAGGAGTTAGTAGGGGTGTTTACTTTTTTTTTCCCACGACTATACAACAGGCAGACAATTGCTAAACTTTTCAATATCGGAACTTGTATTTATTGTGTTAAAGAAAAAAAAAAAAAAACCGCTTGCTATGTTCTCACGTTGGTATGCCTTTTCAACAGGATATTCCAATACGCACTATTTAGTTTTTCATTACAAAGCTTGAAAGCTAGTCTAAATTATAAGTTATTTGTAAACAAAATAGCAAACAATAAAATATTTAAGAAACTTGATTTTTTCACTAAGAACTGCAATATACTGCTGTACTTGAATTTTCCCTGGCTACTTCCTTATACTCCAAGAAAATGTTTAGAAAAGTTTTACGGAGAGAGAAGGTTTATTACTTTCTGGACGAACGTCACTAGCTTCAACATTTTGCTAAGTATTTTTCACTGTTTACATTCTTTTCTTTCACACTTCCTTCATGTTTATATTCAGAATTTACAGTTTATTCTGTTTGAATGTTTCGGGGAGTCTTTCAAAAATACCGGCTTGAACTACAGGCCATGAAATTACCGATTGCTATCACCATTGAAGTTAATCCCCGCGAATTTAAAAGTAAATGAAACATTTAACTTTTCTTATTTTTTTTATTGCAATCGGATGTGTAGTATTTTTTACAACAGCCGGAAAAGTTATTTTTATTAACCTACAAGATGGTGAACGTTCTTTCAACGTGTTTTTCATTTTTCTGAAGAAATAACTGAGAAAGAGGAGAGAGCATTGAAGTGGACTCTCGTGTATACAGCCGATGCTACTTTCATCGCAACTGTAATGACCGGTGGTCAAACAATGCTTTAAATACAGGAGTCGGAGCATATAGGACAAATTGTATTGTTCTTACCACTATCTTTTATCGATAATTTTCGAGAGACATTTTTAATGCAATGGGAATATATCATGAGGATTGTCAGGTTCTGAGAAACATCTGCTTTTGGAACTGGGGTTATATATTATTCTTTTTACTTGTATATTGTGTTCATGTCGCTGTCTGTGTACTGGGAATTGCAAAGTAATATTCTTTTCTTATCTAAAACTTAATCCGGGCTGGTGAATTAGACAGAGTGGGTGAAGGGGAGTAGTTATAATAGAAAGGGGGTTGCCCTGGTATTCAGGTGCCTGCCTGAGATAAGGCAGACAAGGATTTCACCAGAGAGGGAAAGAGCTGACATTGGGGGTCAGAGTGGAAAACTCGGTTTTATGTTGGGGAAAGAGGAGGAGTTCAGAAAAAGCAAGGGGTTGCTAGAAGCAGTCGCTTTGGCTGGGAGAGAGCAGTTGAAAGCTGGAGCGCAAGGTTAGTTCCTGTGTATAGCTCTTAGATAGAGCGTAGGGTTGAGTGAAGCTTGCCGAGCTTAGAGCCCATGTGTTGGGAGATTAAGAGTAATCTCCGGTAACGCTAATTTAACGAGTGTAGAGTGAGAGTGATATAACGTAGTTTAACAGGGCACAGCTAGCATTTACTGTACTTAATTTAATGTTGAACCGGATCACCTACATCCGAGTTTTTAAGTGTAAATAGTGTTTTGTGTTTTGTAAATAGTGTGTAAATAAACTGTTAATTTAGTTAATTGAAAGAGTTGGTTTTCATTTAAACAATCCTCTCAGAGCGTGACCGATATCACGTAATCATATCGGAGGTACCGGCATATAAATAGCAAAGGATTTTCTTCAAAGTTGTGCGGACTAAGAGGAAACTCCGACAAATTGATGGCAGCGACGGGATAGAATCGTCTGAGACCAGTGACCAGCGAGCCGTGTTGCAGCGTGTTAGTGCCGGAGCACCCAGTGGAATTCTCGCGTGGTAATGCCGGATCGTCGAGCGGAATTTTAGAGAGATAACAACCAAGCGTCGAGTGGAAATACAGAGTGTTTGTGTCCTATCGTCATTACAGTGAACCAAACTAAAGTGTTTGTGTCCTATCGTCATTACAGTGAACCGAACGAGAGTGTTTGTGCCCTATCGTCGTTACAGCGAAGCGAACTAAAGTGTTGTGCCCTATTGTCGTTACAGCGAACCGAACTAGTGTTTGTGTCCTATCATCGCTACAGTGAATCAAATTACAGTGTGTTACAGCCCGAGTGTTGAATATCATCAAAGTGACTTTAAAGTGTGAAATATTGAGTTCATCGTGGAACTACGTGTGAGCAGCGGAGTACCCCAGCAGATAAAGTATAAGGTAAGGTGCTTTGATCATTTCTTTCTGCTGACATTCTCGAACCAAATGTATTTGTTGTTGTATAATTAATAGCAATTTAAGATAAATTGTCTATATCTTGATTATTTATGTGCAATCAAATAATTGTGTTCAGATAGGTAGGAGATATTAACAACCATATTTACTATTGTTTTAAGAAAAGGTCATAACAGCTTGAGCTAAATTTGATTTTCTATATTTTTTTACTAATAATGGTAGTGAATAAAATTAATGCATGGTGTTAATAACAGTTGGAAGGAATAATTGAATTTACTTAAATTTAAATTATCATTAAAGTAATATTTAAATGAAGCAATACTGTTTTAAGTTTGAAAAGTTGATAACAAACGAGCAATGAATATTTGCTTAGAATTTTAATTGGCTGGAAATAAATTTCGAAAAAAAAAAAGGCTCACAGTGAAAAAAAAAAGGCTCAAAAGAGAGCGGAAAAAAAGTGAGGGTTTTGATTTTATTTGTTTTAAGTGTGAGAACCATTGTTGAATTTGGAAATATTTTATTGAGGATAATTGTAGGAATTTATATGTGTATGTTATACAATTTTTCTTTATGTGGATGTTTCTATTGACATCAACTAGGGGGCTCGGCCCCCTACGAGCTACGCTCGCCAACCCCCGTCCAGACACCGCAGACTCTAAATGCACGATAATTTGATCGGCTTTAAAAAGATTTCGAAAGAGTGAATTATAATTTAAAAAACAGTGGCGATCTCCCTATAAACTAATTTCTATTCATTTCTCTGTGATTGGGGAATTTTAACGCCGAATCCGCTGCGGTACTACTTCATTATCCCGTCGATCAATTTCGCCAAAGTATATAAATCGCCAAACCACTCGCCAAATTATACAAATTGACATAATTTTTATTTTAAATAACGAAAGAACAAATAAATTCGTACAACATTAATAGAAATACAAATAAAACGTCGAAATAAAAATAACTTGATGACGTAGACACGTGTAACAACATTTCAAAATAAGCTAATATAAAAGGAATTAAGTAAACAGAGTCTTTGTCTCCTGGTATTTTTTAACAAAGCGAAAAGAAAGTTCTTTTAAATGAGACATTTTAAATTAATCGTTTTTAATCTGACGTAATTTTTACCAAGCTATTCTGTCTCTTTTAAATAATCACGTGAAAGTACTTTTGTTAGCAATGAAACATTATTTGCGCTTTCCTAACAAAAATAGTTGAAAATATCCTCTCAAAATATTAAATAAATGTCTAGCGCAATTTCTAAATTTAAACTTTTTTGCAATATTATTTTGTGTTCATTTTATGTAATAGCTATAATGTGACGTAAATATGACGTAATTTCTCCTAAGACTTCTAACGCATGTTAATGAATTTATTATTTTACAATATCCTTTCTCTTTTAAAATTCACGTGTATACTTTTTATGACGTAATTTTTAATATGTTCCTGCTTTTTATATGTAATTATTTAATTCTAATTTGAAAGTTTTTTTTTTCCTGCTTATAATAGTCACGTGTAAATAAATTTTTAATTTGAAGCAAACATTATTGCTTGCACTTTTTATACAGTTGGCAACAGTTTAAATTAGTACAATTTTCTGAAATCTGTAAAAAATATCTCTAGAAATGCTGAAAATTTGAATTTAAAATAGAAATAAAACCTGAAGAAATGAGCCAAAATAAAAAAATTAATGCAATCTGCACTCCGGCAAATTCTAACGCATAAAATGATCTAAAAATGATTACACTGCCATGTATAGTTTTTGCTGCTATAAAACTTTTTTAGTGGAACGATTTTGTCCAACTTTAGCATTAAATATCTCTTAAAATAATTCTTCGATTTGAAAACTGTCTGCATCAGCGTGTTTATCAAACATTTCTGTATAAAACCACCGATTTTCATATTTTTGTATGCATTATTTTTCTTAATATTAATGAAGAAAGAGCTCCGGTCACAAAAAATTCAAAACCGGCGGCGGCGGTGACAGCGGTAGTTACTTTTTTTCAGAATAGAGAGATACTTTTATTCAATTTGCAACGTATCAGTATTTTCATGTAAACTGTATGTTATTATCTAATTGTATAAATTGGAATCTGTATTGCATAGTAATCAAATCGAAATTATTGTTTTTGTCTTTTGTTTTATTGGAAGTAAATTGTGTGATATCAATGGTTGAGGAAAATCAGGTTATACAGTAGGTTAAATTAGAAATATAATACATCGATTATCTGAAAGGTATTAATTAGTATAATAAGTGGAGGTGACTGTACTAAAGTAAAAATTTAGGAAATATTAATTTAGTAGGTTTAAATATTATTGTAGAGTCGTAATAGCAATCGGTGGAAGGCATGGCTTTCTTATTGAAATTAAAAAGGGTGGATCTTCAGATGATAGCCGAAGAATTGGGGGTTGAATTCACGGAAGATGATACCAGAATTCAGCTTAGGAAAAAGATAATGGACAGCGATGACTATGATGAGGAGGTTATTATGGAATTATCTAACACTATTGTTGCGGAACGACTAGAGCTCGAAAAGTTAGAAAAACAGGAAAAATTAGAGCGCGAAAAGTCAGAAAAACAGGAAAAGTTAGAGCGCGAAAGATTAGAAAGAGAAGAAAGGGTTGAACGAGAAAAGTTAGAAAGAGAAGAGAGGTCTGAAAAATTGAGGATGGAACATGAATTAGAAATGGAGAGGCTAAAGATACAAGGTTCGTCAAATAACTCTAATGGGTCTAGGGAACCTAATAATGAAAGTAACATAGAAAAATTGATCAAAAGTGTTAAAACTCTGTCTATCAAAGTACCAGAAGGGACTGAGGGATGGAATTTATTTTTCAACAGTTTAGAAAGGGCATTCAAGACTAAAAATGTACCGGAAAACCAGCAGGCCGAAATTCTACTAAATATGTTAGGAGATAAGGCAGATAATTTGTTAATTTATACCACAAGGGAACAAATTGAGAGTTATGAGGAATTAAAGGAGTTAGTTCTAAAGGAACACGAGCCGACACCGAAGGCGTGTTTGGAAAATTTTAAGAAAGCTAGGAGAAACCAGAATGAAACTCATGTATCATTTGTATCGCGTTTAATAGCAACATGGGAAAAATTAATGTAAGATTAGGGGTGCGGACTCATATGAAAAGGTCAATCAGTTAATAATTACGGATAAGTTATTAAACACGTTAGATGAGGAAACCGCATCATATATTGGGTTAACTCAGCAAGCTTCTAAAATTGCTAAAGAATGTGACAATTATTTTGACGCTAAACATAAGTCTTATGCGGTTACGTATAAAAGTTTCAAGGATAAAGATAGGTATGTAAATAGTGAAAAAGTGAGACCGAGGGAGGATAGTAAATTTAGTGGTAATTGGAGGCAAAACGGGAGTAATGAGACTAATTCTTTTTCGGGTAGGAAAACTGATTTTAAGAAACCTAGTGACGATTCAGCTCCTAGATGCTTTCAATGTGGTTTAAGAGGTCATTACCAACGTTTTTGTAATAAAGTGGGTAACGAGGGAAATAATAATGGTAGTAAAGGGCGTGAACAGAAAGCGGGTGTAAATAAGATTGTCGTGAAAGGAAACAAAGAGTTACCTAAAGGAGCTATCGTGGGGAGGATATCGACAAAGGCCGAACAGAGAACTAATGTTATTGGTGAGAAATTAAATAAACTCGAGAAAATTGAAGTTAGTGTAAATGGGCAGAAAGCGAAGGGATTGGTTGATTCTGGATGTGAAATTAGTGTTATTCATAAAGATTTGGTACCGGAAGAGAAATTAAAAGGAGCGGGTAGTATTTATTTACAAGGATTGTTTGGTGAAGCAGTTAAATCACCGTTGGTTAAATTACCATTAGCTATTCCGCAATTCGGACAAACTAATATAATTCATCAGGAAGTACTTTGCGCGGTGACCGATAATATTAATGAGCAGGTAATTTTACATCCCGAAGTGATTAATGAGTTGTCAGGGGTCAATCGCGAGGAGCCATTGCTAGAGTCCCAAGAATTAGAAAGTTCGGAAATTAGTATTGATAACTCGAGTGAAAAGAAAGACATGAGTAGCGATAATTGCAATATTTACGCAATAGAAACGAGATCTGGAAATTTACAAGGTCAAAATGTAGAAAAAACGGAAATGAAGGAAAATAATAAAGTTATCGTTAGTAATTCAGATATATTTAAGAAGTCCCAATTGGAATGTAAAGAGTTAGAGAGAGCTTGGGAATTAGCTAAAATTGGTAAAGGGGGTTATTATATTGAAAAGGACTTATTGTATCATAAAGATAAATTTGTAGAAGAAGCAATAGCTCAATTAGTAGTGCCTAAAGTCAAAAGAGAAGGAATCTTAAAGTCAGCGCATGTGTCTAATGCGGGAGAACATCACGCGGCAAAGAAAACCTTAGATAGAATTAGGCAATCTTTTCATTGGGAAGATATGGCTAAAGAAGCTAAAATATTCTGTAAATCATGTCTAGAATGTCAATTATCTAGAAAAGTGAAAGTGAGTGATAGAGTCTTAGTTGAGTTGGAGGATGATAACAAAAAGTATGTGTATCAAAATAAAAGCGAATTTATTGCTAAGTGTAACATAGTTAATATTGTTTTTGAAGGTGATGAAAATTTGGAGAAGTTGGGGAAATTCCTATTTTAAACCGGGAACAAGGGGTAGAACGGGACATAGAAAGGTTAGAAATAAAAGGATTATCTAATAGTCAAGTCAAAGATATAAAGTCCATTTTGAGGGAGAATAAAGAGGTATCTATGGGTCCTGTGCGACCAGCGGAAGTAGGGGAGCACCGTATTGATTTGAAACCGGATGTGGCAAGGAAAAAGCCAAAGTTATATAGTGTACCGGTTGCTTATAAAGAGGAAGTAGATAGACAAATTCAGGAGTTATTAGAATTAAATCTAATCGAAGTGTCAAATGCAGAAATTAGTCATCCAATAGTTTGCGTGGCGAAAAAAGACGCAACTGTTAGGCTGTGTATAGATTATAGAGCTTTAAATTCAGTAACGCAGGTCCCAACCTTTCCTATGAAAGATTCGCAAGAAATCATGTATACTGCGGGGCAGCTAAATATTTATCTTCGATTGATTTATTGAGGGGTTATTGGCAGATTAAAATGGCTGAGGAATGTAAGCATTTGACAGCTTTTACAACTCATAATGGGACTTATCAGTGGCGTACTATGCATTTTGGTTTATCAGGGGCGGCTGCTACTTTCCAAAAAGATATGAATGAGGTACTTCAAGCTCATCAGAGGTATGGACAAGCATATATTGATGATGTCATCATTTTCTCCGACACTTGGGAAGAGCATTGTGAGCATGTTAGGGCTGTCATAGAAGAACTTAAAAATAGAAATTTTACGATTAGGATGGATAAATGTAAATTTGGAGAGAAATTGACTAAGTTTTTAGGTCATGTAATTGGGGGTGGAACGCATGCATCTGATGAGAAGAAAATAGGGGCAATAAGAGACTTAAAGAGACCGAAAACTAAAAAGGAAGTTAGATCTGTTTTGGGATTTTACCGATCTTATATTCCAAATTATGCAGAAATTGCTATACCTTTAACTGAACTAACTAAAGGGAAGGTTAAAAATAATGTACCATGGGATGAAAGGGCAGAAGAAGCATTTAATACCCTTAAAGATGAGTTATGTAACGTGACGCGTTTGGCTACACCTACCGTAGGCCTGGAATATCAGCTTCACGCCGATGCTTCAGACCTGGCAGTAGGAGGCTGTCTTACTCAAAAAGATGAAAAGGGGCAGTTTAAGCCGATAGCTTTTGCCAGTCAGAAATTATCAGGGGCTCAGCGTGCTTGGCCGAGTATAGAGAAAGAGGCTTGGAGTGTTCTCTTCGGGCTGCGGAAGTTTGAAAAATGGACAGATGGATCTCAAATTGAGATCATAACGGATCATAATCCATTAAAATTTCTCACTGAAACAACCCCAAGGTCCCCCAAACTCACTAGATGGGATTGAATTGTATTTGAATCTTGTGTCTATAATAGTGTATTAGCATGTGTAGTTTTTCTGTAATAATAATATTAGTACACGGTTCATTAGAGATGTCAGTAGATAATGTTCAGACACCTTGAAATATATATGTAATAATAATAATGAAGAAACCTGCAAAGAGACTATTGAACTCTTCTGTGATATTATTATATGTTCGGGGAAAATTAGCCCCTAAATGGCATATTTTCCGCTAAGGTGGGGGGGGGGGGGTGTCAGGTTCTGAGAAACATCTGCTATTGGAACTGGGGTTATATATTATTCTTTTTACTTGTATATTGTATTCATGTCGCTGTCTGTGTACTGGGAATTGCAAAGTAATATTCTTTTCTTATCTAAAACTTAATCCGGGCTGGTGATTTAGACAGAGTGGGTGAAGGGAAGTAGTTATAATAGAAAGGGGTTTGCCCTGCTATTCAGATGCCTGCCTGAGATAAGGCAGACAAGGATTTTACCAGAGAGGGAAAGAGCTGACATTGGGGGTCAGAGTGGAAAACCCGGTTTTATGTTGGGGAAAGAGGAGGAGTTTAAAAAAAGCAAGGGGTTGCTAGAAGCAGTCGCTTTGGCTGGGAGAGAGCACTTGAAGGCTGGAGCGCAAGGTTAGTTCCTGTGTATAGCTCTTAGATAGAGCGTAGGGTTGAGTGAAGCTCGCCGAGCTTAGAGCCCATGTGTTGGGAGATCAATAGTAATCTCAGGTAACGCTAATTTAACGAGTGTAGAGTGAGAGTGATATAACGTAGTTTAACAGTGCACGCCCAGCATTTACTGTACTTAATTTAATGTTGAACCGGATCACCTACATCCGAGTTTTTAAGTGTAAATAGTGTTTTGTAAATAGTGTGTAAATAAACTGTTAATTTAGTTAATTGAAAGAATTGGTTTTCATTTAAACAATCCTCTCAGAGCGTGACCGATATCACGTAATCATATCGGTGGTGGCAGCATATAAATAGCAAAGGATTTTCTTCAAAGTTGAGCGGACTAAGAGGAAACTCCGACAAATATTATTGATAAAAGATACTGGTAAGAAAAATAGAATTATGCTCCGACCCCTGTAAATATCTTCTACGTGCTTTCAATTAGGCGACACTATTTTAGACTTCGAATTAAAAGTAAAAAAGAATTTGGAGTATCAGGATATGAGTCAATTCTCTATGAGGCACAGTGTCGCCCGGTGGCGTGGTATCAGTAAGCGGAGGCTGCTGTCACGCTGAGGGTCCGGGTTCGAGTCCAGTGGCGTAGTCAAGGGGGGGGGGGGGTCCGGACCCCCCCCCTCCCGAAAGTAGAACTGGTTTATTGAATCATGGATACAACAGTAAAAACTGCTAAGACAGAATCACAAAGATCTATAAAAAATTCCGCTTTAGAGAGGTGTTCGTCTTAGAAGGTATAATTCAAAGGTATATCTTTCTTCGGAGCAATGAACTTTTCCGTTTTAGGCAGGTTTCCGTTATAAACACTTTCCGTTTTCACAGTATTCCTTAAAACTTCTAAAACGTACTTCTTTCTTAGGTTTTTCATTTCGGAGTACCCCCATTTCTAATAAACACGCCCCCCCCCCTCCACTCAAGGAGATAACGTAAACATGTTTTTTTCATTAGTAATCTTCTTATCACAACCATATAATAAATCGATGCAAATTACATTGATATTCCTTACATTTTTGTCACTTCTGCCATTACCGATATTATTTTCATATACCCCCAGGGGTACGCTACCCCAGGTTGGAAACCGCTGCTATAACACCACCTCTGAAGAGCATAAGTCTATTACAGGAAAATTTGTGAAGATGACCTACCTCAAAGTTAATCAATTCAAGGTTCGTCGAAAACAACACTATATATTTGTACTTGCTAACGTTTGAAGCCTATCTGGAATGAAACTTGTTCCAATGTTGAATCCTTCTTGGCAGGTTTTCTGTAAACACGGAATCCTCTCATAAACAAAAACGTTTTAATGTCCGAGACGGAAGGATAACTATGCAAGTATACCTGCTTTTCCGTGTACACAAATTTACTGTAACTAGATTAAACGTAAAACTTCTTTATCTTGGACTTCGATGGGACCAACTGTTGTCGACACTTATGGGAAAGAACGAGTATATACGAACGCAATAACGGTACATTGGTTGAGTTTCGTGATCCTTATCTTTGTTCACTTTATAACGGACAATATTAACAATTACTTTAAATCTGCTGCCTGCAATTAATAAAAGTAACTTTATTTTTGGATTGATTATTTGTTACCACTTTCAAAATACACTGGCGAGAAAAATGAAAGGAACAACCACAAAAAGGTGCTTTATGTTAATTCTATTAAGGGAACTTCCAGAAAGGTAACTCAGTGTCAACGTTATCACGTATTGGATTGTTAAAAGCAGGAAAATTACGTCATAAGAACCATATTTACTCTTGAATTTTAAAAGAGAAACAAAATGTTAAAATATAAAAATTATTATGCGTTAAAATCTGTAAATGGAGGAAATTACGTCATATTTAAAATGGCCAAAAATATGGCAAAACAATTTAAATTAAAAAATATATTTAAGCGAGATATTTTAAGATAATCTTTTCAACTATTATCGTGAATTCGAAGACAGTGCAAATAATATTTCCTTCTAACAACAAAAGTATTTTCACCTGAATATTAATAAGAGAAATAAAACTTTGGTGTAAATTACGTCAGATTTAAAACGATACATTTAAAATGAATTATTTAAAAGAACTATCTCATAGCGCTGTTAAAAAATACCGGGAGACAATGACACTGTTTACTTAATTCATTTTACATTAGCTTATTTTTAAATGTTTAACTAATTTTTTAATTAAATACGAAAACAGCCATTGTATCTCTTAACAGCTGCAGGTTTGGTCTTAAAAATCCCCAATCCAAGGAAAACGAATGGAAATCCGTTTACAGAGAGATCGCTACTGTTTTTTTTTTTTTTTTTTTTAAATTTTAATTCAGTATTTTTAAAGCCGATCAAATTAGCGTGCTTTTTGGATTTTAGTGTGCCTGAACGGGGGGTTGGCGAGCGTAGCTAGTGGGGGGCAGAGCCCCCTAGTATTTTAAAAAGTAATATATTCTTTTACTTTCTTCTGTCTTTACAAGAAGAAAGTATTGGATTCGAGAAAAATTTCGACTTCCGGTTTTCGATGGATTTATACGCTTTAGAAGGTCCTGAACACGATTTGATGGTTTTTAGAAAATGTCAGTCTGTGAGTCTGTCTGTCTGTAGCGCTCTATCTCAAGAACTAACGCACGGAATTTCACAAAACTTTAGATTCAGTTAGACCTTGATATAAACTGGCACTGATTAGTCTTTTTGTGTATATCGCCCAAAAGGTGGCGCTGATATGCTGCATTTTTCTCTATTTTTGCAATAGCTCTGTATCTCAAGAACTAACGCACGGATTTTCATCAAACTTCAGATTCAGTTACAAGTTGACCTAATTTGTTGCTTATTAGGTTTTGGTGTATATCGCCCAACAGATCGCGCTGCTATGCTAAATTTTTCACGATTTCAGCAATAATTCTATATCAAGAACTGGTGTACGGAATTTAATAAAACTTTTAGATTCAATTAGACTTTGATATAAACTCGTGCTGATTAGTTTTTGGTGTATCAACAGGGTGCAGCTCAACATGTGGCTCTGCTGTGCAGCATTTTATACGATTTCCGCAATAGCTCTATCTCAAGAACTAATGCACGGATTTACATCCAACTTCAGATTCAGTTATACGTTGACGTAAGCTGTTACTAATTAGGTTTTGGTGTAAATCGCATAACAGGTGGCACTGCTATGCTGAATTTTTCACGATTTTCGCAAAAGTTATATTTTAAAAAAGTAATGCACGCAATTTAATCAATCTTATATTCTGTTACATTTTCACTTAAATAGATCCTTATTAGACTTGAGTGTTTATATTGAACAACAGGTGTTGATTTCATACTCTTTGGGTTAAAAATTTTGGTTGCGGACGTCTAAGAGGATGGGTTATGAAATTCAATGATTTGTTTGAAACAATGCGATACTTACATGTTACATCTTCTTGTTAACTGTGTAATATATAACAGTATATATATATATTTCGTATGTGAACTGCAACCGAGAACTAAATAATTAACTCTATGTATTTTGTATTTAAAACTGTAACCGGGAGTTAATTGTAGACATCAGACGAGATGTAGCGTCGTGAACATGTGTGTGAGCTGCTTTTAATAAAGATTTTTGTACTTGTAAAATGTCCCATTAATTGGGTTATTTAATCTAATATGCATTACCAGGGGTGGTGAATTTCTAGAAAATCTTACCAGCCAGGGATTTATTTCACCAGCCAGTAAAATGCAACGTAAATTTTGCATAAATGCGTAAACTTTGTCAAAAATTTTCTACTGTAGTTGAAAATTTTTATGATAAAATTTACGCAACTCAGAAAAAATTGCTTACTATCCCAATAATGCATTTTCATATTTTTTTTCTTGTAAAATTAAGAAATATAAACAAGAGATGAAAGTTTAATATAAAATAGTACCATTTTTACATCACAGTAATTAGGAAAGCTGAAAAATAGAGCTAACTACTACAAAAAAATGTTTTGGCATATATCTATAGTTTGCAGTTTTCAAAAACTACCTAAAAATTCCCTCGCCAGTGGCGAGTAAAATGATGCATTTCCCCACCCCTGTGCATTACAGCATAACGAATAACAGTAGAGCCTAAGCTTTACCAAAGATCAGTATCCTATAAACTGCATCCAATTCAACGAACCTATATACCTTTACAATCCTCATCATGGGTGCCCCACCAGTGGCTGAGAGGTTCTGCTCTCGAAACTGGTAGACGGGAAGTGCTGGGTTCGATCCCAATCGCGCCCGTCGGCCTAATCGTTCGGAGTTTTCTTCGAACCATGGATTTCCATGCGTTAATACGGGTTAGGTTCCCTTAGAAAGACCCCCACGAAGGGCACTCCCCCTCGGGCCTATATCCCTAGTGTAGATAATCGGCCGTCACAAAACCAACCAACCTCATCATGGGCATAGATTTTCATTTAATTTTGGCACCGTGATAGCGAATTTTGAATCATTAACATATACGAGACAGAAGAAAGGGAAAATCTGCCGTATTCGCCCGGAGTCCGCCATCTTGTTTCTTTGTTGGTCATTTATAGCCGATTTTAAATTTTATTTATTTTTGTTGTCGTTAATGTCCATAATTAAAATAAATACACTTTTAATAAGAAGTGAAACCACATTTATTTTGGATGCACTTAGCCATGTGATTCGATAAGCTTGGATTAAGTTTTGATAGTTATCATGCGGGTATAGCTGCCCTGCCCATGAATTTTAAATTAACTTCCTGAAGATCTGTAATGCATGAATATTAAATACTTGTTATTTACATAATAAAGTTAACCATTATACTTCATTCATTTTTAGTTGCTTTCGTAATTATATAAATACGTAGCACCTGTAGGCAGTCATCTAGTCCGTACGTCTGTCAGTATAATACAACAGCGCAAAAAACTACCCAACCGAATGGTTTGAAATTCAATATATAGAATCGTTGCAGAATTTTGTCGAGTCATTTCAAATTTTACTGATCAATGGAGTAGATTTTTTATTTTCATCATAAGAAAGGTGGTAAAAAATATCTGAGCTGTTCAAAAGATTCCACAAATTACTAATGTAGTGTTGCCCTCTAGTTCAAAAACATTGAAACTACACTTTTAGTGCTGCCATCTAGTATCTTTCACGTGTTTTAAAAACCAGTGAAATATTTATTAAAAAGGAACCGCTACGATGCGAGAGTGGGACATAAGTTAGTCAAGTGAAGTGGCTCTTCAACTAGTTTTTTTTTTTTTTTTTTTTTTTTTTTTAATGTATATATTGTTTAAATATTCATGTGCTTTTTTTTTTATCATTTATTTAATTCGTATAAGCAGTAAATTGTTAGTAAATAAGAAGCGTGAGCAGTGGCAGGAAGCAAACGCTTTCTTCCAAATTGATGTGATATACAATTATGTACTACTAAAAAAAAAAAAAAAATCATTAGAGACTTCTTGATTGTATTACGTTTGTGTTGTCAGAGTTGTATGTTTAAAATTCAAATAATCTCAAGAAATAATGCGTTATGTTAGCAGAAAAGTTCCCCTCAAAATTTTCCAGTCTGTCTCTGTATGACTAAAGGGCAAAATTCTAAAATACCCATCCTTTATTTATTTTTGTGAACAAGAGTCAAAATAAGATGGAATTGTAATTTTTTTTGGTACTTTTCGGTTAGCCGGGCGCCAGTGTTATATATACATATATATGTATATATACATGTATGTGTATATACATATATATTTACATATATATGTGTGTGTATATATATAATATGTGTATATATGTATATTTACATGTATGTATGTAAATAAATATGCATATATAACACTGGCGCCCGGCTAACCGAAAAGTATCTTTTTTTTTTTCCTTCTGAATCGGCGGTACCCGAAATAAAAATAAAATAGTGAAATTTCGTTATCTTTCACCTTTTGAATTCCTGATTTTTTAGTTACGTTAATTATCGGAACCCGAAATAAAGCCAAAATTGTAAACTTAATTAAAAAATGATTTTATTATTATTATTTCCTTAGAATCCACAGGATCCGAATTAATTCCAAAATAATAAAATTTTCATCTTTATTTTTCCTCTTTTCCATATAAGTTTTCAGAGTCTGGAGGAGCAAAATGGCAACTAAATTGTAACGATTTCACTTTTTCTTCTTAGTCCGCAGATCCAAAATAGTAAAATTTCCATTTTGTGTTCTTTAGACTTCGATAGTTGGGTTTTTCTTGTTTGCGGGCGCGAAATTGTAAGCGGAAAATACATTTTTTTTTCTGTTTTATTTTTGAAGCCATATAAAGCTAATCAATGCCGAAAGTGAGATTTTAGCTTTATTTTTCTTATATTCCATCATTATTTTAACCAAAAGGCAACACTAGTACCCCAGCCCGAGTGTTGCTAGCCCGGAGGCAGAATTGTTAAATTATCCCGGAGCCGGAGTCATTTTCCCATTGACTCAGCAGCCGTCTTTGACAGTATTTTCTGAAAGATTTTCTGCGTTTACCAAAAATATATAACCGTCTTTCGATTGCATAATTTCTGAATAACAAAACACCTGCCCATTCCATGCGTTTCCGAACAAAAAGGAATTAAAAAATATGTTACAAAGTAGCTCTTTTGGATTTTAGGACAGCCTTAAGGAATTTTTTTTATTTTGCAAGAATATATTGACGCTGGGTTGTTCATAACCCGTTAAAAGCTGGTTTATCTACTAATCAAAATTTTATTTCTAAGTTTACAAGTAGAATGCAAAAGCAACTGCG
The DNA here is from genome assembly GCA_963932465.1 of Maratus speciosus. Lineage (NCBI taxonomy): Eukaryota > Metazoa > Arthropoda > Arachnida > Araneae > Salticidae > Maratus > Maratus speciosus. The sequence goes on along the minus strand of OZ010793.1, from coordinate 77,319,921 downwards.
TAGTTTTCCCGCTTTGATATGACCCTTGCAACAAAACTACTTCTACAGGTAAAGTGACGAATCAGGAAATCCCAAGGAGTTATTCATTGCAATAGTTTTCCCACTTTCGTACAACCCAAGCGGCAAAACTAGTTTTACAGGTAAAGTAATCAAAATTTGATATAGGCAGAAAAAACAACGTTATTACAGGGTGTCTACAGAAATTCTAAAAAAAAGTTCCCTGATTTCCCTGACTATTTTTATCAGACTTCCCTGATTTCCATTATTAACAATACACACACGGTATTTTTTCATGTATGCTGATTCCTCGTATAACACACTTATCCAGCTTGCTAATATCTCATTTGGGAGAAAAAACAAGAGAAAAACATAAAAATTGCCTAATATTAATTAAGTATTGGTTGACAGTTTTATAAATCCGAACTCAACTAACTTCATAGCATCCAACATCATATAAGAAGCCAATGGATATAGGGTGACCAGAAAGTTTCCTCATTTTCTGAAAAATATTCAATTCTAAGACTTATCTAAATCTTACGGGATAACTAATTGGATTAAGCTGGGCACCTGGTCAGGTTATGCTAATGTATCATTTAAAATTTTTAAAAATGCGTAAATTGCCTTCAATATAAGTGCTGTGTACAGAAAATCAGGACATCTGATCACCTTAATTTACGTTAAATATCAAAAACTCATACTATGCACATCTTTTAAAAAATATTGGGAAAGATTAATCAGCATGTGAAAAAATATGGTACATAAAATAGACGAATCAGTCTCATTGGCAAGGTGAAAATGCAAATATTTTCGCAATATAGACAAATTTCCTTGATTTTCCAGTATTTTTACAAAGTTCCCCGATTTTTCCAGAATGATAAACCTCCCTGATTTTTCCATGATTCCCTGATTTCCAGATTCTGTAGACACCCTGTATTAACACCATAACTTATTAATAAGTTCTGGTGCTAATAATAGTTAAAAAGCAGAAAAACAACGTTTAAAAATGCACAAATACGTGAAAAGAAGCAAACAGCTGTTTCGAATCTACTAGCGAGATTCTTCTTCAGTGCAAGACACAGCGTGCTAGAAAAAAGCAAAGCTGAGCAAAATGACAGAGACCGGCTTATAAAGCCGATACGGGTAGCAAATGCGCCAAAAACATCTAATGAGACAGAAGCAGATGAAACGAATGAGTGGACAAGTAGCGACATCTACCGGAGAACGAGAGAAAAATAAACCAAAAGGGGGAATTAAATTAATGCTTTCCAAATACTTGGAAAATCAGGAGTACTAGATAAGTCACTGACTAAAGAGTGAGAATTTTTAATGATGTGGTAAGCTCCCCAAAGATCAAGGTTAGAAGAACATTTCTGGATAATGATGGCTGAGGAAATATTGAACCTATGTTGAAAAGACCAACAATGTTGAGCAATAGAAGAACGTTTAAGCTCCTGATTTTTAATATAACCTTCATGCTCTTTTAAACGAAATTTAAGAGCATGTTTAGTCTGCCTAATATAAGATAGACCACACTGGCAAGAGATCTGGTAAATACCCCAGTTATCTTAGGTGATCAATGGGGTGTTTAAGATTTCAAAAAGAGATTTTATTAACAGGAGAAAAAATAACATTAAAATCAAACCTTCTTAAGATTTTAGCAACTTGCTGACTGATTTTAGGAAAAAATGGCAACACAACTGAAGTATTCGAGTTGGAATTAGAATGCTTTTCAGAATAGACGGGTTTCGTCAATTTCTTATAAATAGAATCTATAATATTAGAGGTATGACCACGATTAATAGCAATAGCTTTGAGGTAATTAAGTTCAGCACTGAGTAACTGAGGAGTGGAACAAATATTGATAGCCCGAAAAACAAAAGTATTAAAAGCAGCAAATTTCTGGTTAGGAGGATTAGAAGAATATCTGTGAGGTGGGAGACTGACAGCAACAGGTTTACGAAAGATGGTAGTCTGAAAACCATTATCACAATGAATAACAAAGACATCCAGGAAAGAAAGACAGTTATTGGTCTCAATTTCAGAGGTAAATTGAATGCAGGGATCAATGGAATTCATAATAGAGAGAATATGATTAATATCCGAATTCATTTCAGCCAGGACATAAACATCATCAACATACGAACATAGAATGGAAATTTTAAAATTTCAAAAAGTTTGACCTCAAAATAGTGCATATAAATATCGCATAAAATTGGACTAAGAGGATTACCCATAGCCAAACCGTCAATCATACGAAAGAAATTTCCATTAAAAACAAAAGTATTTTGCGACAAGCAAGCCCGAGTGAGAAGGGTATTTATTTTGAAATCTAGGTGCTTATCCTTCTCACTATTACAAACGCGCCTAATAACAACAACAAACAATAGCTTTAGCTCCCATTACAATAATAATTAAAAAAAGAGAAAAAATCCTTGTTTGATTGTAAGAACCAATTTTATTTAAAATGGTAACAGTAATATAATACAAGGTAAATGCAACAATATACAAAAATGGCACAAGCATACATTTTCCCAAAATTTGTACAGTTTAATGTTGCTATTCACATTTCAAAGTCTTTTTAATATGTACATAAATTACTTTGGATTAAAATATATACAAAAGTTACCAAGAGAAGCAAGACTGATTCAAATACGAATTTAGTGATAAATTTAAAATGCAGGTTTTCATATTCCATCTCAAAGCCTAAATTATCTACACAATTTTTATATCCTTTTTCTATAAGGTTCATCATATATTAAGGAGGCAATAACAATTTCAAAATTTGTTGGGAAACAGATAATATTGAAGTATCTTTTTCTCAGGAACTACTGAAGCAATTTCAATATTTTATTACTATTATGGCATTATGACTAACTACATTTTGATTTTTTGTTTTCCTGGAAAATAAATTCCTTTTTAATAATGTTAATAAAAAAAAACTTTGGATTTTTAGACTGTGTAACTATTGCATTGTTTTTTTCATTCTTGCCAAATTATCAATTTATAGTTTTGTTTAGCTGCTGTCAAAACTATAAATTATTGAAATCACTTTATTAGTTCCCAAGAAAAAGGTATTTTGGTATAATCTTTTTCTACAGGATTGCTTCCTTAAAAAAAAAAAAAAACAATTAGCATAACTAAAAATAACTTTTTTTTGTGCTTTTCCTTAATTTAGATACAGTTTATTCAATACATGCATGACACGGCACATAAGGAATTTGTGATTAATTTACGATTGTAATTTTCTCTGAATTCCTTAAAAGCACTGTATGAAAGTGAATTTTAGAAACAATTGCAATGGTTCTCCATTTCAAGAGATAACACCACTTTGACCCTGTGATTTAAAGCCTTTTCTTTTTAAGAAATGTGAAGGCTTTATCAAAATAAATCTATATGAAAATAATATGTATATATTACAGTGGAAATTTGTAATTTTGAGCGAAGCTTGCCCAGCTCAGAGTCGAAAAACTATGGACCTGTAGTATGGTAGTGTGCCACGCTGACCAATAAACTAGGTACTAGGCTTGGTGAAGTACACAGCTATGTTCAAAAATATGCATTTTTAGTGAAATAGCATCCTTTCAAAGTATAAATTTTAAACAAAATTTTTTTTGTATTTGAGTTACAAAAAAATGCAAGATATCAATATTATCAAATTAAATTTAAAAAATCAAGAAACCCGACTGCTTAAAAAGCAAACTAATTAATTATTTCTCATCAATGTGAAATTTTTTTTTTTTTCAATTCCTACTATTAGTTCACACTCTCGCTATATATATCTTGTTCAAATTTTCAATCGTTAATAAAATGCTTATTATTCATTCAATCAAGCTCAAATATTTTTTTAAAACTTGTAGTGGATGACACTTGATGTTAATTCTGTTTTTTTTTTCAAATATTAATTCATTAATTAAATTAAATTAATTAATTTTCAATAATCGAGAGAGCCCTCTTCTTGATCAAGGTATTTTAAGACCGAGAGAGCCCTCTTCCTGATCAAGGCATTTTAAGCGCCACTTAAGAGGAAAGAAGAATGGGAGAAAAAAAAAATTATCTTATTGACCTAAGTAGGAATTGACTTAAAATATTTTTTTTTTATATTACTTGTTTATATTACTTACCTATTTTTTTTTATTTACTTGTTTTGATGACTTTTAAGTTGTGTTTAATTGTTAGTTCCTATCTATAAACACTGTTTTGATGAGGTCTATAGATGTCTATGATGGTTAGAGTTGCAGTAAAGCTAGAGATCTTACCTACACAACTTCCAGGTTGTATAATATTTTAACGGAGCTTCTGACTGTAAAATAGTCAATGAAAAATAGTCTTCCTTTTGAAAGACCTATCCAATGATATACCACTCAATAGGGTGCGTAATTTTTTTTCACCTCTACCACCATTTTGAAATTATAAAAACAAAACATAGGCTATAACCATCAGGCCGTTAAGACGAATTGGTAGAGATCTTATTCATTAAAATCCATCCAGTCGTTGGGATGTTTCGAGGGTATAAAGAAATCCACATACACAGATACGCGTGAAACACATAACCCTTCTTTTCAGTCGGGTAAAAAGGATGTAATGATTAATTTTTTAAAATATCAAGATGATTGATTGAAAATTGTCAAGGCTAATACAGCCCATCAATATTGAAAATGCTCTGAAAAAAAATAAAAAATTGTTACTGTTTACTTGCTGTGGTTTCTTTAGCTCCAAAATTGTTCTTCACTTTCAATATTGATTTGTAACTGATAAAATATGATTTTCATGTATATAAAGATTTGAAGCAACAACAGAAACACACACACACAAAAAAATTGCAAATTTTGAAATGGTCATAGTGGTTTTACCCTTACGTAAAACTTCTAGATTTTTAAGTGAACTGTTAATAACACGTTATAGAACTACATAAAAGGATACAATTTAAATATGAATTCTACACATGATTGAAGTGGGTGGGTCATTTTCAATAAATGCATACAATTCAGAAAAACATTTAAAAAAAAATTACTTTTAAATTTCACATTAAAAATGAAATAAGTGATAATGTATAAGTTAGATGTGTCTGTAAATATAATTAATTAAGCACTTTAGCTTTTGGTATAATTTTTATACACTATTTTACTATATTTTATACACTATTTTACTATATTTTATACACTATTTACCAGTAACATGGTAACAGACTTGACATTAACAGCAAAATATCTTCCAAAACTTACATGCTAATTATTAACACTAAGAAACAAAACAAAATCTTTAATATATTAACTAGATAATAATATTCAAGCAAAGGAAAGTACTAAACTTATATTTTTAACATAAAAAATTAGGTAACAGACTTGACATTGAATAAAAATACTCACCTTTATAAAAAATTCTTTACTCCACTACACTGTTGTTTTTCAACTGCAAAAGAAAATGGCTACAAGTAAATATTTAACTAGTATAAGTGTTTTTATTGCAAATGTGCTGCTATCTCTTGGTGAAATTGTCAACCTTTATTTCATGAAATTGTAGCTTGGTAACAGACTTGACAAAATATGAGGGACAAAATGTTTTCTAGATTTTCTTTAAAAAAAATTTTTTTTTTGCTGGAATAATGTCAGAAATTTAAAATAATGATGATTTATCTCATTAAATGTCCCAATTACTTCCCTTTTAAAGTGAAAAATGAAGTGAAAAAATATTACAGAATTATAAAATACAGAAGAGGGACAGCTATTTTTTTCTTCTACTAGATGCAAAAATCTGCATCTTTAGGAAAAAAAATGTGAAAGTGATTATTTTTATGTTTTAGAAATATGTTGTGTAGTGTAATTAAATAAATATAATATTTATAGTCAGTTTTAAATAATATATTATGAGTACAATTTTTTTTTTTTTTACTGTGGGACAGCATATGTATGCATATTTTGAAAATGACCCGGGTATTTTTTTTTTTGTTGTTTGTTCTTTCTGGTAACATTCTCTTGTGACAAAAGAGGTATTCTTGGCACAACTTGCATTCTAAGTAAAGTACGAATATAATGGGTGAAAAAAAAAATTAAAATTGTTATATATATACATGTATATTTTACATTATATTTACCAAGAAAATATTTCAAAAACCATACGAATGCAAATTTTTCAAAATCTGAGTTTCTTTACTATATATATATATATCCAAAAACCAAACCAAAAATTCGAAACTACGGAACTGATCCAACAATAAATAAACTAAACCAAATGACAACAACAAAATAACTAAAAACAACTAACTTCAAAAACAACATACTTTAACCCTCCGAGCGTCTTGCAAAAGGGTAACATTGTAATGTTGTTTTCTTTGCATTGTGTTTTAAATTCTTATAAAATATGATTCATACAACATTATTAAAAAAAACTTAATTAGAAATATGAATGTAATCCTTAAGAGTATTAATAATTCTTCAATGTATTTAAAATTCCATAAATCTATAGAATTATATTATTTTAAATATTGTTTGTATTGCTGTGAAACCTGGAGCTTAGTGAACGGAATAATACGCCCCAAACACTTAGAGGGTTAAAAACATTCAAACTAAAACCAGAAGAAATTGAATCCATGGAGACAGGCGGCATGCACTTGCGACATGCAACTGCGGGGTTAAAACCAGTTATATTATATATATATATATACAGTGAAACCCCGATTTAACGTTATTCAAGGGACCATAAAGAAATAATACTAAATGCGGGAAAACGTTAAATCGGGGTAAGACGAAAACAAGACACTGACCATAAAATAAAGACTAATTTACGTAAGATATGTTTCATTTCTTGCTTTACAATGATTTAGACATCAGGTTTCTAAATTATGTTTTAAAGAAACATTTATTTTACTTTGCGTCCTGTTCTTAGCAGCTACATCGCAAATCGCATTCTCAACGTATATGAGCCTGTGTAAGCTTTTCTCTTGGTCTTCAGTATTTCAAAAGAATGCTTTCAGTGTTACGAAAGTTCTAATGGCTTCCAATTTTCAAATTCCTTAAACGGTGACGATTTCAAGTTTTCTATTTTTTTTAGCCTGTTTTTCCATTTTTTACAATTTTGCTTCATTAAGTCTACTTACTGTAAAATTGTTTACAAATTTGAATACGGAATTCAAATTAAACATATTAATTGTAGTTTTGGGCTTTCGTGATAACTTCCAAATTTTTCAAGTAAAGAAGATCGCTTTCTTTTTGACGCCATACAATCTAAAGCTAATGAAAAATCTCTGACGAATGCTATCAACTCCGTTGTAGGTAACCTTGCGTTGTAGTACAGAAAGCACAATTGAATAAAATAAAAAGGTGCGGGTGAAAAAGAGGAGGGCTTTTGAATATTGCACCTACAGTTGGTAAGAAAGGATGGAAAAAAAAAAAAAGAGAGAGAGAGATTTCGAATTTTGAACGTTTTGATTAGAAAGGGTTTTTTTAATCATAAATTCTGACTATTTTAGAAAAATTGCATTGAGATTTTACCGCTCAAAAAAAAAAAGTTAAATGCGGGAAATAATTCAAAGCGATAACGTTAAATCCGGGATTTTTTTAACATTACAAGTATAGGAAATTAATTGGGACTAGCTAAAAATGATGTTATATGCGGGAAATCGTTAAATACGGGTTACATTAAATCGGGGTTTCACTGTATTATGTTTTCCCGTTATCCTGTTTTTTCGTTGTTGCATAGATATCCTGTTACTCAATAATAATAAAAACAACCTATTGTTACAAAGGAAAAATAAATTATATAAAAATACCATCAATATATTAAGCAAAGTAAATTTCATGTAACAATAGCTAAAATCTATGTTTGCCCCAAGTGCAAAAAAGGCTAGTTTTGGCCCTAACAAAAGTACCTTTTTATATACTTTTCTACGTTTTTTCAAAGAATTACAGTATTATTTATCAAAATATAATGAACAAGAGTTTCACAAGTATCCAGCTTAATTTTAAACTTTCATTTATTTATACATAAAAGTTTATTGTAGATTAAAAACATGTTACAAACAGAACTCTGGATTAAAGGAAAAATTTACGTGTTTCCGGACAAAAGAACAGAATAAAATTACAATAACTGGCTAAAAAAGAATCCTGTCTAAAATGGAATTTTAATCAGTCCCTTGTGATATCCTCTTCGTGGTTTTTAATATATTAAGGAAAACAAACAACAAAAAAACCCAACCTACTAACCCTTGTCCTTTGTCACATATGTAACGATTATTACACGTCTGAAAGTAAACAATAGAAAAAAAGTTAGAAATTTTTTCAATCTATAACCAGTGATGGAAATTGGGAAATAAAAGGTAGGCATCAAATGACTACTACTATAAGTATCTTTATTGTGAAATTAAAATTTTTAGTTGCAATTTCTAAAATTCATTTTTAACATTACTGTAATACTGGATGCTACTTTTTAGAAAAGCACAAATACTTGTTTTTATTTAAAATTAATGAAGTTCTTAATACCCAAGATTATAATAATTGAAGAAACTGTAAAACTCATATAAAGCATTTTTAATTATTACTATATTTAGAAATTAATACTAAATTAACTTAATCATGTAAAAAAATAAATAAATAAAACTTGATAGCAAATCAAAAACAAAATTTTATCCAATGTTGATAATTTCAATTGAATTTAGTGTTAAAAACATATAATGCATCTACATTTGAATCTCGTAACATGAAATCAAAAGGTACACAGATTTTTTTTTTTTTTTTTTTTTTTTTGCTAACTGCTAAAAAAATGTCAAAAATCAGGTGCCAAATTTGACGACTAAGAATAATTTTGTAGTCACAAATGCAATAATTTAATTGCATTTGACGACTAACGACAGCTAATTTAGGACACTGATCTATATCATGGTGACAAATTCTTATAACTTAGACACATTTTAAGAGATATTCATACAATAAAAATAAAATTTCATTGTACATATGATTTTATTTTGTTTGTGTAACTTAGAAAATATTAAAAACAAATTTAAACTAACACAAAAAAGTATTGGTTTATTGAATTAAAAAAGAGAATGGCAGACAGTTTATTAAAGATATAAATCCATATAATCTGACAAATATATGTGAAGTACAATAGCTAATTTTTCAAAACAAATATCATTTTGGATGGTTTGGCTGTTTAAGATTTTTCCTCTCTTTAAAAGGACAAAAAATTCATTTTAAATGTATGCATGTCACAATGATCTTTGCTCCAGAAATAAATCACTGAAACGCTGAATAAATGGGATAAAATATTCTATTTAAAAAAAGAACCAACCTTATGTAACATTTCTTTCTTTTTAAAGACTTACGGGGACAGTTTAACTTTTCAACAATTTTGTTAATTAAAAAAAAAAAAAAAAAAAATATGGTTCAAATGGTGAACTCACTGGATTTCAATGTTCAATTAAAAGTACATTTTGAAGAAAAAAAAAAAAAAACTGCATATTTAATTAAATTTTTTAAAAAGTTAAAAAAAATTATTTACAGATATATTATTATTACTAATATGTATTACACAAGACTGCACATGGATTTTTAGATACATGTAATATTACATTTAATATATTTTTTTTTTACTGATTTACATATAGTGTAAAATGATGAAATCTAACAAATCTTATACTAATACAAAACAAATATGTGTTGCTATCCAACGTACTATTTATTCACAAATTAAAAGAGGTAAAATAAACATATGAATAAAATAAATCTCTACGTTTCGGTTTAATCTTTAAAACCTTCATCAGGAGTAAAATTTTCTAAAACATAAATTGGCAAAAACACTTTATATGCTACATCTTCAAAATCTAATTCAAATCGGTAAACAGTTCAACGTAAACTTCTTAAATTCCAAAAAACAGCTCAGTGTTAATCTGTTATCCAAAGTAAATAACGAAGAAGGAAGGGCTGTACAAAACCATGGGAATTTTCACAGATCTTTCAAAATAGAAAGCCAGATTTCAGGAATGTGAAAGGAAACATTATCATTACAAATTTCTTGGTTCCTTAAACGAATTTCTAAAGATTCACGAATAATAGCATTAAACGGAACAACTTGCTTGGAAATAACTTTAGCATGGTCGAAGTCAATAAATGAAATAAGTCCTTTAAAAAAACTTCTTGAGAGCGCAGTAGAAAATTTACTAAACTTCAAATCATTTTCATATACTTTTATAAAAAAATAAAAAAAAACTGAAGACTAATTCTATGTGCAGATTTATCATATATAATAAAAAAGATGTACAAAAAAGTTTAAATCTCTATCTTAAATACAAAAAATTAATTGCGCTGGATGTAACTAAACTTACAATATCTCGCAGTATAATTGTCGTATGGCTAAAAATGAGGTGTCAAAATATTTACAATCAAACCGGCTTTCATTTAATATTTAAAACGAAAAATCAATTTTTTAATTTCGAGATAAACTGTCCCCTTAAGAATAAAAAACTCTGAAAGACACTTTTTCATTTACATGATTTTTAGATGCTCATAACATAAACTGACCTTTCATTTGATAGCTCTTCTGTAACAGCACTTCAGAGACAAGATCCAAGGATTTTAATAGACAAAATGTCTGAAGATTAAATTTCTCAGACCCTCCCACCGCTGCCACCATATGCTTCAAAATTTTCATTATATTTTTGCATCAATTCAGAGAACGTCAAAAGTTGCTTTTAAAAAACATAGCATTCTACCTTTTGAAGGAACTCTTTCATGACTGGCTAATATTAAGATTGAGAAAAAAAAAAAAAAAAAAAAAAAATCTTGGGCAGGAAAGTATTTTGGCATAGTATTTAAACATCAAGTATACCTAGTATACATCCAACAGTATCTAAATATCAGATTTACACATAACATAACCAAATGTTCTCATCTGGATAAAACATATTCACAAACTTACAACATAAAAACAAAAATCTCAATTTGATGCAATTGAACAGTATAAGGTAACAATAAATTGGAAGGAGGTGTTTGGATATTTTCTTGGACATTTATTTTAAGGTACGTGGCTTCATTTTTGCTAACTAAATGCAAGATTATGATAAAATTAAATGAACATTAAAAAGCAATAAATTTTAAATGAAAAGTTTTAAGAAAAGACAGGCAGACATAACAAAAATATTTTGAATACTGAAAAAGAATTAGCAAACGTAAAATGTAATGTTTCTGAATATTTCAGCAACTGACATGATTACACATTCATATGCAAAACAAAAATTGTAAGATTTGGAATTTAATAATATGCAATAGTAATAATTAATAAAATGTGCTAAATCCAAGAAAATACACAAATAAATCAAACAAATGAAAAAAATAACATCTTAGCTCTCAATAAGTGATTAAAACTTACAATTCCCCAACAATAATTTTTAGCCTTTTTAGTTTTATTTAGTTATAAATAAAACTAAATCAAGGAAAGCATGCATGCAATCAATGGTAAACTAAGTGAGCGACTTAAGAGAGAAAGTCAGATTTGAAACTCTACGCCCTTTCCAAGTTGATTTCAATACGGACTAAAATTCTGAATTTAACATTGAATGGAATCACCATAAAAGTGCCACAAAAAACGGGGCGGCCCTTATGAAAAAAAGTAGATATATTTTTGGTACAGCTTTTCTGCAGATGTGCCCCATCTGATGATTACTGTAGGACTACATTTCCTAATCTCCCATCCCTTTTCATTTATTTTTATGTTTTCTTTATCTTCTAGACCTCCATGCTATTTTTTTTAACCAGGATTTAATTTACTTTTTTTTCAGCATGCAAACTGCCAAGTCAACGTTTATTTTGATCTGGCATGTTCGGTTGAGTCGCTTGAGAGCAACGCCGCATGTATGCCGAAATCGACCATTTTCTTTGCAATCGCAACTCATGTGTTTAATTAATCTTTAAATGTGACCTTTTAGGTATTTTTACGAGTTTACTAAATTTTACAGTAACATTTAATACATTTTATTTTAAATCTGCAATATTATAAATGTCTGGCTTATGCAAATCGCATAGTCGTTTTTGATTAAATGAGATCTTTCAGCTGGCAGTTTACAGAACAGCAAGTTTAAAGAGCACCATACTCAATCTTCTGGATTCATGGTACTACGCACATGCGTTTGGACAAATTAGCATTGAGCTTTTCTACATAATAGCGATCACTTGGTATAATTGAGGGAGTGCTTATCTGGAATGTATTGCTGCTGTATTGCAAGATTCTTTAGCTGTTCTGTGAATTGTATGATTTATTTGCAGTTGTATGTACTTAATCTTATATTGGTTAACAATAATGCCGCCTAAGCGTATAAAGAGTTTTACTACTGGACTTAAACTGGTGGTTATTGAAAGAGTGGAAACAACTAGAAATCGTGCAGCTTCTTGAGAATTTGATGTTGATTAGAAATGCATCAGAAGATGGCAAAAAGATAAAGAAAAATTGATTTGTATGCCGAAATTCAAGCATGCCAATCATTGTGGAACTGCATAGTTTTTGAAACTTGAGGTAAACTTAAAATCTTGGATAATAAGACAACGAAACTATGGTGTTCTCATATCTATAGTAAAGATTTAGATAAAAGCTTAAATAATTGCTTCACAAATGAAGTTAGAAAATTTCAAAGGAAGTCAATCCTGGTGTAGTGGGTTTTTGTGAAGGAGTGGATTTTCAGTTAGAACTAGGGATGCACCAAATAGTGATTTTGGCTGAATACCGAATATTCGGTTAGCCGGATAGTAACTGTTAGGTTGAATACTTTTTAGTTTTCAAAGTTTAAAGGTATTAAAATGTTACTTTTTAAAACAATTTTACATAATATGTATTTAATAAAAGAAACTCACATTTTGATAAATAAGAGCTTTTTATAAGTAAACTTTATATTGAAAAAAATCTGCCTTGAGTTATTTACGAAGAACAATTATGACACTTTTTTAATTAATAAAATTTTAAATTTCATGATCTCTTTTATGAATTAAAACAAACATTTTAAAATCAGAGAAATAGAGAAAAAAAATGAGAAGATTTTACAGTGTCATATACTGTTTATTTGCCAGGAAGAGACTAAAGTGAAATCAAATGAGGCAACTCAATAAGAATAACTTTTCTACTTCTTTTGATTTATCAAGGAAGCTTTTAAATGCATCCTAGATCAATGTCTGGAGAGAGCAATCATTTTTCGAGATTGTAAACATTCAGGTTGTTCCTAAAATCTTGCAACAAACTTTTAACGGGGATAATATGGTCAAAACAAACTTTTTTTTTTAAAAATAAGAAACAATATCTCAATCCATTTATTCCATTAAATATACTGGGTGTGAAACAAGCCGAAATTGAATTTTTATTCACAGCTTTATCAGTAATGCAGATATTTTAACAAGATTTGTTTCATATTAATTTTGTTTGTATATTAAAAATGACATTGAAAATGACTGAATTTACAGTACGAATACTATCAACTGGATTTTGAATAAAGAAATGTCTAGCTCATAGTTCTTTAGCTATGAATGGTGGCATTTTCCAGCACTTATCATCATACCATATTTCATTGAAATCAAAACAAATCAGTTGAAAATATAGCTATGATATCTTCATTATTGTTAAGGTAATAAACGAAAATCCAAGTTTGACCTCGAGTGAGATGAGATACAATGTATTTATGATTCATTAAGTTGGTTACAATTATGGTTTCCTGAAAAAAAATTGTCTGTCTTGACACATATTATCAACCCCAAAAGTTTTTTCATTTTGTTTAGAAATTTTTACTTGTGGAAAAGCAAGAAAGATTATTTACTAAACAAAATTTAGGAACTTGCATTTGTACATCATCAATTCCTATGAAAACCTTAATTAATCATCATTTTAATCCTCCTCATGGTTAATTTTCTTAAGTTATACTTTACAAACAGCAAATAAATAAGCTAAAAACATTCCATTTTATTTAAATATGATTTTGTTTCTTATTCAGCTCAACCGAATAGTTTCATATTCGGTAACATGGCCGAATACCGAATAGGTACTGAATATTTGGTGCATCCCTAAGAACCAAAATAACCCAATGACTGGGAAGTGAAAAGGAATGAATTTTTAAAGTTCATAAAAAATCAAATAGCTGAAAAGAATTTGACACTTTACAATAAATATGGATGAAATTCCCGTAACTTTCGATTGCCCACTGAATAAAACTGTGCATTTTAAAGGAGACAAGACTAAGCATCGTAACAACAGAAAACATCTTTCACATGTGCTTGCATCTGCAGCTAATGGGCAAAAACTTAATCCTCTACTCATATTTAAACACAAAACTCAATCAAAAATAATGTTACAAATGATGTTGTGACTACAGTAAATGAAAAAGGATGGATGTGTGAAACAATGATTGAATGGTTAGAGAAATTTAGGAAGGTGCATTTTTTAAATCACATGATTTTTTCAATTATGGTTCAATGAAAGCACATATTGCTAGATAATGTGAAAAGTGCTTGTGGAAAATCGTTCACAACCGTAGCAGTTATTCCGGGTGGTTTAACTAAAAGTTACAGCTACTAGATTTATCAGTGAATAAATCATTTAAGAATGCAATGAGACAAAACTGGGAAAAATAGGTGACCAACAGGCATCATACCTATACAAAAGGTGGAAATATGAGAAAATACTCTCTTATTGAAGTAGTTAGCGGGTGTCCCAAAAATGACTGATGGATTTAAAAATTCAATAACTTGCAAACGGTGACAGACATTTAAAAAATTCTTGCAGGCGGGTTATGTATGATGTCAGGAGTTTTTTTACTGTGATTCTTGATTTTAGTTCAAATTTGAAACAATAGATGGTGCTACAAGAAGTAGGTGCTAATTCCAAACCCGATTTTTGGTACTTCAGGATCCCTTCAAAACATTTTAATCTCCTTTTTTCGCATGAGAGAAGTGAGAGGCCGAAAAATTGAGCCTGGATTTAGCAGTTATTGCTTGCAGCGCCATCTATCGTTTCTATTTGTAACTAAAACTGGGAATCGCAGTATAAAAACTCCTGACATCTTACATAACCTTCTTACAAAATTTTTAGTATCTGTCACCGTTTGCAAATTATTGAATTTTAAAATCCATCAGTCATTTTTGGGACACCCGATAAATGAGTAGCTGATTTGAGGAGAAATGTCAAAATAAGCTCGATTATACTGGGGTTTATAAAAGCTGGTATTATAGATAAAAATGCTTATTTAACAGAAAATTTGGATGATGACTCAGACTCTGTCATCAGATAAAATTATTCCTGACAATTCAGATAAAATTGATAGTGAACTCTTTGAGTCACTTGATTCCGCTAGCGAGGAATTTGATTTCGATGGCTTTGTTTTACAATTTCGTTTATTTTTAAATATTGCTAACATTTTATTATACATTATTTCCTTTTATGTTTTTCTTTATTTTTATTAAAAAGTCAAAGGCTTTGTTTTATAACTTTATTTTTAATTGATTAAAACAGCTGATATATATGGTATTTAAAATCATCCGTAAGTATGTATTGCTGTTTTTACTTACTCAACTTTTATTGCTTTATTTTTATTTAGCGGTGATTTGATAATCAAATCTTTTACTACTACATTTCATTGTGTGACTGATACACAGATGCAGTCGTTCTGTTAAATCAGATTTTTTTTTCTGTGCATTTTCCATTTGTGTGGCGCTTCTCCCGGTTTTTACGGTAGTAAAAAAGGTCTGCTATACAGGTTTTCAATTTCTATGGTGATTGCATACATCCTTTGACTGATACAGATAACTATAAAATTACTACTGTTGAAACTTATTGCTTATTTAATAACTTTTAGGCTAAGCTTTACAATTAATAAAACAATATACAGGAAACAAATAAAAATAATAAATTCCTTAAGTACTTTAACAAACAACATACTAATAAAAATACTGTTATTTTCATTTTTTTATATTAATTTAAAATATAAATGCAATAAATTTCATCATTCATATCATTTAATATAATACACACAATATATTTACAAGTTTAACGTTTTTCGATTCAAAGATTCATAGAATTTACCAAAGTAAAGATCATTAAATCATACAAATTGTATTATTGAGATTGTATGATCTACACAGAATATAAACTAACTGGGAACTTAAATAACATAAAACTAAATTTTTTTTTTTTTTTTTTTTTTTTTTTTTTTTTTTTTGTACTTATAATACTACACAGCAGTTCTTTATTATAGCCATCCTTAAAAAAATGCTTTTTATATCAAGAATATCTATATTCCTAATAAATCAATAAACAAAATATTTTATGTTGATACATAAATTAGAAACACGAGACTTCGAAAACTATTAAGAAAATTTCAGTTTATTCAGGGTAGTCTTATTATTATTATTATTTTAATAAACTTCACTCTAGTATTTTAGAACAAATAAAATATTTAAATTTACTTTAATTGTAAATAATGACAGTAGAGAGAAAATTTTGAGCAATGACAAACAAAATAGAGGAACCTCACTCCCACCAGATTAAAAAAAAAAAAAAAAGTGACTGATCTGTAGCCTTAAAAAATTAAGCATAATTTTTCACATTGTGAGGGGCTATAATAAAGAAGTACACGTTATAGTAAAGTTCAATACAATAAATATAACATATTTAAAAAGAGAGATTATATCTAGCTTAAAGTTCCATAAGTGGGTATGTCACCAAGCTTAACATCTAACACTAGCAATGTTGGTAACAATATAGTTGTGGTTTCAAATGTAACAAGAATAACAGGGTTCATACTCATTTTCCAAGAAAAAACTCACTGAAAATCCCCTGATGTATTTTCTGGGATGTACAAGTTTCCCATGTCAAGAATTAACAACATTTTTTAAACCAGTATCATTGACTCTACCTCTTCCTAATAATAATAAAAAAAACTAGTTAACCTCAAAAATAAAGTTTATGCATAAACAATATGAACAGAACTTTAAAGGGGAAAAAAAATATATTTTGTGTAAAACAGAGATGAAGTCTGTATGCCTTGTGGGGCAGTTCTTAAAAACTTGGTGACTTGCAAGAATTTAATTTCCACTTTATGATTTTGTTACCTCTTTGTAAAGCATTATGAATAATATGAAGGCTACAATTGACAATCAATTTTAAAATGTTCTTTATTTTTTTTTAAGTTCTTCTTGAACTGTTGTCAAACACCACGATGTTAGAAAATGTGTCTACTGTTTGAATAGATGTCGACAGATGCAATATCATAAAACATGCGAACAGCAGCAATTGCCCTCAATTTCCCAGAGTAACCAGTCGTTATGGCAGCTTTTCCCAGGTTTTGAGAATTTTTTGTATTATCTCCTGAGATTCTCCTGATTTTTACAACCCAAAATTTATCCCCTGATTTGTATGAACCCTGAGTAAGAAATCAAGAAAAGTTTGCCTATTTACAAAATAATTTTTTTAATTTACCAAATGACAAATGAGTTTATTTTACTAAAATCAATTATACAAAAGAATAACTGAAACAAAAAAAACAAATAACATTTATTAGCTTTCTTCTTCTTCTTCTTTTTTTTTTCTTATCTTACAGTAAGTACACTGTCAAGTAACATATAATCAGAAAATAAGCACTAAGATGCACTGTGAATAGATATTTTATTTTACAATTTATTAAATAATGGGCTGAAAAACAATACAGGTTACCAGGGTGATGAAATTAAATTTGTGCCAAACTGCATTCAATAAAATATGCCAGTTGGTGATATACCCACTTATTAAATTTCCCTTATATCTATAACAGCAAAGACAAAGATTAAAAAAAAAAAAAAGAAAATTTATTTTACAATCCACCTGTCTTATTTGCCTGAATAAAAGCCATACCATGACTTCTCATGTGTGTTTTAAGGGCCGTTTCGTTAGGAAACGACGTAAAGCAAACACTGCATTCTAAAGCATTGAGCTTAGCCTTTTCACTAGGATTTTCCAACTCAGGCATGTAATTAGTTCCTTCATCTGAAATATATTTTGTTGTATCACTTATTTTATGTACAATACGCAAATGTTTGCTCAGAGAAGGTTGTACCACAAAACACAGTCCACATTCTTGACATTGGAAAGTACTGCGATTCGTCTTATGTGACAGAATGTGCTTCTTAAATTCTTCTCTATTGGCAGATTGGAAATCACATTTTGCACAGCCATTTCCTTCTACTCGTGGTTTTTTAGCAGCTGGTTGCTCAAAGGTACCATCTAATGAACCAACATTATGAGTTTGTCTAAAGTGAACTTGTAAATCAGAAGTACTACCTGAAAATAGAATAAATACAAGAAGTGCATGAATATACAGTGTGACTTCAAAAATCCGGCATCAAAACCATCTTTTGCCCTTTCTTTTTCTTTTACACTTTCAAGTTATGTAGAAGAAAAGTATCAATTGTTTATGAATTAAAACTCCAAGATCGAAAGTAAAAATGCAAAAAAATAATATTTGACATTTTTTCTTTTTTTTTTTCATTTGTCAGAGGCAATTATTTTCTGAAAAAATTTTCTGGGGGCTACACTGTTGCACAGCAACGGTGTGGAGACTAGTACACAAGTTCTCTGGAGTCTCTCTTCTCACACTAGGCTAAATAGGAACCGCCGATAACGCTAGTAACAGCTCCAAAGACGGGGATTAAGAAAATGTGTCACGAAAAATGAATAAATTTGACTGAAGATTTAATATCTTCTTTAGAGAACAGGACTGTATTTCCGAAATAGATTCTCATCTGTATAAAATACAAGAAAAACTTGTTAAAGAACGGCCAAAAAAATTTAAGCAAACAAAATTGACATCGATGTTTCCGAAATTACACGAGAAAAAATAATTTAGCTTTTTATTAGATTTTTTTTTTTTTTGTAGGATATAAAATATCAATTAATGTAAGTTTATTTTTATATTTAATTTTCTTACATAACTATCATTTAATAATGAATTAAATTATGGCTAAAGACACACGAATATAGTATTACTTTTGATATTCCTAGTTACTACGTTTGACATCCCTTCAAAAATCTGGAATTTTCAAAAATCCGGCATAGTCTCGGTCCCGATGATGCCGGATTTTTGAAGTTATATTGTATTATGTATACGTAATCTGCAGAAAAAAAAAAAAAAAAAAAAATACTAATTAGAAATAAGAATTATTAATTTTATGCAGCTCTAATGAAAGAGAAGATTACTATTCAGTACTCAGCCTATTTGCCGAATATAAAATTTAGTATTAATCCAAGACTATACAGGGTGTCCGGTCTCAACGGTGTCCAATGGCTAATTCCTAAACCGTTAGTCATAGACATATAGTTCCAATTACAAAAATGTTTTAAAGCAAGTAAAGAAACATTTTAAAAGCGATTTGGGTCAATAAAAACATTTCTTAAAAAATTATGAAATTTAAATTTTTATACGGTCCCCCGGTCCTATAAGTTATATTTAGTAATTTTTTCCTATTACACTGACAAGTAAGACAAAAAAAGTCCCATTCATATAACGCTAAAATTGAGCGAGTTATGAAACTTTAAAAACGTATGACTAATGCCACTTTTCTACTCTGAAAACAAATGAGTTCGGCTTGGCTTTGAGGGATCATATACCAAGTCTTTAAAGTATTCGAAGATGTGTATCTGCGCTTTGAAAAAAAAAATACTACAAGTATTATGATTAAGTCTCAAATTAGCTAAAATAACATATGTTTTATTTTGTCAGGATTTGAGACTGTTTCTCTTATGATTTTTTTTAACAAAAATTATGTTTTTTTTATAAGTTTTTATGTTACTTCAACAATCGTATGTATGTTTTTCCAGTTCAAAATTTGTACTCGAACTTTAACCCACTTTTAAATATCCGATCGAGATTGCATTTAACATACTGGCGCAAATCCGATAACAATCTAATATTATTAAGATTTTCGGTGGTTACCATTTATACTTATTTTACAGGAAAACACAAAAAATTTCTGATAGACTTCTGCCAAGGAGTTAAAGAAAAAATTTTAGATTAGATAATACGAGACTGCAATTGTTGGGTTTTTTAAGTTTTATGTATTTTTTAGCACTGAATCCGAAAATTACCTTAATTTTTAACCATCATGTCAGGATATTTCGCAATTCATAAATTTTCAAATTTAAAGAATAACAAAAATCGAATACTATAAAGTAGAGGATATGGTTGTGTTTTTTAACTTTTGATAATTGACTTTTATGCACTTTTTAACACTGAATCTGAAAATGACCTTCATTTTTAACCATCACATTAGAATTTTTTTGCAAATCGCAAATGTGTAAGTTAAAATATAGCGAAAATCTCATACTATAAAACATATGTAAAACATTTTTTATTTTATTTTATTTTATTTTATTTTAAAAATTATTCGATATTTTTGCTTATCCTGTGATTCTTACAGCTAAACAGCCGAGTGGTCCGATGAGATGGGGAGGAAATTCAATTTTAACATTGAACTTCTTAACTTTTAAATTTGCAATTTGCGAAAAATCCTGATATGATAGTTAAAAATGACGGTCAATTTCGGATAATATAAGAATCAATTATCAAAAGCTAAAAAACATGACATAACCCAACTTTTGCAGGCTTGTGCAATCTAATAATATTTTAAAATACGTATCATTTTGTAAAGAATTGAGGCTGTTAATTTAGAATCATTTTATTTAACAAAAATTCTGTTTTTTCTTTCTTCTTAAATGTTTATTACAAATTGTATATTTTCCATTAATATGCCAGAATGATTAAAGATTTCAAATTTATATTGCAATGTTAATTTTACTCCCAAACATTTTTTATACCTGACGAAATTATATTTCGACTAAATTTGTGAATGACCCCCAATTTGCAGCAAAAAATATGCTCCAACTTTAAACAGCTATTACTCGGTCAATTTTAATCGTAGAATAACGGGACTTTTTTTGTATTACTTGTCAGTGTAAAAGGAAAATTTCACTAAATATAACTTATAGGACCGGGAGACCGTATAAAAATTTAAATTTTGTAATTTTTTAAGAAATGTTTTTATTGACCCAAATCGCTTTTAAAATATTTCTTTACCTGATTTAAAACATTTTTGTAATTGGAACTATATGTCTATGACTAACGGTTTAGGAATTAGCCATTGGACACTGTTGAGACCGGACACCCTGTATAGTATTGTTCAAAAATATTTTCATATTTTCACATTATAAGTTTTTAATTTGAAAATTCACACTAATGATGCATACAGTGTAACCTCAAAAATCCGGCATCAAAGTGATCTCCCCCATCCCACCCTCCTTCTTTTACAGTTCCAACCTACAATAAAAAGAAAAATAGCAATTGCTTATGTATTAAAAACAATTAACCCATTAGCGCCCAGCATCCTCATTTGATGACGCTGCAAAAAAATGTTATTTCCTACATTAAATTTAAAAATGTTCTTTTATTTACAAATTGGTATGATAGTTGAAAGCACCACACAGTATAATATATGCGATTTCTTTGGAACTAAGTAAAAATGCATGGTAAAAATGCAGTATAATTAATTTCCTGGTTTTTTAGTAATCACGTTGTGTATTTTTTATACTACTGCATGAAACTGGATTTATGAGCTAAATTCTTTCAAATTGGTATAAATGTAATCTATTTAGTCCATATTATGCCATTAGCATGTTTTTTAATATTTATTGTTGTTAATGTATCCGTAATAAACAGGAAAAGTTATCCGTCATCGTTTGAGGACGCTGGGCATTAGGGTATAGTTTTTATTCATATTCAGAATTGTTTCTTATGTTTTTTTTGCAGGTAAACTATAAAAGTAAATTGAAATATGAGTAAGTAGAAAATATGTTTTTCAAAGCTTAGAAGAGACAACTGCTTATATTTTTTCTGAAGAAATAGAAGCAGATATTATATTAATGCATCCAGATGTAGATGATCTAACTGTTGAAGAGCAGTTCGATGATGATCATTTGGGCACTCCGGTTTTATCAGATGTTGCAGGCACGTTGGAAATTATAATACCAGATGATAATGATAACTGTATTATTTCGAATAAAAGAAAAACTAAGAAAATTACCGTAAACGTAAAAGAGAAATATTAGTTGTATGACAAATGAAACCCCGTCTTACAAATTCGGAACTTTGGAAAGAAGTTCTAAGAGAAATTCGGATACATTGACAGCAGAAACCAATAATATGAGTCCAGTTGACCAGTTTGTAGAGGAAGCTAATCAATATGCTCAGGAAATGAAAAGTAAATTGAACTATAATGTAACTGTAAAGACGAAATAAAAACAATTATAGGATTTCTGATACTTTCGGGATGTCATACTTTACCAAGTGAACGGGACTACTGGGCTGGAGCAGATGATTGAAGAGTTGCAATATTGAAGGATGCTATACCCAGAAATTTCTCCTTAAAGCTCAAGCGATTATTACATTTCCAAGATAATAAATTACATTAGTATGACAAACATTATAAATAATTTAAAATACATCTCAAGTTAGGAATGCTTTCCAAGAATCTTCAGAAAAGGGGCATTTTCCATGAAAATGTGTCTGTTGAAGAAATGAATGTTCGGTATTATGGTCATCATATGCTGAAACAGTTCATAAAATCTAAACCTATTAGATTTGGCTATAAACACTGGGCTTTGTGTGGCAACTATGGTTACTGTTACAACTTTACACCTTATTGTGGAAAAGAATCAAATACTTCTGAATCTGACAAACTTCCTTTAGATACAAGAGTGGTGTTAAATTTATTATCTATCGCTGAAGATCCTACAGCCATCGTGTTTATTCTGATAACTTCTTTACCAGTCATATGTTCCTGAAAAAACTGAAAGAAATGTAGCTCAGGGCTAGTGAAACAATACAAGAAAATCGTACTGAAAAATGCGCAATAATAGGTGATAAGAAAATGAGTAAAAAAGAGAGAGGGTCTTACAATAGTAAATTTGACAAAACAAATGAAATTCTTGTTGTTAAATGGAAGGAGAATAAGTGTGTTTTTTTTTGGCCACTAATTTTGATACCATATTGCCGCTTTCTCCAGTACAAAGATGGAGTGTCGAAAAAAAAAAAAAGAAATGGTGAAAGTGAATTAGCCTCATGCTATAAGTTCCTATACCTCATTTATGAGAGGTGTCGACCTTCATGATTAGCTTCTTGAGAAACATTCTATACCCATACGAGGAAAGAAATGATATTTTTGCCTTATTTCTAGGCTGATAAATACGGCTGTAGTATATGGCTATGACATGTATAAAAAGATCCATGGTTCTAAGTGGTGTAATAACCTATTTAAAAAAAGGAGCCTTTCAAATGTAATTCTGGGAAGTTCCGTGCAAAGGCAGATAACATCCAGATCCAACGTGCTTCCAAACGTAAAATTCGACAAAATACAGCAAGTTATTGGCAAAAGGTAGAAACAAAGACGTTGCCAATTTGATATTTGTTTTTCAAAGCCAAGAACATATTGTACGAAATGCAATGCAACTTTATGCATACAATGTTTTCCTCTTTTTCACACTAAAAATCAATCTTAAAAATGTAAAAAAAAAAAAAAAAAAAAATTCTTGCATATTTAAAAAATAAAAATTGATTTTTATCATTATTTTACCCATTAGTTTGCTTATATATTAAAACGAAATAATTTTATATAAAAATTTTCATTTTTAAAAATTTTAGGTTTTTTACATACAAACGCCCAGCGTCATCAAATGAGGACGGCTTAAAAAATATGGTTGCAGTTAAAATTTTTCAAAATGCTTTTGAAATACTCTTAATTTATGCATTTCTACCCATATCTATCAATTTCAAGAAAAAATTTCAAAATTTGCTAATTTGGGCGTTAATGGGTTAACATTTAGTGGACAGGGAGATCGCTAATGATGTGCTAAATGGAACCACACATAATGCTAGTCGTGGATCAGAGAACGATGACGAGGAACCGACAGAAGAAAAGGTGTCAATAGGAAAGTGTATAAATTTGACTAGAGAACAGTGCTGTAGTTGGGTGGGAACGCCGTTCCCAGAAATATTTGGTTTGTTACTGTAAAAAAAATATCGCGTACAAGCACAAATTTCTTTTTTTTTTTTTTTTTCAAGTGAAACGATAATTATTGTTATTTATTAAAACAATACTTATCAAGTTTGTTGATAGTGGAGATGAGCCTAGAGTGCTAAGTCCTCTTCTCCAGACTGTGAAAACTATACTTAAATCAACGTCTGAATGCGAAAGAGTATTCAGCTGTATGAATAACATCATGACCGATGCGATAAATCAAATTCTTATTGAAAAAGCCAGTTCACTTACACTCATAAGTCATGTAGGACTCCCCTTAAAAGAATTTTTTCCTGAACCATATGTGAAATCTTGGTTGTGATCAGGAAGATTAGCAGACGAGACAGCTTGTTCTAAATCAAAAAGCACAGAAAACACCTCTCGTAATTGTTCTTTATATCGTTATTTATTGTGGAAACTTCTGGGATAGATGTGCCAGTAATTAATATAGGGATTTATTTCTGTTATTTCAATTAAATTTTGATTCATGATAGAAAATGTTACTATGAGATTGATAAAATATTGCTTTTAGATGAATGTTATAAAAATACAATACTCTAGAAACATAAAAACAAGAATATAATAATTATATCTGTTAATTAAAAAAAAGTCGACTTTTGGCTAAATGTTTGAAACTGGCTTTTTAGTAGCAAAAATCTGGTAGCATCAACATTTACTCTATGAAAAGGTGAGTTCCCACAAATATTTTTTTCCAACTACAGCACTGCTAGAGAAATAATATCTTCTTTAGAGAAACAAGACTCATTCCAAAATAGATATCCTTCCTTTGCGATGTTAAAAAAAAAACTTGTTAAAGAAAGGCCAAAGAAAATTGAAGCAAATAAAACTGACATATCAGTGTTTTGGAAATTACATAAGGAGAAATGACTGCGCTGTTTATTACATTTTTTGTGTAATACAGAAAATATTAATTCAAGTATTTTTTTTTTAATATTTAATTTTCTCAGATAATTATCACTTGGGTATGAATTAAATTATGTCTAAAGGCACCATTAAGAAAGTACTTTTGATATTCTTTCAGAAATCCGGCTTAGTCTCGGGTCCTGCGATACCGGATTTTTGAGGTTGCACTGTAAAATGAAAATTCATACATATGAAAAATATATCTGCTGTCTTTACACCAACTTAATTTTTTATAAAAATTAACATAAATTTTACAAATTTAGCATCCAAATAACTGAATTTTTTGTTTAGATTTGTGGTCAAGTATACACTATTTGTTGCATTTCTAGTCTAATTAATAAAAAATATTCATTAATCTTGTTTCTTAATCGATTTAACAACAAAAACAAAAATGGTTACTCAACCTGATAGTTCTTAAATTTTTATGCATATATCTTAATGCATAACTTTCAAATCGATGAATGGATTATAAAAATTCTTGTTTGGTCTTGGAAAGGGATCCTCATAAATTTCATAAGCAATAAAAAATGAATGTTGGTATCTACTAACCCGTCTTTCATAAAAATAAACCGATTACCACAAAATTAAAAGTAAATAGCAATATCAAAGTTGCCACATAAAAGGAGAAAAAACTTGGAGAAAAAAAAAATCCAGGTTCCTTTATCATGTTTTTGTTATGCATGCAAATTGGATACAATATAATTTAATTTTTGCCAATAGGAAAATAAGTAAAGTATTTGCTGGTATAGGTCAAAATTAACATTTTTACGCAATGGCCACTAGCCAGAACACTGATTTTTTTCACTGGCCAGTTTTTTTTAACCACTTTCCAGTAACAAAGTTATGAACGCTCCACACAAAATTGTGTTTTTCCTAACTATCAAAATTGTAATTTACTAATATCTTTTACTTACCATTTGATAGGATTACACTCAACTGAAAAAACTGGCACTACATCTAACAGAAAAATACAACCAAGAAATTACTGCAGTCAAAATAAAAGTCAAACACATATTTGAAGACATTTAGACATACTTAGTGCAATGTATAAAAGAGACGAGAAAAATGGCCTTAATGGAATTTTGAATAAAAAATAAAAACCCTAAAATATAAGTCAAATTACAAAAGTAATTGCACAGGGAACACCACAAGCTTGTGAAGCATGTCCCTACAAAAGATAATTAAATTGCTATGCATCGTTTTTGTTCCTATAAAACTTTTTTAATGGGACTATTTTGACCGACTTTAACATTAAATAATTACTTGATCTAAATACTGCCTGCTTCAGCATGTTTATCGAACATTTCAATTATACATATTGAACAAAGCCATTATATTGGAAAAGTACCAAATTAACTTTCTAACTGTAACTCTCTCTCTTTCTCACACACACATCTGGGTTTACTGTATTACAAGTTATAGTGGATTTAAAGGCATACCTAATTAAATGAATTTGATTTTGTAGAAAAAAAAACAAACAAACACATATTATAGGTACTATATTTGAGTAAATAAGACTTTCTTTTTTTAAAAGCATACTCAGCATATTAGCATTCTAAGAACTTGTGTTGGAAAAATGTGCCATGCACAGTAAATGGAAACTTTTGTTGTATTCAATGACAGAAATTCTGCGATTAAAAAAGATGAAGATTACTATTAAAAAGTAATAGTACAAGACTTGGCAGCTATGCAACTAAATCACAAAAAGATTTTGAGATGAGATGCATGACACATCTTTCCAGTAAGTAATTAAGGCTGTTAGTCAGTGGACCCCCAATTCCCCTTGCTAATGTTAAACTTATGGGCATGGAATGCAGTTGTATATTTAAAATATCTCTTCAGGAAAAGAATATCTTAACTTCTCTTTTAGGTTAACCTTCTTAAAGTATTGTCTTTTTTTCTTTTTTTTAGCTGCCAAAATATTTCTAAAATATAAGCTTAATTGAATATTTTATGAGTTAAAATTTGACAAGCTGTGTGTGAGATTTTAACACTCTTCACATATTATTTATGGTACACATATGATATTTATGTTATAGTGCTTATTTATGTACATATTTATTATGTATATCTTTTAGAAATACTTTGAAAATCAAGAAAAAAAGACATCCTTTAAGAAGACTTCAAAGGTAAATGAAAAAAAAAAAAAAAAAAAAAAAATTAGAAATACTTTGAAAATCAAGAAAAAAAGACATCCTTTAAGAAGACTTCAAAGGTAAATGAAAAAAATTAGAAATACTTTGAAAATCAAGAAAAAAAAGACATCCTTTAAGAAGACTTCAAAGGTAAATGAAAAAAAAAAAAAAAAAAATATTAATTTCATCAGAGTTTCCCCCATGTTTATAAAGAGGTAGGGTACTGCTGCTGGAAAAAAGGCACTTTTTTATTCTTAAGGGCAGTTTTTAGGTTTTAAAGTGTATTTTTTTTGGTGTTTTAGGCATTTTTTTTTTTATACAGTGACCTCTCACTTATACACCTCTCAGTTATACGACTCTCTCGGTTATACGCCAAATTCTCTTGGTCCCGTCAACGCTTTATGGGAAATAATGCTAAACTTCTCACAGTTATACGAAGCGTTAATCGGTTCAGGCGATTTTACATTTCTAACTCAAGAATTCATTTTTATAATCTTTAAAGTACAAATCATTCACGTTTTAATACCTTTATCCTTTCACTGTTGTTAAAGTGTTTATTAGTAATGAATAACATTTCTTATCTACCTTCGTATGTTATTAACGATGAAATCTACGGCTGGATGGTGGTTATATGGAGTTCCCTTGTGCCTGCCATTTAACAAAAGCCAAATGACCACCTGCAGATCACGTCTGTGTATAGTACTGAGTGAGAAATCAGGGTTATTGCAAAATGTACTTTCCTGGAAAAATTTAACAGTTTTTATGAATGCGCCTGTCTTTTAGGAATGAGGCTGTTTTAAGAAAAATAGACTTTTATTTCAAACTTAACAAATCGAAAATGGCAGTTCGTGAATGTCACTAGAAAAAAATACTAAAGCACATTGGAAACACATCCCAAGCTGGAATCGTGCCAAAAAACCTATACGTCTACAGAGAGCATGCAGAGCGATGGGCAGGGGGGAGGAGAGAATGCATACGTCTAAGCGCGCCTCTCGCTCATTGGCTATCTTTCCTATGAGGAGGAAGACAGACCTCTATAAGCTTTTGTACTAGATGTGTAAATAGTCATTCATTTTGCTGTAATTTTTTCAGATTTCTGCATGTCGATACTTAAACTGCAAAATGTCAAAACGTAAAGCATTAAGTGTACAATTCAAAATTGAAATTATTAAGGAATATGAAAAAAATGTACTGCAATCAAAGGAGGCGTTAGCTGCTCACTTCAATTTGCCAGAATCGACACTAAAAGGAATTCTGAGAAATAAAAATGTCATTATTAATCAGGGTTCGTTGATATATATCAATGGATATATATCATGATATATATCTTGATATATATCCGATATTTATTTTTAAAATATCAAGATTTTTGATATTTTCGATATTTTCAAATTCTTTACATTTATTTTCAAAATATCAAGATGTTTGATAGTTTGTATATTGATATTTATTTTCAAAATATCACCGTGCAAAGTAATTTTGATATTTTTCACATTCAAACCAAGTGTAAATGAAATTTTCACCTGTTATTGACTGTGTCATTCTGTAGATAATGAACTTTTGCCTCTGGCAGTGACTTTTTTAGGAAAAGAAGAAAACAAATCTTTTCCAAGCTTTATGTTTCAAACTTTTATTTTTAAATGTAGAACTAATAATTATATTAGACAGTCAATTCAGAACAGCTATTGAAAGATAAAATGTAATTTTGATAATCATTTATATACAGCCAGGTTCAATGATATATATCAAAAGGTATATATCCAATATTTATTTTCAAAATATCAAGATCTTTAATATTTCATATTACTTGATATTTATTTTCAATATATCAAGATGTTTCATATTTTCTGCATTTGATATTTATTTTCAAAATATGAATGTGCGCAAGATATTTTTGATATTTTCAGTTGTAATTTGTAATATTTCAGTGTAAATGAAATAAATTTTCAACTGTTATTGACTGTGAATCTGTAGATAAAGAACTTGTCTCTTCTGGATGTGACTTTTTTAGCCAAAAAAGAAAACAAATATATTTTTCAAACTTTAGATGTGAAGCATTTTTTTTTTTTTTTTTTTTTTTTAAATGTTGAACTAATAATTATGTGGGACATAATTAATTCAGAACAACCATTGAAAGATAAACTGACTAATTTAAATAAGCAATTAGACTTCTACAACTTCTTTAGAAAATAATCTTTTTTCAAGTTTTGGTTCAGTTGAGTTTGAACTATACAGCATGCTAGGAAATATGAAATAAAACATTTTATACTCACATTTATGTTAAAATTTTTCAATTAAAAAAACTTTTTTGTTTTGAAAATATCTGATTTTTTTATACTTGGTCTTGATACTGAATCCTATAGTCAGTTTTTTTTATAAGTGTAGAAATCAAATTGTTACTGTTTTTAATTATTTCATCTTCAATTTTGTTCTAAGTGAAAAAACAAAAAAAACAATAAAAAAAAGAAGAAAAGAAAAATGCATTTTTATATTATTTTTTTATTAAGTTTTCATGTTAAGTGCAATATATTTTAATTTCTAATCTATATTATGCTCGAAAACATTTATTATCAGCGGTAAGTTGGCTGCTTTGAAAATATCGGATATATATCGAAAATATCGGATATATATCAAAATATCGGATATTTTTGATATTTTCGAAAATATCATGATATTTACGAACCCTGTTATTAATGCATCAAAAGATGTTGATTCAAAGAGATCCAGGATACAATGTGGCAGATTTGAAAAACTGGAATCAGCTTTAATCAACGAAATGCGTGCTTCAAATTT
The DNA here is from genome assembly GCA_963932465.1 of Maratus speciosus. NCBI lineage: Eukaryota > Metazoa > Arthropoda > Arachnida > Araneae > Salticidae > Maratus > Maratus speciosus. The sequence continues at coordinate 77,290,010 of OZ010793.1, read as the reverse complement.
ACCGATAGATGGTGTGATTTTAAAAGAAAAGGCTCGCACTCTTGCTGAGAAATATGGAATCCAGAATTTTCCTGCTTCTTGCGGGTGGCTCGAGAAACTGAAAAAAAGACATGGACTTTCGCATCGCCGCATCACAGGAGAAAGCGCATGTGTTGATGATAATGATGTTAGGCAATGGTTGGAAAATCTACCTATGTTAATTAAGGATTATAAACCTAAAAACATTTTTAACTGTGATGAAACAGGACTTTTTAAACTGATGCCAGATAAAACATTATCTTACAAAGGAGATCCATGTCATGGAGGCAGAAAAAGTAAAGAAAGATTAACTGTCCTTTTTTGTGCAAATAGTGATGGTTCAGAAAAAATAGAACCTTTAGTAATAGGAAAATCAAGAAAACCTCGATGCTTTAAAAATATAAAAAATTGCCATGTAGCTACAGAAATTCAAAAAAAGCGTGGATGACATCATAGATTTTCATTGATTTTTTTAAAGAGATGGATGATAAATTTCGAAAACAAGAAAGAAAGGTTTTACTTCTAATGGATCAATGTCCTTGTCCATCGCATCCAGATGTAAAAGATCTACCATTTCTGCAGCAAATTAAAGTTCAATTTTTTCCAGCAAATTCTACATGAAAGTTACAGCCATTGGATTTAGGGATTAAAAAGAATTTCAAAGTAAACTACAGAAGGAGTTTGATTCGTCATTTTATTTTTTACTGGGAAAACAAAAAGGAAACTAAAGCAATTTCCATTTTAGATGCTATGCATCTTACAGCATCTGCATGGAAAAATGTGACATCGCAGACAATTAAGAATTGTTTTAGGAAGTGTGGTTTTTCACAAGACCAAACTGCTAGTTCAACGAATGAACCCGAATTTGAGAGTGTGTGGGAATCCTTTAATGACGAGGACTGGGAGGAAATGTTTATGGACGAAAGTATTAATTTCAAAGATTATGTAGAATGTGATGAAAAACTTCTATCAGAACTGAGAACTGCTGAAGAAATCTTTGAGGATATCAACAATGAAGACGTGAGCGAAAAGGATGACGAAGACAAGAGCAGTGTTCCTGCTGCTGTAAATTTTTCAGAAGCAAGTGCTGCTTTAAATACATTAAAGAATTATATCCATCAAAATGATTATTCCCAAAATAGCTTAAAAGTTTTATTAGACTTAGAAAAAGACATTTTCTCTTTTCGTCCACGAGAGAGACAAACTAATATCACTTCATTTTTTGAGAAAGTTTGATTTGTAAATCTTTAAAATAAACATAGTGGTAAGTGAAATATTTTTTGAAGTTTTTTAATATATTTTATGGGTTTTTTTTAATATTTTTGTTAAAATATGTTTCAGTACTCAAAATGTATCGTATTTAATGTAAGGGCTAATTTTTTGGAGGAGGCACAAGAAAGGTGCAGCACCCTCCTGAAACTGTCTAGGGGAAATTCTGATTTCCTGAGATATTTTAAAGATAAGAATGCATCCCATGCCCACAGGTTTAACATTAGAGAGGAGAATTGGGGGATTCACTAACAGTGGGCCTTAAGCTACACCACGGAATTTAGAGAACAGGAGGAGAAGGATAAAAGACAATTTTTAACAGCAGCATGATATAAAAGTAAAATAATCAATTAACCTACCAAATGATTTACGGCACAAATGACAAATGTTAACTTTTGAATGTGATGATGCTAGATTATTTACAGTCTCTTCAGATGGTGGGATTTTTTTAACAGGCAAATAGTGTTCGACGCGCAAGTGGTTTAAAGAGGCATTTAAGTTCAGAAACAACTTATCACAAATTGGGCAAAAGGAACAAAACTTCAATTTCCTAACATGATTATCTAGATGTGCATCAAGTTCTTTAAGAGTACTGAATCTCATGTTGTTGCACAGAAGACAAACTACTGCTTTATCTTCTAAGTGTGCTTTTCCATGGGCAACCATTTTCTGTCTATTAGACATAACTTCAGAACAATAACAGCATGGTTTATTTACATTTATGTGAGCTCGATAAAGATGTACATTGTACCCCTGTTGACTATAAAACGTAGCTGAGCATATAATGCACTCAACCGTTCCCCTGTATTGGTTAGATGCTGCAACTGATTTTGTTGGAATCGGTCCTGTTTGAATATGCTGATTGTATATTTTAGGATGATGTGACTTAAGATGGTCTAATAGTTGAGATTTACTTTCTAAAGGTTTTCCACATTGCATGCAATTAAAAACATATTCACACACCTGGTCTTTTAAATGTACAGATCTGTGAGTTAACATTTGATCACTACTAACAAACACTATGTCACATAAAGAGCACTTATAAATCATAGTATAGCGCACTTGTCCTCCCTCATGAAACATATTGTTGTGCTGCTTAAATGCATCTGCAGAATTATATGCCCTGGGACATCCTGAACACTTTGCATATTTTTCTGTATGCAGTTCCATGTGCTTCAGAAGTAAATCATTACTAGGTGTGAAGCGTTTGCATATAGGGCACTTGTAACCGACACCACGACTGTTATGAAAGCATGCATAATGAACATGGTGAAGGAAATTAGCCCAAACTGGATCAGGACTTTCACCACATTCAGGACAAACATAAGGACTTATTTGAAGATGTATTCTTTGGTGGGCTTTTAAGCTACATTTAGATGGACACAATAACCCACACTTATTACATTGTGAGACAATGACAGGTATTTTATCGCCATTTGTTAAATGTTCTCTTCTCGCTTTCGGAGAATCGAATTCTTCATTACAATCTAAGCATTTAACTTTAGCAAAGCTAATATCTTTTTCTTCATTTTCATCATTTTCCTTATCAAGCTCAGTTTCATCAAGTTCGCGTAGAGAACATTCAACCATTTCTCCTGGTCTAGGATCATCTGTATCATCCATTGTAGTTAGTTCATCATCTAGTGTACTGACAAACTCATTATGAATACCATCCATAAACACGCGAGGTAAAACAGAAAGTGCTGCTTTTTCTATTTCAGCCTTTTCATTTTTATCTGTATGGGCTCTTACATGAGACAGCAAATTACAACGATTGTAAAATATACGAGTAGTTTTGCATGCTTCACATGGGAATTTAATTAGAACAGAACGACGATCAAGATGAAAATTCAAACTGGCCTTTAATGCAAAAGTATCACCACAAGCAGCACAGCAATGTATATCAAATGCTTTAATATCAGCCTTAATAAATCTAGGAGGAGAGCCGGGTATGTATCGTGGCAGAGCACTAGTACTTAATTGCTGTAAATAATCAGCTTTAAAAATTTCTTCAATTTCAATTGGCTTTAAGGTGAAAGATGGAACAGCCTGATCTTCTGCATTAGTTGAAGTTTTATCTTCACTATCTCCATTAGTTGTAAGTTCATTGGATTTGCCTATATCTCCATTAATTGAAATTTCATTAGACTGGTTCACATGTTCACCATTTGGCTTAAAAGAATCAGAATTTAGAGTTGAGGAAGGTGGCTCTGTGGTTTTCTCATCATTTTGACTGACAGCCATGTTTCAGAAAGAAAAGTCTGAAAAGAAATAAACAGACAGATAACAATACTCAATAAATACTTAGATGACCAAAAGTTATAAAAGGAATAACATAATCACGAACACAGAATTTTAATTAGCTTTCAAATTATGCAAAGTATCTTTATCATACTGGGTGTCCTAAAAAGGACTGACTGATTTTAAAATTCAATAACTTGCAAACGGTGACAGATATTAAAAAAATTCTTGCAGGAGGGTTATGCATAAGATCAAAAGATTTTTTACAGTGATTTTTGATTGAATTACAAAAAATAGATGGCGCTGTAAGCAATAGGTGCTAAATACAGGCTCGATTTTTTGGCCTTTCTCTTCTTCCATGCAGAAAAAGGAGATAAAAATGTAATGAGTTGGTCCTGAAGTACCAAAAAACGAGCCTGAATTTAGCGTCTATTGATCGCAGCGCCATCTATTGTTTGTAATTCGAACTAAAATCGAAAATCATTGTAAAAAAAACTTTTGACCTCATGCATAACCCTCCTGCAAGAATTTTTTAAATATCTGTCACCATTTGCAAGTTACTGAATTTTAAAATCAGTCAGTCCTTTTTAGGACACCCGGTATATATTAAACAAGTGGGTAAGTGTGATCACAGATTGCACAGAGGGTTTCGTTTAATATTCCTTTCAAAACACTTTATCCTTTTGAAAAATCTGTTAGCTCCACATTTCACAACCAGGGGGCGCACTTGATTCTAAACAAACCTGTATCCGAATGAAAATCCGTTTCACATACTATCCGTAGATATATTAGTCGAGGGGATTGGGCCCATAGCACCCGATATAAGTAGGCGCAACTGGCAGAAAAAATGGAACTAAAATATGTAAGGCTATGGTGTAGAGATGCAACGAATATTCGGCCTGTCTGCCGAATATCAAGTCCATTATTCGGCCAAGGCCGAATAATACTGTAATAAATGTTTTTATATTTACACAGTATAACTTTTTAATTTGACAATTTATATTCATCATGTATAATGAAAATTTTATTTGAAATTAACTAACACTTTTTTTCCCCCATTAACTTCCATACCCCGAATGGGTTTTATCTACCCATTTTTATATAAGAGGCTAATTTAGGAATCATGTTAAAAAATTTTTTATGCTGTATCAGTAAGTACAAAAAGTACCTGCTTGTAATAAGCTAACATAATCTGTTAAATTTAAAATTAATCTATTCAAAATTGTTTTAATACAGCTGTACAAGCAAATTCAATTTTTTTTTTTTTATCATAATGGGAAGTTTAACATTTATCCCTTGTTAGTTGTTACATAAAAAAAAAAATTCTTTCAATAATATTTTGAATTATACCTATAAAGAACACTAGTGCTATCTGCTGACAGTAAAGAAAAAAAAAATAATGATAATAATAAATGATAAAAATGTTTTTGTTAATTGTGAGCTTTATAAAGTCTACAATGTGATTTCTTTCCACCATTTTAGAGGATATTCCTTTCATCCTTTCTATCAGTGGTTTTTCTTTAGATATTAAGATTTCTTATTTTTTTTATTTTATTTCATCTGAAACTTGTCTCCTAGTACTTTTCAAAATTTGTCATTATTTTAAAATGTAACAACAACACACATAATATTTATTAAAATGCAACTAGACAATACCTGATGAGGAACTTTTGCTAAGATTTTTTTTTTTTTGGGGGGGGGGGGGGGGGGGGGGGCTGAATTATATTATTGAGGCAATTTTTAGGCCGAACATAGCCGAATATTTTTTCAGAGTAAAATAATGCTTTAAAAAATTAAAAATTTGTATATAAATATTTTTTTAAAAGAAAACAATACATTTTAATTGTGAAATATACAAGAATTGTGCATATAGTGCATACTATATTTTGTTTTTAGGCAAAAATAAGTTCATTATTCAGCGGCCAAATATTCGGTATTCGGCCAAACCACTATTCGTTGCATCACTACTATGGTGCATAATATGAAAGAATGGTCAAAGGGGTGTCGGCTAACGTTGGAAAATTTCTCCCCGGGTTAAAAGAACGGTGGTTAGAAAAATTGCTTAAAATACACAAGCCCAGAGGGGTAAATGACTTTTTGAAAATTTTATGATTTGTCGTGTGGTCCGAGGCATTCAGCTATACGTATGCAAAATTTCATGTCTCCAACTTAATTAAGGGCTCTCAGAAAAAATTGCTCCAAATACATATGTGGTAGCTCAAAGGGTTAAACGTAAGACTTTTTCAAGATTTTATGATTTGTCGCCTGGCCTCAGGTGATCTGCAATAAGTATGCAAAATTTCAAATCTCCAATTTAATTATGGGCTCAGTTAGAAAGAATTGCTTAAAATACACAAGCTGGAGTTGAAAGTGTTAAATATAAAACTCTTTCAAAATTTATTATTCGACGTGTGATCTGAGGTGTTGAGCTATAAGCAGGGTTGGCCAGATTTATCCATTTCAAAAAAATCTGGATGGTTTTTATTGGATAAATCCACTTAAAAAAAGCCAGAGATTTTTGGAGAAAATATAAATATGTAAGTATCTGATAAATAAGAGGAAAAAAGTTCATTTAAATTGAATCTTAACTTTTTTTAAAATAGAAAGCTGGAAAGGAAGATGAATGGTATACAGTATAATAATTCAGCAGACAAAGACAAGCAAATTTTATGATGTAATTTATTTATGAAAATGAAATCATTTGTAATTTTGTTGAATAAGGAAAAATAAACTTATTTTAAAATAAAATTAAAGAAACAGTTGCCTTAAACAAATAAATGATTATAAAGTGTAATGTTTAAAAATAAACATAAATCAATTTCAATACTTAGTATAAGATAAGAATCTATAATTAATTCAATTTTAACAATATTTTTGTTTTTTTATTGCTGCTGCACAATTGCTTATAAATGAACAGTTTTTAATGAAAGAAAGAAATACAAAAACTGTGACCAATCTTTAGTTCTGCTCTATAGTGTCGATATATTTTAACCAGCTTCTCTGCTTTGTTAGTTTTTAAATGATTAACCTTACTTTACTCCAAACAAAACCTTAAGTGGAAAAAATTCTTTCAATTGATGCAGAACTGGGTAGACAGCTATGTAGTTTTAAAAAAAAAGTCACAAAATTCTTCAGCTTCAGTTACATTAATGCTTTTTTTAAATTGATTTTGCCTTAATGAGGTGCCACCACTGTTTTGCAGAAAAGTTTTCAATAACTGAATTTGGAAATATAGTGGCTGAAAAAAAATCACTGTCCTTTAGTTTCAGTTTTAAAACATACATAAGGTAGAAAATTCGGATGCATGTCAGCAAGCCACCGCTCTGCCATTTCTTCTTGTTCAGAAGTTAGTCGATTTCCAAAATACTTTGAATCAGTCATATTCGCTAGGAAATGAAACGGTTCCATGTTTTCAGAAAATCTCTTTTTCAGCATAGGTAAATAACTGCTAAGAGACAGGTTTTCTAAAATATCTAACCATACCTCAACAGCTGTAGACAATGTGGCTTTGTCATCTTGCAAAGCATCTAAACCCTTACTTATAACTTCAAATTGTTTACACAAATTCAAGGCTTCTGAATACAGGCCAACATTCATTAGATACTTTCCTATTTCCTTGTTGAAATCTTCAATGTGTTCTAACTTTATTTCAATGTATTTGTGATAAATTTTCCAAAAAGGTTTTCAAGCATTATTTTTGTGAGTTCCATCTAGTTTCATTTGGAATTTGGTACATCATACCATTTTTATTCTTTAACCAACCATGTGCATTGTGTTTATTTCTAAAGTATTTTTGAACTTCAACTATATGTTTCATTAAATTAGCTGGAGTTATGTCCTTTGCATATAAATTCAAAATATGAGATGAGCTGTATGCTAATAATTCAGGGTGATTTGACTTTAAATTATTCCGCATAGCAGTCATTTTATTTTCATTATCCGAACAAAATTCTGCAGGGTTTTTTTCTGCTCCACAATCAACAGTTTTAAAAAGGTAAGAATTCTTACCTATATGAATGCTACATGCGAAAATGTAGTCATTGCTTATGTTTGACCAGCCATCTAATATTAGCGTTAGACTTGTTTCGATTGAAATTTCTGATTTTAATTTGCTCTCAATTTCATCATATGCACACAACAATTTTTCAGACAACTGTTTTCTGCTTGGTGAAATATATCCTGGCCTTAACTCTTGAATCATTTTTTTTAAATTCTACAATTCCAATGCAGGTGGTACAAGAAGGGAAAAAATAAATGAAAAAACTGCTGGGTGTTAGTGTTGTATTACAGAATGAATGGAGACTTAGAGAAAATATTTGATCTCTAATTGAAAGAAATATAAATTTCTATTAGCAAGGCTTATGGGAATAACTAGTTACACATTTAATTAAGGCAAAAAATTACTTATATTTATATAAGATGATTTCCAAAGAATAAAAAAATATTATATATTTTTTTTTATTCATTGGATGAAATAAAAATAATTATTTGTTGCATTCTTATTTTTTTTTCTAACTCTATTTTTTAAAAATTCACACAATATAAATATTTTTACATTAAATAGGACATAGAACCCTAGCAAAAAAATCCTGCACAGACCTCTGAACATAATCTAAAATAATTTTGATATCTAAAAATAACAAATATTAAATTTTGTGCAGCAATTAATAAAAAGTCCAAAATATCCAAAAACCTACAATTTTCTCCGGTTAAAACCAATAAAATCCACTGGATAGGATTTTTTAAATTTTCTCTGGATTTAATTACAACCCTGGTCAGGGTTGCTGGCTTTTAGCCAGGCCAAAAAAAGCCGGCCGGCTTTTTTTGGTTTTAACCACTTAAAAAAAGCCGGTTTTTATTTTTTAAAGTTTGTTTACAGTTAATTAGTTTTAAATTTGGATCAATTAATTTTTAATACACTTATAAATATATTCTACTGAAAAAATTATAGATTTCTATTAAATTTTGTCAAATAAACAAGTCTTTATATAACTTCTAGAAGGCAACTGTGAAGGCATTATGTCTGATAAAAAAAAAAAAAAAAAATTATAGACATTGAAAAGAATATAAGTTAGGCTACAAACTGGTGTTTTGAAATTTTATGTTACATAGCACCACATATACTATGCATTTTAAAGGTTATATTTAATTAATGAAAAAATGTAGCATATCAAACTGGAAACATTCTTATGTGTCTATATGGAGAGATTAAGTTATAATTGTTAAAAGAGAAATCAGAAAGGATACAACGTTTGAGGATAGTGGTACATATGTGTATAAAAAATAGAGCATTTAAACAGGAAAAAAAAAAAATTCTCTAAATAAAATTTTGAAAAGCTTTTTGCTAAGCATATTCATAATGTTTTTAATAGTGAGAAATTGTGTTTTTATTAATATGACTACGTATAAATGCTTACTAGAAATAAAATAAGACGTATATTAATAGCTCTTAAAATTAATTAAGTAATAAAACACGTAACTAAGTAACCATTGTCCTCTTTAATTTTATAAAACAGTAAAAAGGAAAAAACTGGCAGTTGGTATGGCCCTTTTAAAATTTAGCTGACATATTTGCAATTCTGACTACAAATCACCAGCAAAACCATCTAAGTTTTATTTCAGTATTAATGTCCTCATTATTGAGAAATTGGGTTACTTATTAAACTCGAAATCAATTAAATGTCATTAAAACTAATTAAAAGTCACTTTAAAATGTGTAGTTTATAATTACAATGCTTCATTGTATAAAAGCCAATTATGGCCAAAAAAGGCCAATTTTGGCCAAAAAAAGCCGGTTAAAACCAAAAAAAGCCACCGGCCTGTCTTTTTTAAATTTTAGCCGGCTTTTTTGCAATCCTGATAAAAAGTAATAAACATAGTTTTTATTACTGTATTTAGAACTAATCGAACGAAATTTTCGGCCGAAAATAGAAATATTACCGAAATTCTGTTTCGATTCCGGTCGATCCTTAATCTTAATTACTATTTAATTTTGAACATTTTTTCAATATGCATTATCTATATATCTCCAACAGGTAAAAAATTAAAACGCATTTCAATCTTTTTGAGAAACCCTGTGTGTATGCCGGAGTCGGAGTCGATTGTTTCAGAAATCTAGGAGTCGGAGTCGGTCATTTTTCCTACCTACTCCGCAGCCCTGGTCGTATGATGAGAGGTGTTCAGCTATAAGTACCCAAAATTCCATGTCTCCAACATAATTAGGGGCTCACTTGGAAAGAATTGTTTAAAATACACATGTGGGAACCCAAAGGGTTATACATACGACATTTTCAAAATTTTATGATTTGTCGTTTGATGTGAGGCTATAAGTATGCAAAATTTCACGTCTCCAAACTAATTAAGAGCTCACTTAGAAAGAATTGTTTAAAATACACATGCGGGAGCCCAAATGGTTAAATGTACGACTTTTTCAAAATTTTATCATTTGTCGTATGATGTGAGGTGTTCAGCTATAAGTATGCAAAATTTCACGCCTCCAACCCAATTAGGGGCTCACTTAGAAAGAAATGTTTAAAATACACATGTGGGACCTCAAAGGGTTAAACGTACGACATTTTCAAAATTTTATGTGTTCAGCTATAAGTATGCAAAATTTCACGTCTCCAAACTAATTAAGAGCTCACTTAGAAAGAATTGTTTAAAATACACATGCGGGAGCCCAAATGGTTAAATGTACGACTTTTTCAAAATTTTATCATTTGTCGTATGATGTGAGGTGTTCAGCTATAAGTACCCAAAATTTCATATCTCCAACATAATTAGGGGCTCACTTAGAAAGAATTGTTTAAAATACACATGTGGGAGCCCAAAGGATTAAATGCACAGCTTTTTCAAAATTTTATGATTTGTCATTGGATGTGAGGTGTTCAGCTATAAGTATGCAAAATTTCACGCCTCCAACCTAATTAGGGGCTCACTTATTGCTTAAAATACACATGTGGGACCCCAAAGGGTTAAACGTACGACATTTTCCAAATTTTATGATTTGTCGTTTGATGTGAGGTGTTCAGCTATAAGTATGCAAAATTTCACGCCTCCAAACTAATTATGAGCTCACTTAGAAAGAATTGTTTAAAATACACATGCGGGAGCCCAAAGGGTTAAATGTACTACTTTTTCAAAATTTTTTCATTTGTCGTATGATGCGAGGTGTTCAGTTATAAGTACCCAAAATTTCATGTCTCCAACATAATTAGGGGCTCACTGAGAAAGAATTGTTTAAAATACACATGTGGGATCCCAAAGGGTTAAATGCAAGACTTTTTCAAAATTTTATGATTTGTCGTATGATGTGAAGTGTTCAGCTATAAGTACCCAAAATTTCATGTCTCCAACATGTATAGTTTCTGAGAACGGGCTGCAAATTCACAATCACTCAATGTCCCAGCGCTTTTGCCAAGCTCTGTAGCCAAGGGCTTTGGCGAATAAATGAACTTTGACGCGCATGCAAGTCTGAAGCTAATTTCGATCTTTAATATTTCGTACATTTGACCATGACCGCATATTTTTTGTTTATGGAATACTTGCAAGAATACCAGGCGAAATAATAAATGCTTATTTCATCGTCTGAATAATTATATATGCATTATAAACAAGAGACGTATTTAATCTTATAGATATATGTTCTATAAGTATGATCTTTCTTCTTCCTAAACTATTTATTTATGGAGTTTTATAAGTGCCGTGTGATGTGCTGCCATCTAGTGTCTGAATACTAAATACAAAACAATCATCTTCTAAATAATGCATTTTCGGAATATATGCATGCATAGTATATTTTGAACAAGTGAAATACTTAATCTTTTTATAGACCCACTCTGTAACTTTGGCCTTTCCTTAAATGATAACTATATAAATAAAAATTCACTATAGTTATCTTAGTTACTAGTTGACAGAATGCTAAGATAAGCAATTTGTTGATGATTGATAACAGGTTAAAAATATCCAAAAATGCTCATACACCCCTCAAAGCTTTTGGTTCATAAAAAAATAGGACCTACCCTCTTTCCTAAGACCTTGATTTATTGAGCCCTGCTAATACAGGTATCCGAAATAGTTATTAAATTCTTTAAAACAGAAAAAGTCAATAAAAAATCACAATCGGCTATAGTTTGTAATTTTTGGTGGGCCCAGTATTTTTCAATTTTCCTAACCCCCCCACCCCCCCCTCTTTCATTTTTCTATCAGATTAATGATTTTTCATTTTAAGAACAGTTAGAAGGGGTTCACCCTACTTTTAGAATATGACTTTCATACTTTAATGAATTTATAAAATATTTGTTTAACCCACTGACTGACGAAAGTAATTTTGTCTACCAGTTATTCATTGAGATTTAGAAAAACTCTATATTATCTTATTAAGAAAAATGTCTATACTTAGCTTAAGGCTGCTCAACTGCTCTGCTCAACAAGTGCAAAATGTTTTGACACATTTACAAATTAATTTTTTAACGGAAAGATATAAAATTGGAAGGCCTGATTATGGCAGCGATTTGGAATCGAACTGTGTTTTCCATTTTTTGATAAATAAATTACCAATTGAATCATAAGCGATTTTGATCACGTCACAAAGACGTTTTTCTCCCTTTGCTGACTGGTTTTTCTGCTCTCTTCGCGAACTTCGGTTCAAAACGGCAACTTTGACAATATTTTCTGAAAGATCTATCGTGTTTGCGTAAAAAGAGTTCGATTACAAAGTTTCTGAACAGTTATATTTTTTGACACCCGCTTGTTTCATGCCTTTCCGAACAAAAATAAATAAAAACTTATCTCAAAAAGTTGCCCTTTTGGATTTGAGAACAGCCTTAAAGCTCTTCATAAATTCCCTGCTCAACAAAAACAAAACTTCCTGACATACTTCTAACCTAAAAAATATAACTGGTAGGCCTAATTACTATTTACTTGCTACCTATTAAAGCAAGGTATCAGAAATAGTAATTAAATTCTTTAAAACAGAAAAAGTCGATAAAAAATATATTCATAAATAAATCTTAAAAATAGAAATTTAGAATCGAATATCATTTTTCATTTATTAACTAAATTACTTGATTTACAGGTAATTTTTGTCATGGGATGACAGGTTTTTCTCATTTCCTACGCTGTCACATCCAGAAATTCATTTTAAAATGCAGACTTTAACAGTATTTTCTGTTAATTTCATGTGTTTCTGAACAAAAGAGAATTTCAAAATGTGTCAGAAATTAGTTACAGTGGATTTGAGAATGGATTTAAAAGTTATTAATCTATATCTGCCAACCTTCCAGTTTTTAAATGTCAAACACACTTTATACCACAATTTTTTCTGAAGAAATTAAATCAAATAAGTACCACATGAAGAAAGGGGGGGGGGGGCAGTGATATATTATTAAATAATAAAAAAAGCCATATCATTAAACAATTTTATTACATTTTTGGTGCCATGTATGGTATATGTTTTTTGATTCTAAAAAAATTGAAAGGTTGGCAGTTGCCTTAATTCCGAATACCTCAGCAATAATATGAGTAAAGAAAAAGAAAAACTTATTTTATTTAATTTTCTAAGATTTTCTGTAAATTTAGAAACTATTTTGTAAACAACATTTGTATTCTCAGGCTATGCTAATAACTAAATCAAAATTCACCAGTGGTTTTTTAAGGATAACCAATATATATATACATTTATTACTACAAGTGTAGAATGAAAATGGAAAAATCAATAATACTATTTGGATATGTTGACTTAATATGGGGGGAAAAAAGCCTCCTTAAATTCTTTAAGGGTATCTATAACATAAAAACATTCGACGAAACATAATAAACAACTACCGTGAAACTGACGAGAACAGAATGCTGCATATGCACATGTGCACAGTTCGTTTTCACGCCAAAACACTTAGCTACAAAGCTTGGCTTCAAAAGCGCTGGAATGTTGAGTGTTTGTGAATTTGCAAACGGGCTCTATGACAGACGGACAGAGAAGCGAGACGAATAGGGTTTCGTCAGATGAACGAAACCCTAATGGGCAAGCGATTTTCCCGATTATGGATGATATCATAAACTATTGGACCAATTTTCACCAAATTTGCTCCCTATACTAAATTGAATATCAGAAAAAGGGTCTAGCTAGGTCCCAAATTCAAGAACAATTGTTTTGATAAGGGAAAACAAACTCAGCATTGAAAATTATTTTCTATAAATGAAAAAATGCTCAAGCGATTTACACAAAGCATGCCACTTATACTAATTCAGCCACAAGAAAGGGAACTAGCAAGGTCTCGAATTCAGAAAAATTAGTTTTGACAAGTTAAAACAAACTCAGCACTGAAAATGCTGCTATATATCGAAAACTGCTCTAACGATTTTCCTAAATTTGATTCTTACACTAATTCAATCTCGATAACAAGAAAACTATCTAGTTAGGACTCTATTTCGAGGAAACCTGTTTTCTGTAATTAAAATAAGCTCATTAATCAAAACAGTAGTATAAATTGAAAATAATTTCGATGAATTTTATGAAATATGCTTTATTTGATAATGCAAAAATCATCCAACTAAGCCTCGACTTCAGATTTTTTTTTTTTTTGGTAGGTTTAAACAATTATATTTTATCTTCTATAACCGGAATTCCAATACTAATGGATGGTCATTTATCATCAACACGATAAAGGATGATCTCGAAGGCAGCACTAATGGCTTGCCTTCTACACTAAATGGAGTACTACATAAGAGACTTATGTAAGTCAAAAATAAGGTATAACTTGTTTTAACTGGCTAGAATAAATAAAGTTAATTGATTTTACAAAATGTTGATTTGCTGAATTTAAATATTTTCACTTTCTGTAAATGTGCTAACATTTCTTGATAGATAACTGGACTTATATTTTGCTATTTTTAAAACCACTATCATATTGTAATAAATATTGCTATAGTTTGATGCTATGGCGATACACATTGGCACAAAATCTTAAAAGCAAGAGAATTTTTCAGCCAGACTTACCACAGGGTGTCTACAGAAATTCTAAAAAAACATTCCCTGATTTTTCCATGATCTCCCTGACTATCTTTATCAGACTTCCCTGATTTCCATTATTAACAATACACATACAGTCTTTTTTCATGTATGACGATTCCTCATGTAACACACTTATCCAGCTTGCTAATATCTCATTTGGGAGAAAAAACACGAGAAAACATTAAAATTGCCTAATATTCATTAAGTATTGGTTGACAGTTTTATAAATCCGAACTCAAAATTTAGTCCAACAACTTCATATAGTAGCCAATGGATATACAGGGTGGCTACAGAAATGGTGAAAAAAAGTTCCCTGATTTTCTGTATCAGATTTCCCTGATTTTTATTATTAAAAAACATGCACTGTATTTTTTAATGTATGCTACTTTCTTGTGTAACACACTTACCTAGCTTGCAAATATCTCTTTTTTCGGAGGAAAAAACAAAAATTGCATAGCATTTATAAAGTATTTCAGTTTTATGAATCCAAACCCAAATGTAACAAATGGATATATGATGAACAGAAAATTTCAATTTCTAAAGAAAGTTCAATTCCAAGACATCTACATCTGATGGGTTAGCAAATTGAGCCTGCCACCTGGTCAAATTACATTGATGTACCATTTAAAATTTTCAAAAAGGCCGAAATTGCCTTCATTATAAGTGCTATCCAGAAAAAATCTGATCACTTCAATTTGTGTTAAATAAAAAATCATTATGTGTATATTTTTAAAAATGTTGGGGAAGACTAACCAGAATATGAAAAAAAATACAGCATATAAAAAGTATTTTCACCTCTAAGTTATTGAAATTAAACATCGGAGATGTTTTTAGGTATAGAAATATTTAAAAAAAAAAAAAAAAATAACATAGTAATTAATAAAGTCGAGCAATTTTTGAAATTATACATAAACATCAAATATTCATAATTGATCTTTCTTCTTCCTCTTTAATAGGTACCAGAGTTATGAAAGTTGAAATCAAAATTGTTATAATACATTAACTGTATGAACCACTTGAAGTAATTTTGAATACAGTTGAATAAACTTCACTAAAGAGTATTAATAGAAATTGATTAAATTATTAAAATTAAGAAAGAATGGAAAGTTAAACATAATTTTCTTCTAGCAATTTTTTGTAGGAACAGAAAGTAAATTAAAATAATAAATTTGTGCAAAATAAACCAAAATATATTAAGATAAAATTGTACATATGAGAAAAATGAAATTATACACACCTAAATACATTAAGAGATAAATGCTATTTCTCTCTCACACACACAAAGATGCAAATAAATAATTCAAAATCTGAAAATAAAACTGACAATATAAAATCAATTTGAATATTCTCCTTTAATTGTCTGAAATTATTTAATACATAAAAAATGAATAAAATTATTTCTTATGCTGCATTAGAAAAATGAATGAATAAAAAAAATAATGAATTAATAAAAGGATATTATAATGGATAAATAAATCAGAGTTTCTTTTGGAGAAATTTAATCGTTGCTATTTCCTCTTCAATTTTTAAAGATTCTCTTTGAGCATCATCTAAAATTTTTGATTTTTTTGCTTGTAATTCTTTAAGCTGATTTTCAGCTTCCCTTTTTCTTTTTAAATTTTGCTGGTTCTCCTTCTCTTGCTTGTTTTTCTTTTCCCTTTCTTCTTCATATTTTGATCTTGAATTTCTCACACTGAGAATCATTTGTTTCGTAACTTGAAAGCTATTGAGATTACCATGTGCTTGTATAGCATCATAAATAATCCTCCTTGCAACTACGGTTTCTTCTTTCATGTTATCCCATAGGCAATCCTTATTGACAGAAAAACCTCGCTCAACGTTGCTATTTCCATGGGATAACAACATAATCATCTTCAAAACAATTACTGCATCATTGCAGGGTCTTGTTGCACAAGATAGTATATTGAACCAAAACTGATCAATCCTGTGTGTTTTGTTATATGATTTAAATTTTGCCAAATTATTGGCTTCAAAACAAACTTCTTGAAATTGACTCTTAGCTCTATCGGCTTGAATAGAAGTTAACCAATTTTTTTCACAAAGAATGAGCAGTAACTTCGTCAGTCTTTTTTCAAACAATGCTTGATTTACAGTCACTGTCGGATTAAAGCAAGATACAGCTCTTGTGAGTTCATATGTCAGTGGGGAACGTTCTTGTAGCTTTTTTATACAAGATGCTAAAAATTTTTGGCAGTCTTTGTAAAACATATTTAATTGTCCATTAGATACTTTTGCTTTTCTGATGTGACATAAAGCTGAAATTCCAACATCAACTTTGTTGCATGGTACATACTCTGATACTTTTTCGACATCAATTTGCATAGGATTTCTTTTTAAATTGTCTTTCTGAATAAATCGTTTCATCACCCGCAACATTAAATTAGATAAATCCTCAAAAAGAAAGGGTATAAGTGGAACATCAGTTTGATATTCCCTTAAAAATATTTCAAATTCAGATGCAACTGAATTGAAAAATGCCAATTTAGCAGGCAACAATGGATCACGAATAAGCTTCTTAATGAGTATATAACTCTGACTGCTAGGAGCATTTCCATCCTTTTCTACCTTATCAACTAGGACTGGGCGATGTAGAAATTTCTTAAATCGATTTATCATCCATCCAACATCGCGATTTAGTGCTAAATCGCGATTTAACACCGATTTTACATTTTAGAATATGGGAGTCTATTTTTTAATTTTTAGTAACAAAATACGATCTTTATGTGCCCCCCCCCCCCCCCTCCTGTATTATTTAGTATACTTGGCTTTTAATTTGTCAAATAATTTTGAAAAGAGGTATATTTTACACATAAAAAAGCTTTGAATGTCCCAAAACACTAGTTTTTCTTTTTCCATTTTAAAAATTAGTGACCTATTGTAATACATTTTATAAACTCTTTCTATAAGAAGTAATAGACAAAAATCATTTTCTTTTATGACTTGTTATCAAGGTTCGTAAATATCATGATATTTTCGAAATATATCCGATATTTTCAAAGCAGCCAACTTACCGCTGATAATAAATGTTTTCGAGCATAATATAGATTAGAAATTAAAATATATTGCACTTAACATGAAAACTTAATAAAAAAATAATATAAAAATGCATTTTTCTTTTCTTCTTTTTTTTATTGTTTTTTTTGTTTTTTCACTTAGAACAAAATTGAAGATGAAATAATTAAAAACAGTAACAATTTGATTTCTACACTTATAAAAAAAACTGACTATAGGATTCAGTATCAAGACCAAGTATAAAAAAATCAGATATTTTCAAAACAAAAAAGTTTTTTTAATTGAAAAATTTTAACATAAATGTGAGTATAAAATGTTTTATTTCATATTTCCTAGCATGCTGTATAGTTCAAACTCAACTGAACCAAAACTTGAAAAAAGATTATTTTCTAAAGAAGTTGTAGAAGTCTAATTGCTTATTTAAATTAGTCAGTTTATCTTTCAATGGTTGTTCTGAATTAATTATGTCCCACATAATTATTAGTTCAACATTAAAAAAAAAAAAAAAACATGCTTCAAATCTAAAGTTTGAAAAATATATTTGTTTTCTTTTTTGGCTAAAAAAGTCACATCCAGAAGAGACAAGTTCTTTATCTACAGATTCACAGTCAATAACAGTTGAAAATTTATTTCATTTACACTGAAATATTACAAATTACAACTGAAAATATCAAAAATATCTTGCGCACATTCATATTTTGAAAATAAATATCAAATGCAGAAAATATGAAACATCTTGATATATTGAAAATAAATATCAAGTAATATGAAATATTAAAGATCTTGATATTTTGAAAATAAATATTGGATATATACCCTTTGATATATATCATTGAACCTGGCTGTATATAAATGATTATCAAAATTACATTTTATCTTTCAATAGCTGTTCTGAATTGACTGTCTAATATAATTATTAGTTCTACATTTAAAAATAAAAGTTTGAAACATAAAGCTTGGAAAAGATTTGTTTTCTTCTTTTCCTAAAAAAGTCACTGCCAGAGGCAAAAGTTCATTATCTACAGAATGACACAGTCAATAACAGGTGAAAATTTCATTTACACTTGGTTTGAATGTGAAAAATATCAAAATTACTTTGCACGGTGATATTTTGAAAATAAATATCAATATACAAACTATCAAACATCTTGATATTTTGAAAATAAATGTAAAGAATTTGAAAATATCGAAAATATCAAAAATCTTGATATTTTAAAAATAAATATCAGATATACAGTGGAACCCGGTTAAGACGCTCACGGTTAATACGCGATCCCGCTTAATACGCGGATTTTTTCCGATCCCTTGAACATCGCCTATAAGGCTAATGCAAAAATATCACGTTTAATACGCGAACGGTTAATACGCGATCCCGCTTAATAAGCGAAAGATTTCTGGTCCTTTAAGGCAAAAAATCACGCTTAAGACGCGAATTCATTGATCAAGATGCGAATTCCTTGTCTGCTTTCCAGTATTGACAATTTATCAGATTTTTTATATTAAATTGAAAAACAGCGACTTCAAATAGTAATATTTTATTTAATAACAGATTAACTAAGGCGAACATTACTAATCGGAAATAGCGGTAGATATTTGAATTTTAGAAAACCCACTCAATTAGAAACACTGGAATTCTTTGATCCCGCGTCCTAACTTTCTGTGTTTTTCGCTTCGTGTATGTTTTCACTGTAGAGAAAGACGAATTCAGGGTACTCAGATATGTCATAAAATTAGGATTAAAGATGATTATACCTATTGTTAGTGAGGTTTTAAATGTAAGTTATATACCTAATGTGTTTTATAATGCATATTAAAGGTAAATAAAAATAAATTTAAAAAACCCGACTGCGTAAAAAGAGAACTAATTAATTATTTCTCATCAATCTGAAGCTATTTTTATATCACTTACCTATTTTTTTATTTACTTGTATTGATTACTTTTAAGTTGTGTTTAATTGTTAGTTCCTATCTATAAACACTGTTTTGATGAGGCCTATAGATGTCTATGAAGGTTATAGTTGCAGTAAAGCTAGAGATCCTACCTACACAACTTCGAGGTTGTGTAATATTTAAACGGAGCTTCTGACTGTAAAATAGTCAGTGAAACATCGTCTTCATTTTTAAAGACCTATCCAATGTTATGCCATTCAATATGGAGCGTAAATTTTTTTTCGTCTCTACCGCCATTTTTTATTTTATAAAAACAAAACCTAGCCTATAACCATCGGACGGTTAATACGAATCGATAGAGACCTCATTCATTAAAATCCAACCAGCCGTTCGGATGTTTCGAGGGTATAAAGAAATCCACTTACTCAGATATATGCGTGAAACACATAACCTTTCTTGGCAGTCGGGTAAGAAAAAAGAAACTCGTAAAGATTAAATAAATACGACTGAGGTTGTTTAATTATTTTATGTTTTCTTTTCTTTTTGCTATGCTAACAATATATTTTACAAAAAGATTAATAAAGATAATTTTCTTTTATAATGAAAAGGATAGATTATAATGGCACTCATTATCACAAGTACTAAATATGATTTTAACAACTGGGTTGTGCTTTCAAAAGTTTAATATTTTAAATTTTTTACCTCAAAAAAAAAAAAATAATAAAATAAAATAAAATAAAATCCCTGTCGGCCCGGCCTACAGGCGGAGGTAGATTTCGAAGTTAAGTATACTAATTTCACAAACAAAAACCAAATCATGATTAGAGATAAAACCCACTTTAACAATTTTATCTGGCCGCTTTTGACGAGTTTTTATTTCATTTTTATATAATAACTGGTTTGATCAGAATCATGTTAGGGCGGTATTCAAAAAAATACTTTTCCAACCTCAACAACTTGAAATTTTCTGGCATAACTCCGGATTCATTTTTAATAGGAAAAATATGAAACTTGTTGACGTGATTTTTGAAGAAATTTATAAGCGACCTGTGTTTTTAATTTTCGTTCAATTAATGAAAACTTGATATATAAAGAATTATTTTCTCATTAAGACAATATTTTTCGTTTCTAAATACAATCGCATCGGGAAATTCCGTTCAAAATGCCCACTTTGACATCATTTTTTGAAATATATTCTGTCTCTGTCAAAAAATCGATCATTACGGTACATTATATAGTTTCTGAATAAGCGAATCTACCAATTGGATGCGTTTGAGAGCAAAAATGAATTTAAAAATGAGTCGGAAAATAAACAGTTTGGATTTGAATACTCCCTTAATACGATGATTTTTCCAACACGATCCGCATCGGGAAATTCGGTTCAAAAGGCCCACTTTGACAGCATGTTTTAAAATATATTCTACCTCTATCAAAAAGTTTACCATTACAGTACATTATATAGTTTCCGTGTAAGAAAAGGTACCAATTGGAAGCCTTTGAGAGCAAAAATGAATTGTAAAATGAGTCAGAAAATAAGCAGTTTGGATTTGAATACACCCTTACTAAGATAATTTTTTTCTTCAACCGCTATGTATTTTTAATTTGTTTTTGCTGTAAGAATTGGTCCTATCCAAAACTTGTCTATATAGATGTTGTAGACAATATTAAGAAGATATATGATAAATTCATGGGGATTTTATATCTTTTGAATTGACGGAGTTATGGATTTTTTTCTTCTTCAAACGCCCTTTTTGTTTTCGTTTTTAATTTTTTTTGCGGTACGAATGGGTCCTATCAAAAACTTGTGAGTATAAAAGTTGTAGATAATGTTAAGGAGATTCATGATAAAATTAGTTGGATTTGATATCTTGAGAATTGACGAAGTTATGAATTTTTTTCTCCCAAAAACCCTATTTTTTGCGCCCCTTGAGCCCATTTTTAACTTTATCAAAAATCTGTGATACATAAATTCTTGGACCTATTTTTAGAAGTAATAAAAACTTTAAACTGATTTGATATGTACAAAAGTTAAGAAGTTATGGGGGGTTTTAGGTTTTCACAAAACCCCTCCCTATTTCCATCCCCTTGGTCCGATTTTGCCCATTAACGAACTTGGCCGAGATTTTATACCCCTTGATTTTATGTATCAGTTTGGAAGAGATTGGTGCAGAATTGTGGAAGTTATCGTGTCCAGAAGAAAGTGATATATATAGATAGATACATAGACAGATAGATAGATAGATAAAGTTTTTTACTGAGGGTGGTTTTGGGCTCTAGGGGTCATGATCGGTGTAGATCTGCGAAAATTTTTCAGAAATTCCAACATAGGAACGACCCCAATAGGTAGTATTTCATATGAAATCTACCTAAAAGTAGGCTAGCTTGAAATTAATTTTTTTTATTTTTGGTTGTAAATTAGTCTAGCTTGAAATTATTTTTTTTTATTTTTGGTTGTAACGTATTAATCTACATTAAAGCCGTTTAAATTCATTTTATTTTTATTTTCAGTAGTTATTCTTAGTCGCTCCTAAAAAAAATAATGAGTTAAAGTTTAGTACAATTAAATTTCAATCTAAATATACCTAAAAGATAAAATTTTCAACCGTAAACATCTAACCGAAGGCCCTAAAGTTCATTTAGACGATTAGATGTGTAAATAAGCACAGTTTCTGCAACATTAAACAAATCACGTTTAATACGCGATCCCGCTTAATACGCGACTTTTGTCCACTATCTTGAAACGCGTCTTAACCGGGTTCCACTGTATATCCATTGATATATATCAACGAACCCAGGGGCGTAAACCACCCTGGTTGCGTAGGGGGGTGTAGACTCATAAATTTCCGACTCCAAGAAGAAAAATTTCCGAGTACTATTGCCAACAAAATGCCGACTAATTAATATATATATACATACACACACACACTCATGTCCAAAAGTTTAGCATATATGATAAAAACGAAGAAAGGATATCGTAAATATCTTACGAAATTATTAAACTTTATAGATGATAGATGAAAGTCTCAAGATAATTATGACTGAGCGTATCGAGATAGTCAAATAGGTTTTAAAGCGCTAATGTTGATTCCTTTTGAATTATTAATGTATGTCTCTAAAAATTAGTGGTGAAGTACTATATGATTAATATGTGTAGAAAATTGCAGTTTGGAACTCCAAACTGCTTTGTTTGATAGCGATGTATCTTGTTTCTAAATGTACAAAAATTGATGAAACTGGATGATTGAAGACCTGGGGATTCGATGCCCGTTTTTTTTTTTTTTTTTTTTTTTTACCAAGAAAGGGCTGATTGCATTTTATTTTTTCTGCGTATAACATATTTATTCACATAGACCCCACTCCGGATAGAAATTCAAATTCTGAGTTAAGCATAAGGAATCCTGTTACCAGTGTACGATGTACGTCTACAACATAAAAAAAGTCAAAATTTAAAAGATTGAAAATTTTCGAATGAACAAAACTTATATCCATTTCTTAGTACTTCAATAAAAGTTAATCAAATTTTGTATGTTTAGTAACAAGATGTACGTTTAGTAACGCTAACAAAGCAGTTTTTGATTCCAATCCGCATTTTCCTATTCATATTAATCATAGACTTTCTCCCCTAATTTTTAGATAAATTTATTAATAATTCGAAAAGAATCGACATCAGCGCTTTAAAATTATTTAACTAGTATCTCAATACGATACGCGAAGTCATAATTATCTTGTGAATTTGGGCTATAAACTTCAATAATTTCGTAAGATATTTAATACTCCCTTTCTACGTTTTTCTCATATACGCTAAAATTTTGGATATGAGTATATGTGTCGTAGGCTAATTGAGAAATCCGGCTCTTTGCAAAGAGCCGGGCTAATTGGAGAATCCATCTCCCTTTTTCCAATTAGCCTGATATTTTTCAGGCTTATTGCAAAGAGCCTAGAAAGCGTTAGGCTAATTGAAAAATGACCACTTATTATCCGATCAGGGTGATATTTTTAGCTCACAGGCTATCAAAGCCTGAGAGCTTATGTGCCATCCGATTCTGTATGTACGTGTGTACGTACGTATTTACATAACGCGATAACTCTTGATAGAAATATCCGATTTGCTTCAAATTTTTTTTTCTAGGTTCATTCTGATAAGGTGCTTCCCCGATTGGTTTTTGGGGTTCATTGGTTAAGGATAAAGGGGGAAAGGGGGGGCTAGTCCCCCCCCTCTTAACTTATATAAATGAGTTTTTCATGCAGAAATATTCGATTTGCTCCAAATTTGGTATACCGGTTTATTGTGTTAAGGAGCTTCCCTGATTAGATTTGGAGGTTCTTTGGTTAAGTAGAAAGGGGGGGGGCAACGGGGACTAATCCCTTCATTTATTTTTCGAGGGGCATTATTCTTTGAAATAAGAGTAAAATATACAATTAGTGTGAATAGCTTGTGAGCTCAATGCCATCTGTTTAACTGGGCAATTTTCTTTTTATTAGGTTTATTAACGCATAACTCTACCCAAACCCGAAAAATAAATTACAACAGACCGTACCCCGATCCGAGCAAGACAAAATAATTTCAGTCTACATGCAAACCGACCCGAACCCGAGAGTTCCATTTGAAAAAAACCGAAATCCCGAATCAAATCTGATAACCGACAAAAATATTCCAAAGAACCATAACCGGATCCGAACAAGACAAATTAGTTTCCGTGGACACGCAACGCTACCAGAACCTGAAAATTCCATTCGAAGTCAACCTGAAACCCGTCCCGAACCAAATCTTAACCGACAAAAATATTCCAAAGAACTATAACCTGATGCAAGCCAGACAAACTAATCTCCGTCCACCGGCAACCCGATCCGAACCTGAAAGTTCTAATTGAACTCAATCCGAAACCTGGTTGTGGTCGGTTTTCGGGTTGACTTCAAATGGAACCTTCAAGTTCGGATCCGGTTGAAAAAAAATTAAACTAAATTAGATAATTCTGCATGAAAACCCATTTATTTAAATTAAGGGGAGGGGCAATTGCCCTCCTTTCCCCTTTTTATACTTAACCAATGAACCTCCAAACCAAATGTAGGAAGCCATATCGTAATAAACTGGTATATCAAATTTGAAGCAAATCGAATAATTCTGTATGAAAAACCCATTTACCTAAATTATGGGGACACTAGCCGCTGTCCCTCCTTTATACTTAACCAATAAATCTCCAAATCTAATCAAGGAAGCTCCTTAACATAATAAACCGGTATACGAAATTTGGAGCAAATCGAATAACTCTGCATGAAAAACCCTTTTATCTAAATTAAGGGGTGGTCTAACCCCCCTTTCCACCCTTTATACTTAACTAATGAACTTCCAAATCTAATCAGGGAAGCTCCTTAACATAATACACCAGTATACCAAATTTGGAGCAAATCAAATAATTTTGCATTAAAAACCCATTTACCTAAATTAAGGGGGGGGGGGTGCTATCTTCCCCCCTTTTCTCCCTTTATACTTAACTAATGAACCTCCAAATCTAATCAAGCCATCTCCTTAACATAATAAACCAGTATGCCAAATTTCAGCTAATCAAATAATTCTACATGGAAAACGCATTTATCTAAATTAAGGGGAGAGGCAATTGCCCCCCTTTCCACCCTTTATACATAATAATGATCTTCCAAATGTAATCAGGGAAGCTGCTTAACATAATTAACCGGTATACCAAATTTATTGCAAATCGCATATTTCTGCATGAAAAACCCATTTGTCTAAACTACGGGGGTGGGCTACGCCTCTTTCCTCCCTTTATATGTAACTAATGAACCTCCAAATCTGATCAAGGCAGCTTCTTAACTTAATAAACCGGTATACCAAATTTGGAGCAAATCGAATAATTCATCATGAAAAACCGATTTATCTAAATTAAGGGGAGTAGCCCCCCTTTCCCCCCTTTATACTTAAATAATGAGCTTCCAAATCTAATCAGGGAAGCTCCTTAACACAATAAACCGGTATACCAAATTTGGAGCAAATTGAATATTTCTGCATGAAAAACCCATTTATATAAATTAAGGGGGGGGACTAGCCCCCCTTTATCCTTAACCAATGAACCCCAAAAACTAATCAGGGAAGCACCTCATCAGAATGAACCTAGAAAAAAAAGTTGAAGCAAATCGGATATTTCTATGAAGAGTTATCGTGTTACGTACGTACGTACACACGTACATACAGAATCGGCGGGAAAATAAGCTCTCAGGTTTTGATAGCCTGTGAGCTAAAAATATCACCCTGATCGGATAATAAGTGGTCATTTTTCAATTAGCCTAACGCTTCCTAGGTTCTTTGCAAAAAAGCCTAAAAAATATCAGGCTAATTTCTCAATTAGCCTACGACATATATACTAAATATTTGCAATTCAGTTTTGAATTTTCATCGGATATCATCTAAATTCCGTGATACACGTTTCTAACTAAATTTAAAGTTAGATAAAAAAAAAAATATATATAGAAGTTTCTTCACTTCAATCAGTATGTCTTAAAATTTCCAGACTAAACTAAAAACTTTCCGACTATAAATAAATACAGCTGGATCTCGATATCTCAAAGTCAAAGGGAACAGAAAAAAGTTCGGAATATCAAAGTTTTTGATCAAAATATCAAGGTTACAAATAATATTAACATTACTGGAATATGTATATAAATATTTTGTTTCTTCATATCGAGGTTTTCGAGTTCACAATATTTGACAAGTCAAAGTTTTTCTGAATAGTTTTAATCACAAAAATAAAATCCTTAATATTTCCGACTAAGTATAAATTTATATAGGTTTTCTTCGTTCTAAATTGTTTTTTCTAATTTTCTAATTAAAAATTACAAGGGAAAAAAATCCGACTAAGAATAAAATTTTATAGGTTTTCTTCGCTCTAACTTGTTTTTCTTATTTACTAATTAAAAACTACAAAAATATTTCTCCAGTTCATAAGTTTTTATCCGTTAATGCCATTTTTTTCGACTAAATTTACTTTTTTCCGATTGAACGGGAATTTTTCCGACTGTTTTTTCATTTTTCCAATTTATAAGTTTTTATAGTTTAATACCATTTTTTCCGACTAAACGTACTTTTTCCGATCGAACGTGAAATTTTCCGACTGATTTTTTCGTAGGGGGGGTGTTGCACCCCCCCGTACCCCCCCAGGATTTACGCCCCTGAACGAACCCTGCTTGTTATGCATGCTACAATCTAAATTCCTTAAGGGGCGGGGGGCTTCCCCTAGCCCACTCAAATAGCACTTCATTGCTAACAGCCTACATACACTTTTTTTTTTTTTTTTTTTTTACAGACACAGATTTAAAAAGTTACTGAGGTAAAACAGAAGCATATTAAAAGACTTCAATGATGAATTTAACTATTCATTTACCATGATGAGAAAAGCAGTAAAAAAAAAGGGGGGGGGGGAGATATGAGAAATAAGGTGCAATTTTATATTTTTTTAACTTTTAGATTAAAATAAGATTTGTTTAACATAAATGCTGACATTTATATAGCGGATGGAGAAGGATTGAAAGTGTGACCCTTGGAGCACATCACTGAAATTGCTGATTTTTTTCATGGTTGTTGCCATCCTTTAAGATTAGTAATAAAATATAATCTTAAAATATATCTCTTTTTAATGATAACAAATGCCAAAAAAGCAAAAAATCGCAGATCTGCAGAAAAATCTAATGAATGCCTCCTCCAGCCTTCCCTCATTCTGCTGTAAAAATAAAGTTACTTGACTCATTACAGAACTTTATTAAAGTATTTTTAATTAATTACAAAATAATAATTAAAACTAAAATATTCCCATAATACCTAAACATATGAAAATTAATTTTTCATGAAAATAATGCATAAAAATATAAACTAAAAATGGATGAATTTGGATATAAATAGTGAATCAATTTCAGCAAGATACTCAATCCATGTGACTGGCATTGTAATCGGATGTCAAATCTGATGCATGACTATTTTAAAATATTTTAATTAATTACAGAATAATAAAAAATAAAGAATATCTCTCTATTCTAAAAAAAAGTAACTACCGCTGTCACCGCCGCCGCCGGTTTTGAATTTTTTGTGACCGGAGGTCTTTCTTCGTTAATATTGAGAAAAATAATGCATACAAAAATATGAAAATCAGTGGTTTTATACAGAAATGTTTGATAAACACGCTGATGCAGACAGTTTTTAAATCGAAGAATTATTTTAAGAGATATTTAATGCTAAAGTTGGACAAAATCGTTCCACTAAAAAAGTTTTATAGCAGCAAAAACTATACATGGCAGCGTAATCATTTTTAGATCATTTTATGCGTTAGAATTTGCCGGAGTGCAGATTGCATTAATTTTTTTTATTTTGACTCATTTTTTCAGGTTTTATTTCTATTTTAAATTCAAATTTTCTGCATTTCTAGAGATATTTTTTACAGATTTCAGAAAATTGTACTAATTTAAACTGTTGCCAACTGTATAAAAAGCGCAAGCAATAGTGTTTGCTTCAAATTAAAAATTTATTTACACGTGACTATTATAAACAGGAAAAAAACTTTCAAATTAGAATTAAATAATTATGTATAAAAAGCAGGAACTTATTAAAAATTACGTCATAAAAAGTGCACACGTGAATTTTAAAAGAGAAAGGATATTGTAAAATAATAAATTCATTAACATGCGTTAGAAGTCTTAGGAGAAATTATGTCATATTTACGTCACATTATAGTTATTACATAAAATGAACACAAAATAATATTGCAAAAAAGTTTAAATTTAGAAATTGCGCTAGACATTTATTTAATATTTTGAGAGGATATTTTCAACTATTTTTGTTAGGAAACCGCAAATAATATTTCATTGCTAACAAAAGTACTTTCACGCGATTATTTAAAAGAGAAAGAATAGCTTGGTAAAAATTACGTCAGATTAAAAACGATTAATATAAAATATCTCATTTAAAAGAACTTTCTTTTCGCTTTGTTAAAAAATACCAGGAGACAAAGACTCTGTTTACTTAATTCCTTTTATATTAGCTTATTTTGAAATGTTGTTACACGTGTCTACGTCATCAAGTTATTTTTATTTCGACGTTTTATTTGTATTTTATTAATGTTGTACGAATTTATTTGTTCTTTCGTTATTTAAAATAAAAATTATGTCAATTTGTATAATTTGGCGAATGGTTTGGCGATTTATATAATTTGGCGAAATGGGTCGTCGGGATAATCAAGTAGTACCGCAGCGGATTTGGCGATAAAATTCCCCAATCAAAGAGAAATGAATTGAAATTCGTTTATAGGGAGATCGCCACTGTTTTTTAAATTATAATTCAATCTTTCGAAATCTTTTTAAAGCCGATCAAATTAGCGTGCATTTAGAGCCTGCGGTGTCTGGAAGGGGGTTGGCGAGCGTAGCTCGTAGGGGGCCGAGCCCCCTAGTGTATTAAAATATTACCCAAACATGTGAAAAATGAATGTTTCATTAAAAGAATGCATAAAAATAAAAACTGAAATTCGATGAATTTGGATTTTAAATATGAAATTTTATTCTCTTTTTTCCAGCCATAAATACTCAATCAATTTCAGGAAAAAAATATTAGTAGTAAAAGAAAAATATTTTTATCATATTTTATTTTTATTATATCACTGCCAAATAGTGATACACAAAACAATGCATGACTATACCTTTAAAATAATTTCATTAATTACAAAATAATAGTAAATAAAAAATAAATGTTAAAATATTACTAAAACATGTAAAAAACGAATTTTTCATCATAAGAATGCTTAAAAGTATAAACTGCAAGTCGATGAGTTTGGATTTCAAATATAAAACTTTATTATTATTATTTTTAATCATATAAATGCTGAATGAATTTCAGGAAAACAATCTTTTGAAACAATGCAGGATTCTACTTTAAAACATTTTAATTAATTACAGAATATTGGAAAATAAAAAATACATATTGCAATATTACTCAAATATGTGAAAACTTAATTTATCATCATTAGCATATAAATTGAAATTCGATGAATTTGGATTTTAAGATTTAAACATTACTTTTCCTTTCAACTTTCCACTATATAAGTTCTTAATTTCTGAAAAATACACATTCCAATCTCGTAAACTCTGAATCTTGTTTACAAAATGAATAAATAAATATCCATTCTTACTTAAATCATTGTTTTCTTAAATCGCCTTTTTCTTAAATTGGATCCTTCTAAATCGATTTAACACCAGCTTGCCTTGTTTTCATTAAATCGTCTTTTTCTTAAATCGGAAAGCATGGAGGTTTGCGATGTTTGCTTAAATCGGATCGTCCTAAATCGATTTAACACCAGCTTGCCTTGTTTGTCTTAAATCAGAAAGCATTGAGGCTTGCGATGTTTGCTTAAATCGGATCCTCCTAAATCGATTTAACACCAGCTTGGCATGTAAGTGGTAGGTACATCAAAGTAGATAAATCGGTTTTCCGATGTTAGCTCAGAATCAGTATTTTGTTTTAAATCGATTTAAAGCCAATGGCTAAATCGCGATTTAAGACAATGGCTAAATCGCGATTTAAGATAATGGCTAAATCGCGATTTAAGATAATGGCTAAATCGCGATTTCCGATTTTAGCTTAAATCGATTTAAGACCAATGGTTAAATCGGATTTCCGATGTAAGCTTTAAATCGATTTAAGAGTTAAATCGATTTAAGGCCCATGCCTATTATCAACAAATATTTTTATGTTTGGAAGAATGTTTCAGCAACAGAAGAGTTTTCGAGCCATCTAACGAAACAAAATTTTTTAGGAAATTCCTGAGAATTAGTATAGTAAGTATACAAAGCTCTTCTAGCTGGTGAATCTTTAAAAAGATAATATACTGCTCGAATAAAATCAAAAATTTCCCAGTTTGTGGATTTTGCACCTGTTTTAAATGACAAATTCACTGAATGCAACCCACAAGAGCCTATATTGAGGATTTCAGGATCTTCTGACATTTCTTTTAAATCTGCAGACAATTCTCTGAAAAATTTTAAATTGACATTTGGGCCGTCCATAGATAATTGTAACAATTTTTTCAAATCTGAAGGATTAACTGCATCTTTAAACGCTTTAATCAAATCATTTGAACAGCTGCGTCCAAGAAATGCAGAATTCAAATATCTGGTTTTAACTTCATTATCTTTCCCACACCAGTATCTCACATTCAAATCCATCTGCTGTCTTTGAGAGATTTTGTTTAAAGATTCATCGAACCCTATTACAAAACGATCACATAGAGAAATATCTTTAAGTAAGATCTCTTTAAAAAATGGAGCTATTCCAAATACTAAATAGTACATCATCTTATCTCGCCCTAGTTGCATGCCCTTTGCAATTTGGCTGTCTGTAAAAATATGGGAAACATCTTTACATCTTTTTCAGCTGATCTTAAGGATTTATGTGTAGCCACTGCTTCAAGGCACCATAAAATCTCAGCCTTTGTAATGTCTTCTTTTAACATATATTTTTTAATGCCTGAAGAAACAGTCTTTTGATTATTCTGTGTTCCATCAAGAACAACACTGCATGCTTCAACAAAGCCACTGTTAACTCCAGTATTAGGAACAGTTGATGCTGAAATGCTCTTTATCTGTGCATCAGAAGACATTGCTGCTGTAATGTCTATCTTTTCATCTGAATTGCCACTATCTTTCCGATTTAAAAAGTCTGAAAATTTTCCAGAAATTGAAGCTCTATTTTCTTTACGTTTATGCCCAGCGCCGCCTTGATGGCTGGTTATTGCTCTACGTCCCATGTTACTCAAGAAAATGCTTGAATCGCACAGCGTGCATTTAGCTGAATGTTTATCTTTGGGATCTTCTCTCAGCCAGGAAAATTGTTCAAGCCATTTTGTGTTGAATGAACACACTGATTTTGCCATGGTTTTACTTTTCACCTGCCATAAAAAATACACTTTTTAATAAACAAAAAAACAAAATAAATAATGATAATATCAATAAATTACCATTTTATAAAGAATTTGGATTCTTACGAATTATAAGAATATTAGAATTTTATTTAGTAATTCTTACATGAGAAATTCCATTACTTTAGGCTTTTAAAATAGCTTTAGTAAAATCTCACAATTTAAAAAAAAAAGATTCAAGTATTTTAAAAAATTATTATCTGGTGTATTGTAAATGGCTAAAAGTATATTAGTTTATTATTTTTGAAAAATATTATCAAACTTATACCTGCCAACCTGAGAAAATTCAAATGTGTTAATATGCAAATGACATTTTTAATGAATAACTATAAAACAGAATGTGAACAAAATTTCTAATTAACTTCTCTGAAACAGCGAATGAGCGACATTTCTAATGAATTTGTAAAAAATATGCAATCTTTTAAAATGTTGCATAGCTGATATATGTATAAACATTTTAATAAAGTGGCATTATTATTGTTATTATTAATTTTTTTTTTTGAAGGACAAAGTTTTAGCTGCAATGGGATGTGAACACAAAAAGACAATAGTAACTTTGTTTGCTTTGCTTAAACATTATACAAAAATAATATATGGTTATTCAGTTATTTTGTTGCTTCACTAATTTTTAACAGTTCTTCATTTCTCGTTTTAACAGAAAATAAGGGCAAAATCTAGTCAAAACAAAAAGTTATCTTTTACTCACAATGAAAATTTAAATTATATAACGTGTTTTTAATAATGAAACAAACTTATTTTTTACCTATACTTAAATAACCCCTTTAAACCTTTCCACCACTGACAAATTCTGTTAGTAAAATAAGAAATTATTGTCCGACACCAGAATTTATAAAAGACTTAATTACTAATTATAAAAACAAAATTTTACTAAAATATTCTTTGTGCCGATTGCAAGTTTGGAATTAAAATTAAGTGTGCCCGGAGTGGACATACTGTGCCAGGAAGAGTTCAGTATTTATAATTAAAATTAGAAAATAATTCATAATTTGGGTGAAATGAAGCTTGGGGGAAAAAAATGTGCAAATAAAACTATTGTACTATGTATAAAAGTGCAAAAAACAGACCAAATGTGTAAATTTTCAGAAGGCCTTGAACACGATTTGATGGTTTAAAGAAAATATCATATGAAATTACCATATGGAAACATTAGAAATGGTTTTTAACTCAAGAATGGGGTACCAGATTTCAGGATGAAAAGAGAAATTTTATGTTTAATTAAACTAAAAACATCATTTTTGTCTGAAAGCCTGATGCGATTTTTTTTTTTTTCTTTTTTAAATATTTTTCCAATTTCAGTGAGTACAAATCAAAGTCAATAAATCATATGCTTTTTTTTTTTTTTTTTTTTTTTTGGTAGCCAAACTTAGTTTTGTTCAAGTTTAGATTATCTGGAAAAAACCAATTGCTACAACAGACGGAGGGGGGATCCACTCCCAGCAATAACTTTTTTCCCTTAACCTTTTTCACAAAATTAGCATTATTTTCACTCTTTTGGCGAAATTTGCGGTTTTTTTCGCGATGTTTTCACAAAATTTGCTGATTTTTGTGTTATATTTACAAAACTTGCCGTTTATCCAGGATTTTTTGACGAAATTAGCTGTTTTTTTTCGCGATATGTTCACGAAATCTGCCGTTTTTTGCGATCTATTAATGAAATTTGCCGTTTTTCCGGGATATTTTGACGAAATTTGCCGTTTTTTCAATATTCTTCGACAAAATTCACGTTTTCCCGCGATTCTTTGACAAAATTTGCGATTTTTCTTGGAAAGAATGACAAAATTGATTTTTTTTCGGCAACCATTTGCCGAAATATTAATACGTTTTGACCGAATTTTTGAATTTAAGACTTTTTTAAAAAAAAATCTCGGAAATGATTCCTTAATTTTTCGGTAATTCGGACCAAAATCACGCCGGATCAGCAAATGACAGAAGAAAAAAAAAATTATAAAAAATTATTTGCGGAAGAATTTTATCTGATTGATGCATATTGTTTTATTTTTAAAACCTTATATGTGCATAAAGTTATCTGAAATTAACCTTAAATTTGATTAAATTTTTTAAAAAAAGTAACAAAAAAGTCCTTAACAGAAATTTTATTATAACCTTTGTCAGTATTAAGTTATTTTATGTGTGTTAAAAATGAACTTTATTTTTAAAAAGTCCGGACCCGATTGAAATTTAAGAAAATCAAATCGGTTTTACATGGTAATTTTCATCTTTCTCCCAACTTAAAAAAATATATTAAAAATTCATAATAAAGAGTCGATCATTTTATTTATTATTTAAAATAATATTGAGAATAAATTGTTTAAAAGATTTATTATGATCAGAAAGCAACAGAGAAAAAAAAAGACCTCGGAAAACTGAGGCCTGTGGAAGAATTTTATTTCCGACTTATGCATATTACTTTATTTTTTCAAATTTATGCATACATCAAAATATCCGAAATTAATCCGAAATTTGATTTAAATTTAAAAAATAAATTCAATTCTCAAAAATGATGCAAGACAAAAATCCTTAAATCCCTTATTATAATAACTTTTGC
The DNA here is from genome assembly GCA_963932465.1 of Maratus speciosus. Lineage (NCBI taxonomy): Eukaryota > Metazoa > Arthropoda > Arachnida > Araneae > Salticidae > Maratus > Maratus speciosus. The sequence goes on along the minus strand of OZ010793.1, from coordinate 77,256,016 downwards.
CAATATTAAATGTATTGTTTTTTATGTGTTAAAAATAAACTTTCATAACTTTTTATTTTAAAAAAGTCCGGACCCGATTGAAATTAAGGAAAACCACGCGGTAATTTCTATCTTTCTCCCAAATTAAAAATTCGTAATCATTTATGTCCGATTTACGCATACCACTTTACTTTTTAAAATTTATGCATACATCAAACTACCTGAAATTATCCCTAAATTTGATTAAAAAAAAAAAAAAAAAAAAAGAAAGAAAAAAAATTAAATTTTCAAAAATTATGTAAAGCAAAAATCCTTAAATCCCTTATTATAACAACTTTTGCCAATATCAAATGCATTATTTTTTTATGTGTGTTAAAAATAAACTTTATTTCGTAACTTAATAATTCTAAAATAGTCCGGACCCGATTGAAATTAAAGAAAATCAAATCTGGTCCACGTGGTAATTTCCATCTTTGTCTTAAATTAAAATTATATTAAAAATTCGTAATAAATATAGTCGATCATTTTATTTATTATTTAAAACAATAAATAAGAACTTGTTTAAAGAAAATGGAAAAATGGCTTACCTATAATCAGAGCTATTCCATGCGAAGTATCACCATGTGGACGTGCTTCGGTCCCACTCACTTAAATAAAATATTTCAGTCTATCCTTCAATGTCGACGTATTATCAGCGAAATAAACGACGAACTGGATCTGCACATGGTTACATCTTCTTTCTTTTCTCCTACAAAAGGGTTGCTATGAATGGCAGTTTGGCGCGATTCAGCTTAACGTCTCTATCGCGTCCTATTATTAGATTAAATATCGCCTGTTTGGCGACGAATCAATCTTGTTCATGAGGTGAAAACGGAAATATTTTTGCATGGAGAAAAATTTCCCTGATTTTCAAGATTCTTTATAAAGTTCCCTGATATTTCCCTGATTTTTCCAGATTGTCAAACTTCCCTGATTCTGTAGCCACCCTGATATAGGGTGACCAGAAAATTTCTTCATTCTCAGAAAAATATTCAATTAAGACTTATCTTCATCTGATGGGATAGCTAATTGGATTAAGCTGGCCACCTCGTCAGGTTATGCTAATGTATCATTTAAAATTTTTAAAAATGGGTAAATTGCCTTCAATATAAGTGCTATGTACAGAAAATGAGGACATCTGATCACCTTAATTTGCATTAAATATCAAAAACTCATGCCATGCGCATCTTTTTAAAAATATTGGGAAAGACTAATCAGCATGTGAAAAAATATGGTACATGAATCAGTCTCTTTGGCAAGGTGAAAATGCAAATATTTTCGCATATAGACAAATTTCCCTGATTTTCGAGTATTTTTACAAAGTTCCCTGACATTTCCAGATTCATAAACCTCCCTGATTTTTCCATGATTCCCTGATTTCCAGATTCTGTAGATACCCTGTACCAGATCTTTGCCAAAACAGTTCATGTTTGCTGTCAATGCTAGGAAATGCATGACATAATTACATTCATATACAAATCTTTTATTTTTATAAATGTCAATCCAAATTTCCTGCTATATATAAAGTTTTTTATTAAAAATATATTCTTTACATACTCGAAATGCTCCAGAATACAAAATTTAAATTCTACATCCCGCATCTCTTCTTCCCATGGAAAAAATGACATATTTAAAAGAAAAAAAGCATTTTTGCAGTTAAAACTGAAACATGTCAATGTCGACCCTTTTGCACTATTATGACATCATTTTCACTTTCAACCGTGCTAAGATTACGAGTCGTACATATAATCTTCCGTAACTTATTGATGTTTTGCATATATACAGTACAGAACCATTTATCCAGAATGCTTAGGGTCGGATGAATTCCGGATAACTGGTTTTTCCAGTTAACTGGTTGTGCATTAAGGCAGTATCCATTTGATAGGTTTCGTGGAATATGCATGATTGTGGCATTATTTCTGATTTTAAATTATTAGGTTACTTGGATTAAAAATCAATACAAGAAAAATAAAAAGTTAACCAGCGTTTAAAAGGAGGTTATTTATAGGATTCCCTTAGGAACAAAAATCCTTCAGTTTCTTCAGCATAAAAATTAAAACATTTAAAATGCAACTAAATATGTTTTCATTTCAAATACTAGATGTTGTCCCCAAATTATACAATTGTTTCAAGCAAAGCCTATGTCAAACTGGCAGTATATGACACCTTTTACTATAAAGATTCTGAAATCAGTTTATCAGAAATATCATTCCGGATAACTGGTTTCCGGATAAATGGTTCCATACTGTAGTACTTTTCACCTTTCTATGTATTGAAAAGAAAAATAAATGCTGAATAAAAGTGAACTAGTTTTTTTAAATAAAAAATAATCTTTCATAAGCATTCAGTGGTCATCTTGAAAATACAGTAGAAGATCTTTATAACGCAAACCTAAAAACGCAAGGTTGTGCGTTATATGGATCACATTACAGTAGAAGATCTTTATAACGCAAACCTAAAAATGCTAGGTTGTGTGTTATATAGAATTTTGCGTTATATGGATCACATCATTAAATTCACCTTGTAAACATGACCAAATATGTCTGAAATACATCAAAATACATTAGAATATCTTTATATTGCATTCCTTGTAACCAAGAGTTATCCAAATTATAAATTTTTGCATAATATCGGTCAGACATTGTTAAATTTACTTTATAAACATGATCCAAGTATAACTGACACAACCATCCCTTATATTAGACATTATCAAAAATGTTTATTGTAATAATAGCATTTTTTCAGTAAAAAGGTCTTAAATTAGAAGGTAAAGTTGAACTAATGTATCAAATTTAGTCCTCTAGAGAGTTGCAATATATTACAATGTGAAAATGCAGGTGCTTTTTAACTGCAAAAATCACTGTTTACATCTGAGAAGTTGTGTGTTATATGGAGAACTGCGTTATAAAGATCTTCTACTGTATTAAATTCACCTTGTAAACATGCCCAAATCTGTCTGAAACACATCAAAATACATTAGAATATCTTTATACTGCATTCCTTGTTACCAAGAGTTATCCAAATTATAAATTTTTGCATAATATCGGTCAGACATTGTTAAATTTACTTTATAAACATGATCCAAGTATAACTGACACAACCATCCCTTATATTAGACATTATCAAAAATGTTTATTGTAATAATAGCATTTTTTCAGTAAAAAGGTCTTAAATTAGAAGATAAAGTTGAACTAATGTATCAAATTTAGTCCTCTAGAGAGTTGCAATATTTTACAATGTGAAAATGCAGGTGCTTTTTAACTGCAAAAATCATTGTTTACATCTGAGAAGTTGTGCGTCATATGGAGAATTGCATTATATAGAATTGCGTTATAAAGATCTTCTACTGTACCATCTAATTTTTTGAATGCAACTCATGTTTTTTCCCAAAAATTCCCATTACAATACATTAATTTGGTGTGGGCAACGAACTCTATTATGAAAAATTTATACTACTTTTTTTAGACTTGGCAGTAAGCTCAATGAAATGAATTTAATAAAAAAATATAATTTTTGATCTGTTTAGTTTTTAAGAAAGGGAATAGAAAAGAAAATAATGAAGCATTATTAAAGTTAACTTTTTAAGATTTCTAAATTGATTTCTCAACGTATAATCAGTTATGTAGTTATATAAAAAAAAAAAAAAACAGATTGTAAACAGGGTATACGAAGTTCCGAATAAAAGTCAGAAGGTATACAGAGTTCCTTATAAAAATCAGAAGGTATATGGCGTATACCACCGAATACCCTGCACTACATCTCTGCGTATAATTGTAAATTAATATTTAATTATTAATTGACAAACATTTTTAATATTATACTCTTCATTTTTTATTTCTAATTTATTTTCTACTTTTAAGTCTTTCAAATGTTTCACTGTTGCAGTTTCACAGCACTTAGGCCTATTTTGGCGAGCATTTATTGGTGCATAATTAAATCCACTGCTTATTTCAACTGCCATACATAGCAAGTATAATAGACATTCAACCAGCGTTCCAAATCCTTGGCGGTCCGCTGGTCCAAAAATTCAATCAGACCAACTAATTTGAAAAATTTAGTGGTCCACAGGACCAGTAACTTTTTTTGGCACAGATGTCATATACGCCCCATATAGGCGTGATTTTTTTTCAAACGCCAATTTGGAGAAAACATCAACAGCATAAACAACAACATCCGGGATACCTTATCAACAGGGATGGGGAAATGCATCATTTTATTCGCCACTGGCAAGTGAATTTTTTGACAGGGCAAATGATTTTTTAGGTAGCCTTTGAAAACTGTAAACTATAGAGATATGCCGAAAGCTTTTTTTTTAAGTAGTTAGCTATATTTTTCAACTTTCCTAATTACTGCGATGTAAACATGGTACTAAGTTCTATTTTTTATTAAACTTTCATCTCTTGTTTATATTTCTTAATTTTATAGGGAAAAAAATGTGAAAATGCATTATAGTAATAGTAACCAACTATTTTTGAGTTGCGTAATTTTGTCATAAAAATTTTCAACTATACACTGCATTTTACTGGCTGGGGAAATAAATCCTTGGCTGGTAAGATTTTCTAGAAATTCCCCACCCCTGCTTATCAAGCAAAATAATGATACTTCGGCGCCAATTAAGTACTCGTTGCGTATATGACATTTGTGTCAGAAAAAAAAATCGCGCCAATATGGGGTATAATATTTATATGACATCTGTGCCCTTTTCTTCGCTGTCTGACAGGTAAATGTAAATTTTTCCGCCCCTCAGAAAACCGCAACCAAACACAAATCACACAATTTTATTTTATTTAAAAAAAAAAAAAAAAAAAAAAAAAAAAAAAATGCATTAAACCTTACAGTCAGTTGAAATAAATAATAAAAAATAAAATATGTAATTAATAATTTCATAGTTATTGTTTACGTACTGTTTATTTAATTTTTATTGTTTATTTAATCACTCTGTTCACAGAAATTATGTGACATAGTTTGTGAAACAACTGAATCACATTTTTTACCGCGGCCCTTTCACGAAATTCCCGTTTTTTCCGTGATCATTTGACAAAATTCCCGTTTTTTTCTTCTTCGCGATTGTTTGACGAAATTCACGTTTTTCTGCGATCCTTTGACAAAATTCGCATTTTTGCGATCTTTTGACGAATTTCATGTTTTAAGGGGTTTTGTTGACGAAATTTCGCACTTTTTCCGCGGTGCTTTGACCGCGTTTTTTCGTGATTATTTGACGAAATTAGTTTATTTCGCCAATTTATTAGAATTATTAATACCTGCATTTAATATTAAATAGTTAATGCTACTTCAAATTAATAATTATTAAACAATTAACTCTCTAATTAGGAACATTATACATTTTTAAGCTTTAATTATTAAAATGATAATTAATAATGTAGCATTCATTTTAGAAAGAAAAAGGACCAGGATGCTAGTCTTTTACGAAATTTGCATTTTTTTAGAGATCTTTTGACAAAATTCGGGCTTTTTCCGCGATGCTTTTAAGAAATTAGTTTTTTTCCTGCGCTCCTTTGACGAAATTTGCGTTTTTTCTGCAATTACGATCGGTTGAAGAAGTTCGCGTTTTTTCTGTGCTCTTTTGACAAAATTCGTGTTTATTCTGCGATGTTTTGACAAAATTGGTGATTTTTCCTGCAAATGATTGACGGAATTGTTTTTTTTTTTTTTTTTTCGGCGACCATTTGCTGAAATTCACAATATTTTTCAATATTTTTTATGTCTGAATTTTCAGACTGGTGGCCGATTTTTTTTTTTTTTTTTTTTTTTTTTTTTTTAATTTTCAGAAAATTTGGAACAGAATCACCTCGGGCAAACAATAAATAAATCGTACATAAAATTGGGGAATATTTTTAATTTTTTGGTATTTAAAAAAAAAAAATTACAAGAACAAAAATTACTTTTTTCTTCTAAAAAATTTTCCGCAAAGTTCCGAATTTTGCAGAAAATTTTCCGTGCACAGCATGCGTCTATTTTATACAGCTCTGCTAGGAGGGGGGGGGGGAGCAGAGTGGCTATCACTCAAAGGATCAAAGGGACTTAGATTTTTTATGTGGCGGGCCAGTGAGGATAACTGTGGATCAGTAAATTCTCATGCTTACTGGTCTTTGGGACCAGTGACTTTTTTTTTTTTTATCGATTCTAACGCTGCATACAACTATAAGGGAAGGTAAAGTACACATACAGAAGCAATTTTGGTATAGCAATGTGGGGTTAGAAATGAAAAGTTTTGCCGAAAAACAAGAATATTTATTGCCATAATAATTAGAGTAAGTGCTCGAAAATGTTATAAGAGAAAACTGGGAATTGGGTTAGTAGCCAGACTCAGTTTTATTATGGCCAATTTTTAAAATGGCCAACTACAATGTTTCAAGTGAAACTATAGTCATATATAAACATATTTTTCTATACATCACAGTTTTATACCAGCCAACTATTCATGATAAAACTTGGGAAGAAGTCAAAATTCAATCACAAAGCCTATTATTACATTACAGTGAAACTTCCTTTAAAGGCCACCCCTATTCAAGGGCCACCTCTATTAAGGACCAATATTTTTAGGAGCGAACATTTTCCCCATAGACATAATGTTAAATTTACTCCCATTAGGGGCCGCACCTACCTCTCATAAAGGCCATTTTTTCACATGTGCCTTAAATCCTAAACAGGTGTATTGTATTCCTGTACCAAAACATAAGTGTCCAGCAAACAACTGCACTTGCAACAAAGAAGGTAGGAGGAGATGGGGAGGATTTAGCAACACAATGAAGGACCGTAAACTTTTCCACAAGTTGTTCCTCACACTTCATTTGACTTTTCAACCTGTAACGGTTGGGTTGGAGGGGAAACTTGACCCTTTGTTGTGGGCACACAAAGGGTAACAGGTTATCTAGAAAAACTGATTCCACATTTACTACAACTGTGAATGCATATTGAAGCACAATTTTTACACCTGTCAGGAAACGCTAACAGAAATAAATATCTCATTCTAAGGCATTAATAAATGATGCAAATTTAAGTTATATGTTCCATAAAGTAAAATAATCATTAGAAACTAGGGATGCACCGAATATTCGGTATCTATTCGGTATTCGGCCATGCTACCGAATGTTCGGTTTGGCAGAATAGCAAACTATTCGGTAAGCCGAATATTTGGCTTGGCCGAATAACAAATTATTCGGTATGCCGAATATATGAATATTCAGCCGAGCCAAATACTTAAAAAAAAATTTTTTAACATATTTTTTAAAACCTTATACAACTTCTAAGTTTAACAGTCAACTTATAAAGATATTCAGAATAATTAGAAACAGAATCATATTTAAATAAAAGAGAATGTTTTACATTATTTATTTGCTGTTTGCTAAGTATTATTTAAGGAAATTAACTAATCACTAGGATTTTCACGGGAATTAATTATGTAAAAAGGCAAGTTCCTGAACATTGTCCAGTAAATAATCTGTTTCTTGCTAAGATTTTCAGAACAATGTTTACAACCACTGAAAATGATTGCCCACTCCAGACCCCGATCTAGGATGCATTTAAAAACTTCCTTGCTTAATCAAAGGGAGTAGAACAGTTATTCTTGCTAAGTTGCCACCATATAAAATTTGAATAGATTGTATTATTTATTTACTTTTATTTTAGTCTCTTCCTGACGAATAAATAATATATGATCCTGTACAATTTTTTCACAATTTCTCTTTGATTTTACAATGTTTCTTTTAGAATTTAAGAAAATTTTATTCATCTGTTTTAATTCTAAGAAGAAGCCATAAAATTTAAAATTTTATTAATTAAAAAAGTTTTACAACTATCTTCTTCTTAAATAACTCAAAGCAGATTTTTTTCAGCATAAAGTTTACTTGAAAAAAGTTCTTGTTTATTAGAATAAAAGTTTGTTTTAAATATTATGTAAAATTGTTTTAAAGTGTAACATTTTAGTCCCTTTAAACTTTGAAATACAGTGGACTCCCTTAAATCCGCGAACGCCTAAAATCCGCGTATTTTTTCATATGTAAACAACGAAATTTACAGTTAAGTTGCAGGAAGAAAATTCAAGATGGCGCCGAAATCAGCGACTACCGCAGTGTTTTTTTTACTAAATTTTTTGTTAATCATTCTCTTTTGGCTATTACAGCTTGTTTATTACTAAATAAATTTACATTACTTTTGATTTTGATATAAATTAGCATATATATATCAAAACTTCAAGGGTTCGAAATGGAAAAATCCGCGAACCGGAACGCTATTTTAAAATTATTGTTCGCGGAATTTTTTTTAAAATTATAGATAAATTGATTTCAAAACGTACAAAGCAGTATAAGAAAAAAAAGCATTCAAGACTCCAAATAACTATCACGGAGTAAAAGAGGTCTCTTTTACTCCGTAATAACAATGAAAAAAGTTACAGTGAGTGTAATAAGCTATATATAGGGGAAGACGGGGTACAATGAAACAAAATTTACTAATTATTTTTTCCTATCCACAATTTTGCATGCACAAAAATATAATTAATGCATATTTTTAACCTTGTATTTTCCCCATCTAAATAAATTTTTATTAGGTTCTAAACAATATCTTTATGCTTGAAAAATAACAAAAAATAAATGTCTTACAGTGTTTCATTGTACACCGTATGCCGGGGTACAATGAAACACTCTAAATGATGGAAGCAATTTTCACCCAGTATAGTTTATTTTATGAAAAATGAGATAAATACAGAAACAAAACTTGATTAATAAGAAACTTGATAAAAATATTATAGTCTAAGATGAAAAATAAGAAAATTCTATTAGTTTAAGAAATACCTTTCATTTTATATTAAATTGGCTCAAGTCGGTTTCAAAAATTAGCATTTCTGCTTATATTTCAGTTGCTCCTGAAGGAATATGGGATGGTAGTTTCAACACAGAGTTTTTTTTTTTTTTTTTTTTTTTTTAAATGTAAGTTTCTAAAAAAAAAAAAAAAAAAATTAAAACTTGGTTGGAGTTTTTTTATATCAGGTACTTCACATTTGACTTCATTTATGTATGATTTCTCCAACGGTATATATTTCCTTATGTTTCCATTTATACGGATACACTGCTTGTACCATACATGTTGTGTGGGGATATCTCATTCTTAGTACCTCGATGACCAGCTGGGACTGGAAAAAAAATCTGGATCATCATCAGAGTCTGTAGCAGGCAGAGTTTGTTTTCAAAACAATCCCTTCTTAGCTTTTTTTCTCTTTCTATTTTTTAATTGCTTAACAAGAGCATTTTTTACTGACCTGGTTAGAACAAAACTCTTTTTTTTTCTGTTTTCCTACTCTTACTTCTAATATATTCTATTTACTATTTTTATTACTGTAATAAAACATGTTTCATTGTACCCCGTCTGCAAGTGTTTCATTGTACCCCGCACTGAGGTTACTAAATAAAAATATTTTCAAACTTCTAATATTTATTTTTTATAGTTTGGTTTTCGAGGTATGAAGACAACAACCCAAAGATAACAATGTATAGAAAAAATAATTATTACATATAAAAACAAGGAAAAAGAAACAAAATTACTTTTAGTAAAGAAAGTTACTTTCAATGGTGCAAAAGCAATAATCTTCTATTGCTACTGTTGTAGAAGTGTGAATGTATCCAAATCACATCAGTAATTGGAACATATAGTTGTATAACATATATATAAACTGCAACTCTGTATGACAAATTTGATTGATTTTACAAGTAATGTTTCATTGTACCCCGTCTTCCCCTACTGATAATAGCATTAACACTGTTCTCCTTGCTATCACTAGATGGCAGCATAGAACTTTTGGAATCGAATTTAATCGATTTCATTCGTAATAATTTAATATTTTTCTAAATTTTTATTAATTACTTACTTTTAAACTAATAAATTAATTTATTATTTTACTTATTTGAATATTTCACTTTATTGTAAGCATTCATTATAATTTCCCTTGCTTAACTACCAATAAAATTAATGTTTCAAAAATGTAAACAAATCAATGACCAGAAATCCGCAAAATTCTAAAATCCGCACAACCTCTGGTCCCAAGCTGTGCGGATTTGAGGGAGTCTACTGTATAAAAGTATTCGACAAGCTGAATATTCGGTATTTGGCCGAATAGTTACTATTCGGTAGGCCGAATATTCAGTATTCGGCCTAGCAATTACTATTCGGCAAGCCGAATATTCCGTTCGCTGTTCGCTTGTAGGCCGAATATTCGGTATTCGGCCAAAATCACTATTCGGTGCATCCCTATTAGAAACCAAAATTGTCTGTGAAAAAATTATGAAAAGTAAACAAACTTCAATAGAAAATTTTTTCAATCATGTATAGAGTTTGAAAATGTTAATTAACAGTTTTTTCACCTATATAGGTTTTGATTTCCTTATTTCAGTTGTTTTTTGTCACCCTTATTCAAAAGTCACCCCTCATAAGGGCCAGTTTTCAATGGAATGGCAGGTGGCCCTTACAGAGAGGTTTCACTGTAATTTTTTTTATGAAATATTCATGGACCATTTGTATATGTTCATAAACACAATTATTACTCAAATTACTAGGGTTGCAAAAAAGCCGGCTAACATTTAAAAAAGCCACGCCAGTGGCTTTTATTGGTTTTAACTAAGGATTGACCGAAGCAGCAATTTTGCCGAATACCGAAGCTTCGGTCGAAGTGTACACCGAATATTCGTATTCGGCAACCGAATACTTGAAAATTTTTAATACACATTTTTGCATATACTAGCTTTTTTAATAAACTTTAATTGAAATGAAATTCTCAGTAATTTAATTCAGTTACATTTTTATTCTTAAATCTAATTAACAAAAAAATTAATGACCTCTTTCCACTCACAAATTTATTAACCCATCACTTATTTTTTATTATTTTATCAGTAGTCAATACCCAAAAATAGCCTATGAAAGTATTGAAACTATGCAGGCTATTATTAAGGATACGGGTTGCCAAAAAAACAAAAGTTCATTCAAATAAAAAGAAATAATGTTGTTATTAAGCTGATTTACTGATTGTCTAATTATAAACATATTGAATAGGAATGTTCTCAAAATACAAAAGGTATCATATCAATTTGCACATTTAACTATTTTCTATCAAATTATTGATAGATATTTATATTTTGATTAATATTTTAACGCTGTGGTGATGAAGATTACAAATTTATGCGATTTTGATATAATGGTTATAAAAGCTATAGGATAAGCATTGGGGTATACTTATTGGATGTGTGTATTTTCTTTAATAACCTTAGATATACAGATATGAACTCTAATATACTTATTTGATGTGTATATTAAAGAAAATACATATTAAATAAATTTAAATAAAAAAAAACTAATATAGAAGTAATTAAAATTAAATGATAAGGGAAAGATGTGCATCTTCCTTACTTTTTTTTTTCCTCTAGTTGGCAGTTGTTTTGATTTCACCCCTATGTAGACTATTTTAGGAAGGAAAAAGTTTTTTTTAATAAAAAATGGCCTTTGACTTGTTTTTTGTAGTGTAAGCTAAATTCTGAACTCATGCACATAATATTAAAACTCATTGTTTAGTCTATTCTACTGCTAAGTAAAAGAGAATTCTTCTAATTCTAAAAAAATACTTATCTGCAATTATTCGGCCGAATACTTTTAAGTATTCGGCCGGAGCCGAATATTCGGTTTACATGCCGAACCACCGAATAAACTATTCGGTATTCGGTCAATCCCTAGTTTTAACCGGCTTTTTTTGGCCAAAATTGGCCATAACTGGCTTTTATACAATGAAGCACTGTAATTAGAAACTACATTTTTAAAAAGTGTTTTTAATTAGTTTTAAAGACATTTATTTGATTTAGAGTTTAATAAGTAACCCAATTTCTCAATTATAAAGACATTAATACTGGAATAAAACTGGTTTTGCTGGTGATTTCTAGTCCAAATAGCAAATATGTCAGCTAAATTTGAAAAGGGACTTACCAACACTTTATCTGGTTTACACTGACCTTTACCCCCCCCCCCCCCCAATTTTTACTGCTTTATAAAATTAAAGAGGACAATGGTTATTTAGTTACATGTTTTATTACTTAATTTTAAGACTATTAATATACAAGTCTTATTTTATTTGTAGTAAACATTTAAAATTATAAGTACATAGTCATATAATAAAAAAATCCCTGCCGGCCCAGCCTACAGGCAGAGGTAGATTTCGAAGTTAAGTTTACTACTTTCACCAACAAAAACTAAATTATTATTAGATATAAATCCACTTTAACAGTTTTTTCTGTCTGCTTTTAACGAGTTTTTATTTCCTTTTTATAAAACAGTTGGTTTTATCAGAATCATGTTAAGGCGATATTAAAAAAAAAAAATTTCCATACTCAACAACTCGAAATTTTCTGGCACATTTTCAGATTCATTTTTAATAAAAAAAAAATATGAAACATGCTGATGTGATTTTGGGAAAAAAAAAAAGCTACCTGTGTTTTTATTTTTCTTTCAATTAATTAAAACTTGATTAATAAACAATTATTTTCTCAGTAGGGCAATATTTTTCGTTTCTAACACAATCACTTCGGGAAATTCTGTTCAAAATGCCCACTTTGACATCATTTTTTGAAATATATTCTGCCTCTATCAAAAAATCGATCATTACTGCGCATTATATAGTTTCTGAATAAGAGAATCTAGCAATTGTATGCGTTTGAGAGCAAAAACGAATTTAAAAATGAGTAAGAAATTAGACAGTTTGGATTTGAATGCAATGCACCCTTAATAAGATGATTTTTTTTCTTCAACCGCTATGTATTTTTAATTTGTTTTTGCTGTAAGAATTGGCCCTATCAAAAACTCTTCTATATAAATGTTGAAGACAATATTAAGAAGGTATATGATAAATTCATGGAGATTTTATATCTTGTGAATTGACGGAGTTAGGAAAATTTTTCTTCTTCAACCCCCCCTCTTTCTTGTTTTCGTTTTTAATTTTTTTTTTTTTTTTTTTTTTTTTTTTGCGGTACAAATTGGTCCTTGAAAAACTTGTGAATATAAAAGTTGTAGATAATATTAAGGAGATGTATAATAAAATTATTGGATTTGACATCTTGAGAATTGATGAAGTAAGGAATTTTTTTCTCCCAAACACCCTATTTTTTGCACCCCTTGAGCCTATTTTAAATTTTATCAAAAATCTCTTATGCATGAATTTTTGGCGCTATTTTTAGAAGTAATAAAAACTTTAAACTGATTTGATATGTACAAAAATTAAGAAGTTATGGGGTTTTTTCGGTTTTCACAAAACCCCTCCCTATTTCCATCCCCTTTGTCCGCTTTTGCCCATTAACGAACTTGACCAAGATTTTATGTCCCTTGATTTTATGTATCAGTTTGGAACAGATTTGTGCAGAATTGCAGAAGTTATCGTGTCCAGAAGAAAGTGATAACACAATTGCTTCGGGAAATTCCGTTCAATATGCCCACTTTGACATCATTTTTTGAAATATATTCTGCCTCTACCTCTAATCAAAAAATCGATCATTGCAGTACATTATATAGTTTCTGAATAAGCGAATCTACCAATTAAATGCGTTTGAGAGCAAAAAGGAATTTAAAAATGAGTCAGAAAATAAGCAGTTTGGATTTGAGTGCATCCTTAATGCAATGATTTTTCCAACACAATCCGCTTCGGGAAATTCGGTTCAAAATGCCCACTTTAACAGCATTTTAAAAAATACAGGGTGATTCAGCTCGTCGGTGACAAACTTTAAGGATCGATAGAGCACACCTAGACGAACATTTTTGAATAGGGAATGTAGGGTCCCTGACGCGATGGTAAGGCGCTAGGCGCTTTCGAAAATTTGGGTGCCGAAATTCGAAACGTCATAAAAACTAGGGAAATGGTTAGATTTTCTTGCTTGTTGCGTCGAAATGATTCTGTTTGTTTAGACTTTCTTCAGTACCAATTTGATAAGCGTATCTCTTAAAACATGGATAGGGGGCGCTGCAGACTTTGGAGAGCTAGACAACAACTTTAAGCCCGTTATTTTGATAATTTAACACATGCTCGCCAAAGTTTATACTCTAACTTAAAGTTTGAACCCAAAAGTAGAGCCCTGCAAAAAGCGTAAGAGCCGGAATAAAATGTCAAAGTACAGGGTGGTCGAAACTCGAAGGCTCCTAGGAGATAAACAAACAGATTTCTTGACTTATGGCATGCATTTTCATGATTCTGTTTGCTGGGGCTCTCTGAAACTCAGTTGAACGGTACAAAAAGAAACATCGATAGGGGGCGCTTTGGGCAAAAAACATAATTCGTTGACATTTCGGACGCTAACTGGAAACGGGGCGCTACGATCAGTTAGAAACAAAACAAGAGAGTAATTTACTTATCATAAGAAGCTATTAAAACTGCAGTTTGTTTGTTTTTTTTAACAAACATAGCTGGTTTCAATCATGCACAATGCGCGCAATAAAATTTACATAAGGTGCTTTTTGCTGATTTATGCAAAAGATATCGTACCATATCGATATGCAAAAGATACGTAATGCGTAGACGACAACGCGAGATGACGTAGTTGTATGCGCAGACACGTCTTTTGAACGTGCGGTACCTACTTAAGCTTCGGGTTACTTGTCTGCAGATCGGTAGTAGGATGGAACGGTACACAAACTCTGAATTGGCTGACATGCATTTGGCGTATGGCGCTGCTGGTTGTAATGGACGAGCCGCTCAGCGGTTGTACGCCGAGCGTTACCCCAACAGGCAAATCCCCTGCCATGCCTTCTTCGCTCGAGTACACCAGAGGTTGTCCACAACGGGATCTTTCGACGGAGGCAGGCCTGAACGGGAGCGATCAGTGAGCACCCCCGACAACGAAGAGGCTGTGCTTAACCTGGTTGAGAACAACCCAGGTCTTAGCACGAGAGATATCGCCAGACATGTTGGCATTTCGCAAGCAACTGCGTGGCGCATCTTACGTTCCCGGAATCTGCACCCCTACCACATCCAGCGGGTGCAGTTGCTCAGAGAGCAGGATTTTGGCCCTCGAGTGGAATTCTCAAGATGGTACTTGGCGATGAGATCCAGGGATCCCCGTTTTGTAAACAGCATTTTGTTTACGGACGAGTCCACCTTCAGCCGGGAGGGAATGTGGAACGCCCACAACAGTCATGTGTGGTGTGATGAAAATCCACATGAAACCAGAAGCCGAGCAGCCCAGGAGCGTTTCTCAGTAAATGTGTGGGCCGGCATTCTGGGGGATTGCCTCATTGGCCCTTATTTGTTACCTGAACGGCTGACAGGTGGAAATTACCTGATTTTCCTGGATCAAGTGCTGCCGCAGCTTCTGGATGAGGCGCACGTACCCGAAGGTTCGCGTCGCCAGATGTGGTTCCAGCACGATGGAGCTCCGGCCCATTACACGAACGACGTGCGTCTCCATCTAAACGCAAGGTATGGCCAGCGGTGGATCGGGCGTGGGGGTCCAGTTCACTGGCCTGCCCGATCACCAGACCTCACCTGCTTGGATTTCTTCCTTTGGGGTTACCTGAAGGCCGAGGTATACAATACACCTGTCAGCAGTGCTGAAGAACTTGTGGCGCGCATTGTGGCAGCTGCAGGGCAGATCAGAGATACTCCTGGCATTGTTGGAAACACACACTCCTCAATGCGACGGAGGTGCGAAGCCTGCATCATGGCCCAAGGTCGAAATTTCGAGCATCTTCTGTAGTGTTATTTTTTGTAAATAAATTTCCAGTATCATTGATGTTTTTGGTCTAAATTTATTCAGAAGTGTTGAGCAGAGGTAGAAAATGTGTTTTCATTATTACTAACTGATCGTAGCGCCCCGTTTCCAGTTAGCGTCCGAAATGTCAACGAATTATGTTTTTTGCCCAAAGCGCCCCCTATCGATGTTTCTTTTTGTACCGTTCAACTGAGTTTCAGAGAGCCCCAGCAAACAGAATCATGAAAATGCATGCCATAAGTCAAGAAATCTGTTTGTTTATCTCTTAGGAGCCTTCGAGTTTCGACCACCCTGTACTTTGACATTTTATTCCGGCTCTTACGCTTTTTGCAGGGCTCTACTTTTGGGTTCAAACTTTAAGTTAGAGTATAAACTTTGGCGAGCATGTGTTAAATTATCAAAATAACGGGCTTAAAGTTGTTGTCTAGCTCTCCAAAGTCTGCAGCGCCCCCTATCCATGTTTTAAGAGATACGCTTATCAAATTGGTACTGAAGAAAGTCTAAACAAACAGAATCATTTCGACGCAACAAGCAAGAAAATCTAACCATTTCCCTAGTTTTTATGACGTTTCGAATTTCGGCACCCAAATTTTCGAAAGCGCCTAGCGCCTTACCATCGCGTCAGGGACCCTACATTCCCTATTCAAAAATGTTCGTCTAGGTGTGCTCTATCGATCCTTAAAGTTTGTCACCGACGAGCTGAATCACCCTGTACATTCTGCCTCTATCAAAAAATCGACCATTACGGTACATTATATAGTTTCTGAGTAAGAAAACGTACCAATTGGAAGCCTTTGAGCAAAAATGTATTGTAAAACGAGTCAGAAAATACGCAGTTTGGATTTGAATACACCCTTACTTAAATGATTTTTTTCTTCAGCCGCTATGTATTTTTAATTTGTTTTTGCTGTAAGAATTGGTCCTATCCAAAACTTGTCTATATAGATGTTGTAGACAATATTAAGAAGATATATGATAAATTCATGGGGATTTTATATCTTTTGAATTGACGGAGTTATGGATTTTTTACTTCTTCAAACCCCCTTTTTGTTTTTGTTTTTAAATTTTTTTTTTGCGGTACGAATTGGTCCTATCAAAAACTTGTGAATATAAAAGTTGTAGATAATATTAAGGAGATTTATAATACAATTAATTGGAATTGATATCTTGAGAATTGACGAAGTTATGAATTTTTTTCTCCCAAAAACCCTATTTTTTGCGCCCCTTGAGCCAATTTTTAACTTTATCAAAAATCTGCAATACATAAAATTTTGGCCCTATTTTTAGAAGTAATAAAAACTTTAAACTGATTTGATATGATGTACAAAAATTAAGAAGTTATGGGGCGTTTTCGGTTTTCACAAAACCCCTCCCTATTTCCATCCCCTTGGTCCGATTTTGCCCATTAACGAACTTGACCGAGATTTTATGCCCTTTGATTTTATGTATCAGTTTGGAAGATATTGGTGCAGAATTACGAAAGTTATCGTGTCCAGAAGAAAGGGATATATATATATAAAGTTTTTTACTGAGGGTGGTTTTGGGTTCTAGGGGTCATGATCGGTGTAGATCTGCAAAAATTTTTCAGAAATTCCAACATAGGAACGATCCCAATAGGTAGTATTTCATACGAAATCTACCTAAAACAACATTTCTCACTACTAAAAACATTACGAATAGCATATGCATGAATATGCTTAGCAACAAGCTTTTCAAAATTAAATGCTCCATTTTTTATACACTTATATACCAAACTCTCCTCAAATATTATATCCTTTCTAATTTCTCTTTTAACATTTATAACTTTATCTCTCCATACGGACGCATAAGAATGTTTCCAGAATTTCCATGGTGTGCTACATTTTGTAATTGTTTAATTAAATATAATCTTTAAAATGTGTAGTATATGTGTAGCTATATAATATGAAATTTCAAAACACCAATTTGGAGTCTAACTTATATTCTTTTCAATATTTATCATTTTTTTTCACACATAATTGCCTTTACAGTTGCCTTCCAGAAGTTAGAAAGACTTATTTATTTGACAAAAATTAATAATTTTTTTAGTAGAAAATATTTTTAAGTGTATTAAAAATCAATTGATCCAAATTTAAAACGAATTAGCTGTAAACCAACTTTTTAAAATAAAAGCCGGCTTTTTTTAAGTGGTTAAAAACCGGCAACCCTGCAAATTACTATTACAGTAGAAGATCTTTATAACGCAATTCTCCATATAACGCACAACTTCTCAGATGTAAACAATGAATTTAGCAGTTAAAAAGCACCTGCATTTTCACATCATAAAAAATTGCTATTCTTTAGAGGACTAAATTTGATGCATTAGTTCAACTTTATCTCCTAATTTCAGACCTTTTTACTGAAAAAAAATGCTATTATTAGAATAAACATTTTTGAAAATGTATAAGGGATGATTTGGTCAGTTTTATGTGGATCATGTTTATAAAGTGAATTTAACAATGTCTGACCTATATTATGCAAAAATTTATAATTTGGATAACTCTTGGTAACAAGGGATGCAGTATAAAGATATTCTAATGTATTTTGATATGTTTCAGACATATTTGGCTATGTTTACAAGGTAAATTTAATTATGTGATCCATATAACGCAAAATTCTATATAACGCACAACCTTGTGTTTTTAGGTTTGCGTTATAAAGATCTTCAACCGTATTTTCTTTATATAAAAAAATAACTAAATCAAAATTCAAACAGCTAGGTGTATATAATAATATGAAATAAAATATTATACTGGATTTTATTTAATAAATATCTTATTCACACATTACATAAAGGTGAAGTCAAAGCTGGTGAATGTATTTCATAAGATTAAGCAGTATTTTTTGAAGAAAAATAATCTAACTGGTGAGCACGTGACAGGAGTCAAAATATTGAAGATACTGCAATGTCCTTAAAATCTGCTTGCATACAGTGGAAAAAAAGGAATAAATTACTTGAAATGCATGTGGAATCAAAACTGATGAATATATTTTGCAGAATAAAACTGTATTTCATGAAAAAATAATCCAACTCAAGAGCACGTGGCGAGAACCCCAAATATTGAAAATGCAGCTAAGTCATTGAAATCTGCTTGCATCCGGTAGGAAAAAGAATGAATCAGTTCGTTAGTTTGATGTAATCAAAGTAGAGATGCATATTTCCATGGAAAAAACTGATTTCACTTGGTGATCAATATCAATTTTTTTATTTACCACTTTTACAACTTTAATCGTCACGTGGCGAGTGCTAATTTTCACCTATATCAAAAATGTGCCACCCCCAATATCGATACATACCCGACAGCGTCTAGCAAGTGAATAGCGTACTCTTTCGAAATTTCCAGATGTCTCATCTATGAGATACTAGATGACTCTGATGAGGACCTCATTGCAAGACTTTTAGTTGTTGCTGAAAATGAGCACAAGTCTGTGAAACACTTGGAATATGCGAAAAGGTACGCCAATCACTTGCTAGATGCTGCCAGTGGTCCATTTGAGCACTTACTGTACTTAATTATTAAGTCAATAAAACACTTGTTTTCAATTCATCCACATTTCTTGTTATTTTGTTTTATTATATACACCTAGCTGTAAGAATTTTGATTTGGTTATTTTTTTTATATAAAGAAAGTAATAGTAATTTGAGCAATAATTGTGTTTATGAACATATACAAATGATCCATGAATATATTGTAAAAAAAAAAAAATGTAATAATAGGCTTTGTGATTAATTTTGACTTCTTTCCAATTTTTATTATGAATAGTTGGCTGGTAAATAACTCTGATGTATAGAAAAATATGTTTTATATATACAGTGCATTCCCTCTAATCTGCACAGGCCGGGAACAAGGGATTTGCGGATAATAGAATTTTGCTGATTATAGGTCATTTCTTTGTTTACATTCTAATATTTGGAATTTATCATCAAATACAGTATTCACACTGCAAATAAATAACACAGAAATAAAAGAAAATGCCTTTTTTTAATAAAAAAAAAAAAACTGTATTGAATATTAGAAATACATTTAAATGATATAATACAAAATTATAAAAAACATTTCTACTTATTTTTAAATCTATCAAACATTACAGTGATAGTGGTTGGCTTTATAGTTTTTGCTTTTTGATCCGTTATTTAATCTTGAAGCCTTTTAAGAGTCAGGATTTCTTGATCAGTAACAAAAGTTTGTTTTTCTAAAAAACTAAGATATTTATCCCCCAGAGCTAACACCTCTTCGAAAGCAATTTTAACTTTTATCTAGCTAACAAATATAGCAGTCTAATAGTTATTTATAAAATACATAAAACATTTCCATCTAATGAATGCAAAATCCGTTAAAAATTTCTCAATAAATTCATCAGATCAGACTTTTTTATGGTTAATGTGTACAATATCTTGCTTAAAGAAAGATTTAAACTGTTTGTTTACATCTGAAATATAGTGCGGATTATAGAGTTGAGGAATAGAGGAAATCGACTGTATGACTATAGTTTATAGATTGAAACATTGTAGTCAGCCATTTTAAAAATTGGCCACTAATAAAACTGAGTCTACCGGCCACTAGCTACTAACCCAATTCCCAGTTTTCACTTATAACATTTGAGCAGTTACTGTAATTGTTATGTCAATAAAACATCAATATGTCAATAAATATTCTTGTTTTTCGCCAAAATTTTTCATTTCGGACGCCACATTGTTATACCAAAATTGCTTCTTTATGTGTACTTTACCTTTCTTTACAGTTTGGCATATGAATTCGGGGACACACTGTATATAAAAATGTCTTACTCAGTGATGAATTCAGGGGGCATCTGGGAGATAATTTCGGTGCTCTGTGGTAAAGTTCTGCACGGGCCCGGTCCTCAGTATTGAATTAAGGGGGTGGCCCAGGGAGCAATGAGATGTCACCCCTCCCCAGAAGATTTAAGATTTTGTGTTTTCAATGGTCAAAAAGTACAATTTCTCTGCCCCCCTCCAAGAACTCTATAATGTCTCCCCCGGAGGCACAGAAATAATCCCTCCGGAGAAAAGTGTCTTAATTCAACACTAGGTACCAGGCCTGTACCCAGCGCAGCAAAGTAAAGGCAAATTTTCAAATGGGCATGTAAGGCTGACAAAAAAATTAAGCGGGCCGAGCAGCTCGATATAAAAAAGATCAAACTAAGCCAGGGGTCGATGTAGGTTTTATTCTTGAGGCCTATTTTGTGAAAAGTAAAAGTTATTTTTGTGAATTTTATCATATTTTTGTGAAAAATAACATTTTGTAACAAAAGTTGAAATCCATTTACTCAAATTTGAACCAAGAATTTATTAACAAAAACTTCTTTAAATCCCCTTGCTAAAGTTTTTGTTTTCTGTGACCTGGTTTTATTAACAAATTACACATTTTAAAACAGTTTTTATGAAAATGAATGTTACAAAGGGAGCCTATTTTATTAAAAGGAATTTTATGAAGGGGCCTATTTTATTAAGTTCATTTTTGTGAAGGGGTCCATTTTATTAAATTTATTTTTGTGAAGGAGCCTATTTTATTAAATAGATTTTTGTGAAAGGGCCCTAAATAAGCCCCAAATTTTGCCTGGATCGACCCCTGTAAGCTGATAAAATATGAACAATTTTCAATGGACATGAAGTGGGTGAGAATAAGTAGGTATAAATGTGCTGTACGAGCAGATGCTAGTTTATCAACATCAATACACAAATACTATAACATATCCAACATAGTGATTGGCATTGGACAGCTTCATCGTGTCTCAGCACGGGGTCGGAACCAGGGGTGCCATTTGAGGGGTGCTGGGGGGGGGGGCATGGCCCCCCTCAAGGAATTTGATATTTTATAACATTTATCTGTCATCGCAGGTTAGACTCAAAAGAATTAAAAAAAAATTACTCAAACTTAAAATAGCTTGTCAAATTTTATTACAATAAAAACACGTATAAGTAAAAACTTTAGGTACATAAACTAATAATTATAAAAAAAAATTCTAATTTGCCAATTTATCTATTTTTTCCAAGTCTAATTTGCAAATTTCGCAATTTTTTTCTGCGGTCAATTGACGAATTGATTTTGCGTCGCTCTGCAAAAAAAAAAAAAAAAAAAAAAAAAAAAAAAAAGCAAATAAATAAAAATAGCATGGTCTTCCCTTGAAAATTAAACAAGAGAGAAAAATCATGCGTCAAGCATAGATAATGAAACACTTTCCAACACATCAAGAATGCTTTAGCAAAACTTAGCCTTTCAATAAGGTAAATAATATATCTAATTAAACATTTTAGAAAAGATAAGGACTTTTTCCTAGAAATCCGCACAAACTTTGCAATTATGTAAAATAGCAATGGAAACCGAATCAGGTGAAATTTGCGTGTGAAGTGTTGTGCTATGGTATATAAGAGCATGGCCATTAGCCAAGAGATCATTAAATAATCTGTGTTTTCCGAGAATAGAGCCACAAGAGGAGTGTCTATGTATTATTGCGTACAAGTTTTACGAAAGCAATATTCATCAAGGAGTGACTCCATCGTGAGATATTTATTTTCTGAAAATATCACCAAACGAACTACATACGATCTTCTAGAATGTTACTAGGAGGGACTCTCGGCCAAAAAAGAACTGAGATCGGGTAGGAAGGCAAAAAAAAAAAAATCTCCAAGCCAGAGTTAGAGCAGTTGAAAGGACTGTTTGACGAAAATGACTGAGTATTAATCTATCCCATGCCTTCGAAATACAGTGTTTCAACTAACCACCAACAAAAGACAATCACTAAGAACCTGGACATCAAATATTACCGATAGGGGGAAACGTACTTAAATTCTTTTGTACAGCCCTGTATATGACATACACATTTTAATACACACTACATATTAATGCTGAAATTTAATTCAAGCAATGCTTAAGCTACTTAAATTACGCTTCCATGAGTTAATATCCATAGGCGATTATATATCCAGTTCTTTGCATAGTCCTGTATATGATTTTATTTATATGCAGCAAACTTACCTTAGTATATTATACTAAATGTAGTTGAGCTTGAAAGACAACTTGAAGCTGCATAACTCAAATTAAAAATAATATCTTTAAGCAATTCCTGCTCTTTCTCAATAATGCTTACGAATTTTTCTGTGTGTCTTACGAATTTAAAAATTGCTCTGTATATGTTCTACAGAACTTATGCGCACCATGTAGTATTCAAAAATTTAGTTAACCTAAAAAACCATACCATAAGTGAAAACAGACTTGCAGCAATCATTCAATCATTCCTAATAGCCAAACTTCGCATACAGATTTGTTCCCGAAATCTTTTATGTGTCCCTGTAAATGAATGACAAATGCAATCCCCATCCTATTTTACTGCAAGCATTTTGTTGTTAGCTTCAGTAATGTATATCAGTTTCATCATGTTTGAAATAGTGCAACATAATTGAAATACGCTGTGAACAGTTTTTACCCGTAGACCATCATATAGTCGAACTCTTTTGCATAACCTTGTAAATGAGTGATGAATGGTTCGCACCCCATATTCTACAGAAAGTATGTATTGGCACTAGAGATGAGACGGACTCAACCCGGACCTGACACGGGTTTGATTTTTATACCAGCCTTCGGGCTCGTGCTCATTCTTTCTCAAATTGTCAATTTTATTTATTCTCGTACTCGTATAGAAACAAAAAATAACTTTTTTACTCCTTAAAAATTAATTATCCCATTGCAAGCCTTTTTTGATGCTATTTTGATCAGGAGGAAAGAGAAATAGATTTTCTTTTTCTTTTTTTTTTAGTATTTATCGAACATTATTTTGAAAGAAATCTTGTGATATTTGATGATTTATGTCTGTAGTTTAACGCGAGTAATGACCTGTTGATGTTGGCGGCAATCAGAATATGGCGCCATTAGGATACTGTTTAATTGGAATGTTTATTTATTAGAGATGCAACGAATATTTGGCCCATTCGGCCTGTCTGCCGAATATTCGGCTTCGGCCGAATATCAAGTCCATTATTCGGCCTTGGCCGAATAATACTTTAAATAAATGTTTTTATATTTACACAGTATAACTTTTTAATTTGACAATTTATATTCATCAATGTATAATGAAAATTTTATTTGAAATTAACAAATGCTTTTTTTTCCATTAACTGTCATACCCCGAATGGGTTTTATCTACCCATTTTTATATAAGAGGCTAATTTAGGAATCATGTTAAAAAATAGTAAGCACAAAAAGTATCTGCTTGTAATAAGCTAACATAATCTGTTAAATTTAAAATTAATCTATTCAAAATTGTTTTAATACAGCTGTACAAGCAAATTCAATTTTTTTTTTTATCATATGGGAAGTTTAA
Organism: Maratus speciosus; assembly: GCA_963932465.1. Taxonomy (NCBI): domain Eukaryota; kingdom Metazoa; phylum Arthropoda; class Arachnida; order Araneae; family Salticidae; genus Maratus; species Maratus speciosus. Next base: position 77,231,894 of record OZ010793.1, on the reverse strand, counting down.
CATTTATCCCTTGTTACATAAAAAAATATTTCTTTCAATAATATTTTGAATTATACCTATAAAGAACTCTAGTGCTATCTGCTGACAGCAAAGAAAAAAAATAATGATAATAATAATAAATGATAAAAATGTTTTTGTTAATTGTGAGCTGTATAAAGTCTACAATGATTTCTTTCCACCATTTTAGAGGATATTCCTTTCATCCTTTCTATCAGTGGTTTTTCTTAAGATATTAAGATTTCTTATTTTTTTCATCTGAAAGTTGAAACTTACGTTTCCTAGTACTTTTCAGATTTAGTCATTATTTTAAAATGTAACAACAACACACATAATATCTATTAAAATGTAACTAGACACTACCTGATAAGGAACTTTTGCTAAGATTTTTTTTTTTTTTTTTTTTTTTTTTTGGGGGGGGGGGGGGGGGGTGCTGAATTATATTATTGAGGCAATTTTTAGGCCGAACATAGCCGAATATTTTTTCAGAGTAAAATAATGCTTTAAAAAAATTAAAAATTTGTATATAAATAATTTTTTAAAAGAAAACAATATATTTTAATTGTGAAATATACAAGAATTGTGCATATAGTGCATACTATATTTTGTTTTTAGGCAAAAATAAGTCCATTATTCAGCGGCCGAATATTCGGCTGTAACTTGGCCGAATATTCGGTATTCGGTTATTCGGCCAAACCACTATTCGTTGCATCACTATTATTTATTATTACTTTTTTCAGAGATCTAACGCGAAATAAATATTTTCTTTTACGTCAATCAACATTAGCCTAAGATTTGCAAATTTTTAGTCTCCTATTGTCTGCGATTGTAATCGTTCTTTATATGAAAATAACGTTGCTGATTTTATTCATGCTTCTTCATGAAGTCTGCTCATTCTGTGGCTCTGTTCTTCATATTCGTAAAATCACTTTCATACGTAAGTAGATAAAATTGGCATGTGTTGTTATTCCCGATTGAAAGCAATCAATCAGCGTTTCCTCTTTTTCTATAAAAGCATTGGATCTTTTCGGTAACAGTCTCAAATTTATAATTTAAACTGATTTTCAAAGCCATGATAAATGCGAAAGATGTACACCTTTTATAGGAAACAGAAAACGCTGTTCGATTCTTCGTCATATAAATCATAATTTCTGCAAATTTCATTAATTTATAAATAAAATGCTCTTCGTTATTGTGTCCATCAGAGATTCCTACTTCTTGCAGGAGAAAAATTTAAAAATCTTTTTAGGGAAGTATATTTCTATTTGACACTAAACGTCTCTTTTGATAAGATTTAATGCAAATTTCATAAAATTAACTATGTGCTAGAGATTAACATTTGTTAAAAAATGAGATCTATTACATTTAGAACAGCTTTTAAATATGCATTTTTGTTAAACCTTTTTTTTCCTTGCATACTTTCGGTATCGGAATCGGGCTCTGATGGCACAAACTTTTTCGGATTCGGATTTAAAATTGTTGGCCCCGGGCTCTGAAAAATGAGCTCGAACTCATCTCTAATTAGTACATCTCAGAAATTTTTATCAATTTCATTATGTTTGTAACGGAGTAACATTATTAAAATACGTCACAAATATTCTTTCTTCATAGACTATAATATAACGGAATACTTGTGAGTTCACCTGGACGCAAACTGTAAGTGCTAAACATAACATTACATGTAGTAGTCATCTTTTAGTACACCCCAATAATGTACATAAATGTTATTATGTTTAAATACTGTAATACAACAATATTAAAATATACCGCAAATGATTTTACCCGATACACCATAATCTAACGGAATAATTTTGAGTCCTTCTGTAAATGAACTATGAATGATACCCACTTCATTTTGAATACCGAACATTCCATTGTAAACATTAATAACATATATCAATTACGCGTTAATCCGAGTATATTTACGTGAGTTAGAGCATGACCAGACGGGCAGACAAACCCAATTCACTTTTCAACTGCGTTGGAAAGTGTTAAAAATATTTCTTGAAGAATCCCATGCTTATGAAAATATTAAGAATGGCATGCTATTTCAAACCCTTCTCCTCAAACAAAATCTTGCCTCCTCTCCCCACTCTAAGAAACTTATTAAATGGCTCCCTGTCCTGTCCGTAAAGCCTGCAAAGTCAAAAGAAAAAAAAAATCTCCATTTTAGACAGGTACCCTTCTTAGCAAGTATAATTATATAGTGCTTTCTTTATAGAAACTTATTTTTTTTTTTCCATTTGCGAAACAATTCTTTTTTTGACAGGTTTCGTATTCGCAAGTTTTACAATAAATGTAATATACCTATACTCTTCAGAGGTATACTATAGAAAGGATGTTTTAAATGCCTTTAAGAATACTTGTGAAAAGGGAAACTGTCTATAATAGAATTCTGTCTTAAACGGAAAAAATGTTAGTCACTATCTTGAAATTATACCTGCCAAGATAAAAAATAACCTGCTTAAAACGGAATTCTTAATAGGTTTTCGTTTTGATGGGAGAGAGTACAGGCTCCCCCCCCCCCCCCCCGAACCCCACCCCACCCCACCCTTGGCTATGCCACTGTCCTCAAAGACAGCTTTGCCCCCCCCCCCAAGAAAATTCTGAAATAGCGCCCCTGGTCGGAACTGGATTTAATTGTTCCTAGGGCATGTTGGGAAGCAATTAGTTTTGTAAAAATAGTAATAGTGATAATAAACATCTGTTAACACAATCCTTAGAAATATATTTTAATTAATAATAGAGAAATGCTTTTATGTCTTTTTTTAATGTCAAAGTCTAAGTTGCCAATTAATTTTGCTATTCTGTATAATTTTCTCATAAATATGTAACCAGTATTCATTAAAAGAATCGGTACTACTTAGTTATCCCGTCAACCAATTTCGCCAAATTATACAAATTGACATAGTAATTTTTATTTTAAATAACGAAAGAACGAATAAATTAGTATAACATTAATAAATATACAAATAAAACGTCAAAATAAAAATCACTTGATGACGTAGACACATGTAACTTGCTTACAGTCAAGTGAATGTGACATTTACGATCAACCATTATTGGCATTTAATCTTATAGTTTGGCGATAGATTTTTGTTCGACGGGATAACTAAGTAGTACCAAAGAATCTTAATTGTATGTTAAGAAAATTCTGAATTTTTTGTAGAAATTGAGTCGGGTTGGACTGGACCTGATGTCACTGATTTCTGAATGGGCCAGGCTGGGTTGTGAACTGAAAATTTATAAATGGGCTGGGCCGGCGAGGATGGTTTTCGTTTGGGCCTGGGAATTTCCGCCCGTGCGGACCTCTACTCCATGGTGTCATATCATTCCAGAGCATCGAAAAGTCTCTCTGGAATATATTTCATGATTGTTAATAGGGATGCACCGAATATTCGGTATCTATTCAGTACTCGGCCATGTTACCAAATATTCAGTTTGGCCGAATATCGAAATATTCGGCAGAACCGAATACTTACAAAAAACTTTTAAAACATATTTTTAAAAACCTTACACAATTTCTATGTTTAACAGTCAACTCATAAAGATATTCAGAATAGTTAGACACAAAATCATATTTAAATAAAAGAGAATGTTTTTACATTATTTATTTGCTGTTTGTTAAGTATTATTTAAGAAAATTAACCAACCACGAGGATTTTCATAAGAATTAATTATGTACAAATGCAAGTGTTCAGTAAATAATCTGTTTCTTGCTAAGATTTTAAGAACAACGTTTACAATCTCTGATTGCCCACTCCAGACACTGATCTAGGATGCATTTAAAAACTACTTTGCTTAATCAAAGGGAAAGGGAGCAGAACAGTTATTCTTGCTGAGTTGCCATCCTATAAAATTTGAATAGATTGTATTATTTATTTACTTTTACTTTAGTCTCTTCCTGACAAACAAATAATGTATGATCCTGTACAATTTTTTACCCGACTGCCAAGAAGTGTTATGTGTTTCATGCGTATCTGGGTATGATACCCAAGAAACATCCCAATGGGTGGATGGATTTTAATGAATGAGGTCTCTATCGATTCGTCTTAACCGTCAGATGGTTATAAGCTAGGTTTTTTTTTTATAAATTCAAAATGGTGTCCGTAAAATACAAAATGGCGGTAGACACAAAAACAAAATTACGCACCCTATTGAGTGGCCTATCATAGGATAGGTCTTTCGAAATGAAGACTATGTTTCATTGACTATTTTACAGTCAGAAGCTCTGTTTAAATATTACACAACCTGGAAGTTGTGTAGGTAGGATCTCCAGCTTTATGCAACTCTAACCATCATAGACATCTATAGGCCGCATCAGAACAGTGTTTATAGATAGGGACGAACAATTAAACACAATTTAAAAGTCACCAATACAAGTAAATAAAAAAAATACACAAGCAATATAAAAAATAGTTTAACATTGATGAGAAATAACTAATTAGTTTGCTTTTTACACAGTCGGGTTTTTTAATTTTTTTAATTCACAATTTCTCTTTCATTTTAAAATGTTTGTTTTAGAATTTAAGAAAATTTTATTCATTTGTTTTAATTATCAGAAGAAGCCATGAAATTTAAAATTTTATTAATTAAAAGAATTAACTACCCTCTTCTTAAATAACTAAAAACAGATTTTTTTCAGCATAAAGTTTACTTGAAAAAAAGCTCTTGTTTATTAGAATAAAAGTTTCTGTTTTAAGTATTATGTAAAATTGTTTTAAAATTTGACATTTTAACGCCTCTAAACTTTGAAATATAAAAGTATTCGACAAGTCAAATATTTGGTATTTGGCCTAGCATTTACTATTTGGTCAGCCAAATATTCAGTATTCGGTTCGCCTGTTGACCAAATATTCAGTATTCGACCAAAATTACTATTCGGTGCATCCCTAATTGTTAATGATCAAAAAGTGCAGCCTGACCCCTTCCGAGAGAAAAAAACTCAATTCAATATTGGTCTTGTTTCATTAATTAAATACTTAAATTAATATGAAAATTTTCGGTTAGCCGAGTGCCAGTGTTATACATACATATCTATGTATGTATACATGTAGGTATATATACATGTGTGTATTACAATGTATGTATATATATAACACTGGTGCACGGCTAACCGAAAAGTACCAAATTTTCATACCTGGGTTATTCTCTGCAATAGTGCAAAAAGTGCTTCCCAGCCATATAAATGCTCTTAATTTTATTACATTTTTATTTATTTTTATTTTTATTAGAAGATCTAAACATAGTTTATTAGGGGCAGAAAGTAAAATTTAAAAATAAATAAATTTAGTATTTAAAAATATAATATATATCATGCAAACATCATTCCCTCACCTTTCCCCCACCTGTACTACCATATTTTATTGCCTATTTCTTTCCATCCAGAAATAAAAATAATTAAAAATACCCTAAGCAAAATAAAGTTCTTATTTGATACATTACAAAAAATAATAAAAATATTAATTTTTACTATTATTATATAGTCTACTCAATCAATTATATGTTTCCCCCACGTTAGACCATCATTCCCTCACACATTGCTATTATCTCAAATATCTACCACTAATGAGCAGTAGCAGTCTAGCATCCTTCACAGAGAAGAAGCTATTTTGAGCACTTGTCAGTCCAGCAACATAAATTGGTGGTGTAAGATTTTGTTAATTTTACAGAATTTTTTTTTAGTCAGTATATCCGGAAGCGTTTTTATTAGCAGTCATTCCCTCACACAGAATATTAATTTTTTTGTAAATATCAAAAATTTTAATTTTATCATACATTATATATTAAGTGTTTCTCTTAAAGGAAACAGTTTGGATTTCTTCATAATTTTGCATTTTCCCCCTACAACTAGTAAAAATGTCTTATTTCATCATTCCCTCACTTGTCATTCCCTCACATTTTTTATTTTATTTTTTCCACAAATTTTTATTTTATTTTTTTTGTTAAGTCAAATTTTTAAAACAATTTCTGTTGCTATTAAAATTTTCAATAATTGACTGATTTCTTACCATTTATCTAATTTTTATGAAAATTTACATATGCATCATTCAAGTCAGACTGCTGGCCAAATTTGCAAGTATTGTAGAGAACAACCCACCTACAATATAATAGTTCATAATAATTTGCTAAATTTTGATCTGATCAAAGTAAATGAACAACTGAACGTGCTAACATGTATCATATTTATAACCACAATGCGATATGGTAATAACAATCGATGGAATAAAATATGGTACTTTTTGGTTAGCCGGGCGGCAGTATTATATATTTACATATATACATACATATGTATGTGTGTATATATACAATATATATCATCATCATCATCATCAACCGTTTTCAATCCACTGCTGGATGTAGGTCTCCCCCAGATTTTTCCAATGTTTCTTGTCTAGTGCTTTAATATATAAATATATATGTATGTAGGGGAAGACGGGGTACAATGAAACACGGGGTACAATGAAACATTACTTGTAAAATCAGTCAAATTTGTCATAGAGAGTTGCAGTTTATATATATGTTATACAACTATATGTTCCAATTACTGATGTGATTTGGATACATTCACACTTCTACAACAGTAGCAATAGAAGATTATTGCTTTTACGCCATTGAAAGTAACTTTCTTTACTAAAAGTAATTTTGTTTATTTTTCCTTGTTGTTATATGTAATAATTATTTTTTCTATACATTGTTTTCTTTGGGTTGTTGTCTTCATACCTCCAAAACCAAACTAAAAAAAATAAATATTAGAAGTTTGAAAATAAATTTTTATTTAGTAACCTCAGTGCGGGGTACAATGAAACACTTGCAGACGGGGTACAATGAAACATGTTTTATTATAGTAATAAAAGTAGTAAATAGAATATATTAGAAGTAAGAGTAGGAAAACAGAAAAAAAAAAGAGTTTTGTTCTAACCAGGTCAGTAAAAAATGCTCTTGTTAAGCAATTAAAAAACAGAAAGAGAAAAAAAAGCTGAGAAGGGATTGTTTTGTAAACAAACTCTGCCTGCTACAGACTCTGATGATGATCCAGATTTTTTTTCCAGGCCCAGCTGGTCATCGAGGTACTAAGAATGAGATATTCACACACAACATGTATGGCACAAGCAGTATCCGTATAAATGAAAACATAAGGAAATATATATTGTTGGAGAAATCATACATTTAAAGGAAGTCAAATGTGAAATACTTGATATAAAGACTCCAACCTAGGTTTTTTTTTTTTTTTTAGAAACTTTTATTTAAAAAAAAACTCATTCTGTTGAAACTACCATCCCATATTCCTTCAGGATCAACTGAAATATAAACAGAAATGCTAATTTTTGAAACTGACTTGCGGCAATTTAATGTAAAATGAAAGGCATTTCTTAAACTAATAGAATTTTCTTATTTTTCATCTTAGACTATACTATTTTTATCAATTTCCTTATTAATCAAGTTTTGTTTTTGTATTTATCTCATTTTTCATAAAATAAACTATACTGGGTGAAAATTGCTTCTATCATTTGGAGTGTTTCATTGTACCCCAGTATGTGTTTCATTGTACCCCGGCATACGGGGTACAATGAAACACTGTAAGACATTTATTTTTTGTTATTTTTCAAGCATAAAGATATTGTTTAGAACCTAATAAAAATTTATTTAGATGGGGAAAATACAAGATTAAAAATATGCATTAATTATATTTTTGTGCATGCAAAATTGTGGATAGGAAAAAAAAATTAGTAAATTTTGTTTCATTGTACCCCGTCTTCCCCTATATATATAACACTGGCGCCTGGCTAACCGAAAAGTACCTAAAATATTTTTTAAACTTTAAATTGACATTTAACGTATTGGGTGCTTTTATTCGTACAACATGATTGGACAACCAAACATGAATTACTCTACTCATTAAAATTATAATAAGTGGCAATGTGATCTGATTCTAAGGTGAATTTTAAGCTATGTCATTGAAACACTCATATAATGATGTGAAAGGTACATTTTTCATTTTCCCTATATCATTTTAAAAATCTAGTATTTTAGTTAAAGGGATTGAGCCAATTAAAAAAAAAAAAAAAAAATTCCTTGACATAACTGGGTTATCTTAAGATATGTCAAATGTATTTGAGAAAATAGTCATTTTGATCAAGTGGAAAAATATTGCTAACTTCTAAATCTGCTGTCTTTGTCTAAATGGTTGGTTATAGTGACCAAGTGGAAGACCAATTACATTGTCTATTGGGATTTTAAGGATAGTACATGTAACGTAATTTTGGAAATGATTTATAAGACAAAATCTACGACAGATTATTTAACTAGAAGTTATACTATAAAGAATATAAATTAATTTTTTTTTAAATTTTATTACCTAGAAGTTGGTAAAAGAACACGGGATATCTTATTCATTCAACAGGATCAATAAAAAATGGTAGTTCTTTGACGATAAGATACAAAAAAGCATGATCAATAGAAACTAAAAAGCTATAGAGCTAAGGTTTTTCGAGTTGAGATGTGCATGTCCTCAGTTTTCTGAATCCTTATTTTCTGAAACAACTACACGTTGTTTTAAATATGTTGATGAAGAAAGAATACAATGGACTAACTTTTAAGAATGTCTTTATAAATACGGAATAAAAATGGCTACAAGATTTTGCATTTTTAAAATCATATTTAACTTTTGTAATTGGCAACGCTAAACTTGTAAATAAACAATAATGGCTGGAAGTTTGAAAGATTTGAGGCGGATTTTACGACAATTTAAAGCTATCAGCGACAGTACGAGAATTCCGGGTGAATTTCAGGTAAAAAGTGTAGGATTTTCTGTTTGGTGTAATTGTCTTAACTATACATTTCATTTTATTACTCCTTGCACGTGATTAGATAGTTTAAACAGCATTCTGTATCGGTGTAAGCAGTTCCTTTTCCTGTTTATCTTTGGCTTGTGAATTATGAGATTGCTTTAGACCATAAATTGAACTTTTTAGTTAGTATCCAGCGGCCATTAGCACAGCCGCAGCAAGTGTCGTAAGCAAGCGGTGCGCCGGCACTAGGCGCCAAGCCAGATAGTTACTTGTTTTATTGTCGTCAGTTATCACTACTGATAAAGGAATAATAAATAGAAAACGAAACAAAGTTTTTCGGTACTTGTTAGTTATCCCGTCGACCAATTTCGCCAAATTATGCAAATTGCCATAATTTTTATTTCAAATAACGAAACAACGAGTAAATTAGTATAACATTAATAAAAATACAAATAAAACGTCGAAATAAAAATCACTTAATGACGTAAACAGGTGTAAGTCAAGTGAATGTGACATTTACGATCAACCATCATTGGCATTTAATCCTACAAGACAGTAATTTGGCCGACGGGGTATGGTTGTGCGTTATATGGATCACATTTCACACATACAGTAGAACCTCGATTAATCGAGGTTTCTGTTAACCAAGCCTATAACGAAGTCTGATTTTTTTTTTTTTTTTTGAATGGGCATTGAAAATTGAAAAAGACCACACTTTTTAGTTCATTGTCCGTGCTACAGGCTCTTCTGCCCCCAAAAGCACTCGACGTCCATGAAACATTGCACCCTGAGAAGTCAATAGCAAACAATGCTTTGTTTCCAGTGGCCATGTGGCCCTATTGAACACCAGGTGCAATGTGTTATCGAAAATTTACATCCCCCACTTGACTGGTGACTGTAGGGGGTGGGGGGTGGAGGCTCTCACAATAGACTTTTGGGTTTCATGAGATTCTTCTCATTTGGGTTTCATGACACACGTCTTTTTTCTCTTTCTTTCGCGAACCCCCTGTTAATGTAAATAATGTTAATTTAACAAATTAATGTAATTACATTTTTTTTTAAATATTTTTATGAGATTTATTTTATTTTTGAAAATGCATCTTTCAATATTTAACTTAAAAATTTTCAATTTACTTTTTAAAATTAACTACTAGTAGTTTATTTCCTTTTTAAATTTGTTGATCTGTGAGACATAACTTTATATACGTTTATTTTTATCATTTGAAAAGTGTTCTATTGTTTTTTTTTATTCTAACAGATGTTAAATTCTCTAGCATGGCAAGTTTTTATACACAATTTCTATTAACCGAGATTTCCGATATCCGAGGTACTAGCGGTCTCAATTAGCTCGGATAATCGAGGTTGCACTATAATTAAATTTACCTTGAAAACATGGCCAAATATGTCTGAAACATATCAAAATGCATTTTAGAGTATCTTTATACTGCATTCCTTGTATCCAGACTATAAATTTTTGCATTATATAGATCATTCCACATTGTTAAATTTACTTTATACACATGGTCCAACTATACCTGGACCAAATCATTCATTTATCTCATTTTCAAAAATGTTTATTGTAATAATAGAAATTTTTTCATTAAAAAGTTCTGAAGTAAGGAGATAAAGTTGAAGTAATGTATCAAATTTAGTTTTCTAGCTAGTAGCAATTTTTTACAATGTGGGAATTCAGGTGCTTCTTAACTTTAAAATTCATTGTTTACGTCTGAGAAGTTGTGCATTATAGGGAGAATTGCGTTGTAAAGATCTTCAACTGTATATTGTAACTCCTAAATATTGCAAAATTCCACTTTTCTACTCCATCAGATAGAATAAAAAGTGTAAATTCAAATAATGTTTGTTTTAAAACTGTAATTTAAGCTGTGATTTTTATTGATTTTTAAAAATAACTTCCAAACATTAATCTTTTAATTGGTTGGCTTGTGAAATATGTAAATTTAGACTAGCATTTTCGTTAATTCTGATAATAACCAAAACTAGAGACTTAGTTTTGTCATCAAATAGGGCATTTCTTTTTTTTTCACTACCCATGTCATTTTAGAATTTAGATTCTTTCTCTGTAGAATAGTAATCTCTTCAAAGTCATAAACTAGTTTATTGTGTTCAAATGGCACTTTCTTTTCTCTATAATGCATCCACATGTGAATCATTGCTCATATAAAAACGTATGTGTATTTGAACTACAGTAGAATCTCTTTTATCCGAAACTCTCGGTTAACCAAAATCCATTTTTAAAGCATTTTTATTATTATTATTTTTTTTTTTTGCTATCACATTCCTTGTGCGCAAAATCCATTTTGAAAGATTTTTTTTTTACTATCACATTCCTTCTGTCAAGCAGTCCTTTCCGAACTACAAGTACATATAAATATTTTCGATCCCCTTTCTAAGAGTTCCTTTGAATTTAACTTGAACTGCCGTAAGCTGCAGAGTTCCCAATAGCAGAAAATTCTCCAAGTGTCTGCGACAGATCTTTCAGGGACTGAAAGTAATCTGCAGGTAAAATGTTACAAATGAACCTTTAATTAATTAATCATTTACTTTTAATGTTTTTAAGCATTTTACTCATTTTTATTAATAATAATCTTAAGTTTTAGTAATAAATAATAAAGAACTAAACATAATATAAAGTTGGAAAAAAATCCAATGGAAAAAAAAATCTGCAAAAGGCAAAAGAAAATCTGCGACGTATGTCACCCGTCAGGAACTTTCTGCTACCGATGCGGAGTTGAATGAAGAAAGTGTACAAATTAGCAATTCTGAAGCTTTTGTATGTTTTGCATGGCTGGAGCAGCAAAAAGATTGTGATACTGGGGAACTAATAGTAATAAAAACTCCGTGATAGAGCTTCAAAGCAAAGGCAATCGAAACTGCGACAAACAAAACATTTTTTCAAACCCTTGTCATATGCATAAAAGGTAGTTAATTTCAAAATTAAAATTCAGGTAATTTATTCTTGTTTCTATTTTGCTATTCTCGGTTATCTGAAAATTTTGATTTTCCGAAAGATGGTCGGTCCCAATTGCTTTGGATAATCGAGGTTCTACTGTATATACTTTGTTCACTTGACTTCAGGTTATTAATTTATTAAATGTAGTTTGTTTCCCTTTTAGGTTATAGCAATTTATTGCTACTCAGCTGATTCAAATTTTCTAAAATCTTTAACACCACCTATTGATGAAGGAGGGAAAGAAGCAATTTATTTGCACGATGTTCTTCTCTCAGATGGATCTGAGAAACTGAAGTGTTTTATAGCTTTTCCTCTGAATCATCTGGTTCAAAAAAATGTGGTAAAGTATAAAAAAAAATCAATTTTAATATTTCTTGAAATAAAAATTATTGTTTTGAACTTTATTTCTTCTAATTTTTCGTGACATAATTGCATAAAATTTTTGAAGAGAAATAAACAGATTTCCATACTTGATGAAATAAACATTTTATGCATTTGTTACTTAAACAGAAAATTTCTATTGCTGTTCTATTCTAATATTAAAATATCTCATAATTAAAATTATAAATGCATAAGTCTACATTTTGTATTTATTCATGCACACTTAGATACTACACATTATATAATTATAATGATAATAGATATAAATGGAATTTATTTATACTATATTTTTATTTATTTTTTATTCAATATTATAAATTTAAGTATAATTTCACATTCAGCTAAATTTTCTAGATACTGAATTTTATATTTGTAACACTGGTATTGTATTACAGAAATTTTTGACTTATTTAATCACTGATTTTCAGTGATTAAATAAGGTGAAAATTACAATTTTGAAAAATTTGTGCTGAAGAATTAAAAGAAGTGTAAAAGATGCTCATCATAAAGTAGTTAAATAATAAAGATAAAAAATCAAAATGTGATTTAATTTTGTATATTTGAATCAACCATTAATTGAATGATATTTTTATTTTCAAACTTGGTTAACCTTTACACGGTGGCTTTGGCAGCATCTGTCCAGTTTTCCAAGTAGTGTGAAGAACCATGTTAATAAATTATTATTAAGATTTTCAGTAGGTACTACTTGATTATCCCGTCAACCAAAAAACCATTACCAAACTATAAGATTAAATGCCACTAATGGATGATCGTAAATGTCACATTCACTTGACATTACAGGGCTTGAAATTCAATTTTTCCTAGGAGGGGAGTCTCCTTCCCAGCATTTGTAAATGGAGGGGGGTTGAGCTGCTTGGGAGGGAGAAAAAAATGTTTAAAACCCAGTGTTATTTTACATGTTATTTAATGAATTAAATTAATACAGACATGACAAAGTATCACTGAATCAATTTAAATCAACAATTCAGAATAATTATGCAAAATGTTATTTTATTTAAAAAGGAAGAAAGTCAAGATTTTATTCAGTCTTTTCAACTTTCAACCAAATGACATGCGTCGATAACAATGGGGGTTGTTAAAATACATTTCTGAATTTAGATTTTTATCGATTTTGGATCCTGAATCCTCTGTTACAAGGTTAAACTTGTTATTGTAACATACAGCACCACAACATTTATAACTTTGGAAATTACCGGAAATGTATAGTTATGCTCTCTTAAAACATTTCCAAAAAACTTTGCAATATCTGACGTGTCTTCATTTTTAAATATTAGCACGAACATATTCGGAGATACCATCGTAAATATCTATTTCTGAATGAAATTGTTTTACAGTATGGAACCATTTATCCGGAAACCAGTTAACCGGAAAAACAGTTATCCGGAATGATATTTCTGATAGACTGATTTCAGAATCTTTGCAGAAGAAGGTGTCATACATTGCCAGTTTGACATAGGCTTTGCTTGAAACAATTGTACAATTTGATGACAACATCTAGTATTTTTCGTCATCACATTTAGTTGTATTTTAGATGTTATAATTTTTATGCAGAGGAAACAGAAGAATTTTTGTTCCTAAGGGATTACCATAAATTTCCTTCTTTTAAACTCTGGCTAACTTTTGATCTTTCTTGCATTGATTTTTAATCCAACTAATCTAATAATTTAAAATGAGAAATAATGCCACAACCACGCATATTCCATAAAATTTATCAAATGGATGCTGCTTTAATACACAACCAGTTAACCGGAAAAACCAGTTATCCGGAATACATCTGACCCCAAGCATTCCGGATAAATGGTTCTGTACTGTATTATATTTTTAATGGAATTATAGTCAAAACCTAACTCCCTGATATTTTCTTTGATTGAACAAGCTACTATGCATTGAAATTTTAAACAAGTCTAAAATTTGAAATGGAAACTGTTGATTCATTTCTTCTATTACAAAAGAAATCTAGGTTTACTAACTTTAAATTGTCAAGTCCTAATTTCAGTGAATTAAAGGGGGGGGGGGGGAGGAATCCTCTCTCGGCGCTAATTATTTTTGTTGCAGGTCAAGTAAACTTCGTTTTTGGTTTGGGTCGATTTCAGGCTCACTGTAGATTACTATGCAAGTTGGATTTGGGTTAAACCGAATTTTTCAAAAGTTAGTTGAGTATATTATTTCAGATTAAAAACTATAGCTATAATAATAAACATAGATATTTATATTTGTGCTTTTTCTAAAGACCGCTGCATTTTTTCCGCGACTCCTTGACGAAATTTGCGCCTTTTCGCGATCCTTTAAAGAAATTTGCATTTTTTTAGCAGCTTTTAGACAGAATTCACGTTTTTCCTGCGAATTTTTGACGAAATTCGCGTTTTTACGCGATTTTTTAATGAAATTCGCGTTTTTTCCGGGATTATTTGACGTAATTTGCATTTTTTCGCGATCCTTTGACGAAATCCGCATTTTTTTGTCACGATATTTAGTCGAAATTCGCGTTTTTTCCATGATCATTTGAAGAAATTTGCGTTTTTTCACGATATTTTGATGAAATTCGCATTTCTTTTCGCGATCCTTTGACGAAATTCGCATTTTTTTTTTGTGATACTTCGACAAGATTCGCGTTTTTCTTGCGATCCCTTGGTGGAAAGTGCGTTCTTTTCACTATCCTCTGACGAAATCTGCGTTTTTTCCGTGATCTTTTGACGAAACTTGCGTTTTTTTTTCGCTACCCTTTAACGAAATTTGCGTTTTTCCACGATTCTTTGATGAAATTTGAGTTTTTTACCGCGATCCTTTGACGAAAGTCGTGGTTTTTTTTGGGGATTCCTTGCCGAAAGTCTCGTTTTCCGCGATTCTATGCCGAAAGTCATGTTTTTTCCGCGATCCTTTGCCGAAAGTCGCGTTATTTCCGCGATAATTTGACGAAATTTGCATTTTATTTGCGAACCTTTGAGGAAATTAGCGTTTTTTTTCTGCGTCCCTTCGTGACAAAATTGATTTTTTCGGTGACCATTTGTCGAAATTTCATGATTTTTTCAATTATATTTTTTATGTCCGAATTTTCGGACTGACGACCGATTTTTGATAAATTTCGGAACGCCTTAAATTTTCGGAACATTTGGAACAGAATCACCTCTGAATTTGCCAATCGGTCTCGGAAAATAACACGAAACTTGACAATCGATCTCTGGAAAAAAATCGTGAAATTTGTCTATTAATCACGAAAAAACCCACACAAAATGTATCAATCGGTCGCGGGAAAAAATCACAAAATTTGCAAGGCATTCGTGGGTGTTGATCGTAGTTTCAAAATGCAAAATTTTTCGGAAAAGGATGAATTTTTTTGGGCGGGAGTCTCCCGTCCACGATATTCTTTTGGGCAGGATTTCAAAGTTTTGGGCGCGAATCCCGCCATCCCGCCCTGAAATTCAAGCCCTGCATTATACATGTTACACATGCTTGTTACGTCATCGAAGGATTTTTAATTCGACATTTTATTTCCATTTCTGTTACTGTTGTTATTTTTTTTTGTGTCTAATTTATTTGTTCTTTCGTTATTTAAAATAAAAATTATGTCAATAAACGATTATCTTATGATATTAAAAGAGAAAAATATTAGTTTGAACTGACTTCACAAATATTTATCCATCAGTCAAAAGTGATAACTAAGATAAACTATTTAGGAACTATAGTGTAAAACCTATAAAAAGAATGACATCATGTTTGATTTTAAATAAAACGCTAATGCATGATGTATGTATTCCATTTTTAATTATTTTGTGGATGTGAGATTTGTGTTCTAGTGAAGATATTGTGATAATTTTTATTTCTATGCTTTATCTCACATTTTGCGAAAATATGATAAAGATCTGGGATCTTCCTTCTGCAGAAATTGACGCAGTACATTATTTTCAAAGGTATGAGGATTCTGCCATACAAAAAAAAAAAAATAATAATAATAAATGTATAAATTAGGGATTACCGAAGCAGCAATTTTGCTGAATACTGAAGCTTCGGTCGATGTGTATACCGAAGCTTTGGTATTCGGCAACCGAATACTTGAAACTTCTTAATATGCATTTTTTCATATATTAGCTCTTTTAATAAGCTTTAATTGAAATTAAATTCTCAATAATTTAATTTTCAGTTACATTTTTATTCTTAAATCTAATTACACAAAAAAATTTAATGACTTCTTTTCACTCACAAATTCATTAACCCATCACTTATTTTTTATTATTTTATCTCTAGTCAATACCCAAAAATAACCTATGAAAGTATTAAACTATACAGGGTATTATTGGATATAAGGATTGTCAGAAAAACAAAAGTTCATTCAAATACAAAGAAACAATGTTGTCATTAAGCTGATTTACTGACTGTCTAAGTCTAATTATAAACATATTGAATAAGAATGTTCTCAAAATACAAAAGGTATCATATCAATTTGTACATTTAACTATTTTCTGTCAAATTATTGATAGAATATTTATATTTTGATTAATATTTTAACATTGTGGTGATGAAGAAAAGAAATTTGAGCGATTTTGATATAATGGTTATAAAAGCTATAGGATAGGCATAGGGGTATGCTTACTTGATGTGTGTATTTTCTTTAATATGCACCTTAGATATACAGACATGAACTCTGATATACTTATTTAATGTGTATGTTAAAAAAAATACCCTTAAATAAATTTAAATAAATAAAAAAAAAAACTAATGTAGAAGTAAATAAAATTAAATGATAATGGAAAGATGTGCATCTTCCTTACTTTTTTTTTCTCTGTTGTAGACAGTTGTTTTGATTTCACACCCATGTAGGCTATTTTAGGAAAGAAAAAGTTTTTTTTAAATTAAAAATGGCCTTTGACTTGTTTTTTGTAGTGCAGCTGAACTCTGAACTCATGCACATAATATTGAAACTCATTGTTTAGCCTATTCTTCTGCTAAGTAAAAGAGAATTCTTCTACTTCTGAGAAAATACTTATCTGCAATTATTCGGCCGAATACTCAAAAGTATTCGGCCGAAGCCGAATATTCGGTTTATATGCCGAACCACTGAATACCGAATCAACTATTCGGTCAATCCCTAGTATAAATGAGCAGGATATGAAACTTTATTTGCAAACCGAAAAAACGATGGCTCTGTAATATTAACATTTTATTCACAAATGTAATATCTGTTTGTTTTCGGTTTAATTTAATAATTCAGCATTTAAATATGTAAACTATTCTTTTGTCTAAAATCATCTGAATAAATCAGATTTTATATTTGGTATGTCGCTACATCATCTTTAAAATAACCTTATTATTTAAGGATTTTTTTCATTTAAATTCATTATTTTCTTAACTTAAAATTTTAGAATGGCAACATCATTTCATTTGTATAATTTGGCGATTTGTATAGTTTGGCAAAATTGGTTGATGGAATAATGAAGTAGTATCAGCTTTTCTGTTCTACTTTCGATACACATAACTTTACATATAAACATTTTAGTAATATGTGTATAATATTGGTCATTTTACTGGCAGTAGCTGTTATTTGAAATTCAACTGACGAAAAGAAGCTTTTTAAAATATCATATATTCATATAAAAAGGCAAAACAGTTAAAATGTTGAATTATTTTTAGATATTTTCATCCAATGTTGTGTATCACCACTGAAAAGTAATTTTTGAATTTGTTAATTCATGCAAAATAATTACTTTATTAAGAATAGTTTATAAGTAATAAGCTGTGTCACTCTGGGATACTATCGTCTTACATGATAATACAAAATTTATTTATTGCAAAAAAAGAAAAAATGATATATAAAATTATTCGCAAATTCAACTTTTTTCTGTTGTAGTGAAATTGTGGTGTGTGCCTTAGGCTTGTCACCAATGAGCTAGAATAATCAAATTACACAAGCCTCTCATTATATCGTGCCTGCCAGGAGATAAGAAAAAAGTGTGGTATATCTGAATGCGGCACGTAATTGAGGGTATCAAAAATGGAAAAGAATAACAGATTACATTTCTCAAAAAATGTTGTCACCATATTACAGCCGGACCTCTATTTAACAAAGTAGCTAAATCCCGAAAATCTGTTAAATAGAGAGTCACTTTTTAAAATATTTTAAACTACATAAAATGTAATTTAAGTCCAAAAACACTAAATATAATTTAAAAAAGTAATTAGTCACACTTTTTTTATAAATTATATCTATTTGTTTTATTTATTTTACCCATCAAAAAGAAAACTGCAAGGAAAATAAGAATGAAACAAAACATTGTCTGGAAATACATTGTATTTTCAGTTAAAAAAAATAATTTTACATTAAAATCACGATTTTTTATTATGGTTGATAAGCTGTTTGGAGGAATACCAAAATTTAAAGCAGTATTCTTTTTCTTTACGCCTTTATCCACCTCATCAAGAATATTTTTTTTTCTTTGATGCTCAAGCACTTTCGCTTTGACATTTTTGAGCTACAAGAACTGAAATTATCAACATGATTGATCATGATCAACAATCTAGAAAACAGGAAACTATAGTTTAAAGACATGGGGCAGCTCCATTGTGGGTTAAAAGAGAATATTGAAAGTTTGCACTTTTTGGATGGAAAGCAAAGAATCACAGCAATTTTACTGCTCTCGGTGAGTTAGGTGCCTGGTAAGACCTGTTCATGGTCATTGATCATCATAAAATGTGTTCAGAGAAAGAATAAGGTTGAAATGTCCAGTAATATTTTAAGAAATAGAGAGAAGAAAAAATTAGATCCCAAGGAAAAGTTCGTTAAATAGAGAATGCACTTCGCTATTTGGAGGTTATTTTATGAAGAAATTTTCGAAATGTTCTTGGTTCCAAGTAAAAGTTTGCAAAATAGAGAAATTCGCAAAATAGAGATTCGTTAAATAGAGGTCCGACTGTACTATTTTCTCAATAATAATAATGAAAGATTATACTTACTGTAAATAACACAGATATAAAGTTGCTTAAAAAAAGTTAAAAAAAAGTGTTATAACAAGGAGTTACTTTATAATAAATTTCAAAATTTTTATTTATTTGTATGCACAGTCAGTACCGAATATATGGTCACCCATTTATAAGGTCACCATAGGTTTCATAAGTGTGGACTGACTGAGTAGACCAGGGTCGGCGAATCTTTTTACAACCGCGTGCCAGATTTTTTCAAAAAAGAATTTACGAGATCATGACGTATCGACAACCAAAAAATGGATCATAATTATTGAATAAAAATTTTTGTTTATCAGGATTAAAAAGTATGGGAGTATTATATAGTGAAATATGGGAGTAGTAACATATTTTCGAATTTAGTAAAATAGTAAACGCGTTTTCTGTTAGTGCATCTTGAATTCCAAATGATTAATATGAGGTTCATACCTAGTTACTTTTTACGGAATTAAAGTTGAAATCGAGTTATTTTGCAAGTGGTTTACATTTAAGATTGTCATATCATTCATTTCCGAAAATAATGACTAGCAGGAATAGATACAGGGGACAATCATTAAAACTACAAATTACATACCAGGTTGTTATAATTCCATCATTTGCATTTTTACTTATAATACCTGATATTCTCCGAATGTTCTCTTAATTTGATAAATTATTGAGTCCATATTCAAGAAATTTGGGATTCAATGAGTTCCTTTCCAATTTTTTTCAATTTCTGGGAATTAAATGAATATTCAGAAAAGCTCAGTTTGTAGACATTTATGTGTTTTAAAAAAAATTATATTTGATTTTAAATTCTGAATCAACAGCATGCCAAAAATATTCCATCGCGTGCCAATTATGGCACACATGCCATAGGTTCGCCATCCCTGGAGTAGGCATTATATGTTAAAGTACACTACCTATATGGTCAGGTTTTAATGGCTACTAATGGATATATGGTCATCTTGCGTCTCCTTTTTTATTAAGAAATGTCCTATCCTTCTATGCTTTTTCCTTCCCATGAGGGATTTCCAGAAGGATTTTTATTAAGAATAGTGTCAGACATTGTGCAGTTTTTAATTTTTATGAATGTGGACAATTCTTTCGGGATTTGTCAATAAAACTGTTACTTCTAAGTACAAAGAACATAGAGGGTAGGAGCAAAAGCAAAGACAGACTGGACATTTTATTAGTAGCAATTATGAATGGCTGCAAGAAACTGGCTACATTAGTTATTGGTGAAATTGTCAAGCATCTTTTAAAATGCTGCAAATCTTTGCGTGTATCTTACGATGTAGACCAAAAAACCTGTGCGGCAACAAGCAGTTGGGAAAAAGAAATTTGGCTTTTGTATAGAACTTGGACAAACAAAAAAATAAAAATGGTATCATTGCAAACAACTGTACTGCCCATTGCATAATTCCCAATTTAAATTTGATTCAACTTCTTTCCTTGGCTAGAAGCTGCACTGGTGTTGTATTACCCTTAGATACAGGGATTATTAAAAATTTCAAGATAAGTTATCGAAAGCTGCTATTCAAAGATTTCATAGCTGCATTTGATCAAAAAAGTTTCATGTATCTGTGTTAAATATTATGTATTACATAGACAAGAGTTGGAATATGGTATCAAAGAAGACCATTAAAAATTGTTTTAGACATGCTCGGCTGGCAGAATGTGAAGAATTATTGTTCGAAGATGACAAAATATAAACAGTGAAGGAAGTGATGATAATGACGGTGAATCTGAAACTGAACCAACAATGCGAGCAAAAGCACTAAATATTCTCAAAAGTTTTTTTGTTGATTCTGGAACAACAAAAGAACATTTTAAAACTGTTTGTGAATTAGAAACAAGAAGTTTTAACAACTCATTAAAAAAACAGACAATCCTGCATAAAAGATTATTTTAAATGAAGAAATCAGTTGTAATTACTATACTATATTATTGATTAATTTGAAAATTTAAGTGTAAAGAAATTCTTGTTTATAGCTTTTTTTTTTTTTATAAATTATAGTTTCATAGCTTGTTTGTACATTATTTTACTAATATAACTAACATATTATTTTAATTGTATTGTCTCAATTAGGATTCCTGCTTATACACCGCATATAAGGGCACCCCGTTTATAAGGTCATATACAGTCGGACCTCTATTTAACGAAGTCGCTAAATCCCGAAAAAAAGTTTGTTATGTGGAAAATTCGTTAAATAGAGATGAACCTTTTTAAATACTTTAAATTACACAAAACAGATTTTTAATTCATAAACACTAAACATTATTAAAAATCTTAACTAATCACACCTTTTTTTGTAAATCATATTTATTTTTTTTTATCACTATTCATTTTACCCATCAAAAACAATCTGTAAGGACAAGAATTTGAAAAATATATTGTCCGGAAATACACTGTACTTTCAGTTTTAAGAAAATATTTACATTAAAATTAATGAATTTTAATGACATTATCGTATTTATTATAACAAGTAATTTTAAGCATTAAATTACTACATGCGTCATTAAATTTAATTACTGAAACTTATTTACTATGGAACAGCCCTTTTGAGTGTGAAAGGGAGATGTCGAAAATGTGAAATAAAAGGCAAGTGGCGCTGCTAATTCGATATCCCCCCACTTGTGAAGCGAAATGAAGAGAACACTTCAGTGCTTGTTGTATGATTGAACCATCGATGTAACGATTGTTGTGTAATGTTCGCTTCGAACAGAAGCTATGAAGGAGAGATCCTAATAATATCTTGGAATACTTATGATGATTTATGTGAATAAATATCCTGTTAAGTTTTAAGAAGCCACTATATCATTTAGAAATAAAATCACTTAAAAATTCTACACCCGGCATAAATTGGAACGAAGCCAGTATGGGTTTCTACATGGTGCAATCGGCCCAAGGAAAGTAAGGTCATTTAATTATTTTGATTGAAAACATTTTATTCGCAATAAATAACAAAAAAAAGTAACTTTGCTGATTAATAGAAAAAAAAAATATGCTGTTTTGTTTTGAAGATAATTTCTTGTTCTGATGCATTTTATTTTGAAAACGAAAGTTGTTGTTCGAATTTAATAATGTGATATAAGAAAAAGAAAACTGTATAATTTAATGATTAGAAACTCAATTATTTATTTCGTTTGATATGCAGTGTAAGTAAATAAACATGAATGATTTAGTGAAGCTTAAGAAAGAAAGGGCTGTTTTGAGAACAGCGGTAACTAAATATATAAATAAATTGGAAAGTGATGATTTGGAAAAATGTACAGAGAGCTCGCTAGAAGAACATGTTGGTTATTTAGATCAAATGGGTAAGGAATTAAAAACCTTTGATAATGAAATTAAAAATTTAATTAATGAAGATAAAGAATTCGAGAGTGAAGTGCAGAGTGCCATCGAACATAATAAAAAAATAACGACTTGGATAAGCAGAATTAATGCGAGGATAAAAATTATTAAAGAATCGAAACAAATTACGCTCTCTAGTCCTGATAGTACACCACAAAGGGTTATATCTAATAAACCTAGCAAATCACTTGAAAATGCAGGAAATAATAGTTTAAACTTTAATAATGTAACAGTGAAATTGCCTAAAATTGCGATTGCAAAGTATTATGGTGATCCATGTTTATGGATGGAATTTTGGAATCAGTTTCAAAGCTCTATTGATAAAAACGAAAATTTGTCAAAAATAGATAAATTTTCATATTTAAAAACTCTTTTAGGAGGGGTCGCGTTCAATGTTGTAAACGGATTTGCTTTGTCAGAGGAAAATTATGAAAAAGCAATAAAATTACTAAAACAAAGATTTGGTAGACAGGAATTAGTTGTTAACGGGCATTAGGGCTGGATTAATTATCAATATATCGGTCAAATATTGATATTTTTTAACTATCGCAATAACAATATGTAAGCTCTGACTCTAACGATATATCCCAATAGCGATATCTAATCTCTGGCTCTACTTATATATCCCAATAACATTTTTTTCCCGCACCACGACTTCGAACCGCAAGAAGAAAAAGCGCCGAATATTGCGTAACCAATAACTTCTTCAAACCTTTCTCTCATCCGATAGATGCATTTATTCGCAGCCCGCTTTATTCTAAATTCCCTCCCGTGATAATCTGTCTTTCGTTCATATCCCAGACCCAGACTAATTCATATTCTAATATATCAACATACATATGTCCGTTCGTTACTGAATAATGGTTTAATCGTCGTTGTTTTAATTTCGCTGCTACTATTGGTTTAGACATATTAGAACATATCAAGTCTTTGATACGTCCTGGCCAATGACTTCTTCAATCCTTTCTCTCATCCGATAGATGCATTTATTCGCAGCCCCGCTTTATTCTAAACTCCCCTCCTGTGATAATCTGTCTTTCGTTGATATCCCAGACCCAGAATAATTCATATTCTAATATATCAACATACATATGTCCGTTCGTTACTGAATAATGTTTTAATCGTCGTTGATTTAATTTCGCTGATACTATTGGTCTAGACATATTAGAACATATCAAGTTTGATACGTCCTGGCCAATGACATGAGCTAGAACATCTGTTCGTTGTTGAGTCAATAATTGCTATTGTCTATAGGCTTCATTCAATGCTCGTTCGTATGCTCTTCTCGAGCGAGTTATCAGCAGTGATTTTATATTTTATAGTAAGATGAACGTACGGTGTCGGGTAAATTGCCCGAATTATAATCAAGTGATTTAAAAAAAAGAGGCTAAGAGTAACGTGTGGCAATATTTTGGATGCCCAGGTAATGAAAATGGTGAAGTAATAAATGAAAAAATTGCAGTATGCAGTATATGCGTTCGACCGGTATTTGCAAAAGCTACTTCTAATTTATGGAGCCATCTTAGCTATAATCATCCTCTACAATATGATGGACTACATTCAAGGTAAGAATTTATTTACTTTATTTTACTGATTTACTTTACTGATTGATTTTATTCATAATATTCACACGGGCGTGGAAATTAGTTAAACGAATTCCAGTTGTAATTTTTCTATGAAAATATATTTCTGATTTTTTTTTATTATATAATTTCTTTAATTTTAAATAAGACAAAAAAAAAATCGTGTTTTAAAAAATGACATAAATTAGCAAAAAGATAAAAAAGAACAATAAAAATAAAAAATATTACTACATCTGGGCCTTATTTTTAAAGTCTGTAAATGTAATATTATTAAATGGCATTATACTGGATGTCTGCAAACTGGGCTGGAACGCTTGGATTAACTTCGTGTCATTAGACTGAAGCCGTGTTTGCTTTTTGCTCTGGACATGCAGGCTAGGTCAGCCTTTTTTTCTGCTCACTCGGGGTGTAGTGCGGCACAGGTCGCGTCTTACCAGAGCCAAACCCGAAAACTCTGCTTAAAGTCAACCCGACCGACACCCGGCACACTTCATCACAAACTCGAAGTCGAAGAAAATAAATTCATATTTTAATACAATATAAAAAAGAATTATTCTGTAATATCAAATTTATCTTTTTAGTACAAAATTGAATACATATACACTCATTAATGTTCAATTATATAGTTTTTTTCATAAAATATATTCCTGACTTTCTTTTAAAATGGTTGGTCTACACGAACCGCGTGTCGGGTCGGGTTCGGGTAACCTGAGACGATGCAAGAATCTAATTTGAAGACTGGGTCGGGTTTGAACTTTTTTGTAGTATACGTCGAATTGATAGTTTCCCTTACTTTACTTTTCTCTCTCTATTTTTGGTAAAAATAATAGTTATATAATACATTTTTAATAGAAATTTTGAAGCTTTATTTTTGCTTAAAAAACTACAGAGTAATAATTTAAAAATCTATTTTCTTTTTTCATTGTTTAAAAGTTTGGATTTTCTTTAACCACATTTTCCTTTCATTTTAATTTACATTAAAAATTTTATAGGTTTACGTGCTTAGTGTTGACTCTAGAAAAAAAAGGCCGCCGGGCGGGAATTTTTCACATAGGGGACAATATTCTGAAAAAGGATACTTTTTCTCAAAAAGGGAATACTATTCTAATAAAAGGGCACTTTTTTTCAAAAAGGGCACACTTGTACCTTGTTTACAAAAAATATTTCGAGCTGGTTTGGATTCTCCCTAGAATTTGTGATATTTTTCCGAGATCAACTGAATTGCCACGGGGCGTATAGGAAGTATTAAAAAGGCAGCCGGGCGCATCGGAAGAATTTCGAAAGAGCCGCCGGGTGCCAAAATAGAAATAAAAAGGGTCGCTGCACGCAAAATAGAAATAAAAAGGGCCACCAGGCGTAAAATAGAATTAAAAAGGGCCGCCGGCGGCTGCGCCCTGCTAAAGCAGCTTAGAGTCAACACTAGTGCTTATAATTGCTTAAGTGATCAGATCAAGATCACTAAAATTGATATACCATGTTCTATGGCCGGCACAGACGCACAAATAATCTGAAAAATCCAGTACTTTAATTTTTATACATAAATATGTGGTACAAAATTCGAAATCCAGCACCCATTGAACCTTGGCGATTCGAATTTCGTTTCATTTTAATTAAAAATATATATATATATATCTACCGCCGCCCTCCACCCCACCTCCTCTCCTAAAATACAAAAAACAGTGCGTGATTTACGTCAAGAATGCGTTTTCAATACTAAAAAACCATAATATTAAAGCAGATGTTTTAATAGCGAATTTTTTTAATGTAAGAAAAAAAAAATCTATCCACATTGAACACTCTCTTTCCCCGCAAATTATTTATATCAGAAACACGTTTACAATACTGAAAAAAGATAGTACTTAAAAATAATAAAGCTAAAGTAGATATTTGAGTTAAAAAGAAAAAATAAACAAATAAAAGCTCTATCCATGGTTTCTTTCTGCATTGAAAAACATAATGATCTGATTGTGTAAACATATGACTTCCGATTTCTCGGAGCGAGGTGAATAAATGAAAACAAACTGCAGATGCGCTCCTGCTTTTCATTCGAAGTTTCGGAAGGCGTTGTAACTTTCTAATAAATAATTAAATTTTAATAAAAATTTCTTACACAGCCTAATTTACTATTATTTCAACTAGCTGAAAATTTGAAAGAAATCGGTGAATTTACATAGGAGATATGGATATATTGATTATTATTTTTTTTTTAACAGTAAGGAAAAGATTTTGATTTTTTTTCTTTTTTTGTTTGCTTGCAACTGTTTTTTTTTTTCTCTGCACTTAAGCACTACAAACTGATGTCACTTTCAAGGTCCTTTTTATACCATTTAAAAGAATAGAATTTGAATAATGTGTTCTCGCGCTAAAATGAGGGGGGGGGGGGAGGTGGAGTTTTCTGTCATGACGGCTTTTTAAAAAGCCATCCGGACAAGGCGTGGGTATCTATAAGATGTATATTCATTTGTAAATAATTATATGATTATTAATGTTTTAAATTTTTTTGTTTATTAATCTTTTAAAATAAATGTTATGAGTATTTTCATAAATTTATAATGCAATGATTTCTTTGAACTAACCGACTCTCTGATTTCGAACTTCTTGAAATCTAATGCAGAATATCGATTGTTTTGTTTATGTATTTGTTTTTGTTAGCCAATAACTTTATTTTATTTCTATTTTTTTTCATTTGCAACATTTCTTTTTCTTTTTTTTCCTTTTAAATTCAGTAGCACTTTCGAAATAATAAACAGATTTAAATATCAAACCGAGTATTTTGCGTAATCAAGTAGAATTTTATGGTAAGTTTTTCTTTTTTGTTAGTTTCTTTCTGGAAAAATATGTTGTTATGGGTCTAGATGTTATTTACAAAATATTTATAAAAAAGTGAACTTTCCTTAGCATAGGTCTATTTCCAAATGGGATTTGAATATGTATATTTAAAAAATTTTAATGTTTTATTCATCCATAGATAAACAAATATGAAGGTATAAAGACAGAGAAATTTTCTTAATATTTTAACTATTAAGAATGTATTGATACTCTTAGAAAAAGATTAAAAAATAAAATTTCTGCTGCATCTGTCATTCACTGAAGACTATTTAATTACGAGTACATGCAATTATGACATTAAATCTGTTTCAGTTTTTGCTTTCACTTATTTTAATCATTTTAAAATCATCAACGTCCTAAAATTGAGAACTTTTTAGTTTATCTAGTAAAGTTTTTTTTTAAATAATATTCTCCGTTTACGCGATAAAATTAAATAGTTAAAAAGTTATTTATAAATAATACATAAAACAGGAAGAATCGAGAACAAGCTAAAGAAAACCACTATGTAATCAATGATATAAGTGCAAATAGATAACGAATATTGGTTCCTTTTTCTAAAGTATTTATTTGTATCATATATATATATATATATATTTAAAGAATATTGCGTGAGCAAATAGGTATAAAACATTAATTCTTTGCTTCCTACAGCTATTTGCAATAAAATATTCCTACTATACCATTTGTCTTTAGCAATAAGAAATTTTTCTATTCCCTCACACTTTAAAGTAGTTATCGCGATATATCACCGATATTGATATTAACTCGTTGATATATTGCGATATTAAATTTTTGATATCGTCCAGCCCTAACGGGCATATGTCAAAATTGTTAAACCTTAATCCCGTCAAGGACTCAACTAATATATTTGAGTTAAGAAAATTATATGACATTGTTGAAATTCAAATTAGAAGTTTAGAGTCGTTAAATGTAACGACTGAAATGTACGGTCATCTTTTGTATCATATTCTAATTAGATTAATCCCAGATGATCTCGCTCTAAATTTTAATAGAAAACGTTTAGAAAAATCAGATGAAAATGAGTTTAATGTTTTAGAACTATTGAGATATTTAAAAATCGAAATTGAGTGTCAGGAATCTTCTCTTATGCTAAATTATTTTAAAGATACTAAACGAAAGTATACAGGTTCCCCCGATAAGCAAGGTAGTAAAAATTATTTTAAGGGTTCGAGTTCTGCTAGCGCTCTTAATGCACAAATTCTATCATGCATATTTTGTTCTTCTCTCCATAATTCATTCAAATGTAGCTTGCCCCCGCAAGATAAGTTTAAGATATTGAAAAATTCTAGTCGCTGTTTTAAATGCTTTAAATTTTTTCACAACAGCAAACAGTGTAGAAGTAAATTGTCTTGCTTTAAATGTAAAAATCAATATCACCATGGTTCTATTTGCACAAAAGACAGCAGAGGGTTAATTGCCGCTCGGGAGGATAAAATAAGCAATACGCGGCAAAATTCTGAATCTCCCAATTATGGATTTGAGGCGACGGTAAATGTAAACAATTCTAGTTCCGAAATTGTTAGTTCTGTTTCGTATTGTAATAATAATAATGTGACCCATTCTAAAAATGTGTATTTGCAGACATGTAAAGTAGTCGCGAGTTCCGATTTCAATTCAAAATTAACTAGAATACTTTTAGATAATGGGAGTCAGCGGTCATTTGTCAGTGAAGCTTTAGTGGATGCTTTGAATTTAAAGCCAGTAGGTCAGGAGATTTTATCAGTGTATTCTTTCAGAATGCAAAGTGCGGTAGAGAAAGTATATCCAATAGTAGAGGTAGAAATTAAAAGCTTAGATCAATCTTTCAAAGCGAAAGTCCAAGCGCTTGTTGTTCCTTGGATATCTGGCGCCGATATGTACGAACCGTCTGCACAAATTAGGAAATTTATGAGGGATAATAAAATGGAAATGGCTGATGCTTGTGTAGGAAAAGATTTGATGAATGTTGAAATACTAATTGGATCAGACTTGTTTTGGGAATTTATTTTAAACGAACGAATATCCATTAATAATGACTCAGGCGCTATAAAAACGGTTTTTGAATGGGTGATTACAGGACAGGAATTGAGAAAAGGAAATAGTTGATCTCAAAATATTGCAGTAATGAAAAATGCGGTTGAATTAAATGATTTAAGAATATTTTGGGAAATTGATTCTATCGGAATTTCGGACGAGAGTGATGAATTATCTCAAAAGGATAAATTATTAATAGAAGAGTTTGAGAGAAAATTGCAATACAAAAATAATAGGTACGCAACTAATCTTATTTGGGATTCAGGTTCACATGAAATTAATAATAATTTTTGCATTGCTAAAAAGCGGTTTGATAATTTGAAAGAAAAATTGAATAAAAATAAAGTAGTATGCACTGAGTATAAGAAAGTTATCGACGTGCAGTTTCGTGAGGGAATTGTAGAAGAATCTAAAAATGATGCGTTATTGTCTGGATGCTATATGCCTCATAAGGCTGTTTTAAGACCAGATAAAGAAACTACACGCGTGAACATAGTTTTTGATGCATCATCAAAGGAAAACCATTCGAAATCTTTAAATGATGTTTTGGTATCAGGTCCAAATTTAAATCCTAATTTATTAGACATGATACTTAAATTTCGAACGTATGAAGTTGCTTTTTCTTCCGATATTGAGAAAACATACTTAATGATAGAAATAGCAAAAGAAGATAGAAAATACTTAAAATTTCTTTGGTTTAATAATGGTGACTCTAACTCCTTTAGGGTAATGAATATGACACGTTTACCTTTTGGAATTAGGTGTAGCGCTTTTGTCTTAGCGGCCACAATTAAGACACACATTAAAAAATATAAAGAATTTTATCCTGAGGTTTTTGAAATGTTAAATAACTCCATGTACGTTGATGATCTTTATTCTGGGGCAGATACAGCTGAAAATGCTTTTAACCTTTCATCCAGTGCTAACACTATACTTACGGGCGCTAGCATGAACTTGCGTAAATTTAATTCAAATTCAACTGAGTTAAAAGAATTGTGGCAACAAAACGGTATGTTAGATAACCCATCTGAGCGGTCTATGTTATTGGGACACTAATAAAGACATTATAAAAATTGATTCATTGGAATTTCAGAATGTTACAAGTAACACTAGTTAGACCACTAAAACATCAGTCCTGCGTGCTGCAGCAAAAATCGATGATCCCGCTGGATATATAGCCCCCTTTATAATCAGAATTAAGCTGTTAATGCAGAAAATATGGCAAAAAGGGCTAGGATGGGACGAAGAACTTCCTGAAGACCTAGATATTGAATTTAGAAACTGGTTAGTGGACGCTCAAGATTTAAAAAACATATCAGTCGATAGAAAATATTTTCTGGAAGGAGCCTATCCAACAGAAGTAACTATACATATTTTTTGCGATGCTAGTGACAAAGCATATGGTGCTGTTGCATACTTCAGATACATAAATTAAAGCGGAAAAGTGAAAACGTCTCTTATAATGTCAAAATCACGTGTTGCTCCTCTTAAGAATCTAACACTGCCTCATTTGGAGTTGATGGGAGCAGTTATAGCAGTGAGAATCAATAAATATTTGAATAAAATATTCAATGACTATTGCACGAATACACTTTTTTGGATCGATTCTCAAATCGTTGTGAGCTGGATAAAGAGTTCGGCAAAAGAGTGGAAACCATTCGTTTGTAACCGAGTGACAGAAATCCAAAACATATCGGATCCCAAAAATTGGAACCATTGCTCAGGTAAAGAAACCCCGGTATTTTCCGTCTCTGGAGTAGACTTCACCGGTCCTGTTTATATAAAAAATGGAGATAACTCCGAAAAGGCTTACATAGCTCTGTTCACGTGTGCTGTGACTCGTGCTGTTCACCTTGAATTAGTTTCAGACTTATCAACTAAAAAGTTCATATTGGCACTTAGACGTTTTCTTAGCCGAAGAGGAAACTGTCGTATATTCTATTCCGACAATGCCAAAACCTTCAAATGTGCAAATAAAGAAATTCAATATTTCTTTGACATACTTAAGCACCAAGATTTTCAAAATTTTATCTCTTCAGAAATCTGAATAACATGGAAATTCATCGTTGAACTTGCCCCATGGTGGGGAGGCTTCTATGAGAGGCTGATGAAAAGTGTTAAAGACCCCCTAAGAAAAATCTTAGGAAAAGCTTTGCTTACTTTTGAAGAGCATATGACTGTTCTTGTAGAGGTGGAAAATGTTCTCAACCACAGACCTCTAACATACGTTTATGATGATTTCTCTGAACCTGAGCCGCTAACACCGGCCCATTTCCTGCTTGCTGGACACAAGGTAGGATACCCCTTTAACTTTAACGAACTGTTTAATGCCTCTATAACTAGGACTAGCCTGATTAAAAGAAAAACATATCAAACAAAACTTTTGAACCAGATTTGGGAGAAATGGAAGACTGGGTATTTACTAGCAACTAAAAGCTTGCATTCTTTCGGAACTCCTAATGCTCAAAAAGACTTGAAAGTCAATGACATTGTTTTAATTGAAGGTGTAAGTAAATCAAAGTTCCTATGGAACTTAGGACGAATTATCGAGGTCAATAGGGTTGTGATGGACTAGTCAGGTCTTGTGTCGTCAAGACCAAAAAGGGGAATTTAAGACGACCTATTCAACTTATATATCCTTTTGAAATTGCTGATTAATGAAATAATTTTGTAAATAAATTTTCTGTAAATATAACAATATTTAATATTAGTATTGTGTTTATGTAAATAACATTAATAACTTATTATTTCACTGTATTATAACTGTAATATATTTAGCTATACTGTAAATACTGATATTATTTAATTTTGCATTTATTGTGTTATTTTATGAAAGTTTCTTGCAAAAATCCTGGCCAGGTATGTTTATGTTTTACATATTGGTAAGAAACATATGTTTTGTAATTATATTATGATTGTTTATTTTAGTGCTTTATTTCAGATTTTCTTAAAGGTAAAACTTTCTAAAATCTAGAATAATCTAGAAAATTTAGAATAATTCTATATTGTATAATTTGACATGCATATTGGTTTCAATAATTATTGGTAAAATTAGATTAAAAATATAGTGTGATAATTTTGGTAATTATCAGGTGGGGAGTGTCGAAAATGTGAAATAAAAGGCAGGTGGCGCTGCTAATTCGATATCCCCCCACTTGTGAAGTGAAATGAAGAGAACACTTCAGTGCTTGTTGTATGATTGAACCACCGATGTAACGACTGTTGTGTAATGTTTGCTTCGAACAGAAGCTATGAAGGAGAGATCCTAATAATATCTTGGAATACTTATGATGATTCATGCGAATAAATATCCTGTTAAGTTTTAAGAAGCCACTATATCATTTAGAAATAAAATCACTTAAAAATTCTACACCTGGCATAAATTGGAACGAAGCCAGTATGGGTTTCTACTAGGGATGCACCGGATATTGATTTTGCCAGATATCAGATGCCGGATATCCAAAGCTCTTTTGCCTGCCGGATTCGGATATCCGGCACTAGATATGTTTTTAGTTATATGGAGAATTATTTCTTTATATAACCCCATCTCAGAACAATAAATTACAAACATGTTTCATAAATCATTAAAACATTTTAAATGTATTGAAATATAATTTACAAAAACTATATCTCTTTGAATATCAGGGCTTGAAATTCAAGTTTTCCCTAGAAGGGGAGTTTCCCAGCCAACATTTAAAAATACAGGGGAGTTGAACTGTTAAAAAGGAAAAAAAATATCTTTAAACCCCGTTATTTTTTATGTGCCACTTAAAGAATTACATTAATACAGACATGACAAAATACCATTGAAATAATTTAAATTAACAACTCAAGATAATTATCCAAAATGTTTATTTTTATTAAAACAATGGAACAGAATCAAGTTTTATATATACGTGTATTTTTCAACTTTCACCTAATGTTATGGTCAATTAACAATTGGGTTGCTAAATGAATTTCTTAATTTAGAATTTATTCCATTTTGCGTAATTTAGCCTCTTTCACAAGTTACACTTTTGACAAACAGCACAGACCAACTTTTATAACTTTAGAAATTATCGGAAACGCATGGTTATGCTCTGTTAAAAAATTTTAGAAAACTTTGCAAAATTTGATGTGCATTAATTTTTAACTTATACTTGCATGAATAATGCATATCGGTGATTCTATAGGTCAATATCGTATGGTGATTGTATGTCACTTCTGAACAAACTTGTTTTATTCTATCCTTAATGGAATTATAGTCAGGGCCGTAGCGACCGCCCCCCATACCCCCCATTTGGGGGGGGGGGGGGGCTGAGCAAAGTCAGGGGCCCAGTAGTGAGCTATTGTACCTTTCAGCCGAATGTTTTTTTTTTCTTTTTTTTTATGAATTTTTAATAACATTTTATTTTGTTTTATCGAAATTCATTTTTTTTTTGTCAAAGATCTTGATTAGATTTAGAAATAGAAAACAGATATGTGCTTTTCTTCTATATCCACCATTTTTTATAAAAGTTTTTGAAGGCTGTAAGTTCTACTTAAAAAATAAAATGGCATTTTAGTATTTTTGGGGTGCACCTATCAATGGGTGAAAAAGGTGAAATCAAAGGTTCAAAACTTCTTTAATACTATTACTTCCATCAAACGAAACAGATATGCGCTTTTTTTCTACAGGAACCATTTTTTTAAAGGGGCCCAGATGAAAGAAATTTTGCAGGCTCTAAATACTTTATAAATTTTTTAGGGCCCCTTATAAACGGGAGGAAAAGTTGGAGCCCAAGATTAAAAACTTTTAGGCCTCACTTTTTTATTCAAATGTTTAAAAAACATGCTTTTCAAACTCGTTGGGAGTCCCAATAAGTTTCAAAACTTCCTTAATACTATCAGTTCCTTCAAACAAATGTTCTTTTTTTCTATAACCAGCATTTTCTTTAAAGGTTCCCAGATGAAAGAAATTTTGCAGGCTCTAAATTCTTTTGGATTGTCTTTTTTAGGGCCCCCTATAAAGGTGGGAAAAGTTGGAGCCTAAGATTCAAAACTTTTAGGTCCCATCTTTTTATTCAAATATTTTAAAAATATGCTTTTTAATCTCGTTTGGGGGCCCCAATAAGGTTCAAAGCTCCCTTAATACTATTACTTCTTTTGACCAAAACAGATATGTGCTTTCTTTCTATAGCCAGTAGTCTCTTTAAAGGTGACCAGATGAAAGAAATTTTGCAGGCTATAAATACTTTTTTAATTAACTTTTTTGGGGCCCCCTATCAAAGTGAGGAAAAGTTGGAACTCAAGATTCAAAACTTTTAGGCCCAATTTTTATTATTCAAATGGTTTAAAAATGTGCTTTTTAATATCGTTGGGTTGGGGGCTCCAACAAGGTTCAAAGCTTTCTTAATACTATTACTTCTTTTGACCTAAACAGACATGCCCTTTTTTTTTCTATAGCTACCATACTTTTTAAAGGTGCCCAGATGAAAGGAATTTTGCAGGCTCTAAATTCTTTTTGAATTGTCTTTTTTAGGGGCCCCTATAAACAGGAGGAAAAGTTGGAGCCCAAGATTCAAAACTTTTAGATCCCATTTTTATTATTCAAATGTTTTAAAAATATGCTTCTTAATATCGTTGGGGGCCCCAATAAGGTTCAAAACTTTCTTAATACTATTACTTCTTTTGACCAAAACAGATATGCACTTTCTTTCTATAGCCACCATTCTCTTTAAAGGTTCCCAGATGGAAAAAAATTGCAGGCTCTAAATTCGTTTTTAATTGTCTTTTTTAGGAGCCCCTATAAAGGTGAGGAAAAGTTGGAGCCTAAGATTCAAAACTTTTATGCCCCATCTTTTTATTCAAATGTTTTAAAAATATGCTTTTTAATCTCGTTGGGGGCCCCAACAAGGTTCAAAACTTTCTTAATACTATTACTTCTTTTGACCAAAACAGATATGCACTTTCTTTCTATAGCCAGCATTCTCTTTAAAAGTTCCCAGATGAAAGAAAATTTGCAGGCTCTAAATACTTTTTTAATTGACTTTTTTGGGGCCCCCTATAAAAGTGAGGAAAAGTTGGAACTCAAGATTCAAAACTTTTAGGCCTAATTTTTATTATTTAAATGTTTTAAAAATGTGCTTTTTATTATCGTTGGGGGCTCCAACAAGGTTAAAAACTTTCTTAATAACATTACTTCTTTTGACCAAAACAGACATGTCCTTTTTTTCTATAGCTACCATTCTTTTTAAAGGTTCCCAGATGAAAGAAATTTTGCAGGCTCTATATTCTTTTGAATTGTCTTTTTTAAGGCCTTCGATAAACGGGAGGAAAAGTTGGAGCCCAAGATTTAAAACTTTTAGACCCCATTTTTAGTATTCAAATGTTTTAAAAATATGCTTTTTAATCTCGTTGGGGGACCCAATAAGTTTCAAAACTTTCTTAATACTATTACTTCCTTCAACCAAATGTGCTTTCTTTCTACAGTCACAATTCTTTTTAAACGTGCCCAGATGAAAGAAATTTTGCAGGCTCTAAATACTTTTTTAATTGACTTTTTTGGGGCCGCCCATAAAAGTGAGGAAAAGTTGGAACTCAAGATTCAAAACTTTTAGGCCCAATTTTTATTATTCAAATGTTTTAAAAATATGTTTTTTAATCTCGTTGGGACCCCAATAAGGTTAAAAACTTTCTTAATACTATTACTTCTTTTAACCAAAACAGACATGCCCTTTTTTTCTATAGCTAACATTCTTTTTAAAGGTGCCCAGATGAAAGAAGTTTTGCAGGCTCTAAATACTTTATAAATTTTCCTTTTTGGGGCCGCTCTTAAAAGTAAGCAAAATTCGGAACTCAAGATTCAAAACTTTTAAGCCTCATTTTTTTTTTTTTTTTTAATGTTCAAAAAATATATGCTTCTTAACCTCGTTGGGGACCCCAATAAGCGGGCATCTATGTGCATTGCATATGCCGCCTATCCACTTATGTTCGAACTGTTTCGTTTAGAACATTTCATTTCTCTTGTCTCGATAAATTACTTATGTTAACTATACATAAATTACATTGTGTATTTATTTAATCTACTAGCAGAGCTTCGCTAATTGCTTTTTTAAAAAAAGAACCTATTTTTTGGAGTTCTCCATTGGGGGCTTTCACTGCCTTTCGCAGCGTAAACCTTTTCCGGATATTCCCGCTCCGATCTTGAATCAAACAATCATTGAATTTTTCGATATTTTTTCAAATTTCGATGATTTTTTCGATAAAAGTGATAGTGTCCAGATAAAAGTATACTTTTCCAGCATCGTAGCTCACGTTGCTACAGGAACAAATTTGTTATTTTTCCACTTCAGCTTAATTATGACAGCAGCAAAATCTACTGGATAATTCTTCGGTTTCAGAAAAAAAAAATGTCAAAAAACTCCGCAAAATGCGAAAAAAAAGTGTAAAAACCTTATAAAAAATTGGGCAAAAATTCAAAAATCGCTGAGAGAAAATTGATTATATCGAGCCAAAAGATTGTAACTGGAATGTGAAAAAATTGCCGTGAAAGACAAAAATATGTTAAAAATCACATAAAACGTTCGTAAAAAATTCAGAAATTTCTATGGACATATTTTCTATATTGAGCTAAAAGTCTGAAACCTGATTCCTTTTAGGGATGTCAAAAATCCGTGCCGCAGATGGCAAAATTTTTACTATATTGGGATAAAAGATAGAAACTGGGTTCCTTTTACACTGTCTCTCCAAGAAAAAAAAAAAGAAAGAAAGAAAGAAATCAGTAAATTGAAGGATTTTTTCCGTAACTTTTTCTTTCATTCAAACACACACACAAAAAAAAAGCTTTGATTTGATTTTCTCATTTTACGCGAAAATATAGAAAACTCACCAATCTAACATAAAAATTACCTAACATCCTTAGTAAATTTGAAGATGCATTTTTGTCAAATCAAATCACAGGAGTGTTCCGCCAACTTTGCTGCATTGTACTTTTCCCTATTAGAAACTGAACTTTTACGCATGACTTTTTCCTTCATAACACGAAGAAGTCGCGAATAAAACATCAAAATTTCTAGAAATTTTCCTTTCTAAAGACGAAAGTTTCTTCAAATGTGAGATAAAATCTCTTCTAATCACGGGGGTCTTAAAAAGGGGGAAAAAAACGTTCGTGAAAAATTCAAAAATCGCAAAGGACAAAATTTAGTACATCGGGCTAAAAGACTGAAACCTGATTCCTTTTACTAATGTCAAAAAATGCGCGAAAAAAAGTTAAAAATCACATAAAAAATTCGCGAAATATTTAAAAATCGAAGAAGACTACTTTACTATATTCGGCTAAAATAGAAAGATGGATTGAAAATTTATTCCTTTTATGAATGTGGGGGAAAAAGCACGAAACTCGAAAAAATACAAAAAATATCGTAAAAAATTAAATGAAAAAAATTCGAATAAAAAAATTTAAAAACCTGTTTCGAGCAACTTCAGGCATACAGGTAACCTTCCTGTCAAATTTTGAAACAGAAAAACATCTTGTGAAACAGAACATCTTTTTGAAACAGAAAAACATCTTGTCAGACAAAGAAAAACTCTGGACAGACAAACGTCTGTCTTTATTATTAGCTACTAGGAAACCCGTCTTCGTTGCCCAAAGAAAGGTACCTTCTATCCGAAGGTATTTTTTTTTTCCTTAAATTTCAACTTGGGTGACAATTTTAAACTGGAGAAAACCGGAATATATGAAAACAGCATCCCAAAAGTATTTTTTTTTTAAATTAGTAAATCTGTACATATATATGTACATATATATATATATATGTAGTATTTAATAAAAGGCACCAATCCGAGAGGGAAAAAAATTGTTATAAGTGAATATTTTCTGCTTAAAGAAAATCTGTCTGGGCCACGCTGATAGCATTGTCAAACTGAAGAGAAAATTGAAAATACGAAAACGACTTCCATATTTTTTATTTATTTATTTTGTTTATGATTGTGTATTGTTTGTGATTGTGATTTGTTTATGATTTGTTATGTTATACTTAGCAATTCTACATTTGTAAAAGGAATTCAGTTTCAAACTTTTTTGCCAAATTTTGTCCTCTGCTGTTTTTAAAATTTTCGAGAATTTTTATGTGATTTTTAGCTTTTTTTCACTTTTCTGGTAGTTTTTTTAATATTCGTAAAAAAAAAAAAAAAAAAAAAAAAAAAAAAAACGGTTTCAATCTTTTAACCCAATATGAGTAAAGTTTGATCTCTATGAACTTTGAAAATTTTTATGCAATTTTTGGCGTTCTTTCGCGTTCTTCGGCGATTTTTTTGACATTTTTTTCCTAAATGGAAGAATTCTCAGTTAAATTTTGCAAGTCCTTTGATTAAATTCACATTGTAAAAATATCAAATCTGTTCCTGCAGCAACGTAGACGAAATGTTGAAAATTTGAATTTAATCTGGATCTAAATAAAAAAATTACAATAATTCAAGGTTCGTATGATTCCAGATCGGAGCGGACATAGCCCCTATGGGTGTACGCTGCCGAAAGCAGTGCAGCCTAACTACAAATTCGTTCAATTTGAAGTTCGTTTTGGAAAATTCAACCAGCAAAACTTCGCTGGTGTTGTTATACAATGGAACTCGGTTGGAAAATTAAATATAGATATTTCTCTAAAATCTTAGAGGGGGGCCCGAAAAATATGTTTTGGGGGGGGGGCCTCTGAAGACCTTGCTACGGCCCAAAACTGTAATCCCTGGTATTTTCGTTAATTGAACTATGTTCTATGCATTGGAATTTTAAATCCATATCTAAAGTTTGAAAAGGAAATAGTCAATTGATTTCTTCTATTACACAATAAAAGGTTGATTTCAAAAAGTCATGTTCTAATTTCTGTGAATTGCAAGAATCAACTAGTTTGTTATTTCTAAACATGTTTTTTTAAGTTCGCCAAATTTGTTTTTCTTAATGTGCACCACAAGTGTAATTTCATTTTGTTGAGTGCTGACTATTGGCCAATTTGGTAGGGCTCAGTCTCCGGTGGCCATTACTGCCCTTTTAGTTATTTCCTATTTTGGGCACAGGGAAAAAACATCGCAAAATACATAAATCGGTCATAAAAAAAAATATCGCCGATTTCGTCAATCATGGGGAAAATAAATAAAAAAATTTGTCGACCGGTCGCAAGAAGAAAACTGAAGTTCATGGGAAATCAGCAGCAGGAAAATATCACAAAATTTGTCAGTCGATCATGGAAAAATATCGTGAAATTTGCCAGTCCGTCACAAGCAAATAACGTGAAATTCCTCAGCCAGTCGCAGAGAAAAAATGCGAAATTTTTCAATCGGATGCAAAAAAAACAATCGTTATTTTCATCAGTATGTCGCAAGAACAAACAGGGAAATTTGCCAATCGGTCACAGAATAAAATTGCTGTATTTGTCAATTGATCTCGAGAAAAAAAAATTATGAAATTCACCGATCGGTCTCTAGAAAAAATCGTGAAATTCGTCAGTCGGTCGTGGAGAAAAAGCGCAAAATTTTTGCGTCAGATGTAGAAAAACAGCCATGAATTTTGTCAATCTGCCGTAAGAAGAAACTGTGAAATCTGTTAATCGATAGTAGAAAATATCAAGAAATTTGTCGGTTGGTCCTGAGACTCGATTGTCGTTTTACAAAGAAACATTTTCGAAAAATGGTTGTTTGGAAACAGGAGCCGCCCGTTCACAATAGGGCATAATAAATAGGACGCAATAATAATCTTTAGGGCACGAATCCTGCCATCCCGTCTCGAAATTCAAGCATTGTAATGTATATTAATAATGTTGCATAAAAAATGTAATTTAAACATTAAAATATTCTGTTTATTTGTACAATGAAATGCTGATAATTGCTACTGGATTTGGATATGGGATTGACTATATTGATAATTGCTAATAATTAATTAATTAGTACAATTAAATGCTGATAATTTGTACAACAAATTTTAACCAATTAATAAGCGTATAATTGTAGAGTATTTTCACAAAGAAATACTACATACTTTCTTTTTTATAATTTAAACATAAAATATCTACTAATATACCCATGATTAAAGAGTTATTTTCTCCAAACATAGGTTTAATTGATGCCCTTTTTCTGTTTTAATTATTTAATTTTGTTTTTGCTTTAAGTCACATTTAGATTTATTTTAAGTTAAATTATTTTGATATTTATTAGTAAAAAGAAAATTACTTTTAATTTTAAATATTTATAATGAAGTTACAAAAATAACTAGTTGGATTTGCCAATCCCAAAACTTTCTTCTATCTCATACATCTTAATATTTCAAAAAGTGTAGTTCCAAATGTTAATACTTCAATATTATTAGTTCAATATTATGCCAACTTTGATTTTGATCTAAAATTTCTGCTGCAGTCAATTAATCAGAATAGGTTAATCTCGATCATGATATTTATTAAAATTAATAATTTTTTCATTTTTCTGTTGTACATCAGCTGTTTGTGAATAGCCAACTTAGCAGGATGCGAAGTTCCCTTCGCTTCATGAGCCGCCTATATACAGCACACACATACAAAAACTGTGAAAAATCGAGAAAATTTTACAAAAATCTCTGTTACAGTGACACCTTCTGGTGGAATATTTCCAAATGCAAGGAGAAACTGCTGGCCATAGCCAAAAATATACACCACAAAATTGGTTCAATTCTATGCTTAACTTCATACACTTTTCAATGGTAAACTAATGAAAATAACACAAAAATCCGTATTGTAGCGCCCCCCCCGCCCCTTCCAGCAGAATATTTTCAAATTGAAGGAGGACCTGCTGGCCATAGTAAAAAACATACCCCCCCCCCCCCCAAAAAAAAAAATGGTTCAATTCTATGCATAACTTCATACACTTTTCGATGGTACAAGAATGAAAGTGGCACAAAAATCGCTATTACAGCCCCCCTCCCCTGCCTTCCAGTGGAATGTTTCCATATTGAAGGACGGCCGCCTGGCTATAGCATTCACAAAAAATTTGGCTCAATTCTATGCATAACTTCATTCACTTTTTGATGTTACGATGGCGACACACGGTCAGACAGACATTTTTTATAAACATGTTTTGGGATATCTGACTCTTAAAACATCTAAATCCGTCGAAAACCGGAAATCGAAAAAATTTCTATTACAATACTTTCTTCTAAAAATAGGCTTGTTTAATTGTTAAACTTAAAAGAAAGAAAGAAAATTAATAATAAACAACTTCAAATTTTGTTTTACATTCTGAAAGTAAAGGTACAATTTTCTGAAAGAAGTAAACATAAATTCTTAACTTTATTACAAAGAGTTCAAATATCAATGTTAGGAAAGCTGGCAATTCTTTAAACTTTTGAGAATTACCTTTTACTCATGTATAGTGAACTTACTTTCATATTTTGCATTATAAACAAATTGTTCGGCATTATTTGGGGTCAAACTATTTCTGTTATCCTTATATATTTGCTTTGCTGCACTCTGCCGGATATCCGGCAGAGAAGTCGGATATCCAGTGATTGTGATTCGGCTATCCAACGGTATTTCGGATATTGAAAAATCAGCCGGATATCCGTTGCATCCCTAGTTTCTACAGGGGATATTGAAAGTTTGCATTTCCTGGATGAAATGCAAAGAATGACAGGGGTTTTACTGCTCTCGTTGAGTTAGGCACCTGGTAAAATTAATTCAAGGTTATTGAACACTATAAAATGTGTAAAAGAAAGAATAAGTTTGAAGTGTTCGGAAATATTTTGAGAAATAGGGAGAAAAAAAAATATATCAGAAGAAAAAGTTCATTAAATAGAGATACACTTCGCTATTTGGATGTTAAATTACGAAGAAATTCGCAAAATGTTGTTGGTTCTGACAAAAAGTTCGCAAAATAGAGGTTCATTAAATGGAGGTCCGACTGTATTTTTCAGGAATGTATGGGTGACCATATAACCGATTACACATTGTATTTATTTTTCCTTATTAAAATACAATAGCCTTCTTTTTAAATATTTCATATCACTCTTTTTATGTACCTTCATCTGAAATTAAGTACAACTTCAATCTTAATATTTATAGATAAATATATATCAATTACAATAAAGACAGGGTTAGAAATTAGCAGTCGTTAGTTGTCATGTACAACTAAATTATTGCATTTCATGACCACAAAATTATGCCTAGTCTTCAGATTTGATGCATAGCTTCTTTCACTTTAATTTTTGTTTAACTAACACACTCATTAGTACTTAAGCATACCCCCCACCCCCATCCCACCTGCATGCTCTTCCAGAACACCTGTTTTTGATAAAAGATCAAACAGCAGTGCATGTCTCAGACTTCCTTGCATCTGTCAATCACCTCCAAGTTGACTTCACTTTAGCCAATGACTGATAAAACTGACCTTGAGATTACACCCCTAAAATTCTTGCACACCTTGTTCGAAAATCAGAATTGAAACTTCAATGCAGTGCAGATTTATAGCTTGGAGGTGAGCATGCACATTTTAAAATGCCGAAAAGTGATGTATCTTCCTTCCAAATATTTTAGTTCTTTTATGATCAGGTGTTACACTTTTGTAGAAAGCTAGTTTTCATTCTGTTTCAGTTATTAACACAGAGATAAAGAGTTTAATATGTACATCCCCCCCCCCCCCCTGACCTTAACACATAAAAATAGAAACAATATTATTGCTAATGTGGCTGTGAAAAGAAATGAGAAAATATGATTAACGTAAAATTGCAACCACAAATTGCAGTTTGGCACCTAGAAAAAAAAATAAATTAAAATTCCTAATTTCTAACCCTGAATAAAAATAATTCTCTGCTGTTAATTTTATTAAGAAAATGAAAATTAAATATGCATGTAAACTAACTCTCAGAGGCAAACTTGTGGATTATAATTAGAATGCAGTAGATATCTGATGAATACACAGCATCGAGTTGATCTGGCCAATATGCCAGATACTTGGCAGCAGGTTTGGCAGGTTTTTGACACGTGCCAGTTTTTGACAGTTTAAACTGCGGTTTAAACCGTCATGTCAAAAACCCCTTGTCAAAAACCTCGTCAAAAACCTCAAATACGTACAGTGATCTGTAAAATTTCACATTTAATGCCACACATTAGATGTAATATTTAAAATTCACTATTACTGTAACTGTATAATTAGTATATAGTATTAGTAATAATTGCAGAGTTGGCAGGTTTTTGACATGTGTCAGTTTATGTCGGGTTTAAACCATAGTTTAAACCGTCATGTCAGAAACCTCAAATACTAAATTGATCTGTAAAAATTCAAATTAAATGTCACACATGACAACATTACATGTAATATTTTAAATTCACTCTTACTGTATATCAGTAATTAGTACATAGTAAAGTATTATAGTTAAGTACAACTTTTTAACAGGGTAAAATTTTATTTAGTTTTTTTTTTTTTTTTTTTTTTTTCTAAAATGTAGACATTAAGCTCACCTCAGCTGTACATTTTTTCTCTTACTTAAAATCGTTTTAATTTTGCTTACTTTTGAGAGCTTAAAGCATTAGCTAGCTTTTTTTACGGGGGAAAAAAAACTTAGAAAAGTGTAGATTTTTTTGTATATATAACAAGATAATGTGCATCAATGTTATTCTAGTCTAGGCAATAACCATTTCATTCAAAATTGAAATTGGATTATTAATTTTAAACATTTACAAAATAAGAGAAGTAATTTAAAAAAAAAAAAAGCTTAAAGTCAAAATCTTTTTAAAACATGCTTTCGTTCAATATATAAAAATGTTTTCGATTTTAAAACTGAACAAAATTGGCTCGGTCATCTAAAAGAAAATTCCTGTAAGGCCATATTGAAAAAGTGCATAATAGAAGGGATCAAATCATGAAACCATACCATTGTTTGGCTTATGCTTTGCATCCCAGCCATCAGGGCCAAGGGTTGACTGCTGTATCAGTTGATTCAGCTTGCGCTTGAGCTACGGAGAGAGTTTATGGATGCTTGCCCATACTGATTGTGTATGAAGCTAAAGAATCCCCTTTCCAGTCTTCTTATTTCAGTGCTATAAGGAGGACTCCATTGTTTGGTGGAAAGGTATCACTAATTGCAACAGCTTTTTGAGCCTGCTTCAAAACTTGCTCATCTAGCAATGCTTTTGCTATCAAGTCCTACCAGTGCAGCATCAATTCAGAGACAGACTATTTTCTAACGCTTCATACACTCTAAACTCAAAAATCTTTTGGGTGTAAATAAATGTGCTAAACAAGTGGTATGCTGCGGGGTAAAATTTTTGACGCTTGAACTTGAAATTTTTGACAGTTTTTGACGCTTGTCATGTCAAAAACCCAACCCTGCTTGGCAGCCAGATGAGATAGTGTCCAGCAGTACATCCAGCTTGAAATTATGTACTGGTAAAAAAAGGTAATACATACCTAGTAACAATAATATTAGAAATTGTATTTTAAATAAAGTTTTATTGTCTATAGATTTTTTTAAAAGTGCATTTGCTTTATATCCCTTATACATCCATAACTGTTTGGAAATTAACAACTGAAAAAAAAAAATAATAATGTTGTTTTAAAATTCTTTTTTGACTTCTATAATGCTTAAGAAAAGTAACCATATTTTAAAATATTTTGTGCCATTTTAAAAATCTGAAAAAACTTTAAAGCATATATGTAAAAGTAGGAAGCAAATTATTTATTTATTTATTAAAAAATTCAGATTGTTATTAAAGAATTGAAAAAAAAT
This sequence comes from Maratus speciosus, assembly GCA_963932465.1. Taxonomy (NCBI): domain Eukaryota; kingdom Metazoa; phylum Arthropoda; class Arachnida; order Araneae; family Salticidae; genus Maratus; species Maratus speciosus. The sequence goes on along the minus strand of OZ010793.1, from coordinate 77,187,298 downwards.
TTACTTTTACTAAAATAATCATAATGCTGACATAACTAAAGATGTAAAAGAATGTAATTATTGCCAAATAATAATATTGATACTGAAGCCAAAAATAATAAAGAAAATCATTGTTAATGGAAAATTCAAAATAAGCTATAATGGTAAGATAATAGTAATAGATAGCAAATCTTTCTCACTTCTAAAAAAGTAAAGGGAGGAAAAAAAAACCATATTACAGTTGGAATGGCTGGATATCTGGCTGAAAACTTCAGCTGCAGATATCCAACAAAATTAAAATCTGTTTAATCTCTAGTTATAATCTTCTTTTAGAAAGCAATGATGTGCAGTGGTTCTAATGAAAGCAAAATATAATCGAGAGAAAAAAAAATATCCCGGTTATATTTTGCTTTCAAATATATCGCAATTTCTCTTGAATTACAGTGATTTAATGAGATGTTGCTGTAGTCTATTTTACTTATGTTGAGATAACATTATCAGTTTGTAAATAATTTATTTGAAACAAACATTTTATTTTTTAAAGGTCACTATTCCATATGTAGTTATGTATTATGATGTTTCTAAACTATTTTTAACTTTCTGTCTAGGTTAAAGTTGGTGCACATATTCAAATTCAGAAAGCCAAGATGTGTTATTTAGAGGGAGAATATAATGATTCCCATATTGTACAATATATTTTATTAGAAGCTGTGAAAGTTATAAACTATTCGCCTGTTGCATTTCCTTCATTAGGTAAAGATATTATATAATTATTTGGAATCTATCAATCTGTAAATTACTCAGTATTGTTTGTATAGAAAATCACTAATTTACATTGTTTGTGTTCCAGACTTACCTAAACTACAAAATTTTCTGCACTCTTTTAAGTTTTGGCAGTTTATTATTTCTTTCCAGTTTTTCCTATCCATAGAACAAGCAAATTTTAATTGCCATATTTTTTCCTGTATGCTGCACTTTTTTTTTTCTTTTCCGCAAAATTTATTTTACAGGCATGAAAGAGTTGCTCCTAAAGGAGGAATTCCACCTTTTAAAAAGCAAATTTGGACATTCTCTGGATTGATGTAAAAATGCAAAGAAAATATTAGAATCATATGGGAGGGGGGAGGGGTCTAGAAAGCTTAATAATTAGACATTTTGTCTACTCAAATCCTTGGAGTTTGTTTCTGAATTGCTCTACTATCAAATCAAAGGCAAGCTTTTATTATAAGCATCTGAAAGTCATGTAAATTAAGTTCTTTAACTAGGGAAAGGAAGTTTCCATAAGGTTCTTTTGGAATAGAATATTTTATTCTATTTATAAAACAGTTCTGGGTAATTTCAGTGATGCATTTTTGGAAATGTACTTCTGGAGTAAAGATCAATTTGGTGTGCATATATTTAGCATAGAGATTTTTTCTTCTTCTAAATAAAGTCTTAAACATTCAAATCATTCAAAATAATACATTTATTTTGAAAAATTAAAATCTCTGTACTTCACATAAGTTCATCAGATACATTTGGATGGATTTAAACTTTTAGCAAACTGTTTCCAATTTTCTTTTTTCATTTAATGAATTTATACATTTATTGTTATTTATTTATTCATTTTTCTTTTAATACTTTATAAGTTACAACAACAACATATGTACAGTTATAATTCACTTTATTGCATGAATAACTGTTGAAATGCATCTAAACAAGTTTGGCCTTATTGTATGGATGGGAAAAAAATTTCCACCTTTTTTCCCATTTCTCACTTTCATGCCTGATTTTAAAAGTTTATGTGCATGTGATACACGACTATTTGGATTTTGAAGGGAATCTGCATAGTTTCCAAAAAACACACTTTGATCCAGAAAATATATTTAATTAAATATGGATTCCTTCTATGTGGTTATCATTTGAAATTGACTTAATTTAATTTAGGAAATAAATTCCTTGTTCGAAGTATGAAAAGCCTTGTTTAAATAAAGACCAGAGGTTTACATGTATGCTTCTGTATATATAGCTACTGGTCTCTGCAAGTAATCATTGAGTAGCACTTTTGTATTTAAATTTTTGAAATCGTGAAGTAATATAATTATTAAGATGCTACTTGGTGCAAAATGGTATAAATTCAAATTTAAAAGCAACATTAAAAACGCCAGAATATGCAAACTTTTCACAGACTAGTTTCGGTAGTGTTTAGCGTACCGTCCTCAGTGCAAAGAATAACGGAAACTTGCTCATTTATATAGAGGAGAAGCGGATTCAACTGGGAAGTTCATTAACAAATGGGGAAACAGAAAAATACTGGTACCAGCCAATAGGAGAATAGTATAGGTAATGCCACCAAAATGCGAAAAAAATAAAACCTGGTAGTAATTAAGCAAAAGAGGATTTTATGAAATATTTCCAGCAATCTGAAAAAGGGGGGCAAATTCACTATTAACAATATTGTTATAATTTTTGTAGATATGAAATGCTTCAAGAAAGTTAAGTTCGTGTATAGAAGTGGGTTTAGAGATGATTTTGGCTTCTTTGCACTGAGGACGGTATACTAAATGCTATCGACACTAGTCTGCGAAAAGGTTGCATATTCTGGCGATTTTAAAGTTGCTTTTAAATTTGAATTTATAACATGAAGTAATATATTATGAATGCTGTGTAATTTTAATACAATAAAATCTGGAACCACACTTTACATGAGAGAATGGCATACACAAAAAAATACCATTTTTACATATAGAAATAAGCAATTTATTAGTAAAAAGTTGAAAAGTCCATTTTTAGGAAAAAATAAAATAATTTTAATATTTAGAGAAACACAATATCATGTAAAATCATTCCTAATTTTTTCTTTAATTTATTATTTTCTTATTAACATTTTAATCTGACTGGCGATTGTCAAATTTTCATTACTTCAATATGTATTTTTTAATACAACAATCATTTACAAGCATTTTGTCAATATCCAGATATATTCCAGGCAACATCAGCTGTATAATTACAATGCATGGCACTCGGGAAGTGGGGACACACATTTTGGTACCTCATTTATTAATATCTATTCATGCATTTCGATTTTAGGAGGAAATAAATAATCTTTCGTTCCCCACAATAAAAACATTACTTTTTTACTGTGTGCATTCAGGTAAAAAATAAACATGAATGTTTAACAGTGTGCTTATATGTTTATTCAAAGTTTTAGATGATCAGAATGCTCTTTGAAATTAGTGTAAATGCAGAGATAAATACAAAGAAACAAAAAAGTTCATGTACAAAAGGCACTCAATTCATAAGCATGATTCTCAAAACATTATGATTCATTAAATATGTAATGAATAGAAAATAATTCATCTTATAATAATGATAATCTTATAATGAGATAAAATTAATAAGCTTTTCATAGCACATTTTTTTTTTTTTTTTTTTTACTTTCATTAAAGTGGATAGGATAAAAAAGTCTGAAGACTAACTTTCGTAACTGATACAATTTATTGATATGAAGCAGTGGCGGGCTGAGTCTGAAAATATTGATTGCCAGGAAATAAAGAAGACCCACTCACAACTACAAAGATATAATTTCATTTTTATAGTGGATAAAGAAAATCTCTAAAAAATGCATGAATTGAAACCAAAGCTGCAGTTATTTTATTTGATTAAATATATATATATATATATATATATATATATATATATATATTTTGTATAACTTCAATGAGTTGTTAGTTGTCTTTACCTTATGGCTCTTTAGTCGGCACGGAAACGTTCCAGATTGGTTATAAAGAAGACTCTAGTAGGTATTTAGCAATGTAATTTCCATTCATCGATCCATACTTCAGTAAACATTGCATAAAATAAAAGGCATTGTTAGTGAATATGTTTACTAGCTTGATATTAGGTCAATTTGTAATGGCTAATCTTTAAAAATAGGATACATCGATGATCCTGTGTGATTTCCCAATAAGATGACTCATAGACATTATCCATAAGAAAACATGTTTATTATCCGAACTGACAATTCACAGAAGTGTTGAGCATTTTCCACCACTAAAAACCCATCAAGTTACAATAATATTAGCTATGGGTTTCCACAAATTCACAATTCCACTGTATTAATCAGTAAGAAGCTACATCATTAAATGATGTTAAATGTGATATTCAAGATTATTAATAAAGACTACTTTTCTTGATGACATGCGTAGATCTTAAAAACACAAATTATCTGTCTCTGAGACTGGTGCCAACTGATAAATACTTCGTGTGCAAGTACACAATTATTTGCAATGCGCCAAATGCCAATAATGAATGGCAGGTCCCAGATCATTGACTGTATTGGTCGACAGAGAAAAGGAGTAAACAGGTCCAAGAAAGCATGGGAATACATTCAAAGCATCCTTCGAATAACTAAAAAAAAAAAAGGCTTATGATAGAAAATAATATTTGAAAAAAATATTTTAAGACTGAAATAAAATGAAAAGACTTTAGAAGCTAAACAGATAGTGATTCTGAAAAATGAAGATAAAAGAATGTGTGAATTGTTTTATAATAGGATTTTGAAAAGAAAAATAAATGATATTGTATGCACTTGGATGATTGAAACTTTGTTAAAAAGGAAAGTATTATTGGAATATTTTAAAGGCAGGTGAGAATAAATGTTATCGTATGAAAATATAGTAAACTAGGGTTAGAAAAAATTATGTTAGATAGGAAAAATTAATAGAATACTTTTAAAATAGAACAGAATTTTAAATTTTGTAATATATATATATATACTAACTAGCCGCCTTTGGCGACCAGTTTGGTCTCCCTTAAATGTATGCTAAGCATTGTATTAATGTTACTTTTATTCATAATTTAATTTACTTGCTCAATCCTTCGCCAAATTGAAAAATTCTGATACAGAAATCATGAATTCAGTATTTTTATGTTACCGGTGGCAGGTGATAAATCGCCAAACATTATTCCCTTTGGTTTTTTTTTTCATATTTCATTAATTTAATTTAAAATATAATACTCTCACTCATTTTATTTAAAATACATAACTTTAATTTAAAACTGAAATATTTACAATTTATGACTCTTAATTATTTCTTTAAAAAGAAAAAAGAAAAGCAATAAATAATACCATAAACTATAACATTTAATTTCAACATCAAATCTTTGTTTTAATTTAGCATGCAAAAAATTGTTATGACAGTCGCATGAATTGGTCTATTATAATACAGATGACATAATGGCGATGGAACAATATTTGGTGATTTATCACCTGCGCCCGGCTAATGTTAAATTACCAAATTGGCCGCTTGGCATATAAAAAGCGAAGCGGTCAACCCGGAACTGTTGATGACAGTCACATGACTTAGGCTTTTATTATATAGATTACATTGTACACGTACTATACATGTTGCTTGGCAATAACAGAGATACTGAATATAAATACAATATTATAACTGAATTTTAACAAGATTTTGGTGATGTTATTCTGGATGTTATACTGTTATTTTGGTATTTTTTAACCAATAGATAATAAAGTCCAAATCATCTGTCAATATCTTTTCACTGTCAAAATTAAGATAGTTCAAAAGTGTATTATAAGCAGTCCACTGTATTAAGGAGGTGTTATCAAATGTTTCAGTTCGTAATTAATTGTTCAAATAAGTCAATAATTTCTTCTGTAGCCAGATCATCCAACAACTTCTTTTAAATGGAAACAATATGCAGGATTCCAAGTTCTTGTCAGACAACAAATTTCTTAACCTGTTATTTATGAACTTTGGCATGGAAACTGCTCTCTTACATTGTACTTAGTGCAGTTGGAAGTCAAATTCGTGAGAAAAAAAAAAATCGTTTTTTAACACTTTCCTACAAAATTGAAAAGTGTTTATGATTTCGGTTTGTCTGTCCATCTGCCTGCACTCTAACTCTCGTAAATATACTCGGATTGTCCTGAAATTTTCGGATGTTTTTGACGCTTACTCTAGCACAATCCCTATTTCAAATGAAGTTTGTAGCATGTTTAGTTTATTTACAGGGACAGTCAAAAGTATTCCGTTACATTTCGGCCAATGGGAAAAATCGTTTCAAATGATTTTTAAAGTCACCCTTTCAAACATAATAAAATTGACCTGCATTTGTGAAATGAACTAAAATATGCATTCTGTAGAATATGAGGTGCAAAGAATACTTATTATTCATTTACAGGGCCACACAAAAGAATTTCGTTAAATAATGGTATGGGGGAGGGCGGGGGAATTGTTTGCGGTGTGCTTTAAATATGTTAAACTATTTCATATATAATGAAATTGATACACGTCGCTGAGGCTTGCTATAAGTTATTTCATGTATAATACAAAGTGCATAAGCATTTACAGGGACACACAAACGATTTCAGATAGTATATTCTATCCGAAGTACTGTATATTAGTGATGATGGCAGGAAAAGCATTTTTAATTATGATATGTGCTTTTATGTTTCACCATATTTATGCGAACGATATGTCGTGTATAAATGCTATAGTGGATATACAGGGCTACGCAAAATAATTCGTAAAAATTACTGAGTATGAGCGTATATTTCTTAAAGGTGGTTTTTAAATGGCATTTGTATGTTAAACTAAATTTAGTTTACTAAGAAATGTTTGTAGAATATAGATAAAAGGATATACAGGGCCACCCAAAGAATTGGATATGTGGTGGTCTATGGATGATAATTTCTGGAAATGTGATTTTAGTAGTTTTAAGAGTGTTTTAGTTTGAATTAAATTTAAGCTAAATAGTTGCATGTAATAAAGGTACTAGGTAAATTACAGGGTTGAACAAAAGCATTCAAGTATGTCTCCATGTATTAGTATAAATTGCTGAAAGAGAAATTTCAACCTGTTGTATGTTTTGTTGCTAAACTAAATTTTCACATTATATAGTATATATATATCAACCTACAGATGCAATACGGGGCTGTTCAGAAGAATGGGAATACATAATTGTCTATGGATGGTAGCTGCTGAAATCAGTTTTTCAAATATTTTATCTGTTTTCTAAAATATTTACTTACTTATCTTATTTAACTTATTTATCTAAATAACGAAGTTTTGTTAAAGATTTGAGGAAGAGTTTGAAAGTGTTTCATAATCTATGCTTGACGCATGATTTTTCTTTCTTGTTTAATATTTTGAATCCTTTATTTTCCCCCTTTCTAATGGTATGTTACTTTTGTTTCTACTACAACAAAAGGTTAAAATTTTTTAAGTAATTCAGTTTGTTTACGTCATACATAAACTTTAAACCCAATTTTCTCAAAATGTTGCCTTTTGAACTTTGATGTACCTTTTTATAGAAACTACTCCATATTTATAGTTTGCAATCTTGCCAGAATATTTCACACATATCTCTGAAGAGAACTTTTGTTACAAACCTATGTACAAAATTTTGATAAAAGAAAGTTTTTCTTCAGAAAAATGCAAGTTTTTTGTTATTTAAAAGTGGTTTTTATTCCAGATAAAATAAATAAATAAATAAATAACTGAAGAATATCTGTTCATAAATTTGACTTCACTTTATTAGAATTTTTTCATATTATGTATATAAAAAAGTTCAAGTGAATATCTTTGGTAGTTTCTGAGAAAAGGTACATTAATTTAACATGGTAGGTATGGAGACTTCCAACTGCCCTTAAGTAACTAAGAGTATGCAGGTGACTTTGTAAAATTTATAAAGTAAAGGTATCATATGCTTTGTCATGAACCCTGTTGGATTCCAAAATGTTTAGTTACATATAACTAGCACCAAATGCTGTAAGTTTTAAAGTTGTTGCAACTGAAATTCAAATCTTTAGTAGAACAATTCAAAGGGTATATTTGATGGTGTCATCTTGGGGCTGTTATAACAAACAAAAATTCTCCCTTTAACAGTTTTCGTCCCTCTCGAAAAACCTATTTTTAAGGAAGAATCAGAAATTACCTATGATAAGATAGTACACGTGATGTATAAAGTCATTGTATAAAAATACTCTTTTTGTTTGTTGTGAATTTATTTTCTATTTATACTAGTATATAACTTTTATTGTGGTATCTGTGGCAAATCTAAAATTTACAATAATCTATACTTATAAACATGAAAAAATATCATTAGTTTACTACACGGTGTACAAAACTGCTGCAAAGTCAAAAACAAACTTATACAAACATTAAAATAAAGTTAAAATATCAACGTTTCGGTCATCCTTCTGTGACCTTTTTCAGGAATGTTGTCGTATATCTTCTAAAATTAGAGCAAAACCATCTTGAATTCAAAAGGTTCGTTATATATTCAGTCAAAAGTCACCTTATCCAATTACAATCCAGAAAACAGGCAATGGCACCATCTATCAGACAAAAAGTAGACTACAATTTTGAATGATTTATAATATGGCGCCGTCTATGAGGTGAAAAAGGAATAAAAGAATATCAAATGAACAATTAAAGCTAATTAAAATAATTTTTTGCAGTTTATTTTATTCATCTTATATTTTTCAAAGTCAAATATGCACTACTATTTTAGATTTTAACAAAGTTTGCCTCTTGCGTTTTCAGTTCTGCATTTATTTACATTGCCTTACAATAGATGTGGCCACTGCAGGCCAAATTTGTTCATTTGATATTCTTTTATTCCTTTTTCACCTCATAGATGGCGCCATATTATAAATCATTCAAAATTGTAGTTTACTTTTTCTCTGATAGATGGTGCCATTGCATGTTTTCTGGATTGTAATTAGATAAGGTGACTTTTGACTGAATATATAACGAACCTTTTGAATTCAAGACGGTTTTGCTCTAATTTTAGAAGGTATACAACAACGTTCCTGAAGAAGGTCACAGGAGGATGACCGAAACGTTGATATTTTAACTTTATTTTAATGTTTGTGTAAGTTTGTTTTTGACTTTGCAACAGTTTTGTACACCGTGTAGTAAACTAATGATATTTTTTCATGTTTATATGTAACTTTTTACGGTGTAATTGTCCAGTTCTTTTATTATAATCTATACTAATAAAAAAAAGTTTCACTGCGATGGATAGCAAAATTTACGGCATGTACGAGGTTGAAAATTTTTGTGATAGTAGCCAAAGTGTCTCCTAATGCACCCGAGAATCAGAATTTTATATTTCTAATAGTTAAGTTGACTTATTAATTAAACATCATAACTCACTTTCATCAAAAAGTCACCTATTTGATCCTCAGTCAAGGAAAGCACTTGCACACATGCACAAACCCATTTATGGATCAGAAACTAGTGAAGAGCCTACTTTAGATTTCTTTTCATTTTTTTTAAATAATTGTTTTAAACTAAATTCACCAAAAGGCTCGATACAGTTAAGATAGAGACATACTCCGAAAGATTGCACTCTTACAACTCAAATACCGCAATGAATTAAAAAAAAAAATGTTGCAGTTAAAGAATTCGAAAAGGATCGTTTTTTCGAAAAATGTTTCCCCCTTATTGCAACGACCCCTCCAGGGCACAATTTTAGAGGTCCTGACAAAACAAAAATATGGTATTAAAGCTGAAGTCTTCTTCTAATCGATGGTATAATTGGTTTTAAAAAATATATAAATTTTAACTCTTTCAAATACACCGGCGAACGCAAGTTACATCGCGCCTCACGGAGACTATATTTTTTCTACGCTAAAAGTAATTAAACGTCCGTATTTTAACACAATCTTTTTAGAGAATCTCAATAGATCAGATTTACATCACCTACAAAAATTTTGAAACGTTCAGGGGGGGTAGCAATATTTTTTACAAAATAAAATGTGTGAAAATTTTGACAAAATCTGTAAAATCTTGAGTGTTTTGTTGCGTTAATTTTCTTTTGGTAAGCATTGGCTCCAAAAATAAAATTATGCAGAAAATAAAATACCAAATAGCATATATTTCCAATTCAATATTTTTTTGTAATTTTTTTCATTAAATGACATAAATTCAGACAAAATTGAATTAAAGGTACAAAATCATACAAATTTGAGGTTCATTTGTCATTCATTACGGGTCCTGGCAATGCCGGTGGGTCAGCTTGTAAAATAAATAATGCCAAATGCAACACGTTTAACAAATATGTAAATATAAGAAAATACTCCCTATTTCATAATCTCATAATTATTTTGAATTCAATAATAACTATAACTTAAAAATTAAAAAATGCTAACAATAAGAGAAACCGAAGAAGGCTAAGTTATTATTATACCGGAAGGCCGCTGCACAGACATTCACCTCATCGAATTGACAGCTGAAATGTCAGGATTAGTTAAATTTCGTTTGCATAATAAAATGCAACTGGTCTGCCAAGTCATATCTTGGTGGAAAACTCCTGCATGCCCGATTTTAGTGGTTGGCCGGCAGGTTTATCATTTTTTTTCCCAGCTCCCAAAGGAATGAAAACATGGAGTACTGGGAGCAGAAAAACATTATGGTAAACCTGCCAGTCAAATACTAAAATCGTGTTTGTAGGTATTTTCAACTAATATATGACTTGGCAGACCAGTTGCATTTTAGTATGCAAATTGAATTTTAATTAATCCTGGAACTTTAAATGCCAACTCGATGAGGTGATTTGTGTAGCTGCCTTCCGAGCTATATGTAAACTATATATATCGTGGTATCCTTTCTGTTTTTTATGCAGTATGAAGTTTCCTTTCCTTATACTAGTTCAATTTCTGCAACTTTTATTGTAGTTGTTAGCAAGTTGAAAATACAACTGATAAGTTAAACAAAAGCGAATGTATCACGCGAATGGTTAATTGCAGATTATTCAGTGAATATGTTTTTGTGCAAATTTTAATCCTTTTTTTTTTTTTTTTTTGTTACTCACTATCTTTCTAATTAACTTAAAATAAATCTTTCAATCAAATTAAGTTAGAATTTGGAATTCGCCTCTAAGACCTATTGATGCCATTTTAAACTGATCATCATTTTTTGTGATTTTTAAAATCATTCTTTAGTTCTTCCAGTTAAATATCGTCCAATTCTTTTTTGCTGAGTGATTTAATAAATATACAAATATAAGAAAAGTATTTCTACTACGTTGTTTTGAATTCTTTAATTAATATCACTTTAAAAATCCTCTGACAATAGAAGAAAAAGCAAGAATGCTGTAGTCATTATGTAAAAATACCCTTTTGCTTGTTATTTTTATGAACTTCTTTACATTAGCATATAATTTTTATTCTGGTTATTAGTAAATCGGAAATCCACAGTGCTAAAACAACCAAAACCAGAGTATGTGCGGAGAATGGATAATTAGTGTTTAGTAAGAAAATATGTCTTGACTAAATCTTGCTGAATTTTCCGAATTTCTCTTGATTTTCCCTATTAAATCAGAGAATCTTTGTTTATACTTTCCTCATTTATACAAATTTTGCATTTATGTGTCATTTTATTATGTATCGATTCATTCCTATTCATTTAAATGGGAAAGTACTTCGTTTTATACAGCGCATAATTATATTTATACAATGGCTTCTAAAAGTATTCGAACACTTTCGAATTCTATTGAAATAGTACTTCTATCTTCTATCTATTAAAAATATTTCGTACATCATAATTAGAATTTAATAATAAAAATTTCATGTTAAGAATTAATTAATTCCATTCATTTTTACTTTCAAGATATACGTAACAAAGGAAAGTATTGTAATACAGATAAAAAAAAACCGCTATAAAAAATTTGGCTTATCTTTACATATTGAGGCTCCTTGAATTCTACTTTCCTATTTTTATGATTCGATAGACAGTAAAAAAAAATAAATCAGAAACGTTACAGTCCATAGTGGATGTGTTTCCGAAAATTTAGTGTAAACTATGAATTTTTCAATTATTGATCAAGTCGGAACATTACACTCATTTCCGTGTAAAGTATAACCTGAGAAAATATATTTATATCATGAAAATAAAATAACTTTAACAGATATTAACTATTTTGATTTGCTTTCTAAAAGTAGCTGGTTGTTAAGGGATTTTTTTACTAACTAATTTCCAACAAAGAAATATGTAATTAACCTATGTTTACTCATAGCTTTTAAACGGATACTTTGATTTCGATATTTACTTTTTTGTTGTAATCTGCTCATTCAGATGGTTTTTCCATGGAAAGCTAAAACATCATCAAAACATGAGAATAAGAACAAAAATTAAAAATGTAAAATTATTATTCATGGTTAATCTTTTATCATCCAGCTATTGTTAAAATGCAAACAAAATTATTCAGCTCACTATATCACCGATTACTTTCTGAATTTTTACAATGTTCCACTGGACTTTTTATGTGTGCTACCCTATATAATGAGCAACTGAGTTATGCAAAAAAAGTTTTGTTACCGTTTCTGCATGCATAGTTAAAAATTATTTCACATAATTGCGGGTATTTTATCAGATAGTTAATATATTTATATTGGGATTGAAGAATATTTTTTCTGCTTTACTTTACAAGTTGCTTGAAAGTAAAGTTCTGCATGATACAAAAAAAAAAAAAAAAAAAAAAAAAAATCTTGAATATTTTGAAGAAATCTTCATATTGCCTTGAATATGCATGCTATTCTTACACAGATGAACACAAGCAATGAACGAGACCCACATAGTTATGTGCTACAGCTAAAGACCATTTGAGCCTTTTCTCATACACAGTGTGATCGCACCCGTTAATTTTATTTTTCTGTTTGTTGTCAGTACTTTAATTGTGCACATGACTAGATCTTAGCTGAAAAATTTGGAGTAAAGCATGTTCTTTACACCCAAGCATTTCATATACAATTCATCAAGTAATTCTGTATATTTTCTTCAAGATGTCTAAAATGACAAAAGTGATATACTTTTTCAGTATCTCTGCTATTAACTAATGAAATTGCAGATTTTATTAATACTGTAACTATTAATTGTTATTTTATTAATTTAAACATAGATTATGCATCTTAATACCATCTAATTAAACAGGTTTAATTACTTTGGATACCTACAAATCTTTGTAGGCATTTGGTTGCTTTAATGTAGAACAAAAATAATGAGAATGCAGTTAAAATTTTAAAAAAAAGTATTTGTTTCAATTTTTTAAAAAAATCAAGATTTTTGTACAAATTCATCTATAGTTATTTGTTTAAGAAATAATATATTTATCAGATACCTTGCTTAAACATTATCCACTTTTAAATATTTTGCACCACAATACCCTAATCTTCTCATTATAAAACTTTAATATAAAATTTAAAGATAATAATCAAAGCAATAAAGACAAATTATAGAAATTTTGAGAAATTTTATTGGAGAAGAAAATATCATCACGGGACAGCACAATACACTCACTAGACGGCACAGGACTATAACTGGACAGCACAGGACTATAACTGGACAGCACAGGACTATAACTGGACAGCACAGGACTATAACTAGACAGCACAGGACTATAACTGGACAGCACAGGACTATAACTGGACAGCACAGGACTATAACTGGACAGCACAGGACTATAACTGGACAGCACAATACATTCACTGGACGGCACAATATGATGATCTCAGGACAGCCCTGAAATGGAGTTATTTGAATTAAAGTTGAATACCATAATTGTTAAAATAAATTCCTATGAAACCTTATTCATATTAATCGTTTCTGGCAAACTTTTCTATTTCCTTCAAAATATATGAAAAGATTGTAAGAAAATCTGCTAAGTCATTAAAGTTAATATAGTAGGCGTAAATTTACTACATAAATGTGGCTAAAACCATCAAATAATCTGCATAATTCTGTAAAGGAAACTCGTAGTTTTAATTTTCTCTCAAAATACTTGTAGAAAACTATAAATTTTCTGCACATTTCTAATTTGTTTCTTTTTTTTTCCTTGTTAAAATTTTTTTTATCTTGTATTTTGTTCTTGTTTTCTTTTACTTATTGAACTATTATAAATGTAAATGGACTTTCTGAATTTCTTTTAATAAACTTACATGCTGAACTATATTAGAATTATCCCTATTTTTGATGTATAATTAAATTTAATAAGCTTCTCATATTTCAATACAAATTTAGTAATAGCATATTAATGTAAGAATGTTCTGGATATAAAAACTAATTTACTTTACTCATTGAAACATTTGTACATATTTAAACTGAGCCTTTACTTGAGATGGCCATTATTTAATGTATTAGGATAATTAACAGTGATATTGTTTCATAGTGTTTTATTTAGTAAAAGAGTAATGGAAAGTCACTTTTAAATTCAGAATGCATTACCTGCGAAATATAAAAAAGAAGAGCTGAATAAAAAGTTTTTTAGAAATACATATCCAAATTCTAATGAAAGATCCAAAATTTGTTTCCTATATAAATAAAAAAATCTTAAATGTTTTCTCGAATAAAAAAGTCTTATTTTAAATGCTCATGAACGCTTAATACGTTGAGTGCCACTGTGACTGACACTGAAGCTGAAAAAATTACAATGTTTTAAGTAATTTTTAAGAAAGTATAATCCTGTAATAAATAAAAGGTAAGTAAATTTTGAATAAATTTTAAGTAATTACTTAAAACAATATATATATATATATTTAGTTTTATACCATATTTTAGATCATCAGTCATTGGTGAATAACGCGTTCTGAACGGAAAGTTCAGTGTCGGTCACCGGTGACTGATGTGGCGCTTAATGTGTTAATATGATGCACCAAAGCGAAAATAAACAAGCAAAATCATAAATAACTGAAATCACAAACAATATTCTATCATTTCGAGTCATTGAATGACCAGTAATTGCTATCAGCTGTCAAAGGGAGAGAGTTACAGAATGAGAGGAAGAAATTCACTCCACTCAATTTTAGACACATCAACCTCTGTTACCTTATTTCTCATTCTGTGCTACTGTTCCAGTTTCGAGCAACCATATAAAACTTGATAGTTAATTTATTGCAAATAATCATTATTTTTTATTTTAATATTGTAACTGCTTATGATGAACAGGAAGAAATAATCTTTTTAACACTCAAAGTAATATAACTTTGTTGCAATTTGTTATGTAGATGGATAAAGTTGTGCGAAGCTCTTTGATATTAATTAGTAATTATATGTGAGGAAGGGGATTTTTAATTTCAATCTCATTGCATTTTAGTGCGTAAGACATCTTTGGACAGCATGACTGGAAAGTGGTGGTTTCTTTAAATTTGAATGTTTAAAAGGGATATTGCAATAAACTAATGGGTCCTGACTTTTTTTACATGCTTTCTTTTAACTTACAATTCTATTTGTATGTGGCAGTCGAATCTTGTTACTCCTTTTTCATCCACTTACGGTTAACATAGAGCTTTAGAAGTTGTAATATACGTGTATTCCTGAAGCCAGAACAAGAATTAAACATTGCTTTTTTAAAAATTTAATCCCTAAGTAGGGATGAGGGCAAATGGGGAAAAAATCACAACATCTTATAAACCAGCGGAAATAAAATCTTGAAATTTGACATCCGTATAACTAAAATTAGTAAACATGTCTTTCAGATTTTTTCTAAATTCGACCACAAAGGAGAGTACTGCTGCCAAGCACTATACGTTTTCGAAAGACATCACAAAAACACTCCTTAAAAGTTGATGGTTACTCGATTATAGTTTGATTTCCTATCAGAAATCAATATCAGCTTCAACAATGAATATTTGTCAGGGTTCGTAAATATCATGATATTTTTTATACTATCAAAAATATCCGATATTTTGATATATATCCGATATTTTCAAAATAGTAAACTTACTGCTGACAATATATTTTCAAGTGTAATATAAATTAAAAAATAAAACATTGTGCTTGACATAAAAACTTAAACAATATACTAAAAGTGCATTTTTTTACTTGGAACAAAATGGAAGATCAACTAATTGAATACAGAAACAATTTGCTTTATACACTAACATTAAAAAAAAAAAAAAAAAAAAAAAAAAAAAAAAAAAAAAAAAAATCTGTAGGATTCAGTATATTAACTATCATGAAATCAAAAATTTATAAAACTAAATTTTAAATACAAAATGTTTTTTTAATTGAAAAATTTTAACATAAATGCAGCCTTATATCTTATTTTTTATTCCCTAACATGTTGTATAGTTTAAACTGAACTAAACCAAAACCAGAACAAATTCTTTTTTAATGAAGCTTTACATAACTGATGATCTAAATTAGACAGTTTATCTTTCATTCATTATATTCTGTTCTGAATTAATTATGTCCCTACAGTTAAAAGTAAAATATTCAAGGATAAAACTTGGAAAATATATTTGTTTTTTTCTTTGTGTTAAAAAGTCACTACCAGGGAGCCAATTTCTTTGTCTACAGAACAACACAGTCAAATAACAGTTGGAAATATCATTTACACTTGTTTTGGCTGAACATACCAAAAATATCTTGCACAATGTTATTTTGAAAATACATATCAAATATAGAAATTATCACACATCTTGATATTCTAAAAATAAATATCAAACATTGAAAATATCGCACATCTTGATATTTTAAAAATAAATATCAAATAATATGAAAATATCGAAAATATCAAAAATCTTGATATTTTGAAAATAAATATCAGATATATATCATGATATATATCCATTGATATATATCAACGAACTCTGATATTTGTTGAACAGTACTAATGGCAAGGTTACCACATCAATGCCTAAATTTTGATAACTTAGTGAAAAATCGCCAAATTTGGTATTGTATTTAAAAATTATATATTTTTTCTAATTTTATTGAATGATATTTATTTATTTATTTTACATTTATATTATTTCTTTTTAATCTGACACTAGAACTTTTTCTTGAGGCATTTATTTTTATTTTTTTATTTAATTTTTACTTTGTCATTACTGCATTTTTAGAAAATGAGTGTTGGAATGCATTTTTATTTCTCAAATTTTATTTTGTAGAAAAAAGTAAAAAAAAAAAAAAAAAGAGAAGAAAATAGCATCTTATCATTTTAATGGGCACTTAATCTTAGTACAATTGTAATTAATTTGAAAAACATATTGAAAATTGGTTTAGTGGAATTGCATTTGATTAAAAATGTATATGAATAGAATTTTCATGTTATTGTAGATTCGCTTTGGATATGCATTGATATGGACCAATAAAATTGAGGATCAAATTTTATCTTTCTATAAATAATGTTCTTAAAAAGGGTTTTACTCTCATTTTTTTACAAGTTGTTTCTTATCGTTTACCAATAGCTAATTTCTAAACTTTTTGTTTTATAAATATAGTCCCAATAGAAAAAATGTATCAGATGTTCTTTTCCCTCTTATAAAAATTGATTTATGTCAAAATAGTTAATTTTAAACAGTTTTGAAATTAAAAATTATATATAATGTAATGCTGAGTCCTATAAATTTTATTTAAAAAAATTATTTGTGTTGTAGCAAATAATATGGTGAAAGTGTATTCCCCTATGACCAAACTTATCATGTTGTGATAGTTAGAATTTTATGAATTTTCAGTATTTCAGAGTCACCAAAAATTAAACAACATGTTTTTAATGCCAGAAAAGACTGAAAATCCATGAAATAAAAAGTATCATAACTAGGTAAGTATTACTCGCACAAAAATTGAGCTTTTAAGGATGTAAACTGATTTTACACTTCTGTTAGTCGCACACTTCTTTCCGACTTGGTTAGTCGCATTGCACCTTTGAGGTGTTTCTGGTTTTTTGAAAGCCAAGTGAAATTTCTAGTTTAAATAGTTAATTGTTACCTATTTAAGATTCTTTGAAGATATAAAGTATTAAACTTATTTAATTAGTTAAAGTTATTCAAAAGCAGTATCACAACTAATTAAAAAAAAATTAACGAAAAGCAAATGAAAGTAAGGATGCACCTGTCAGGTGCGCGCGATTATGGACATAAATGAAAAAACAATGGAAGGTTAATGGTGTGAATTCATCTCAAATGAAAACAGCGTCTTTACTTAATTCCCAAAAACTTTTCAATAAAAAAAAAAAAATGCATTTCAATTAAAACATCTGTTGGCAGCATCCATAGATTTTAATTAGTTATGCGTTTAAAAAAATAACAGGTTATTGGAACCTGTCACCTATGTAATTGTAAAACGATGTTACCTGTTAACTAAAAGTAATTCTATTTTTCATCACTAACATTCTCTTCCTTTATTAATGGAAAGCTTAAATATTGTTTAAAGTTAAATATTGTTTTACTAGCAAACTTGCCCGGCATTGCCCGGATACGTAAAAAACAGCAGGAATTGCGAAAAAGCTCTGAAAATCACAATAAGGTATTGCGAAAAAATTTTAAATGGCTGCACAAATTTCGAAAAGAGAAAAAAAATTATATATTGTGTATGTGTTCGAAGATTGCAAGTTGATTCCTTTCACTAATGTGGAAAAATGGTAGCAAATCGCTAAAATACACTAAAAATCCCATACAAAATTCCTGAAAAATTCGAAGATTCCTATACGAAATCCGAATAAACTTTATTGAAATGAGGGCAGAATGTACTATAGATCAAAAATGGAATGTCAAAAAATTGCAGCATATCGCGAAGAAACTTAAAAATCGCATTAAAAATCACAAAAAGTTCAAAAATCACGAAAGTCCAAATTTACTATAATTGGATAAAAGTTTCAAATCTAATTCCTTTGACCTGTGGGCTTTCTTAAAATTTATGTTTGGGAAATTATGCTAAGCATTGTATCATGTTACTTTTATTCATAATTAATTTACTTGAACTCCCTTAAATATAATTAATATAATCCCTTAAGGGTGTTCTCAAATTCAAAAGGGCAACTTTCTGACATAAGTTTTAATTTATTTTTATTCGAAAATGCATGAAACTAGCTGGTGTTGTTGTTCAGAAACTATGTCATCGAGCTGTTTTTTCCATTTTTTGCAAACGCAATAGATCTTTCAGAAAATAGTGTTAAAGTGAACATTTTGAACTGCGTTTCTGCGTGAATGGAGAATAAGCACTCTAAAGCGGGCGAAAAATGTGTTTGTTACGTGATCAAAAATGCTTATAACTCCATAGGTAATTGATTCATCTAAAAATGGAAAAAAAAAACAGTTCAATTCCAAGTCGCTTCCATGACCAGGCTTTCCAATTTTATATCTTTCCATTAAAAAATGAATTTGTAAGTGTGTCAAAATGTTTTGTGCTTGTTGAGCAGAGCCGTAAGATAGAGCCTTAAGTTAATATTAGTTTTTGTTGCATTAAAATGCCTCAATTTGTTGATTTTCTGTAAGCAAGTAAACCCTATTGGTTTATAATGGAAGTCTATGGGAATTTGGTGAAATATTAGAGATATTGCCAAGTTGGTGTCATTTTTGGCGACTAATTTTGCTCACCAAATTTGGCAATATATAGCCAAGTTGGCGACAGAACTGGTCCCCCCCTATGGTCCCCCCCCCCCCCCTTATAAGTATTGAGAGGCATTAAATGCTGTTCAATAATCGCATAAAAAATTCGCTAAAAATTCAAAAATTGCTGTACGAATTCCGAATAAACTTTTTTGAAAATAGAACAAAATTTACTATATTGGGTTAAAAGAAAGAAACCATATTTTTTTCATTAATGTGGAAAAATCACCTCAAAACTTAAAAAAGCACTAAAAATTGCATAAAAAAAATTAAGAAAATCTAATAAAAAATATCGAAAATCGGGCTTCGAGGTGCAAAACTTCATATATTGACATACCTTTTCCCCAAATTTTGTAGCTCTATGTGCAGCGGTCTCTTCAGAACACCGTCGACACACTCACACACAAACTTCTTTCCTTATTATTATAGATTGAATAAATTCAAAATTTATTATAAATTCAAAATTTAAAAAGTACTTACATTTATTTCCAAAATTGTTCACTCAATTTTCTAACTAATGGAAAATTTCTTCGAAGAAAAAAGACTGCACGTGATGTTTCAGGATACACATTATCATCTGTAAAGACCATAGATGTGGCCAAGTAGTCTCCTAATTGAATAGTAAATGGGGAAAGGCACCACTTGTAGGTTAAAAAACCCATATAGGTTGTTATTTTAAACCTTAATTCCTTCAATCTTCCAATGTTGACGGTTATGCCTTCAGCTCTGTCAATTAAGAAATCAATTGCTGATACGCATTCTTCCAAGTACCTTTAAAAAATAGGTGTATGTGTTATATATTATGCTTCTTCCAAAATTCTATACACTTAATATCAGCCTTAATACGTTTGCTGCCAAAGCTGAGATGTTGCATATGTTCATACACGTCAAGATCATATTTGCAATTTACTACTTTTAAATTAATTTCTGTTTTATTATTTAAATACTATATATATAACGAATTACTTTTAGCAACAAATAAATTCACACGAGTATGCTTGTTGTTGGCATATGAAACATTGCCGGTATTTTCTATGGCAGTGTTCGTAATCGGTGATTTAGATAAGAAGATCAATAACGAGTTATCTCGTAGCTGGCAATGAAACCCAGTTTGCCAATTATGAGTATTCTTGTAGATGGCAGCGAACGTGTTAACTAAATCTTTGGAATAGACTTATAAAAAGATTTATTACAACATAATAACAATCAGAGTTGGGCAAAATACATCGAAAAATCATTTTCGATACAAAATACATTAATTTTAGAACCCAAAATACAAGATACAAAATACTTCTCAAAAGTAAAATCTTCAAAGTACAAAATACACGTATTTTCAAAATACATTCAAAATACATTTCGAAATTTTGAAAATTGGTGTTTGTAAATTGCACTAAACAAATGCAAGGTACGTTTTCAAAACTGATTAAACTTTTAAAATAATAAATAATAAAAAAAAATAAGTAAATAAATTGCTTTAAAAAAAAAAAAAAATCAATCTCTAAAACAACGCATTTTACATAGTAAGCGAAAAAAAATTATTGGTAAACTTTTAAAATATATTTGGAAATATGAAAGTTTTCACGGATATAATTCAGATTCATTTAAAGCATACAAATAAAATGTTATATATTAAAAAAAAAAAAAAAAAAAAAAAGCTTTAATGCAAAATTATGAAAAATTATTGAAATTACTATTGGAAATTATTATATTGGCTTTCAACGCAGCTGATATTTTCTTATTAGCTCTTTATTTATATCTACCCTATATATATAAAATCCTAATGAAACGAATTTATGAAACGATTTTATAAAACGACTGATTATGTTTCACAGTTATTTTTCCTAAAAAATGGAAGGTGTGGCGGTGGAATGACCACCAATTATCAGTATTGATCCACAGCTCTCAAAACTGGTATTAGAATTTTAAAATTTGAATTAGTTTTTGATAAATTAATTTTTTTCTAATTTTAATGACATTTCTCTAATGATGGCAACTAAATTACTCCCTTTTTTTTGAAAAAGAGGGGAGAAAAGGAAAAACTATAGGGATTATTAGATTTCCTTTTTTTTCATCATTTTCAAATTGAAATTGAAATTATATTTCATATCAATCGATAATGAAACAATATTGTGATTAAATTTGGTTTATCAGGAAAATTTTAAAAATAAAAATTAGATTTGTTTTTATCCACATTTTCAAATTTAAATGCAAAAGTAAATTTAAACAGAAAGAGAATTTAAACAGAAAGAAATGTTTAAAATAGGAATTAAATGATCTAAAATGATTAAAAGCAGAAAAAAAGGAAAATTACGTCAAAATATTTACACGTAAATATTAAAAAAGTACGAAAACTTTAAAATGATAAAATTATTACACGCCAAACACATCTAAAGGTGATAATTATGTCATATATAAAATTCCTAAACATTCAACATCATAATTTTTAAAGTGCCTAAAGTAATTAAATTATTATGGTTGGAAAACTTTGAATGGTGAATATTAGTTCATATTTAAAAAGCTCAAATAATAATATTTCCAAACACTTTTATATTAAATAATATATGTACCCGTGAATCTTAAAAGAGAGTTTAAAATAAATAAATTATTATATGAGAAATGCATTTAATATTGAAAATTACATCATATATTAAAACGATACATTTAAAACGATTTTCATTCCGGATAATTTTAATGTGATGTCACATGGTATGAAAGCAGTACGGCTGGCAAATTTGTTCATACATTACATCACTTGATACAGCGTAAATACAGGTGAATGTATAAGCAAAATACTTTTGTTTTATTTTGCACAAATTACTATTCGATAAATACATTTTAGAAAATTCAGATATTTTTATTAATTAACATAAATAATGTACATTGGAAAAATAACATGAAAATATGCATGATTGTGTATTAAAATAGAGAAAAGAATTCATGAATAAGCTATACCTGCTCCTGAAAATATCTAAATCTCGATCAAAACATAAAATATAAGAGTAAGTTATTTCAAAACACAATGCTTTTCCATACTGTGTTTTTTTAATTTCGAACCTAAAGGAAGAATATTGTCCATAGCATCGTTATATAAGTCAGAAACATAGCGACACTTTTAACCTTACCATTTTATACAAGCTGATTTTAAAATGTGTAATTGATTTTACTTAGCAATCCCGAAAACAGCTGTCAGTTGTTACGACAGCAATGGATTAAGCCATGCAATGCCCCATTCGAATGGAAAAGCATGGCTACTCAGATAACAGAAGTTAGCCGCCATACAGATTACAGAAGTTAGCCGCCATAGTGATAATATCATTCAATCTTCCGTAACCTGGTAATATTTTTTAAACAGGTCACATTGCTATGTTTGTAGAGACTGCAAAGCCTGAACGGGGTTGGCGGGCGTAGCTCGCAGGGGGCAGAGCCCCCTAATATACATATATATATAAAGAGTCTCGGCCAGAACTTAAAGAAGCTCATATTAAAGAAGAGTTTCCTCATCGCAGGGTATGAGTTCAATATTTTCTGATTAATCGATTTATCAGCTAAAAATTACAATATTTCAAAATCTACTGCATATTGAGATCTTGACGAAGATAGCGTGCAGTCTATATATCGCATCCTTGCTTCAAAAGTGACAACTCAAAAATTGGATTTTTTGATTTATGGCTGCCATTCTGCTTGTTTTTGATGCCTCTATCAATCGCCTAAAGTACCAGATAGTGCACTGAAAATCCAACAACTAGGTAGAATCTGTGTTTACAAGATTGCCATTGACCTTTTACACAGCCCGGAAACAGTTTTTTGCATTTCCTGAGAAACTGAGTTTTTTTAGTTATGTCACTTTTGAAGCAAGAGTACGATATATTGACCGGTTATCATCTGCTGCAGCAATTTAAAAAGAAATATAAAATAAACAACATGGTGTAAATAATTTTATGGAAATCTCAGAAATATTATGATGTGCGTAAATATGATGTATAAAAACATCTCGACACCAAATAATATTGTCCTTTCAATATTGATTTGTGTTCTTTTCTTTTTTAACAAGGATGCTCTGCCACCTACGAGCTACGTTCACAAACCCCATGAATGGACCCCGCATACTCTATGGTTGCTATTCATTTCCCTGTTACTGGAGGATTTTTCGATTACGAACACTGTATCTCCCAGTTGTCGCGACAGTTGACGGCTGTAATAATAAAGTTTTCTATTGGACACTATAAAATAATCGATAATCGTTTTAAATATGATATTTTAAAGATATTATTTAAATATGATGCAATTTTCTCCCTTTTGCGTATAATAATTTATTTTTTTCATCATTTCTTTCTTTTTTAATATGCACGTAATGAATATGTTTTTCAGTGAAAAGGTGTTTAAAAATATTATTATTTGAGTTTTTATGACGTAATTTGTCCCCATATAATTCTTTTCGCACATAATAATTCAATTATTTTTAAGTTTTCTTTCTCTTTTAATGTTCACATGTAAACATATTTTTCAGTTGTAAAATGCTCAAAAATGTTATTATTTGCAGGGTTTTTTTATATTTGTTAACAATAGGTAAAAAAAATGACTTTTTCGAAATATGAAATAAATTGCTATTGAGATACTGAAATTTTGAACACACACAAAAAAGTAGACAAACTTAAAAAATGAATGGGCATTGCACACTGCAATCTAGTCCCGTATATGCTTGCAAAAGATGGTTAAATTGCCATGCATATTGTCCGATTTAAAAACTGTCTGCTTCAGAATGGTTATCATACATTTTTCTATAATACTAGCCAGTTTTATATAATATGTCACAGTGAATAAATTACTGCATTAAAAATACTTAAATAATCACAACATGATGAATATCTTCATCATTTATAATGTAAAATTGCATTTAAATATACATGCTATGTTTATCTATTAATTTATTTTGAAATAATTAATTGGAAAATAAAAGTGGTTACTCATTATTATTTTTTAAGAATGGTTAAGTTATTTTCTTAGAAAATAACTATCTTGATATCTTTTTTTTTATTATCATTAATTTAAAAATCAAACAATAAATATTGAAACTCACTCTGTACAATAAATAATTATCTCGATTACTGAACTTACAACATTTAAATAACTACATCAGTTAATAACGAATTAATGCATTTGATTATTGGTCATAAAACAATACAAAAGAATCACTTTATTTTATTTTTGTTTTAAACGAGCACATGCACATACTCTCATTATCATAAGTGTCTTTGTAAGGTGGTATGAGTTTATTAAATTAGTTAAACTAAATTAAGAATGTAATGTATATTTATATACCATGAATTTTTTTAATTTATTTATAGATTAATAGTTTAAAATTTCTTTCTGAGATATTTTCGCTTTCTGTGGGAACTCGAAACAGAATCAAAATTTGCTATACACTTGAAAAACTTTTTTAACCAGACGTTAGTTTATATCTGTACTGTGTTAATTATTTCATAAAAAAATAAAATAAAAATCGAAGTTGAAATTTTTTTTTCTCTAGAGTCTTGTCCTAGATGTTTACCCCTAGTAAGGGCGATTCCTTGACCCAAAATCAATAATTAGAACTAGTTCTATAATAAATTTGCCCCCCTCCCCAGTTAAATTAATATCAATGGTATGGAAACCTCGATTCACTTAATTAAAAGAGACTAAAGAAAATATTGTTAAAATCACGGTTCAAAACAAAAATCTTAATTTTTTAGGAGTTTAAAATTTATTGTATTTTGAAAGTTCCGCCCGCGTATAACCAAACATTATATTTTTAACAATTGAACAAACTTCCTGTATAATATTGCACACCGTGTAAAATTAAATTTACAGTGAAGTACAATTAAATTATTCTCTTGGTATATTTTCATTAGTAGCTTCAAAAATTATCTGAATTTTCATGAGCCTTTAAAACAGCTAATTGCATTACATTTGTAACGTACTTGCAAAAAAAAAAGCAATACACAATAAAAATTTCATAGGTCCTTCCTGCCTACCACAGAACTTTTTTTTTTTAATTCTCACAACAAAGTTAAAAGTTATGACATTATTTTTGTAACCATTCAGCATAAATGCGTTTGAAGAAGCTATACATCCTGTTCATTAACATCTTTATCGTACCGCTAGTTGAAAAAATGTGTTTATATTAACTTCCAGAAACAAATTCGAAGACTAAAGAAAATAGACAGCTATATATTTCCCTGTTGCGAATCTCTGATTTGTGGTTTACAAGACTTTTTGAAATCTAGAAAAAATGTATTTTGAGTATTTTCAAAATACAAAATACATGGAAAAAGCATTGCAAAATACTTTACTGAAATACTTTTGTTTTGTCGGTTTAAAATACAAAATACAAAAGTATTTTGAAAATGCATTTCAAATACATGTATTTTCGATGCTGCCCAACTCTGATAACAATAGATTGAAATTAACATAATAAACTAGTTATAATAGCACTAAACAGAAATTCATGGAAAATAATGTATATTTGATAAAAATAAACATACCAAGAGATATCTTCTATCACTTCCTGTTCCCTTACTCTACGTTGTTCTTTTGTTTCAATATCAAAAATATCCGTGCTGCAAAAGATATAAACAACATTAAATATGAAACTACATAAAGAATTTAGTAATAATTAGCATTACCATGAAACTCTGATTGTAAGCCCCCTCTCAAAAGTAAGCCCCCCTCCCACTTTTAAGCAATTTCATTTTCTTTTCCACTCCCAAATATAAGCCTACCCCCTTCCTTTCATAAAATTTTTTGTGCGAAAAAATTGATTTAAAATTCTGAGGGAATATTTTGGCTGTTTTGGTGGATTTCTACATGTTTTCAAATGATCTTAATGAACACTCCCCTCCCCCCCCCCTGCATGAAATGTCCGCTTCCCTTCTCAGCTCTCCCTCCACCTCCTCAGCACAAAAAGTCTAAAATCATGGAAATCTTAATTTATTGTTCTATTTGTTGCTCATAACAACAAGTAAATAACCAATTATTTAAATTACACTCCTTTCTCCAAAAGTACTTATTTCTCCTCTGGCCCCCACCCAGCAAAGTTTAAAATTCTTAAATTTGATTAAAAAAAAAAATTCTGCCCTATTTCTTATTTTGTAGTAAGGTGATTGATCTAAATCCTCATCAACATAATCTCATACAAGTATCACTCATCTAAAATCTTCATCCTCTTTGAAATTTTTTCTCCATCCTTTCTGCTTAAATGGTGGGGGAAGCGGGGGATTTCTAAATATGCAGAAGGAAAGCAAAAGATTTTTTTATAGTTTGGCTGATCTAACCCTTGAATTACATGTGTAATTTACAATTAAATAGAGCCAAACAAAGGTAATTTTTTTATTTCTAAATATACTGCATGTGGTGGTGGGGGAACAAAAAGGAAAAAAATTTTGGGGGGGGAAATGGGAAATAATTTACGTGGTTATTTAAATATTTGATGACAAAATCGCAAATCGAGCAGAGATTTAAAAAAAAAAATAATTACAGATTTTAAACTACATGAGTTGCAGGGAGGGGGTGGGGCGATAGGGGATGATCATGATATGAGACACAGGGAGAGAAGTAGATATGCACGGAGAAGAGAATAATTTAGCTGATAGATTATTTATTGTAACTATAATTTGTATAGCAAATTGTGTATTAAGAAATTTAAAGAGTTTTATAGGTTAAATTATGCATGTTTGGTACCAGGGGGCGGCAAAGGGGGAAGCATTATTTTTTGGGGGGACGGGGGCTTAGATGATTGATCAAATATTATTGCAGTGTAATAACAAATAAAGAAGTGTATTTGAAAAAAATATATATTTTGATAATTTTTGGAGGGATTTTTTTTTTGGGGGGGGGGGTGAAGGGGGACAAATCGGAAAGCTGTCGAAATATGGAAGATTCTCACCCCTATATTTACTTTATTTATTTCTAAATTAATGATAAAAACAGGTTTTAAAATAATTTTTTTTTTTTTAAATCTCGATTATGAGCCCCCCTCCCAAATTTAACTGCTTTTTCTTTTGAAAAATGGGGGAGGGGGCTTACAATCGGGATTTTACAATTGTAATTAGCATTTCTGTGTGAATCTTGCATATAAACACTGATTGAAATGATGAAGTGACAATGAATCTAAAGCAGAACCAAAAACACAAGCATAAGCTCTAAAGCATAAGAACATTTTAAAACTGTCCATGAATTAGGAAAAAGTAGTTTTAGCAACTATGATAAAAACAGACAATCCTGCATAAAAGAAGAATTTTAAATAAAGAAACCTGCATTTTAAATTTGATATTTGCCTGCATTTAATATTGCAGGTCTGCATTTTAAATAAAGAAGTAAGTTTTATTACCGTACAAGCTGACCATCACAGCGTTGCCAGGTGCCACTAAAATAACCTTAAACAAAACTCAAATTTGTATGATTTTATATCTTCGAGAAATCTTTAAGCCTAGTATCGGGGCCCCACTGCCTTTGCAGCAAACATTATTTCAAACTAACTTAGTTTCCAGGACCCCAATGTCTTTGGCAGCGTCTAGTGTCTTCCCAAGAAACTCTTTCTGAACGAAACTGTGAGTTCCCGCTGCCTAAAGCAGCGTATACCAGAAGTGTTCCGCAAGTGCTGGGAATAATCGAAAACAAATATGAATGAGTCAAACCCCGTAGTAATCGGACCCATAGAACTGAGATAAGAATCGGCCCACTGGCGGTGGAAGGTGGAACTAAAATCTAAAAAACAATCGTAAGCAAAGTTGAATAAACCAACTCCCATTGAAATTTAGCCCATAGAAACCGAGAAAAGAATGTGCCATTAATGATCGAAAACAGTGGTAACAGAAGTCTAAAATAAACTTTCATATAGCAGAAAGCAGCTGAATTGTAATCTAAGTTAAATTAACGAATTCCCGTTGAAATCGGCCCATAGAACCTGAGTAAAGAATGCGCCCCCAAGCGGTGCAAGGTACGCCTCCCTGTAAATTTAATGAATTATCTTTAACATTAACGCAATTTTATTTTGCGGATACAATCCCCCCCCCCCCTCCCCACCTCTAAAGTTAACCACTTACTTTTAACAGTAATGAAATTTATAATTTATGGCTGTGGGGAGTAAACGTAAGTTGATGCAGGAAAAGAAGATCAGTACTCGAAAAAAGTGGTAGCTGGGGTAGAAGAAATTTTTTAATTGTTAAAGTAACCGGAGGACCCCAGAACTCTGCTAAAGAAAATTGCTAGAGAATCGGATCATTTTTAAAGAAGCTGGACCAAGGTCCTCAAGAAGGCGATTAATATTCAAAGTTAGTGGTAGCTGAAGTATGAGAAATTTTTTTGTAATTCATGTAGTAGCTGGAGAAACTAAGAAGTTGTTAGGAAAAAGCAGCTAGTGAATCAGACAATTTTTAAGAGAGCTATAATATAAGACCCAAAAAGGGCCAACTGATAGTTGAGAGCAGGGCATTAAGATGAAAAATGTTAAAAGGTCCTATGGTACTTCGCACTTTAGGTCTTCAATTAGTCGAAATTAAGCATAGGATACGAATTAATTATAGAATAAAATTTTAAAGAAATGCACAAAAAATGGGAGGAAATGCTTAAAAAAAGGGCCCTAGAGCGCAAATGAAAATGTGAGGGTGTTGGCCCGGGTAAGAGAGTCAATGACTCAATTTTAGAGTTATGCATTGAGAAGGTGACACAATTAAGGGGTGAAAATGTATGGTGCACAAAAAGTTCAAGGGGCCCTGGACAGGTCGCTAAGGTCTTAACTGGAATGTAAAAGCCTGGTAATAACTAAATGGAAAAATGAACCCAAAAACGAATATCAAATTAAAAGGAGTGAAGTTTTTAACAGTTTAGGGGACAAAAATTTCAAAGGGCCCTGTATCAGGCCCCAAGGTGTCAGGGTCTTAACTGGAATGTAAAAATGGGGGATGACTAAATGAAGAAAAGGCTCCAAAAACGAAGAAAATCAAATAAAAAGGTGGAGGACGTTATTAACAATTTAGGGCAAAATACTTCAGGGGGGATTCCCTTAAAATATTAAAAATCTGAGCTTCAAGTGGATCAGGCTTGGACTATCCTCACCTAAATTTTATGACTTCTATGTGTGATAGATTTCACTAGCCATCGCAGACATACAGACAGACACATACAAAGCAAAACTTTCTTTTATTAGCATAGACTATATTATCCACCAATTTGAAAATTTAAGTGTAAATAAATTCTTGTTAATACCTTTTCATTTATAAATTATATTTTCATAACTTGTTTGTACAATATTTTAATAATATAACCAATATATTGTTTAAATTTTATTGTCTCAAATAGATTTCTTGCTTACACCACATATAAGGTCATATTTTTCAGGAATGCATGGGTGACTGTATAACCGATACTGACTGTATATTATTTATTTATTTTCCAATTTGCCTCCATATTCAATTTTTTTGTTTTGATTATACTCTTCTGTGATTGGCTGTTGTCTTCTGCTTTGCTATTGGCTGTTGATTTCTACTTTCCTATTTGCTGTTTCCTAGCGCATTCAAAAAAAAATTTTTTGCCGTTTTAAGATCTTTTTGTTCATTAGTTCCCACCAGTCTCAAGTTATATTCTTTGATATCAATATTTTCCAAATTTGTTTATAATATTTTTTTTCATAATATATAGATATTTCATGGTATATTTTCATGATATATATACAGTAGAGGATCTTTATAACGCAAACCTAAAAACGCAAGGTTGTGCGTTATATAGAATTTTGCGTTATATGGATTGCATCATTAAATTCACCTTGTAAACATGGCCAAATAAGTCTGAAACATATCAAAATACATTAGAATATCTTTATACTGCATTCCTTGTTATCAAGAGTTTCCCAAATTATAAATTTTTGCATAATATAGGTCAGACATTGTTAACTACTTTATAAACATGATCCAAATATAACTGACGCAACCATCCCTTATATTAGACATTTTCAAAAATGTTCATTGTGATAATAGCATTTTTTTCAGTGAAAAGGTCTTAAATTAGAAGATAAAGTTGAACTAATGCATCAAATTTAGTCCTCTAGAGAGTAGCAATATTTTACAATGTGAAAATGCAGGTGTTTTTTAACTGCAAAATTCATTGTTTACATCTGAGAAGTTGTGCGTTATACGGAGAATTGCATTATATAGAATTGCGTTATAAAGATCCTCTACTGTATATATATATCATATTTTCAGTTGAAGATCATCAACTAAAAATCACCTTTTCTTTTCACATATAAATTGAACGAAAATGGGGCTAGTTTTAAACAAGAACGTAAAATCAAGCATTAAGCATATATTATGAAACACTATCTAACTCATTCAGATTTCTAAATAAAGTCTTCACAGTTTAGATCATGATATGAGAGTCAGGAGACACAGAGAGAGAAGCAGAGATACAAGGAGGAGAGAATAATTTAGCTGATAGATTAATTACCGTAACTATAGAGTATTTGTATAGCATATTGTGTATTAAGAAATTTAAAGAGTTTTATAGGTTGAATTATGCATGTTTGGTACCAAAGGGGTGGAAAAGGGGGAAGATACATATTTTGGGGGAGGGGGATTACTGTGTTTACCCGCGTAATAGTCGCACTTTTTTTGCCAATTTTTAATTGTGAAAGTCTACGTGCGACTATGATGCGGGGAAATCTACTACGCAATATTGTACACTCTAATGCTGGAACATTACTGGTATAAAAAACACATTATAATAAAATTTGTAACTTACCAAATGTTTCCAGATTAGGTGTCATTTATTAAATGCCATTATTCTTTTTATGGTAATATTTTTATAAACGTAAAATTTACGAATAATCGAAAATTTGACAAAATGTTCTCATAATAAATCACTTTCACTGAAGTTATCAGTATCACTTTTGTAATGTGAATCGGTGGCAAGAATCTCCGTCATTCCATAAAATGTCATATTCGCTTCCATCCAAAGCATAGGATATGCCCATCTTCTTAAAACATTTTAAATTATACCGCTTGTTATTAAAGTCCAGATTTTTAATATCCAACTACACATTAGTTCCCGGGATGGATGCCTTATTTTTCCACTGCGAGTTTTTTCTTTGTTCCCATTGTCCATCCAATATCCATACACTAGTCTTGTATTGTCTTAAAACTTTTTGTTAACCGATACGACCAATGGTGGCAGAATCGATGTGAGTCCCCCAAAAATGATCACAATATCTTTTTTGCCTTCTGAAAGTTCCTTCTTTACATCATCAACAAGATGTCCTCGGAAGCTATCGAGTACCAGCATGGCTGGTTTTTTGAGCAATGCTCCAGACCTTTCTTCCAAACATTGCGAACCCAATCTTTCCTCATTTTTTCATCCACCCACTTTATGCAAAGAAAATATTTTGATGATTTTTTCTACTTCAAATCGAGGGTGCGACTATCATGCGAGGGCGACTATTACACGATTAAACACGGTAGATGATTGATTAAATATTGTTCCAGTAAAATAACAAATAAAGAAGTGCAATTAAAAAAAAAGTAAAGTTTTAAAATTTTGCTTAGATATATTTCTTCTGGGGTGGGGGCTTTTCAAATATATATATAAATATATATTTTTTTCCAAATCAGAAAGTTGCCGAAATATGCAAGATTCTTATCCCTGTATTTACCTTATTTACTTCTAAATTAATGATAAAAATAGGTTTTAAAATAATTTATTTTTAATCTCGATTATAAGCCCCACCCGAATTTATTTGCTTTGTCTTTAGAAAAAGGGGAGCTTACAATCGGGATTTTACAGTTGTAATTAGCATTTTCTATATGAAATCTTGCATGTCATAGAATTTTTTAGTTATTTATGTTGCTTAAAATAATTATAATTAGAAAAAAATTATTAAAAATTTCTTATGCAATTGGGGCAAATGATTGTGGAGATTTCAGAAATTATAAGGGAGAAAAATATCTGAAACGAAAATTTACAATGATATGCATAAATTTAAATTTTTGGAATTGAAAGGCATTTTTAGTAAACTACTTACACATGTTTTTTTAATCCACGCCAAGTTTTTCTTAATCTTTCCATGTTCGTACAAAAATCAGATAAGATATCTGAATATCCAATAAGTAACTTTACAAAGCGTTAAAACTTAATCCAATAAGAACTTTACAAAGCGTAATTATGTTACTCAAATTAACGAGATTTATAAAGCTGCCTCATAAAGTATAACTTTTTTTTCAGAAGCAACAATAGAAGTTTTGTAGTTGAAATTTTAATTTAAACAACAATTTATAAATATGCACATTGTTTAGAAACAAAGTATGTCTATTGTTGTGTATATTGTTTGAAATTAATGCTGATTTTAAACAATTTAACAGTGTTACATCATATTGTTGTGATCTAGGTAATTGTTTGAAATAATTGGGCTTTTCAACAATGGCAAGGTCAATGGGTTCCTGTGCAGTGGTATCTAACAAAAGCATAACTGTGAAAAAAGGGAGCCAAGTTCTGTAAAGACGATTGCAAGAAAAGAAATGATATCTAAGTGGGTGCCAAGTTCAAATAAAATTCACTCAAAATTACCTACTGAAGTATTACAGCATTTTTTAAATTGTTTAGACATAAAAATTATTGATAGCATATTAATAATAAATCTAGAACTTGGCAAGTTTTTACCTACGAGTCATTTATTTTTATTAATGACATTATTACATCAAAACT
The DNA here is from genome assembly GCA_963932465.1 of Maratus speciosus. Taxonomy (NCBI): domain Eukaryota; kingdom Metazoa; phylum Arthropoda; class Arachnida; order Araneae; family Salticidae; genus Maratus; species Maratus speciosus. The sequence goes on along the minus strand of OZ010793.1, from coordinate 77,154,255 downwards.
TGTTATTCCGTGACTGGCAGCCTTAATTTGAGTGAGCTCCTTCCCCTTGAAGGGTGGTGGGATAAAATATATCCCATGTAATTTAACTGCAAAATGCCACATTGACACCAGAATTCAGGACTAAAAAGTTTAATTTTATTAAATACGAGAAAATAAGCTTTTACCCATTTTGAAATAAATTTGTTTTTAAATTCTGGTGTGATTCAATCATTTCAGCATTTCACGAATAAAAGTTATTTGCCACTTAAAGGGTTAAAGGTGTGCAGTCTCTAGAGTGATGACCAAGAACAAGCGTCTCTTTGTCAGGCATTTTAGTCTGTTTGCATTGAGGTTTCCGGAGGGTGGGTGCTAGAGTGATAACCAAAGACGAGAGGGAGTGTATCTGTGTATGTATTGGTTTATCAAATCTTTAACATGAGTCATTTGTTTATAATAATAACTAAATTGATTTTTTTTTTGTAATGACATTGTTATTAATATTAACATCACCATTTTATTAAGACATGAAATTGATAGGCATAACATTTATCAAAAACTTGCCAAGTTCTAGATTTATTATTAATATGCTATCAATAATTTTTATTTCTAAACAATTTAAAAGATGCTATAATACTTCAGTAGGTAAGTTTGAGTGAATTTTATTTGAACTTGGCACCCACTTAGATCTCACTTTTTTTCTTGCCATTGTCTTTACAGAACTTGGCTTCCTTTTTTCACAGTTATGTTTTTGTTAGATAGCATTACTTTTTGTAAAGTTACAATATATTTAGACACTTTACTTAGTGCTTTTTAATGTGTTTACATGTGACTATTTTATTCACCAAGCAACATTCAATTTTAATTTCCTACAACAAACTATTTGGCTGTCAATTTGCGGCAGAAATTTATATTTTAATACTGCTACATTGAATGCATGTTTTGAAATGAAGTGTATTGATTCGAAATTTTTGTTGTTTCTGAAACAACAATTCCTATTAAATTTCTATATTAAATCCTGATATTTTGTACTGAAAGTGAAAAATAAAATGATATGCTTATGCCACACTATGTATCATTCAACCATGAGCGCCGGGAAGGAGGCAGTGCAGAAGAAGGACATTGCCCCTCCCTGGATTATCAAATTTAATTAACTAAATATTCTTTTCTCTGGTGATTTTGAAAATAAAAATAAACTTTATTCTTCTCAAGTGATTTAAAATAATTAAAACACTGACGAAAAAAGGAACTAAAAATTTTTCTTATAGCCGAAATTTTTTACTAGAATTAACTGGATATTTCATTTGCAAACAGGGTTTTTCTCAAGTTTGTACCGTACTATCGCATTTGAGAGTTCTAATTTTTATAAAATTTCCTGTTTTCGAAATGAACACACGGGTTTTTGAAAAATAAGACTGCAACTGTTCATTGAAAATTTGATAAGGTTCGGACTTCATAATAGGTGAATTTTTCAAGGAAGAAAGTAGTTACGCAATGTTAATCGGCTTCAGATCAGACTAGTTTCAAATGAATCAGGCCTTATTCATTAAAGGAATATTTTGAGATAAAATGATTTTTAGAGTTATTTTTCATTAATTCGAGCAAATTTGCTTATTTTCAATGTTCCCTGCCCGCTTAAAATATCTCAGTACGTTTACTTAACCAATTCTCGGCAAATGTAACATATTATTTTTATTGTTTCATATGAAAAACTGTGCATTTAGCTATCCAAAACTGTTTTTGTTTTCTTTGTACGATCATTGGAAGTGCAGCTATGACTGTTCTTTTATTTCAGTTCTCAAACAAGAAGTTTTTATTTAAAAAATGGATTTGTAAGTTTAGGTAAGCTAAAGAAAGATAATGTCTTTCAATATAGAAATTAAGAAAGGTACAACATATAAATTGAGAAATTTTTGAGGAGGTTGAATATTTCTAATAAATTTTACGAAATAGAAACTTTAAATGCGCTTTCTGAAAACATGATTTTTGTGAACAGTCAGTTAAGAAAACAATCAGTTGCTGCATGTTTTGCTCGGATTCAGCATTTGGCGCTTCATTTGGCATAAAATTTTGCCTAATAGACATAATGTTAATGTAACAATGGACACCACCAGATTGGAAATTAATCTATTTTCACATTGTTTTTTATTCCTTAGTTTTATAGTGTAAATGAACTTCGCACCAAATTTGAAGTTTGTAAGTGCAGTAGATATGTTAGATTTTTTTTTTATGAGTGAGTGAGTCAGTCAGTCAATGATAAAAATATAGATTATCAGACATTTTCAAATGTCTTTATCTCGGAAACTAATTATGTGTTATTTATAAAATTTTGTATTCTAGGTAATTAGGGTGGCCTTACTACAAATTTCGTATTACAAGTACTTAGGTCAAATAGATTTTTAGTAGTAGAGTGTCGAAATTTGGTGAAAACAGCTCGAAATGCTTCGTGTAATATAACACACGAGTATGTCAGAGTAACTTAGCTGACACACTGCTGGGTGTGTCGAGATTCACCAAGCAACATTCAATTTTAATTTTAATTTCCTACAACAAAGTATTTGGCTGTCAATTTGTGGCAGAAATCTATATTTTAATGCTGCTCTATTGAATGCATGTTTTGAAACGAAATGTATTGATTCGAAATTTTTATTGTTTCTGAAAAAATAGAATCCCTTAAGCTAATATTAGAAAATTATTAAAATATCGCAATTTATTGATTTTCTGTAAGCAAGTAAACCCTATTGGTTTACAATGGAAGTCTATGGGAATTTGGTGAAATACTTGAGATATAGCCAAGGTGGCATCACTTTTGGTGACTAATTTTGATCGACAAATTTGGTGATATATCGCCACGTTGGCGACAAACTTGGCGGTATTTGGCGACAGAACAGCGTACCCTCCTACAACAAATTAAAATTTCGCATGATAGGCTTAATGTTAAAGCAAAAATGGACACACCCCAGGTGGGTAATTCATCGATTTTAACATTTTATTTATTTTATTCCTTAGTTTTATAGTGTAAACAAACTTTGCACCAAATTTGAAGTCTGTAGCTGCAGTAGATATATGAGATCTTTTTGATGAGTGAGTCAGTCAGTCAGTCAGTGATAAAATTATCGATTATCAGACATTTTCAAATGTCATTATCTCGGAAACTAATTATGTGTTATTTATAAAATTTTGGATTCTAGGTAATTAGGGTGGTCTTACTGATGTATTCTGTATAACAAGTACGTAGGTCACATAGATTTTCAGTAGTAGAGCGTCGAAATTTGACAAAAACAGCTCGAAATGGTTCATATAATATAACACACGGCTATGTCAGGCAAACTTGGCTGATACACTGCCGTGTGTCTAGATTAAAAAAAAAAAAAATCTCCAATTTTAAGAATTGTCGAAATTTTTGAATTTTCGCAAATATAATTTAACATTTCCATATTAAAGCGGGAGGGGGGAGTGGGGCGGGGCAAAATCCATGTTTGTCACGGGTGCAAAAAAGGCTAGTTTTGGCCCTGAAACACATAATTTACAAATACCAATATATAGAAATGGACATACACGATTAAATCCGAGGGAAACATTTGAATAATCGGGGCAGAACTAAGTTTTTCACGGTTTTTAAGAAAATTGAAAAAATTGTCCTATATTTGAAATGGCGTACTGCGCTTGCTATTGAGTGTATAAGAAAGTTGTAAATATGAAAGTTGTAGAGAATTTTGTTCTCTTTAATATTGTAAATGACAAATAATATGCTACGGCAACAAGTCTTGAGATATTTAAAAAAAATCAGAAAAGGTCCCGAAATTTTGTTGTTTTTTGGCCACAGAAAATTTAGCTTTAAGAAATTTCGTTAGAAAACTTGGTTTTTCCATGTTGGTATCATTATGAACAATTCAGAAAAAAAAAATCTTCTACACGACCTTTTGCAAGGTAACCCCCATTTTTTGGTACATTTCTCCTGTACTATATCTTTCATTTCAGTCTTTATTCTGCTTTAATGGATTTAAGATCTTTCGAAAAGCCCAGCGCATTCAAAATTTTTTGATGGCGTTTTAAGATCTTTTTGTTCATTAGTTCACACCAGTTTCAAGTTATATTCTTTGATATCAATATTTTCTAAATTTGTTTATAATATTTTTTTTCATAATATATACGTCAGTTGAAGATCATCAACTAAAAATCGTCTTTTTTTCCACATATAAATTGAACGAAAATGTGGCTAGTTTTAAACAAGAACGTAAAATCATGCATTAATCATGTATTATGAAACACTATCTAACTCATTCAGATTTCTAAATAAAATTTTCACAGTTTAGATCATGATATGAGATTCAGGAGACACAGGGAGGGAAGCAGAGATGCAGGGAGGAGAGAATAATTTAGCTGATAGATTATTTACCGTAACTATAGAGTATTTGTATAGCATATTGTGTATTAAGAAATTTAAAGAGTTTTATAGGTTAAATTATGCATGTTTGGTACCAAAGGGGTGGAAAAGGGGGAAGATATATATTTTGGGGCGGGGGGATTAGATGATTGATTAAATATTGTTCCAGTAAAATAATAAATAAAGAAATGCAATAAAAAAAAAAGTAAAGTTTTAAATTTATGCTTAGATATTTTTCTTCTGGGGTGGGGGGGGGGGGGGGGGGGGTTAGATTTTTTTTTTTTTTTTTTTTTTTTTTTTTTTTTTTTTACAAATAAGACAGTTTCCGAAATATGCAAGATTCTTACCCCTCTATTGACTTTCTTTACTTCTAAATTAATGATAAAAATAGGTTTTCAAATAATTTCTTTTTAATCTCGATTATAAGCCCCCACCCGAATTTATATGCTTTTTCTTTAGAAAAAGGGGGCTTACAATCGGGATTTTACAGTTGTAATTCGCATTTCTATATGAAATCTTGCATGTCATAGAATATTTTAGTTATTTATGTTGCTTAAAATAATTATAATTAGAAAAAAACTATTAAAAATTTCTTATGCAATTGGGGCAAATGATTGTGGAGATTTCAGAAACTATAATGGAGAAAAATATCTGAAACGAAAATTTACAATGATATGCATAAATTTAAATTTTTGGAATTGAAAGGCATTTTTAGTAAACTACTTACACATGTTTTCTTAATCCTCGCCAAGTTTTTCTTAATCTTTCCATGTTCGCACAAAAATCAGATAAGATATCTGAGTATCCAATAAGTAACTTTACAAAGCGTTAAAACTTAATCCAATAAGAACTTTACAAAGCGTAATTATGTTACTGAAATTAACGAGATTTATAAAGCTGCCTCATAAAGTATAACTTTTTTTCAGAAGCAACAATAGAAGTTTTGTAGGCGAAATTTTAATTTAAACAACAATTTATAAATATGCACATTGTTTAAAAACAAAGTATGTCTATTGTTGTGTATATTGTTTGAAATTAATGCTGATTTTAAACAATTTAACAGTGTTACATCATATTATTGGGATCTAGGTAATTATTGTTTGAAGTAATTGGCCTTTCAACAATGAGGGGGGTGGGGGCGGGGGGTGGCAAAATCCATGTTTGCCACGGGCGCAAAAAAGGCTAGTTTTGACCCTGAAACACATAATTTACTGATACCAGTATATAGAAGTGGACATACACGATTAAATCAGAGGGAAACATTTGAATAATCGGGGCAGAACTAACTTTTTCACGGTTTTTAAGAAAATTGAAAAAAATGTCCTATTTTTGAAATGGCGTACTGCGCTTGCTATTGAGTGTATATGAAAGTTGTAGAGAATTTTGCCCCCCTTAATATTGTAAAGGACAAATAATATGCTACGGCAACAAGTCTCGAGATATTTCAAAAAAATCAAAAAAGGTCTCGAAATTTTGTTGTTTTTTGGCCACAGAAAATTTAGCCTTAAGAAATTTTGTTAGAAAACTTGGTTTTTCCATGTTGGCATCATTATAAACAATTCAGAAAAAAAAAAAAATTCTACCCGACATTTTGCAAAGTAATCCCCCCTTTTTTTGGTACATTTCCCGTGTACTGTTATCTTTCATTTCAGTCTTGATGCTGCTTTAAGAGATTTAAGATCTTTCGAAAGGCCCAGCGCATTCAAAAATTTTTAATGGCGTTTTAAGATCTTTTTGTTCATTAGTTCACACCGGTTTCAAGTTATATTCTTTGATATCAATACAGTAGGGCGCCGATTATTGAAACTCCAATTATCCAAACCGCCTATTTCTCTCAAAAAAAAAAAAAAAAAAAAAAAAAAAAAACGAACTTTCAACTGTCTGAAAAGCCTATTTCTCTCAAGAAAATTTTTTAAACCGAACCTCCAATTATCGAAATACCCTATTTCTGCCATTTTTTGGGTAAAGTTCTTGCCACCTAATGTTACATCTGTAATCCAACCCATGGATCAAAGTGTGATAGAGACATTCAAACGACTTTATAGAAAGCAAAAGTTAAGAATGCTCCTTTTATCAGAAGAAACAGAAGAGCCTGATTCCCAAGATACCATAAAAATTGATTTGGAAGATTGCTGTATAATGGCTGCTGATTCTTGGGATCTAAAAAAAATCCTTAATATTAAAAAAGGCTTGGAATAACATTTTAAATAAAGAAAAAACTGATAATAGTGGATCAGAAAATGAGGAATGTAATACAATAAATGAGATGAGAAGAATCCTAAGCTATGAAGAAAATTAAAATAACAAGTGGTTAAAAAGTGACGTACAATCGTGGAAAAAAAAAAAAAAGCAAACACCCCCTACTAACTCCTCAACAAATTATCGTAGAAGAAAGTTACTGGTACCGAACGTTTGGAAATAAAGTCTACTTTTAAATGATGTATATAAAATTTGCTTAGGGGGCCATCTATATATTAAAACAAACCATAACTTTGTTTTTTTCAATAGCAGTACACAATTCTGACAGCATAAATGAACTCTACACCCTTCAATTAGTCTAGAAGCAAAATTTTATGCAATTCGTACCATAAGTTTCCGAGAAATTAATTATTTTAAAACGAGCGTATTTTAAGGGCTGTATCCAAATTGAAGTTCGGTACTCGATTGTTAACCAAGAGAGCTCCCTTCTAGATCAAGGCACCTTAAGCAATCAATTAAGCCTGTTAGATTACAGGATAGCATAAGAAATTTGAAAATATTTAGTCACTTCTATCATAGACGGCCCCTTAAACCATCATTTTGCCGTTTTTTAAGCATAATTTGAAAACTACTTGGAAGCAAAATGTGAAATTTTGGATTTCCATAAAGCAGGACTTAATAAATCTGAATCCATCAAAAAAATTGTAGTAGGTTGCAATTCATATATTTTTTAAATATTAATTTCATAATTCATTTCAGAAAATTATAAAAATTGCTAATTCAACGTATTTATGTTTGGGTATATTAGTATTATTGCTACACAAAAAATTAAAACATTAGGATCATAATTTCAGAAGTTATAAATAAAAATATGAAAATGTAAACATTAGAAGCACTAAATTTTGAATGTTTATAATTCAAAAACTTATCATTCAAATGACTTGAAATTTGGTGTCTAGGCATAGTTTGAACCAAATATTTGAAATATCTCGTTAAAATTGGGTATTGCCATTGAAAAAAATAAAGTTTGGATTCGTTTTAATATGTAGATGGCCCCCTAAGCAAATTTTATATAGGTCATTTAAAAGTAGACTTTATTTCCAATCGTTCGGTACCAGTAACTTTCGTCGACGATAATTTGTTGAGGAGTTAGTAGGGGTTGTTTACTTTTTTTTTTTTTTTTTTTTCCACGACTGTACATGGCTCTGGATATCAGATTTTAAATGATGATGAGAATGTGGATAAGATTGATGATGAAAAACAAATTGAAGAAAATGAAAACGAATGCTCTGAAAATTACCCAGGTCCATCACATAACGAAACCTTTAAATGTTTGGAAACAACTATGAAGTGGCTCGAACGGCAGAAGAACGCTGATCCTATTCAATTAACATATTTAAAAATAATTCGAAATATGGCAGCATTGAAAAGAATGTCTTTAAAGCAAGCAACAATCGAAAGCTTTTTTGCTTAAATTATAATCTCTGGGGTTCAGAAAACGATAAAATGAGATTTTTTTTTTTTTTTTTTAAATGATAAAAAAGTAAGCAAAAAAATAAATTAAACAGACAAAATAAATAAATAGATAAATAAATTACAAAAAAACAATAAATAAATAAACGCCAGCACTAATTGATGCTGGCAGTCCTAAGCCTGGATAAAGTGTGAAGGTTTTAGGATAGTCAGGAACATCCCTTTAAATTGCCTGTTCGTTTATTCGAACTTTTGCTTATCCGTACTAGAGTCGGTCCCGACTTGTTCGGATAATCGGCGCTCTACTGTATTTTCTAAATTTGTTTATAGTATTTTATTTCGTAATATATACGTCAGTTGAAGATCATCAACTAAAAATCGTCTTTCCTTTTCACATATAAATTGAACGAAAATGTGGCTAGTTTTAAACAAGAACGTAAAATCAAGCATTAAGCATATATTATGAAACACTATCTAACTCATTCAGATTTCTAAATAAAATTTTCACAGTTTAGATCATGATATGAGAGTCAGGAGACACAGGGAGAGAAGCAGAGATACAAGGAGGAGAGAATAATTTAGCTGATAGATTATTTACTGTAACTATAGAGCATTTGTATAGCACATTGTGTATTAAAAATTTTAAAGAGTTTTATAGGTTAAATTATGCATGTTTGGTACCAAAGGGGTGCAAAAGGGGGAAGATATATATTTTGGTGGAGGGGGGATTAGATGATTAATTAAATATTGTTCCAGTAAAATAACAAATAAAGAAGAGCAATTAAAAAAAAAAAAGTAAAGTTTTAAAATACTGCTTAGATATTTTTCTTCCGAGGGGGGGGGGGGGGGGGAGGGGCTTTTAGATTTTTTTTTTTTTTACAAATCAGAAAGTTGCCGAAATATGCAAGATTCTTACCCCTGTATTTACCTTATTTACTTCTAAATTAATGATAAAAATAGGTTTTCAAATAATTTCTTTTTAATCTCGATTATAAGCCCCCACCCGAATTTATATGCTTTTTCTTTAGAAAAAAGGGGGGGGGGACGTACAATCGGGATTTTGCAGTTGTAATTAGCATTTCTATATGAAATCTTGCATGTCATATAATTTTTTAGTTATTTATGTTGCTTAAAATATTTATAATTAGAAAAAAATTATTAAAAATTTCTTATGCAATTGGGGCAAATGATTGTGGAGATTTCAGAAACTATAAGGGAGAAAAATATCTGAAACGAAAATTTACAATGATATGCATAAATTTAAATTTTTGGAATTGAAAGGCATTTTTAGTAAACTACTTACACATGTTTTCTTAATCCTCGCCAAGTTTTTCTTAATCTTTCCATGTTCGCACAAAAATCAGATAAGATATCTGAATATCCAATAAGTAACTTTACAAAGCGTTAAAACTTAATCCAATAAGAACTTTACAAAGCATAATTATGTTACTCAAATTAACGAGATTTATAAAGCTGCCTCATAAAGTATAACTTTTTTTTTTCAGAAGCAACAACAGAAGTTTTGTAGGCGAAATTTTAATTTAAACAACAATTTATAAATACGCACATTGTTTAAAAACAAAGTATGTCTATTGTTATGTATATTGTTTGAAATTAATGCTGATTTTAAACAATTTAACAGTGTTACATCATATTATTGTGATCTAGGTAATTATTGTTTGAAGTAATTGGGCTTTTCAACAATGGGGGAAAGGCGGTGTGTGCAAAATCCATGTTTGCCACGTGCGCAAAAAAGGCTAGTTTTGGCCCTGAAACACATAATTTACTGATACCAATATATAGAAGTGGACATACACGATTAAATCCGAGGGAAACATTTGAATAATTGGGGCAGAACTAAGCTTTTCACGGTTTTTAAGAAAATTGAAAAAATTGTCCTATTTTTGAAATGGCGTACTGCACTTGCTATTGAGTGTATAAAAAAGTTGTGAATATGAAAGTTGTAGAGAATTTTGTCCTCTTAAATATTGTAATTGACAAATAATATGTTGGGATATTTCCTACTCTGAAGTTGGTAGATGACTAAAATTCTGGAATGACTGAATTAATATCACAAAACTGCCTTGTGTACACAATACATTCTGTTGATGAATCCCGAGAAGCAGCAACCTATGGGAAATGACCTCCAGTTAATGTCACACCGGCCGATGTTAACAACTACAGAGGCCTTTCACAAACTTTCAAAGATTCACATTCGTTCTAGAATGATGTTAACCCTTTAGCGCGCAGCTTTGCATATATGCAAACAACAGTATTTTTAATTTAATAGATTTTTTGATTTGTATATACTTAATTCACACCATAAAATTAAAATAGCAATATTTGCTTTAAATAATAACAGATTTTCCGTATTTAAAAGAGGCGAAATTAACCATTGAAAGTTTCCTGTGTAAAGTCAAATTATCTGGACTACATAATTTCTTGAATGTATTCTATCTTGGGAATTTAAGGGCTAAAGGTTAAGCTTTATAAAATAAATAATTATACGAAATAAGATATTTGAAGACATACTTATTAAAATATTTACTTATTTGCAATAATTTAGCGTAAAACAGCCACATGACATTACTTTTTACCTGTATTGCAAATGTGCAACAGGTGAAGATATTGACATATTATATGAAAAATGTATCTCTGATTTTTTTCATTATTTTTCCTGTGTAATAAACCTTTCAGAGAATCATATATATAACTTTTTTGAAACAAAATAAAAAATCATGCATTTAAGGGTTAAGGAGAAATTTGTCAGTTCAGAGTTACAAAGTCTCCGGCTTTTTTGCACACAACTATTATCTTAGAGCAAATGTTGTTCTTTTAAATCGACCAAATGTTTCAATAAAATAAAAGAACATATATCCTGTATTAAAATACTGGTATCCAAAAAGCCGGAGACTTGGCAGCTCTGTCAGTTTTTGATGGTCTTGTAAACTGAAGAAAACCCAAATGGCCAGTACTTCTATGTGACCAATTGGAAATAGGCGAATTACCTGAAGCCATTTTCATTCAATTTAATGATGCCACAATAGGAGCAAGAATAAAAGATTCTGAAGGCCTAGTATCAATTGCACCGACATTTTCAACATTTCAAGCTAAAAAGGATAAAGGAGACGTGGAAAGACAAATGCTCTCGTTGATCCTTAGTTAGCTGTTACAATCCATAAATGTCAGGAAACAACTATAGAGAGAACAATAATGGTTCTCGAAAAAAAGAACTTTGCTAAAGACCAAGTTTTACGTGGCTTTAAGTCGTGTTAAAACATCGGAGGATATTGCATTAAGTGACTTAGAACCGAGCAAATTATAACGAAGCCACATGACAGCAAAGCGTTGAGAGAAATGTAAAGACTAAGGCAACTGTGAACTATCTTTCTCTTAAGAATGCATATAAATAAATTGCTTTTGTATGTTTGACGACTTCTTATTTATTTATGTTTATTATTTTGGTTATCTTGATTTTCTACAGAAGTACTAAACCAATTACTATAACAAAACAAGGACAATCAAATTTGTAATCAGCGAGAAGTATATAGAGTATAGGGTCCATTATCCGAAATTCCGAAATCCGGAAAAAAAAAAATATTTGAAAATTTTGTAAATTTCTAAATTTTTACTAAAATTTTAGAATTTCTGAAAATTTTACAGATTCCAAACTTTTTTTTTTTCAGTCCATTATGTTTCAATGTGTAACCACTAAAATATGTTACTTCAGTGGCGGGGAAACACGGAGTCCCGCCCCCCCCCCCCAAAAAAAAAAAAAAAAAAAATAATAATTCATTTTTCTCTCAAATTTTAGTATAAAATTAATTTATATTACGATTCATCCCAGTGGCAGAAAGTTTTGTAGCTGTCTGCGACAAGCTTTTAAAATTTCATAATCTGTCTGCAAATTTTGCATGTCATTTTAATGAATAAATAATAAATTAAACTAGGAATTTTTTTATCATTCTATTTAAAATATGGTAAGCATGATGCATTCTCATTAATTTTGCTTATAACTTTTCATCATCTAACTTCTTGTAGAATTTCTAAAGTGTGAAGGATAAGCAGAACTACACATAGGCAATAATGATGCTTTAACCTTCGGAAGCTTTAGAGGCCTCAAAGTGCAAAAAGCACCGAGTTTTTTTCTAAAACCCTTGAATGAAATAAGTTTTTTTTTTTTTCAATCCTTTGACAAAATTTGTATTTTTTCGCACACTTCTGATGAAATTCGCGTTTTTTCACCGACCCTTTGATAAATTTTGCTTTTCTTTTTGAGATCCCTTGACAAAATTCGCATTTTTTTTTCGGTGCCTTTTTGAGGAAATTATTTTTTTGTAATTCTTTGGTGATATTCACATTTTTTCCACGGCTTCTTGATGAATTTCTCGCTTTTGCCGCAATTTTTGGAGGAAATTTGCTTTTTTTTTCGTGATAGCTTGACAAAATTCGAATTTTCCTTTTCTGCGTCCTTTTGAGGAAATAATTTTTTTTGTAATTCTTCGGTAAAATTCACGTTTTTTCCATGGCTTTTTGACAAATTTCGCGTTTTTCCCACAATCCTATGACGTAATTCGCGTTTGTTCCGCGATCCTTTGACGAAATTCGTACTTTTCCGCGATCCTTTGATGAAATTTGCATTTTTTTTCACAATCCTCTGATGTAATTAGCATTTTCCGCGATCTTTTGATGAAATTTGCGTTGTGTCCGCGATCCTTTGACGAAATTTCCGTTTTATTCGCGATCGTTTGACAAAATTCGCGTTTGTTTCACGAACCCTTGACGAAATTTGCGTTTGTTTCACGATTCTTTGACGAAATTTGCGTTTGTTTCTAATCCTTTGCCGAAATTCGCGCTTTTTTTCCCCCCAAAATTCACGTTTTTTACCAGATCTTTTTCCAAAATTCACGCCTTTTACCCGATCTTTTGCCGAAATTCGCGCTTTTTACGCGATCTTTTGCCGAAATTCGCGTTTTTAACGCGAAAGATGCGAATTTCATCAGATTCGCGGAAAAAACGCTAATTTCGTCAAATGATCGCGAAAAAAAAAACCCCGCAAGTTTTGTCAAAGGATCATGAAAAAAAAAAAACGCTAATTTCATCAAATAATCGCAGAAAAACGCGAATTTCGTCAAAGAATCGTGAAAAAAAAAACGCTAATTTCGTCAAAGATTCGTGAAAAAAAAAACCCGCTAATTTCGTCAAAGAATAGCAGAAAAGTTTGCGAATTTCTTTCAATGAATTTCTAAAAAAAAAAAAAAAAAAAACGCGAATTTCGTCAAAGAATTGCGAAAAAAATACAAATTTCGTCAAGGGAGCGCGGAAAAGAAAGCAAATGATAGTAGATAAAATACGAAAATTTTGTTAAAGAATCGCGGAAAAAAACGCGAATTTCGTCAGAGGATCGCGAAAAAAATACAAATTTTGTCAATGAATCGTGGGAAAAAACGCGAATTTCGTTAAATGATAGCGAAAAAAACGTTAATTTTGTCAAAGGATCGCGGAAAAGAACGCAAACCTCGGGAAGACCCGAAATCCAGAAAATTCCAAAATCCGGAAAGTCTTTGGTCCTGTACTGTATATAGATAGATAGATATTTTACTACTAGCCACCTCTTGGTCAGTTTGGTCTCTCTTAAATGTATGCTAAGCATTGCAGCCTGTTACTTTTATTCATATTTTAATTTATTTGCTTAATCTTTCGCCAAATCGGAAGATTCTAATAGAGAAATCAAGAACTCATTGCGATCGTCATTTTGTTTATTTTTTATTCTTATGAATTTCATTTTCCTTGACAAAAACAGGTTAACTCACAGGCATTTATGCTTCTTGTCTGTTTGCATTATCATTTGCAATATGTAGGGTAATGTGTATTTTAAAACCATTAAATAATCTTCCGTTTTTTGGTCCACTGCCAATTGGCATATCTTAGCTAATACGATTTGGTGCATTGAAGTGTTTTTGTGAAATAAACCTTTTATGATATGCACATTAAACCATACTGTTGCTAATATTGTTTTTGTTTCATGCTAGCCTTAGCTGTGTACTCAATTACAAAAGATTAGAAAATCCATCTTCTTGCTCATCTAATCATTTTGGTTAATGTGTCATAATCGGTCTGCATACTAATTGACATATTTTGTGAGTATAGTATTGTAAAAGATAGAACTTTTGGAAGCAACTTATGATATTCGCATTTCCTTTTTAAGCCATATTTGCTCTTAGTATCACCCACTTTTTGCTTTTGTCGTACAATCAGATTAAAATTCATAATTTTCCTGTAGATACAGATATTTTTTTTCTTTGTTCTATTTCTTGATACAATTCAGAAGTTTTCATAACTGCATAACTCTCTGACTTTGGCAATTATGCTTAATGTCTACTGACATTTAAGGTCCATGCCATGTAAATACAGTGCACCAACAATGTCGCCTGTTATACTAATTACAGTAACCACCTTTTTTTTTCTTTCTACGTTGTAAATCTATAGTTAATTTTGTACTTTTCCAATATAGGGATTTTGGCATGTTTTTATTGTTTGGCACAATTTGGACTTCAGAAAGTAAGATGTTTTGCCAAAAATGATATAAGCAGCTATAAAAATAAACCTAATGAAGTTTTATTATTGTTCATATAGGTATTTATGTATACATAAACATTACATATATATATACACATTTAATTTCTATTTGCATATAAAAGTAGACAAATGGCTTGTTTACAATAAATAAATTGTATAAATAGTGAAAAACATGCTTGTGTATATGAGAGAGTGAATAGGTTGTCAGAAAATATGCGTGAAAATTTCCTCTCGCCAAGGCCCCTATACCGGAAAATTACCGTTAATATTATCTAGTGGGAATATTAAAAGCAATCCAGAAGCATTCATATATATAACTGTTTAATATAATATAGATATGTATATAATATTTATATATATATATATATAGTATGTACTGCCAGTGTGATGCTATGTGTTTAATTAAATGTATACTAAATTATTGTCTTGTATTAATTTACTTTTCTTTTGTACTGGCTGCCCTTGGCGACCAGTTTGGTCTCCCTTAAAATTTATGTCTGTGAAAGCATATTAAGCATTGTATCATGTTACTAACTTTTATTCATAATTTAATTTACTTAGACTCCCTTAAATATAATTAATATAATCCCTTAAGCTAATATTAGTTTTTGTTGCATTAAGATATCTCATTTTGTTGATTTTCTGTAAGCTAGAAAACCCTCTTGGTTTACAATGGAAGTCTATGGGAGTTTGGTGAAATATTAGAGATCACCTATTTGGTGACTAATTTTTGTCAACAAACTTAGTGGCATTTGGCAACATAACAGTGCCCCCCCCCCCTATGGTATTTCCCCTTATAGTATAGGTATGGAGATGCCTTAAATCCTGTTCATTAACCAATGACATGTGTTTCATTTGGGCTTTGCCATTAAACAATTAACAAATAATCATGATTTCTGTTTCTCTTGTGATGACTGGATGAGATTACCTAGACCTTATCCACCTATTTTTGTAAGAATCATGGCTTGGGGGATTTTATATTACTATGAGTATAACAAGAATAATGCAACTTATCCTTTCATGGTTAGTACATGCAACAAATTTCGCCCTGCTACTTGTTTATTCTTGCTTCATTATATAACATTGTTTATTTCTTACGATAGTGTAATATGAATTATTTAAAATTTTTAATAATGTTATACAGTGAAACCTCTAAATAACGTACACCTCGGGAGCATGGAAACTGTCCGCTATTCGGAGGTGTCCGCTATTGGGAAAACCTCAGTTTCAAAAATTGCTAAGAAATGCTTGATGTTTCATAAATTGACTTTTATATGTCCTAAAACCTCTATTATATGATTAATCAGAAATTAAAATTATTTTTTAAGCAATCAAACTGAAATATAATTGTTCATATATCTTTATCTACTGTTTATTACATTCTTACAAAAAAAAATATGTTACAAAAGTTTACTTTTGCTTCCGATTACATGTAATTTGTTTTCAATGTGAAGTTTTAACTCTGTCAGTAGTTTTAATCCTTCTGAATCATCTATTTTTACAAAACATTTGTGTAACTGCTCACTGTATTTTGCCACTTCTTGGAAATTCTCGATATTGCAAGAAAAGCATCTCCAGTTTCAATGTCTGTTTCATCATCACTGACAAAGTCAGCTTTTGTCAAAAATTCTGAAGGAATATAATCGCATTCGTCAAGATTCTTCTTCAGTAGGTAACTCATCATCAATATTAATGAAATTTTCGGCAGTTTCTACACTCCTGATACATTCTATTAATTCACTTATTTTGCTTAATTCTTCATTTGTGTCGGAAATGTGTGCTTCATTTTCTTTTAATATAAAACCTTTTTTTCTGAAACATTGTCGTACGCTTTCCGGTTTTATGTTTTTTTACAGCTGAGGAAATCCAAATTTTAGCATCGAGAGCATTAACTAATTTTAGGCAGGTCTCAAGTGTATTCATAGAATCTAACTTTGAAAGAATGTGGCATAAGAAAAACTTTCTGTACCAGGCTTTAAAATTGTGTATTACGCCATGATCAAGTGACTGGCATACTGAATTTGTGTTTGGGGGAAAATGCATAATTTTAACATTGTCGAATTTCAAATGTTTTGGATGAGAATTTACATTGTCCAAAAAACAAAAGAACTTTTCTTTGTTGTTTTTTATCCTTTTATAGTATTAAAGGAAATTAACCATTCGATCACTAAAGGACTGGCCATCCAAGCTTTCTTATTCGCTCTCCACACAATACCAAATTTATTAAATTGAATGTTCTTTGGGAAACACCTACGTTTCAGAGATTTTCCAGTAGTAAGAGGGATTTCAAATTCTCCTAACACATTACAACATAATAAAACAGTGAGTCGTTCTTCTGATATTTTTCCACTAATACAGTCATCCTTTTTAAAACACAAAGTCTTATTCAGAAAAATTCTGAAAAAGCGTCTGGTTTCATCGGGATTAAAAATGTTTCTCTCCTCATAACCTTCACAAATTGACCTATCTTCCACTACTTTAAGATCACCAGATTTTGCTTCCCCACATGTTGTTTTGAAGGCAATGTTGTGCTGAGCTCCGGACTTTCCCAGCCACCCTCTGGAAGCCTTAAAATCGTGTAATCCAAGTTCTTGTGACTTCTAAAGCCTTTTCCTGAATCAAAGGCCCACTGATACGAATGTTTTTTGAACGAACTGAAGTAAACTAATTCAGAATTATAGAAACCATTTCAATGGAATTAGTCTCCCTCAATTTCGCATTTTTGGTGTTATCGTTAGATTTAGTAATCCAGAAATTTCTTATTTCTTCTTTATTTTGTAAAATCTCTCCCACCTGTGTTTTACCTAGTTTAAAACGTTCAGCAAGTATACATAAACTTTATTTCTCTTTCTCAGTTACACTTACAATTTCAAATTTTTTTTTTAAGTTAATCATTTTCTTTTTGAGGCCATTCTCGAAATATTAATCACAAACAAATATCAAACAGTAATTGACATTGCGACATAGTTTTTTCCCCTGCTATCATCACATTCTTGGCGCCTTTAATTCATGCTTTCAATGCTGGGGGGGAAATGTCCCTTCCGGACCAACACCTGATTTCAACACTGGACGTGGGAGGAGGATTTTCCCCATATCACCCCTACATTTATCTGTGGTCACAAAATTTGTGACACATTACCCTGATAAATTTAGAGGCTTACTTTTTTCCTCGTTAGAAAATAATTTTTCATCCTTTATCACCAAAATTACTGTCTGCTATTCGGAATGTCTGTTATTCAGAGTGTTAAACATACAAAAATTTAAGTTTTGGGAGCGGGGATTGGAAAACTGTTCGTTAAATAGAGGTGTCCATTATGGAGGTTTTACTGTATATGTAATAAATGTACTTAAATTACTATTTTGAAAGGGATTGGCCATTGACAATTGTAAATATGACTGGCGATTAACAAATGCGAAGAAACCGATTGGAGAAAATCCACTACTGAATTTGAATGGGAATGTCATCAAATTAGTCAGCTACAGCCAAGTTGGCTTCATTTATGGCGACTTATTTTGATTGCCACATTTGGTGATATTTCAACAAATGGCACAAAGATTGGTAACAACTTGACGCTAACATATATGAATATATAGTTTTATGCTTATGATTAGGAAAACGGTTACAACAATGAAAGATAATTTGCGAGAAATCATTGATTTTATTAGTTTATGTTTAATTACTAAAAAAGTACTGAACCAATTTTGATGAAACGGAAGTGGTACCAATTCAAAAGTATCCTCTTTTAATTAAAATGAAAAACACAAGAATCGGTCGCATAGTTTTAGAGTAACAGGTAAACATACATAAAAAAAGGAAAAAAAATACATACTCGTCGAATTGATAACCTCCTGCTTTTTTTAAAAGTCTGTTAAAAAATGATCTATGCTTTGAATTATTATTTAAGAAGAGGATAGTCTTAAAACTCTTTAAATTTATAAAAACTTTTAACTTCACTGCTTCTTCTGTGAATTAAAATAAATGAATAAAATTTTCTTATATTCTAACATAAATATTTTAAAATCAAAGAGAAATTTTGAAGGAAAAAATTAGTCATATAGTGTCAGGAAATGAATAAAAATTAAAATTAAAAATATTCAAATGGTGGTAACTTAGCAAGAAGATTTTAAATCCACCAGAGGGCAGTATCTAAAGTGAACTATTATTTTCAGAAGTTGGAAATATACAGAGTGTTCTTAAATTTTTGGAACAAACTTTCAAAGGGTATAATGCAATCAAGGCAAACATTTTTTGTACTGGAAACCAACATCAATCAAACATTCAATCAAAAGTGCAAGGTATTTCCTAAAAGCTGAACTCAAATTTTTGTTCAAAACTACTTCCTGTCTAGTGCAGATCTCTAAATGCAGTTAATGAATCAATTAAAGCAATAGATTAAACAAATTAAACAATTAATTCTGTTAAAGTGATAGATTAAACAATTAATTCAATTATTTTTCAAGTAGTTTGTTTTTGTTAGGAATGAAATTTTGAATGCAATAACTCCAAATATTAACAATTTAGAAGCTTGCTTATCCCTCAAAAATGAATTTTTTTTAATGATCTTTCTAAAAATATAACATTTTTAGTTTTATTCACAAATATAGTTTTGAGAAATTTTTTTAACTGGAATGCAAAGCGATCACTCTTGTATCTGTTTAAGACATCACATGATTTGCATTATTATATACAGTAAACTCTCGATTTAAACGACTAATTGGGACTAAGATGTGTCTGTTAAATCGAAAGTCCATTAAATCGCAAAGTACTATTTATAATATTATTATATTATAATATTATTATAATATTATTATAATTATAGTACATATATATATTATTACGTACTTGTAATTACATATATTATTACAGTGCAAATTACATATATATATATAATATATATACAATATATACAGTGTATATACATGTATTGTATATATACAATATATGTATATACATAAATATATATTGTATATATATATATATATATATATATATATATATATATATATGTATATATATATAAACACAATACATTACTTTTAATAATACAATATTGGTAATGAAATACAAACCAATTAACACATATGCAACTTTTATGGGAATGAAACACTTTTTACACAGAAATAATAATTAATAAGCAAGCAATAAACAAATGGGAAAAAATTACAATGCCCCCAAAACAGGCATCATTTTATGTTATTTACATCACATTAAGGTTGCTCCATACTGCTGGATGGAAAAAAGGCGTCTAGTTTTAGTTGTTTCCCACTTGAATGCTGTTTTTTTATTATAAGAGCTCGAAATTGTCTAAAGTGTTCATAATACGCAAACACTTCGGGATCTGAAGATGCCCCTATGTAAGTAATGACGTCATCCATATGCTCTCGTACTGTAGATAATTTCGGTTGAAATTCGCTTAATTCTTCTTTCTTGTCCCACTTGTTTTACTTTAATTTTTGTTTAATTTTTACTTTTTTTTAAAAATTAGTCCGTTGAATCCGAAGTCCGTTGAACCGAGGTCCGTTAAATCGAGGGTTTACTGTATATATATAATATATATATATAATGCTTTATTTTCATTCCTGTTATCATATCTTAAGAAAGAACCAGAGCAAAAACTATAATTTTTTTAATTAAATTGACTAATTTGCACTTTTTTTCAACTGTAAATCAAAGCAGTGAATTTTCCATAATTGGGGTCCTGCCAAATTAATATAATGTAAAAGACATTTTTTGGAACATGAGTTGCAGGCAATAAATTAGGCAAAATTTTAAAGATAAACATTAAATACTTATAAAAGAGGGGTTTTTTCTAGAATTTTTACTTTTATATTTCTTTGTTACAGTTTTTCAAATTGCATCATCATTGTTTATTCATTTGCATGTGATCTATCCACAAAATAAGTAAAAATGTAATGGGTACAGTGCTGCAATTTACAACTGGGAACATGATATCTCAGTTATCCATTACCAACATAGCATTTTTAGTTTGCAGAAAATTTGCAGAAGTCTTGCTTTGAAAACCTGCAAAGTTGCAGCAAGCTCAGCATGACAAAAATGAAAGTTCATAACAAGACTGCAGCAAGATAACGCAAATGCCGAAGTCACCACACTTTGAACTTGCAGCTAACTTGTCGTGCAAGTTAAATTCATGCTGTATCAAACTTATTGCAAATTAACGGCAAACAAGTAATCAAAAATATCACAAACTTACTGCAAAGTAGTAATCTTTCCATGCCGCATTAACTGTTACATTATAAGTTTAACCCCTTCGAAGGAGTTCACAGACTTGATCAGATCTATTGATGCATATGCACCGTTACGGTGCATGCATCGTTTTTACCACCATAAACTAGTTAGGGTAGTATTTGTACTTTTTAATTCGAGCCTTTTTTGGTATTTGATAAGTATAGCATTTTAAAAAAGCGGTGCCAACCGAATAAAATTTCTGCGTATCTGCTGATTGTCTATTCTCTCAACAGAGGGATTTTTTCGCTTTCGTCACTTTCGTGAATTAAAGACAGTCTTGCCATCAGTTTCACAACAAACTACTCATGCAAGTGGGTGAAGGTATACTTTGTGGGAAATTTCCTGCTAATTTCTCAATTCAAATTTGTCACGGCAAAATAATATTAGAAAAAAATCAAACTTGCTGCTAATGTTCATGCTATCTGGGAATTGGTATTAAGTTACATTGTCTGGCGACAGATTTTGTTTATTGTAAATGGCTCACAGAAAAGTAAAGAAGTACCTTAATCTTTTTTAAAAATCTATTCTCATATTTAAATTTCTCTCTGTTTCAGCTGATTTACAGTTTGTGGAGTCTTCCAATCAGCGTGAAAACAGCATGATTCCTCTTGTAACTGGAAGAAAAGGTTATGTCTGCCCCTGGGTACCAACGGTGCCATCTGGCGAGGAATGGACTGATCATAGTAAGTTACAGCTCAGGTGATTTTGATCTGACGACTGGAAATTTCATGCCCTGCTTTACATGCATGATGAACATTCTATTTATTTTTTACTAGCTAAAATATCTGGCGTTGCCGGAATTTTAAGAATGTTTGTTTTGAAAAACCAATTTCAGAATTTAAGATACAACATTAAAAAAAAACAGTGTTCTACACATGAATCAAATGAAAACTCAATATAGAAATGTATAAATTTATATAACAGACGCAAAATAATACAGCTATAAATGAACTTATCCCCATTCATCATTGGAGCAATAATGTTATAATATGCCAATATTTCCATAATCGAGTTTTTATCATGCTTCAATACATTTTTTCACACTTATATGACGTTATATATTCACAATGTCCTTTATATTTCCAATATGATGTAATATTCCATTTTTTTTATTCGTCTAATTAATTAAATAATTATAATTTTTCACATGGAAATCATAAAACTGAAAAATTCTGTCATAACATTAACTTTTGTTTTTAATTCATCAAACTATTTATTTTATTTGTATTTTTCACGTCAAAATCTTACAGTAGAAAAGTTATGATGTAATATTCCCTTTTTTTAAAAATTCGTCAAACCATTTATTTCATTTTTTCAAATGAAAATCTTGCAATAGAAAAGTAAATGTTGTGGTAAGAATTTTATTGTGGATTTTTAATTGTTGGCAACAGCTATAATGAAAAATGTTTAAATTTAATTGGAAATTGTTGTTAAATTTGTGGTTTTTTATTAATTAAAAATTAACTATAAGTTATTCTGATTCCGGATTACTTTGGTTGCCTCGGCCATGTTTAAATACACATGTACATAACATTTCCCAATTCTGGCTTCCAAACTGTGGATTTGTATAGCATTACAGACAGACAGACAGACAAATTTTCATTTTTACATATTAGATTATGATTGTTATTGTTTTTCTAAATTTTATTATTTGTTTATATTTTAGGTCCTTTGGACTATGTGGCTAGTGACGCAACCCAAAATATATGTTTATTACAAGATCTTTGTGATGATTGGATGAGATTACCTAGACCTTATCCACCTATTTTTGTAAGAATCATGGCTCGGGGGATTTTATATTACTATGGGTATAACAAGAATAATGCAACTCATCCTTTCATGGTTAGTACATACAACAAATTTCGTCCTGCTACTTGTTTATTCTTGCTTCATTGTATAACATTGTTTATTTCTTTTATTTTAAATATTCCAGATAATATGTGTGATTAGTGATTTCAGAAATATTTTCTTAAAAGCAAAGGTTTGTGGAAAGGATATTTATGTTTAGGATTGTAGAAAACCAGGATATAACTTTAAAGATATTTGGTAAAATCACTTAATAATCATAATTAATTTTTAATTGCTTTTATTGTCTAAAATCAATAGTTTTTTAAGAGTTGTTTTTTGTTCATATTATCTATAAAGATGTATAAACTAGACTATTAATTCCTTAAATTTTTTAAAAATTATTTAGTGCTAGACAGTTTTTGTTAATATATTTTGTTTTAATGTTAATGAAGCGCAATGAGTTGAAAAGTGATTGAAGTTTCTTATGTATTCACTCCAATATGACAATGAAATGATTTGATTTATCGGCAGTGCCTTGATAATTACAATATAACTTATCACAAACATAGATCTTAATGAGGCAGAGGTTATAAGACACAGCACAATTTTTGAAATTTGATCTGTGTCCTGGGTAGTTAAAAATCAATTTCTAATGCAAATCTTGTGTGCAACAACCTTCCATAATCAGGTTAGACATTGCCACAGTGTGTATAGGTGTCAATTGGCCCTTTCCTCCCAGCCACTGCTGAAAGCAATACATCAACTCAAAGCCATATTGGTCATCACTATATTAAACTCCCTCTTTGATTATGTTTACTTAAGGGTTTTGTCAAGTCGGATTTTAAATTCCCCTCTTTAATGTTAAACTTATGTGTGTTGTGAATGCATTCATATTTTTTAAATTTCTCCTCAGGAAATTAATATTTGTAACTTTTTTTTTCTTTGTGCATACTCTTCTTAAAGGATGTTAAGGTGGCAAAGTATTTCTGCAATATATACTTAATTTTATTGGAAGTATTAAAATCTTTTCCACAGCTCTTCAGCTAAGCTAAGAATTTAACTCACAAAATACTAAATTAAGCATATATTTTACATTTATTTTGTCAACTACAAACAAGAGAGACATTCTTAAAAAAAAAAAAAAAGTACAGGAAAGAAAGAATTTTAAAATATTTATTCCCTTAAAAGATATTTTATAAAATAAATACAAGTGTATTCCTTGCCCACAGGTTTAACATTGTAGAAGGGAATTGGAGGCATGACTGACCACCCTTAAGCAAAATCACTTTAAAATTTTCCTGTTGGCTGTTCTATAGACTGGCTAGGCATTGCGTCACTGTATATATGTGTCGGTCATTATTCACATTGAGATAAATAATTTAAATAAAATTTAATTGTAATATTTATTTTTCTGCATTTTAGTTTTATAAATTTATTTTGAATTTGATATTTTCTTAAAAGCTACTTTCATCTGTGGTACGATTAGTTCTCTGAATTTCACAGACAAAAGGTAACCTGCATCATTTCAGTTGTGAATACTTGATTCAGCCTGGTTTAAATATTGTTATTAAAACTGCTCTTAATAATAGTTTACTCATATCGTTCATATTACTATACAGATTGTATATGTATATTGATGTGTTGTACTATACATATTGTATAGTACACAATACATCAGTATAATCTGCACAGATTGATATTGAAGGTTTGGTGGATTATATAGAATTTGGCAGATTATAGATTATTGTTTTGTTTATGTATATTTTCCTAGTATGATTATAAATTAGCAATATTTGCATGAAAATGAAACTATAAAAAAGAAATATAGTGCTAGAGTAGATTATTTAAAACAAAATTATATGCATGTTCAAATTTTACTGGTCATTGTCCAATTTTTAAACATTTACATAGTGGTAATTAATGATTTGGCTTATGGTTAATAATTTTTTCTGCATTTTAAAGCATCTTAGAAAAAATGAAAATGATGTTATTTGTGTATATTGAATTCAAGAGATAAATATTAATAATTAATATTTTGTTGAGAGTAATTCAATTATTGTTAAATTATATTTCTCTAACTGCCAAGTGTATTCATAAATGCTTAACTTCAAACTGTAACTGCACTTTTAAAATTTGTATTTGTTTGTTCACTTTGCTTAAAAAAAATTATTGTATTAGTAAAAATATGCATTCTAAACACACATTCCAGCTCTTTGGAAAACTGAAATCATTGCCATAGTAAATTTTTTCAATGGGCTAAATCGTTAATTGTAATTTTGTTTACATCTCAAAATTAAAAGCTGATTTTAAAGAATGGTAGTTTTATACATTGGCAGATTTCAGAGAGTCTACTTTACTCTACCTGAAGAAAATGCAAAGAAGAACAAAAAAAGAGCGTTTTTACCAAGTTTTTATTTTAACATGAATTGATAATTTAACAAAACTTTAATTATTAATGGCTTATTCCCAATTTCTACAATTTTGTTTGGTAATGTTTGTTCTAAATGTTAAATACAGTGAAAATTGAATACTTCATTAGACAGATTTTTTTCTGTGTTGTGATTTTTGAGTGTTTTTAAGAACTAACTGTATTTTGAGCATTATACATTATTATTTTATTAACTTTTTATATGTTAAATATTTTTAAGGACTAAAATGAAATGCAACAGTTTTTATTATTTTGTGGGAATTCATCAGGTATTGTTTTCCAAGTGTTTTTTTTTTTTTTTTTTTTTTTTTTTTTTTAAATCTTTCTAATAATATAAACTAACAGGTGCATGGAATTAGAAGCTAATGTTGAAATTTCCCATTTAACCGAACAAGTTACTGAATTTTAAGCTTATTACATTTTATAAAGCTTTTGTCATAATAAAAATATGAAAATGTTTCTCTTTAAAACAATTCAAATGTTAACTTTTTTGTTGTAATTTTTTTTATGCATTGATATGCATAAAAAAAAAATTTATAAAATGTCACACTTGTGCTGAATCTTTTGTGATACTTGCAAGTTTTATCAATATTTAAAAAGTTTCTAGAGCAAAATAAATGACAAACATTTTACAGTCCCTTTCCCTTTATTATTTGAATTATATTTATCTCTAGTCTCATTGTAGTGTTATCTATCTTGTCTTTAATGAATAATGAGTCAAAACCCGTCAAATTTGGCGAAATGAAATTGTTTGACTGAATAATTAAAAAACTGATTGACTGAATAATTAAAAAAAAAATGACAAAAAATATATACAATAATTAATCCATATTATATTGGCTGACCTAACAATTAAAACAAATATTATTTTAAACTAAAGTTAAATTTCAGCTTTTCAAATTATTAAAAAAATTAAAGTTTATTCTTATACGTAATCAGTAACATGCAATTAAGATAATGAAATTGTGAAGTTATTAATTGAGGCTTTCATCTTTGATGTTACATAATGGAAAAATAATGAAAATTGTGCCTTTTATGAGACTATGACACAATTATAATTTTTGTTTTCAACGAAATCTAAAAATAAACGTCTTTTTCACTGTCACAAAATTTACATGCATATTTTTCATATTCATATTCACTATTTTAAAACAGTTTTAATGTGCAATAGGTTATTAATAAATATATCCCCAAACTTGATGTTACGTTTGCCGGTTACAATTTTGCATATAAACATTCACACTCTTTACTTGAGGTTCTAATCTGAGTGCCGGCAAAATCCAAAAATTTACTTTTAGACGCATTCGTAGTAAAGTATTTTGTTTTGTCAAAGAAAATTTTCTTTTCATTTTTACTATGATACCATTTTCATCCACTGAAACCCTCTGAGATTAGTGTCTCAATCTCAGTATCAGTAGAATGAAAAAAAATATTGAAATGTAACAGCTTTATGAGTAAAAATGCATTATTTTAAATCGTGACATCATTTTCTGTTCAAAAGTTTGAAAAGTTATTTTTAATTGTAATATGAAAATGACATCCATAATGATATGGTAATTCCCGTTGTTTCCCTTCTCTCTTCAACAGTGGAAATAACCAGATTGCCATCAATGTGAAGAAATTTCATAAAGGACTTTTTAAATTAAAATTAAAATACAAAAATGGGATTATTTTCAAAAATAGCAAGTGTGGGCACATTTGCAAATAAAGTGCTTTCATTTTAAAAAATAATTATCAAAATTGGTTCAGTAGAAAGCTCAGGTCAGATGAATAAAAAAAAAACAGCCTTGTCTTTTAAATATATAGATGTTACCAAATAGGTACTCGTATCCTTCCTAGCTTTGTTCCTATTGGTTCAGTTAGATGAGACAAATAAATGAGCAACTTTTAGGACCTGACAACAATAAAGTTGACTAAACAAAAATACGCTCTCCTTCAAAAAAGTCGTATGAATTCAGCTGAGCATAGTATTGTGTTGGTTGAAATGTTCTGTGAAAGACTAATCTTATATATGGCTCTAATAATCAACTTAATAAAGAGCAAATTTGTGTTATTTGAAGAAATAATGATAGCAATAATTACTAATTGATCATCTTTCTAAAATCAACAAAGAAGAGGTCATCCTTTCCATTTTTTTCTTTGATCTATTTATCACCTAGCTAGATATCTTTTTTTTAAATCTTAAATAAAAATCTACTATAGTAAACATAATTGTAGTGGCATCTCCTCTATTGGTGTACCTGACCATGTGAACTTCCAAAGAAAAAAAAAAGAAATAAATTAACAAGTTAAAAAAAACAATATTAAATGCATATCTAGATTTCTGTCAATTTCCAAGATGAAGTTCAGTTTTTGCATGATCGCATTCACTATCAAAGAAATTCTCTTCAAAACCAGCTTATGTGGACGAAAGCAGTGAGAGGAGTGTTAGGCAAAGGCATTGCTCATATCCTTCCATTCATACAACTTTCAGTGTACTTGAGCTCACATATTTCACTGTTTCTTTCTTGATTGTTGTTTGTCCAAAATCTCTTGGTTTGTTATATTCGGTTGGTTAATTTCTTATTATTTGTTTGATTGCATGACCTTCCTGTATGGAAAGTAAAAAATTTTCTACATATAAGTGATTGTTATTTCTTTTAGTTGCATTGTTTTCTTTTTAACTTTTGAAGACACAAATATATTTTAACTTATGCATTAAGTCTTATTTGCAGTCATTATTTTTGCAATTTCATGTATTGCAAACACCAGGGTTTGTAAACATCATGATATTTTTTGTCTGCTTTTTTATTCTCTAACATGCCATACCATTTAAAATGAACCAAATAAAAACAAGAAAAGATTATTTTCTAATTGGGCTGTAAATAACTAATTATCTGTATTAGACAGTTTATCTTTCAATGGCTGTTCTGAGTTAATAATGTTCCACATAATTATTGGTTCTACATTAAATTTTTTTTTTCAAATGTAAAGCTTGGAAAAGATTTTTTTCTTCGTTTTAGACCAAAAAAGTCACTGACATATGCATAAAGCTGTTTGTGTACAGAATGGCACTGTCAATAATAGTTCAAACATTCATTTACATTTGTGACTGAAAATATCATGCACAATGATAATATGAAAATGTCAAAAATACAAAACAAATATTGAAAATATATATCAGATATATATCATGATAGATATCATCATGATATACATCCATTTATATAAATATCATTAAACCCTGGCGAATCTCCATTTAAAGAATCCACAAGCTGACACTGCCTACCTTTTATTGTACTTGGATAAGATGAATAAGCTTTAAGCTTTGCCTCATTTTGTATACAGCAATGTTTGATTCTGTTAAAATGGTATTTGTTAAAAAAGGGGGGTACGTTGACACAGCACTTGAAAAACAGCATGGCAATTGCTAAAATGACACAATGCCTTGCTACAAGTTTTTAGAATAATCATTAAATTTGAATAAACCTTTTTAAAAAGTTTAATTTATGCTTCTTATAATTTTATATATTATGTTAAAGTAAAATTTAATAATTGTAATCTTTTTTTTTTTTTTTTTTTTGCTACTCTTTATAGTATTAGTGTTTGTTTTTATTTTGACATTAAATTCATATGTAAGTTAATTTTATTTTGTATTACATTAAAATTGTGATTATTTTATGACTGTTTTTTGTGTGTGTTACTTAATTCTTAATAGGCTTCATTTGTCATTGCTGATTCATCAGCTGCATGTAGCTGTCTGGCATTTGGAAAAGTCCTTGTTCCTCTATATTATGGGTAAATTTTCAATTGCATTTGTATTTATTTTATTACTACCATGATATACTTCATATTTTTTTCTTAAGAGTTTTTTTTTTGTACTCGTGTACTGTCCCGTTGGCCATTCCCGGTTAAAATCTGTTTCCAAATGGTGGGATTTAATGCCATTAGTGACAGAAGTTTCAGATAGCAAACTACTCTTTCTTTAGTCACCCAACCAGCAAAACAAGATAACACAGTCAAACTCGGTTATAATGTGAATGAAAAGACCAGTGCCTTTGCACATTTATTAATAAAGTTCTCAGAATAAGCTAGTTCATGTTTCATTTATTCTGTTCATTTATTATCATTATAATTCATTTATTTTAATGAGAAATGATAGAATAAATCAAAGTTAAAATAAATGAGTAGAAACAGCTAAATTAACACACTTGGTGAGGTAATTTTAGTCTTAATTAAATGTATAAAAATAAATTATTAATTGTAAATCTATGTATAACTTTATTCTTATTATTGTTAAATATTTAAATAAATGAGTAAAATAAAATGCAATGAAAAAGGAAAATAAGTGACTATTACTATTTATTTATAATTATTTGTAGATTTATACAAAATATTCTTATACTATGAACTTTTTTCAGAATCCTTTTCATCACATGCTTTTTGCCTAATTAAACTTAATCACTCTCGAAAAATATTGCGACTTGCCCCTTTTACTTTAAAAAAGTTTTTCTAATTCAACTTAGAAATTCAAACTTCACAATCAGCCTCCTCATCTTTATCTATTTTGACAATATGCTATATGCACTATTAGCTGGGGCACAGCAACAAAAGTGACTATGTCGTCCAGTTTTGAAGTAAAATTATGATGTAGGACAAGATTATTATGGGTACATGAAAGAATAACTGGTCTGCTTCAGCATATCTTGGTACTATATGAGCAGCATGGTTTACCAATTAATTGTTTTGGTGGTACTATCACCTCATTGAGTTTTAAGATGAAATTGGTCCAAAATTAAAGCTTAAACAAAGTATTTTTTAAATATTTTGATTTGCCTGGGGATATCCTGGTAGGATCCTCTCCTGAAATTTATGATAGAAAAAAGCATCCTATTGTACTATTTGAGACCCAGTAAACATAATACTTTATATTAAAATGTCTTATATATTACATTATCAACTTTCAAGATGAATTATTTATGTAGGAACAGATTATTAAGAGTATGTTAAACAATGACTGATCAGCCTCTGCATATCTTGGTACAATATGAGTAAAAGGGAGTATCATTTCGTCAGTATGCTGGTACTATCATGTCATCAAGTTCAGGAATGAAATTTTAACATATTAAAGATGCAGGTATATATTTGGTACAATGCAAACATTTCAATCTGCTTTATTATATCTTGGTATAATATGGGCAGAAGGAGATGCCATTTCGCTATTTTGGTGGTGCTAACACATCCTCAAGTTTCTGAATGAAATTTTAACAAGTCTATAGTTTCAAGATAAATTAATTATATAAATATAGGAACAGATTATTAAGTGTACGTTAAATAGTGTCTAGTCTGCCTCAGCATATCTTGGCATGAGCAGAATGAGAGGCTAATTCTTCATTATAAAGGTCATCGAGTTTCAGAATGAAGTTTTTATTATTTTTCTCAACTAGTACAGTACAAATATTTCAGTCTGCCTCATAATATCCTGGTATGACATGAGCAAAACAGGGCACTAGTTCTTAATTTTTGCAGTACTATCATGTCACTGAGTTTTGGCATGAGATTACAACACATTAAGTATATAGATTAGTACAATACAAATATTTTACTCTGCCTTGTGATAGCTTGGTATGATATGACCAATACGGAGTACCATTTTGACTGTGCTATCATGTCATCAAGTTTCAGCATGAAATTTTAACATATTATAAGTATCAAATAATACAATACAAATACTATTTCAGTCTGTCTTGTGATATCTTGGTACAATATGAGTAGAAAGGGGTGCCAATTCATTATTTTGGTGGTACTATCATGTCTTTGAGTTTCGGCAATGTATTGTAGCACTTAAAGATAGAGATTAGTACCATAGAAATATTTCAGTTTGCCTCATGATTGCTTGGTATGGTGTGAACAGAATGGGGTGCTGATTTCGGATTTTGGTCGTACTATCACATCAAATTTCAGCATGAAATTTCAATATAAATATCGAATAATACAGTACAAATATTTCAGTCTGCCTTGTAATATCTTGGTATGACATATGAACAAACCGGGGCACCAATTCCTTATTTTTGTAAATTATTAAACGTCATGATGTGTTACTACTACCAAAAGGAAGAATAGGTATCCCATTCTTCTCATATCATACCAAGATAGCACAAGGTAGACTATAATGTTTGTATTGTACTAATTTATATTTTTAATACATTGAAATTTTATTCCTAAACTTGATGATGTGATTGTACCATCATAATGATGAATTGGCATCCCTTTTTTTTCCTATTACGCCAAGGAGCTGAGGTAGATCAGTTTTATTTAACATACTCTTCATAAACTGTTCCTTCATAAATAATACATCTTGAAACTCAATCAAATTGTAATATATAGGACAATGTTACCTAAAATATTATGTTTATTGAGTCTCAATAGTACAATATGACATCCTTTTCTGTCATAAATTTTAGGTTGTTAGAGTACTGCCAGAATATGCCCAGGCAGACCAAAATATTTTTAAAATATAGTACAGAACCATTTATCCGGAATGCTTGGAGTCAGGTGTATTCTGGTTAACTGGTTGTGCATTAAAGCAGCATCCATTTGATAAGTTTTGTGGAATATGTGTAATTGTGGCATTATTTCTGATTTTAAATCATTAGATTACTTGGATTAAAAATCAATGCAAGAAAGATCAAAAGTTAACCATAGTTTAAAAGAAGGTAATCTTAGGAACAAAAATTCTTCTGTTTCCTCTGCATAAAAATTAAAACATCTAAAATACAACTAAATATGTTTTTATTTCAAATACTAGATGTTGTCATCTAATTATACAATTGTTTCAAGCAAAACCTATGTCAAACTGGCAGTGTATGACACCTTTTTCTGCAAAGATTCTGAAATCAGTATATCAGAAATATCATTCTGGATAACTGGTTTTCCGGTTAACTGGTTTCTGGATAAATGGTTCCATACTGTAGTTTGTTTTAAGCTTTGACACCAATTTCATCTTGAAACTTGATGATGTGATAGTAACAACAAAAGGATGAAGTGGCCTGCTCATATTCTACCAAGATATGAAGAGGCAGACCAGTCATTCTTTCTTGTACTCTTAGTTATCTTGTCCTGCATCATAATTTCATCTCAAAACTTGATGATGTAGTCGTTTTTGTCACGGCTGCTCGCTGTGTATAGAAAATTCTTTTATAATATTCTTTCAACTATTTCGTGAGTTTGCAGATTCTTTTCTCACTATATCTGAAGTTCGTTCTTAATAAGGAAGTTTCCTGAAAAGTGTATTCATATTGGTCCAACCATTTGCTCACTAACTAAACTAAAACAGAATTTGATTCGTCTTGCATCCGAGCCCACTGTAACTGAATTTGACAATACAAATGACAGATATAACATAAAAATACAGTTGGTCAAGAAAAAAAAAAGGACCCCCCCCCCCCCCCTCCTTTTACCTTCATCAATTTTATTCACCACCAAATAATTGCCAAGAAAAATTAAAATAGCGCTTTGATTGGGAATTATGTTTTTTTTTTTTAAATGTAAATTGAAAGAAAAGGCTTAGAGGGTCGTCTTCATATAGAAATAGTAGCAAACTTTGGAATTTTCAATACGAACACCTAATTTGGACATCACATTTGGATTTTTCATGAATTTTTACTTTAGGATACCAAACAGGAAGTCATGCAGTCAAGCAGGCTCGGACTGGCCCGCCGGCCCGATGGCCGGTGCGCCCTCGCCCAGGGAAAATGTTGCGCCCCTAAGTGCCTAAGCCGCTCCAATATTTTTTCACTTGTTGTATACATACATTCTGATTAGTGTACTAAATTTCGAGAATTCGTTTAGGGATAATCATCAATTAATAGACAGCACAAGAGATGTATTTTTTATTATTACCACAAAGAAATTAAAGATATATCGTAGCAATTTCAGGATCGGAAACCAAAACGGACATCTTTGCATGCGATTGAAAGAGAAAATATGCACCCAACGAAAGCTTTAGTAGCCATTGCACCCTGGACGAAATTTTTTTCATCGCTTCTTTTCATGATATGTTTTAGAATTTACATATTTTCAGTCCTTTTGCTTTTAGTGCCCCCTTTCCTTATAGCCGCCCTTAAATGCACATATAATGGTGCTTTTTGAAAGAGAGAGAGAAAAAAAAAAGAGACGTATCAGAAGGCAAAAAACTTTTTGTATGGCTTTTGTTTTTGATTGGAAAACATGATGATCTTTCTTTTCGGGGAATACAAAGTTGATGATACTTTTGGATTGCAATCCTGCAAGCTGTGGTATCTCGCGGACAGCGTTTTCTCATTCACAAAATCTGTCGTTATTTTCGGATAGTAATCTCGCGCCTAGTTTACGAGTAATCGGTGAAAATACATAAAAAAAATACATATGCGTTGAAATCAGGGTTCGCAAAAACCCGGGTTTTTCTGAAAAACCCAACCCACATGGGTTTTTTCGGGTTTTTTCAAAAGTATAATGCATGCGTAATTACATTATTGTATACTATATTTTCCATATATTATATACACTATACATAAAAAAAATACATTGTTCTCTTATATACAATATAATTGTAATGCTATTTTACAAGTTATAAATTGTATAAATTATATGAATTTAAATTAATTAAATGCCAGTGTTTCTCACAAATTAATTTTAAATATAATAGAAGATATAAAATTGTTAATTTTCTTTAAATCAAATAATGAATAGAATATTAAAATTTAAAATATATAAGTAGGAAGAAAAAAAGGGGTAAACTAGTCGGATGTGCCAATCCCAAAAGTTTCTTCTATCTCATACATGTTAATAATTCAAAATTCGCTGTCACAGTGCCAAAATTAAATGGCAATTTATTCTCATCATGAGGATTGTAACATATAGATTTGTTGAATTGGATGCATTTAACAAGGAGATATAAGTATCACCTGTTGTTCAATTTACAACAAAACCTGATCAGTAACAATTTACGTCAACATCTAACTGAATCTGAAGTTTGATGAAAATCCATGCACTATTAGTTCTTGAGATAAAGCTATTGCAAAAAGTGAGATAAATGCAGCACAACAGCGCCGCTTGTGCGATATACACCAAAAAATAATCAGCACCAGTTTATATCAAGGTTTAACTGAATCTAAATTTTTATTCAAATCACATTAGTTCTTGAGATTAGAGTTATTGCTGAAATCGCGAAAAATGCAGCATAACAGCACTACCTGTTGGGCGATATGCACCAAAATTCAATAAGCAACAACTTATAACTGAATCTGAAGTTTTATGAAAATCCGTGCATTAGTTCTTGAGATAAAGCTATTGCAAAAATTGAGATAAATGCAGCATAGCAGCGCCACCTGTTGGGCAGTATACACCAAAAACTAATCAGCACCAGTTTACATCAAGGTCTAACTCAGTTTTGTGTTAGTAAAAGTTTTGTGAAATTCTGTGCATTAGTTCTTGAGATAGAGCACCCACAAAATTTTTTTCACATACAGACAGTCATTTTCTAAAAACTATCAAATTGTCTTCAGGACCTTTTTAAAACATATAAATCAATCATGAACTGGAAGTCGAAATTTTTCATGAATCCAATACTTTCTTCTTGTACAGATAGAAGAAAGTAAAAATACATATTTTTTATTTCCATGAATATAGTTGATTTGAATTTTTTATATAAAGACATACCTATAATTATGTACTATGTATGTTGCCTACTAGGTTCTATGTTAGTAAAGTATTTCAATGTGCTGAAATACATTTTTATTTGTATGTAATGGCTTTTAGATATTAATATTTTTTCAAAATTAACTGAAATGACTTAAATTCATTAAATTTATATGTTGTTTAAATTTTTAAATTATATCTGAAAATTGAAAAAACCCACTTTATGGGTTTTTCAGTGGGCTTTTTCAAGTGGGCCCATTCTGAAAAAACCCACCGGGTTTTTTCGAACTGGGCCCAGCTTTGCGAACCCTGGTTGAAATGAGAACCTCCTTCCTTTTTTTAAAGTCGATTAAAAAGTACTGGCTATGATGTACCCTGCAGCTTGCATGAATACAATCCCTGGGGCACTTACACTCAAGTACGGAAACTTAAATATTTCCCTTGATCTTTAACAATGATAAAAGTTTTGCAATCATGGGAAGAGTGTGCTGGGAATAGTAAATTTACTTAATTGTTTTAGGGATTTTAGACTAACAAAGCAATGTTTTAGGGTGTACTTTTTCTGTAGAAACCTTTTCATAATGTGATATCAATTCAGTTCTTTATGGACGCATAATAGTAATTTTTTAAGTATAAAAAATACCAATTATTTTCACAAGCAAGTATTATTTTCACATTCAAATAGCTTTATATTTCAGCATTCCAATACCCTATAATACGTGGTACAAAAGAAGCTTGAGATTTAGTTTTCAAAATTTCTATTTCCAAACGAAAAGTATATTTTTGTTCTAATTATAAATATTTTTTAGACGAAGTTTGCATACCGAACGTTTCTTGTGTGTTGAAGGAGATATTTGTAGATACCACATGTAAATATGCTACTTGGTTAATAATATGAATAATAACAAAACAGTAGATAGTGACTCTCAGATTGTAACAGAAATTGAATTTATGACATTTTAAACTGGCTTGATAACTAATTCCTATTACATAAAAAAAAATATATATATATATATATAAAAAAAAAAAAAAAGGTTGAAGACCTTAGCAGCACCGCAGCAACCCTATTTGGCGCTAGGTGCAAAGGTGCAAAAAACAGTGTTAGCTTTTCTAAGGATCCTCAGGTGCATCAATGGTGATAGTGGAAAAAAAATGTGGTTTACAACTTACAAATTCTGCTAAAAATAATCGTAAAAAAATATGTAGGTACCAATCAACTGAAAATAATATCTACTAGTTATTGTTATGCATAAATTATGTTTCCGAAGTCGTATACTTATTGAGAATTCTACCAACTTTTATTTTTCAAGCAATAATACCCCATTTTTGACACATTATTTGAGTTTCTTGGATTGAAACAGCCTGGAAAAAGCATAGTTTATATGCATTAAATTAAATCATGGTAGAGTTAGAAGGGTTTAAATTTGAGGATGTTAAAGATAAATCCATTTCAGAAACTTAGTTTTTAACTTCATAAAAATTATCTGATGATTTTTTATTAATTCATTAGAGATATAGTGAATAGACCCAAACTTATTTCAAACTTTTTTTCTATTCAAAAACTTTTCTTAATTAGAAATTATTAACAAAGTCATTTAAAAATATATATATTATGAACTAACCACAATTGTTAAAAACATTCATGTGTACAATTCATTTGAATAATTGGTTTTGGAGATATAGAGAAATTTTTCCTTTCCATAAATTAAGGGGTCCGTATTCCGCTATCAAAGGAGCCACAAAAAAATCGTAGAAACTTACAAGAAATATTTTGTAGGATTTTTTTAATGTAAAGTAAGTTTTTAACAAATTTATTATTCTAGTAAAATTTTACTGGGGACTAATTGAGAGTTTTTGGTACTTTTTCTTGTAAGATCTTCAATTTATTTTCTGAAGTTTAGGGATAAACCCCTAATGCATTTTCTTTTATAACAGTATTAAGATTTAAGAAAAGCATATAAGCTATATCTCTTTCCTGGCTAGAAAGGAACTCAGAGTGTCAAAAGTGGATGTTACCATTTGAAAAATCAACGTTCGTGTATTTAAAATGTAGACAGCCTCCAAAGCAAAATTTATGAAAAGTATTTAATAGTAAATATTATTCCTAATCAATTGTTATCCTAATCAATCCTATGTTTTTTTCATACAGTGATTTTCAGGAAAATTGGTAGGGGCGATGATTTTTTTTTTCTGCAAGGTGTCTATCGATAGAAGAAAATAAGAAAGCTCTAGTCTTGATATCAGTAATCTACTACAAGTTAATCTGTATTCAACTTGCTGGAGCTTTTAGATGTTATGTGATGTGGTTTAAAAAATTGCGTAATATTGTGTAGGATTGATGGAATTTTAAACATGCACAGAGAATATTGCGAAATCTTCTATCTAGAGTTAAAGATTTAATTTAAGCCATTATCCTTTACTTGGTGCTATGCAAGTGTGTAAACCTTGTCAAGCCAGATACAACACAAGCAAGTCAAATTAACTTGAGTTCGTTAAAATTTTTGCGCCCTCTGAAAATCCAAGGTCTGCGCCCTTTACACTGACCCAGTCCGACCCTGCAGTCAAGTAGTCATTCGATGAAGAAGTTTAGGAAATATGCAGGTTTAAAGTAACTCCTAATGCTAAATTCTTCTTTAACAATTGTAAAACAAACTAAAATGCAGTTAGATTTTTCAGCTAACTCAAAAACTGTTTTGCGGAATGAGATGTAGTTTTGTATTTACATATTTGAAAGTTCTTGAAATCAATTTTTTGTTTAATAAGTATTTATATATATTTTTTTCAAAAAAATTTTTCAATATATATATACATATATTTTAATTAATTTGTGGAAAAAATATGAGTTGTAACCTATGAAATTTTTAACAGAAATAGATTTCTAGAAACTTCAAATATGCAAATCCAAAATTACAGCTCATTCCAACTAGTTTTTGAGTAGCTTTGTCAAACTAGTACCTACGCTGAAGGTATTGAAAGAAGAAGGTTATTAGAAGGTTTTGAAACTATTAAAAAATAATTTAACATTAAGAATTCAAAACTTTAAATCTGTATAATTCCTAAACTTTTTCATCAAGTGTCTTCCCATTTGGTATTCTATGGTAAAATTTCTAGAAAAATCCAAATAGGATGTCAAAATTAGATGTTTGTATTGAAATTTTCAAAGTTTGATAAAATTTCTATATGAAGACGCCCCCCTAAGCATTTTTTTTTAAAATTTCAGTTGAAAGAAGATATAATTCCCAATCTAATGTATATTTTCATATTTCTTTTTCTGTATTCGGAGATAAAATAGATGATTGGTTTTTTTTCTCTTTGTCCAACTGTAGATAAATATTAAATAAAGTCTTGAAAATTATTTCCTGCATGCAAGTAGCCTTATTTATGTTTATGACTGTTAAAGTGGTCCATAAGAAAGTATACAAGTTAATGATTCCTTTTTTAATATATAGGGTAGGGGAGTACACAGTGAGACATGGTACACAGTGAGACAGCAGCCACTTTAAAATATAGTTGTAACTTTTTCTTCAAGCTGGCACACACACATAACGACCTCATCTTATGCAACATGTGGATGTAGTTTCGGCACTTCAGTTACGCATCCGACAAAATAGTACATAATTCCTTATTTTATAGTAGTTAAAGTTACATAAACGCCTATTTTAGAGTTTATTTCCTTCAATATGACATATATTTACTTAACCAAACCTAGCTATATCTAATAATAGGCTATTTCGGCAAAATGACATAAACTTTTTAAAGCAATGAAATTAATGTAACAGATGTGGCATCCATTTTGTTACAACTTAACGAAAGTACACAGTGAGACACACAGCTGTGGTACACAGTGAGACGTGTGTTATTGTGTATCTACTATGTGGTTCTGATGTTAAAAAAGTTATTTATTAATAAAAGAAGGTTTCTCTCTCTCTCTCTCTCTCTTTCTCTCTGTGTGTGTGGGCATGCGATGGCTAGGGAAATTTACTAAACGTAAGAGGCTGAAAATTTGCATGAAGGTAGCCCTAGGTCTGCCATTGTCCACCCGAGGCTCATATTTTTAATATTTTGAAAATCTAGAAATATTAATTAGAAATCATAAACTGCAGAAAATTATTGATAGAGTGTAAAAATGTATGATTTATGAAAATATATACATTGTCTCACTGTGTACTACTTGTGGTACACAGTGAGACAATTTTCGATACTCCATTATGCTGCTTCTGTGCTTTTATAAATAACTTTTTTAAAACCATTTATACATTAATGTGTAGCGCATTTGTGTAGCTTAAAGATGTAGCAAAAAATTTTTCAAAAGAATAAAAATCGTAGCCGTTTGTTAAGTAATAACAATTTTCGTCTCACTGTGTACTACCCTCCCGTATATATATATTCACATGGTATATAAATATTGCACAAACAATTTTTAAACAACAGTTTAATAACTGTGCCATAATAGTTTTCCTAAATCATTATTTATAGAGTACTGATTTATTATATAAAACATAATTATAAAAATGAAAATTTTGATTTAACTAAGATTTTTTTCTAAAAATGATTTAATTATTTAGAAACACAAAATGTTACTTTCTACTTATTCATGATCAAAAAATGATATTGGAAGTTAAAAAATGTAGCTGAAGTGTAGAAAAAAATTAGAGGTTAGTTTGAGAGAGATGGAACTGGTCAAAATATTCACAAGTAACATTTGGGAAGACTGCAGTCATGAACAAACCTCACAAATGAAAAAAGTCTGGTAGGTCGATGTTTAAGATTCACTGTTTAATGTTATCAACAATGCCTGGATCAGAGCGATCGCCAGTTTGAATACAGACGTTAATTTTATAAAATGTTCATTACTGTATTTACACTTCACAATTTGAAATGGATTGTGTATTAATAAAATATTATGTTCAATTCATTTTGATTCTGTGTATATATTTTTTGACATCCTGTATATATTAAACTTATTGATAATTCTTGAATTTTAGTTTTTTTTCTTTCTGGATTTACTTTTTATTAGAGGTCGACTGAAAATGCGGCCCAAAATCTGAGTTTTGGCGAAAATGCTACCAAAAATTCGGCTAGACCAACACTCGACTGAATCTATCTGTATTTCAAATATCTCCTTTCTTCCTTCAGAAATTTTCAACATTACTCATTGATTTGAGCTATATCTGCTCAAATGTGACATTCTTTATTTATCGCTATGAACTTCACTGTTTATAATTATCAGTCACGACTGACTCAAGACATTAATGCAAGTTATAAAGCAAGCAATGCATACATGACTAAATTTTGAAGACTATTTTCACAGGCTCATTAAAAGCTGCAGACTTAACAGTAATCGAAAATTTTTACTTTGAAACCACATAAGTGTTTTGAATACTCTTTGAGAAAGTTCTAGTATAACAGATGATCATTTACAAAACTCATTATAAAAGATAAATCGAAGTATATATACCTAAAACATTTTTTAATTAGATGAAATTTGTATAATTAGAAAATCCTTCTGTGTTGTAGATGAATTGATTACATTTTATTTTATATGAAAATAAATTTTGGTCAGAAGCACAGAGAGCCAACTTGGGCCACACGTATAATTACATGTATAATTAATTAATATTTCTGTATGTATTAATTGTTTAAAAATTTTTTGGACATTTTTGTTTTCGGCTGAAAATAAGAAGATTACAGAAATTCAGTTTAGAATTCGGTTGATTCTTAGTATTTATCATCTTGGAAAGAATAGCGAATGCCTGTCACAATACATAGATTATGAAGTTTTAGGACAATAGATATACTTAGGGCATACAAAAAGAGTGCTTTATTTAGATTGCAAAGGGGGAATTTTCTTACTTTCCTCCCCTCTTTTCTTTCTCTGCTTGACTGTTCTCACCCCTGGTAATATATTTTGACATTTTTAATTAAATAAAAAGGTGCAAGTGATTTTTTAAAAATGTTCTGTGTAATAATTTTGTTTTAATTTTTCATTATTAATGTCATATATATTTTTCTGGAGACTTAAAAAATTTGTTTTGATTTACAGTGCAAAGCCTGGTACACTATTGATGATACAGAACTATAAGATAGGTAAACCAAAAAACTATGACTATGTGCCTCGTTTACGTGGAGCTGCTGGGAATTTACCTATGCTAGATATGGAAATTACATTAGGAGACTATGCAAGAGTTCAAATAGTTCCTGTCACCGATGATCTCCTGCGTTTGCAGATAGCTACTTTACCCCTGATAGAATTTTCATTTGGAAATCGAGCAGCTATAGAGTAAGTATTTTCCCAGTGACGTAGCTAGGGGGGGGGGGGGGCAGCCGCCCCGGGCGCCGAGGCCAAGGGGCGCGAAATTGAGAAAGGCTTACACCGAAATTTTTTCACATTTTTTGACAATAAATAAGAATTGTTAATATTTTGTGCGTGTCTGTTTCTGTGTGTGAAAGTTTTCTTTATTAAGAATTTTGTTATATCCAAATAATGAAGAAAGAAAGAGCCTCTGTAAATGTTTATAGGATTGACTCAACACACTTGGTACCTAAGATAATTATGTATCTGAATTGAGGTGCAAAAAGATTAAATTGCGGGCGCCAAATTGAGAGTACGTTTAAACCTAAATTATTTCACATATTTTGATAATAAATAAGAATTGTTGATTTTTTTTCTTTTTTTGTGCATGTGTGTGAATGCTTTAGTAAGATATTTTGTTATATCCAAATAATGAAAAAAGAAAAAGCTTCTGAAAACGTTTCTAGGAATGGCTCAATACACTTAGTACCCAGGATAATTATGTACCTGAATTGAACCGCAAAAAGATTAAATAGGGGGCGCCAAATTGAGAGGAGGTTTAAACCGGAATTATTTAACTCATTTTAACAATAAATAAGAATTGTTGACCTTTTCATTCGTGTGTGCCTGTGTGAATGTTTTGAAAAAATTCGGTGAAGGTGGCGAAATGGAGAGATCGATAATTGTCAATCACTGATGCAGGTTTCTAATTGTCTAGCCTCCAGTTTATAAGTCAAAAAACTTGTTTGCGACTTGGAATGACATTTCTGTTACCAAAAGAATACCTCTGTGATGGGTCCCCACTGTCTTCGGCAACGTAGACCGGGAATGCTATGGACGCATCTCTAACCACTAAAAATCTCCATTCAAATTTATTCTTTTCAAAATTAATCTCCGGCATGGATCCTTGCTGCCTACGGCCCCGTATAGCAAGCGTGCTGAGCACGTGCTAAAAATCTGAAGAGAATCATAAGATGAGTTGAAAGGAAGATAAAAATGCCCCTTGGCAGTGGAAGGTACAACTAAAAACTGTAAGACAATTGAAAACCAAGTTGAATGAGCAAAACTCAGTTGAAATTGAGTCCATAGAACCCGGGATAAGAATGCACCCCCTGCACTGGAGGTGGAGCTAAAGTCTGCAAGAAAATCGTAAGCTAAGTTGAATGAATCAATCCCCACTGAAATCTGACCCATAGAATCCGAGAAAAGAATGCGCCTTTTAATGTTCGATAATTGTGGAAAAAGAAGTCTGTATTTTGTAAAACATACTTTTAAACGTAAATAAAGAAGAGAAACCCTTGTAGGCGAACTTTTAACTCATATCTCGGAACTCTTGCACTAATAACAAGTCTAACTGTGTATTTAAATTCTGTTTTTTTTCCTTTCTCTTTTCCCCCCAACTAAGGCTCAGTTCTACTTGTACATGTTAGATATAAGTGTATGAATTTCTTGTTTTGTAATGTACAAAGTTATGTTTAAAAAGGCTTCTAGTGCAAATTTAACTCAGGAAAAAAAAAAAAAAAATATCTTTGCCCCACCCTTTAAATTATGTGTATTTACAGGATGTTCACAGACAAGAAAAATATGGAAATGTTTTTGAGTTTTGTCTATCAGGAAATATCGGTGAATTTCATAGAAATG
The DNA here is from genome assembly GCA_963932465.1 of Maratus speciosus. Taxonomy (NCBI): domain Eukaryota; kingdom Metazoa; phylum Arthropoda; class Arachnida; order Araneae; family Salticidae; genus Maratus; species Maratus speciosus. Next base: position 77,111,588 of record OZ010793.1, on the reverse strand, counting down.
AATTCTGATTTTCATTATTTATTGTTCATGGTAATTTTGAAAACCAATAAAAAAAAAATCTTGAAAAGAACAAACAAATACTGATTTAGATATGTTTCAATGTTGTTTAATCTACCATGAAAAAGCTCTTTTTCTCTTGAATGTAGGCCCCATTTTGATTCCAGTAATGAATTCAGGGTTTATGAAAACTTTTGAAATAAGTTTGTCTTTTTACAGACACAAATAAAAAATTCAAACAGATTGGTCAGCTGCTGCTGAAAAAGGTACAGTAAATGTAACATATAAAACTTAAAAATTGAATTGTTATTTTCCCTTCCTTATATGATTCTGTTTAAGAATGTTTTGAAGACATTTTTAATGTCTACTTTACAGAGTCATGATTGTATATGTGAGAACGATGTAGACATTGCAGAAGGAATTTCCAATAAGAAACCCATTACAAGAAACTTTTAGTACTAACAGGGAATTTTGCATAAAGTTATTTTTACCACTCTTAATTTATCAACCTGTCATGTAAGCATTGAAACAAAATTAATTTATAAATATTTCGAAGGAAACTTAATTTTAAATTCTGAAATTTGCATTTATTGTAGATAGTTACCAGTAATTAGGGTGTAAAAAAATCATGCTTTTTAAAAAAAAAATTTAAAAAAATCAGAGTTTTTTGATTGAAATCGGATTTTTATGATTTTTTTTCTCAGCGTTCAAATACTGAATAGTTACCAAGAGTTTTAGGTTTCCAAAACAGTTAAACCACTAATTGGAAACATAATCTATTTTTTTAAACTTTATATATTACTTTATATACTAAATTATAATTTTATTAATTACAGAAATTATAAAAACTGCAAATTAGTAGTTTCATTAATTAGTATCATAAAATAATGTTATATACATTAATATTGTAATAATTATGTAAAACTTTATTAAATACTAATGATATTTAACATTTATTAAACTTATTAATAACTGCATTTAATATTAAATAGTTAACACTACTTTAAATTTAATTATTAAACAATTAACTCTCTAATTAGGAACATATTGTACATTTTTAAGCTTTAATTACCTATAAAAATGATGATTAATAATGTAATTCATTTTCGAAAGAAAAAGGCACAGGATGTTAGTTCCAAACAAGGGCACTATTTCATGAGGAAATATATTAGTAATGTGTTTAGTGATATAAGAAAAGAATATTTAGTATGATAAATAAAGTTTCCTTAATTTTTAATAATTTTATGAATCACAAATTGAAAAATACAATTAAATAACAGCATGTTTTAATAATATCCTGCTTTTTCTAAAGAAATAAAGTTCTATTATTTCTGTAAGATCTTGGGCACATGAATTTAAGAGTATTGTTGAATGAGGAAGTTTTTTACAAGAAATCTCTGGCACAACTACAGGTGAATTCAACTTTTTAAAAGCAGGGTGCATTTTGCCAATTTCAAAAGGGGCAGGGTGAAAGGAAATGGTGTAGAAGAAACAGTAAGTAATTACAGAATTAATAAAAAATGCAAATAAGTAATTTCATTAGTTAGTAGCACAAATGATAAAACTAACAAATATTATTTGCAACTCGTTTTGGATTTCTACTTAGAAAAATTACTGTTAATCACCAAAATCTAAACTTACACACATGTATGTGTATGCTAACTAAAAATACTGTGAAAATGAGTTAAACCCATTCATACACATACAGAATAAATATAAGGATTGCCAGTTATATCTGAAATCCTCAAAATATTTAACTATCTGAAATCCTCAAAATATTTAAATAACAGCATTATTACATCTCAGTCGGGATTATTAGCTTTCAATGGTTCAATTTTTTTTCTTTTTAAGAAAAGTTTCGCTGCCTTTTCAATGCCTAATTTTTTTATTTAGTATATATGAGTTACGAAGTAAAAAAAAAAAAAAAAAAACCACATTTAATTCAATCTTTACCGAAGAAGCTCTTGCTGCGCTTAACATTTTTATACCAATTGGTTCTTTTTCTCTTATGCATTCATTTACAGTTTTGCTGTTGAGCAGACATCACTCTTTTATTCTTCTTTAATTCGAGATTGCTATTAAATTATTATTACAAAAATAGAACGAGAAACTAAGACACTGACTATTTATTCTTTTACTTGCAGAAATTTATTACACTTGCTATGTTTATTTTATATAAAATAATTATATTAGATTTAAATATCATTTTTAAATAAAACTGTTTTATGTTGGATAAAAACAATGCTTTTTACAAACTTACTGTTTTTAATTTTTTACAATACTCAGGAAATAAGCTTAGAAACAATTATTTAGAGACATATGTTTCTGAACTCCCTCAGAATGAAAATATATTTTTGTTATAATAAATTATTTATTATTTTATAAGTAATATAGATAAGTGTTAAGGTATCCAAAAAGCAATACAATTTTTTACTGTTACAATACAATTTTTTAATCATTATTATTTACAATAAATAATTTATTCATAATAACTATATTAATTTTTCTTCTAATATCATATGCTAATTTTAGTCATCTTTAGATTACATAATTACTGTTTTTTAAATAAGGTAAAGCCATTTTTTCCGCTATATGGCTGTTAGTCTGTTACAATGGAATTGCCATAAAATAAAATTTATTCCTTTACAGATTAGCGGCTGAGGGTTCTACTGTAGATGTTGTTGGTTTAGTCACACATGTAACTCTTTTACACCGTTTTATATATAAATGTAAGTTATATTTTAATTTCTCTTATATCTCCATGAACATTAAAACGTAAAGTTTACACATTTTAAAAGTTTACTTTTTTTTCTCTTTTTCCTCCCATTTTTACTCTCTTTTATTTAACTTGTTTCATGTATGTAAGCATGGTATTTTCTAATAAATTTTTCATTCATGTCTTAATGTAGTGTTTTTATGAGTTTAAGTTCTCAATGACAGTACAGTGTTTTTGTATTAAAAGTTTAACTATTGATTTTAATTATACATTGATAAAATAGTTTAGAACTTCTATATTGTTTAAATAATTTTCAGGCATGATTTTTTAAAAATCTATTACAATGTGACTTAACAATAAATATTTGCTTTTTACAGTAATATAAAGTAATTTTTAGCATCACCCAGATGTCTGCTCAATTAGGATTCCAAACTAATGATCTCTAACTCAAAATTATTGTTATTAATTAACTCAAAATTATTACAGAAATCGTTCATAGCTTACTTATATTGTGGAATATTGTTCTTGATGAAATGTTTCACAATTATAAATATCCATTTTCTTCTTGTAATATTTTTGCATTCTGTTTTTGCATTTTTATCTTACAAAAAGAAAAGAAAAGAGAATTCAAAGGTGCATTTTGCAATCTTGGATATAGATTTTTTATCAAATTCTAGTTATTAGTATATTTATATTGTGCCGATTTTCTTGTGGTTTAATTTACTATTTTTATGTTTTATATATATATATATATACAGGGTGTTCCAAAAACGTTCAACCCGCCTTTTATTCCTTAAATATTGATCATAGACATAAATTATAAATTACAAAGTTACGTAAAAAAGGTACAGAATTTTATGAAATTGATTAAAATTTTCAGGGGATTAAATTTGAAGAAAATTTTTTACGTCCACCGTACAAAAAATTTCTCAGTGAGTAAAATGTGCCTTATATACTCATAAACTCATGTACAAAATTTCAGAATTTTATCATAAAAAGTCATCAAGTCAGTCAGTCATCATAAATGCTGACTTAAACCACTTTTTGGTGGCTGGATATGAGTTCGCAAAATCATATTGGATGATTGCGTTTCAGGTGTCGTACACAAATTACAAAAAATATAATGATTGCAACTCTAGCTGTAAACATTTTTATTTATGATTAACCTGTCACCAACTTTGTTTAAACATATCTCTGTGCCTTTTTATGATAAAATGCTGGAATTTTGTACATGACCTTATTAGTGTATGGGACACATTTTACTCATTGGGAAATTTTTTTTAATAGGAGCCATATAAAAATTTAAATTTTATATTTCTTCTAATTTAATCCCCTGAAAGTTTTAATCGATTTCATAAAATTCTGTACCTTTTTTAACATAACTTTGAAATTTATAATATATGTGTATTATCAATATTTAAGGAATAAAAGCCGGTTGGGGCACCCTATATATGTTTGTGTTTGTAAGATTGCAATGTTTAAATTTTATTTTTAAAGGAAGATATTTTAAAATGTCTGTTAAAAATAATTTTAAAAATGTCTGTCAATCAATAGGGAAGTTGCAATCAGCTGTCAATCATTATTTATGACCTTCACAGCTCATCACTTGAAGCTGTCAGCTGCCTATCAGAACTATCTTTTTGCCTGTTCTTGATTGCCATGATGATGTCATTATCGACTACCCTATTTAATAAAAGTTTACGACTTTTTAATAGTTGCATTGATTTTTAGAATTGTAAATTTTTACTGTTCTACAGATTGAAAGAAAATTCCTTAAAAAAAAAAAAAGAAAGAAAAAAAATGCTGCTGTTTGTTTTAATTTGAAATTTATACAGTGTATATTTTCTCGTACTATTGTTTGTTCATAGTTAAAGAACTATTTTATTATGTTATTTTATATGTTAGATAATGAACAATTCTTTATTTTTATTTTTTCAGATGGAAAACTTCATGCTAGATGTTATGTGGAACTGATCGACAGTTCTAGTTTTCTGCCCTTCATTGCAATTTTTTATGACAATGGCTTAGTGAGTTTTTTCCCTTTTATTTTACAATTTTATTCATTGTTTTCTTGTTAAATATTCAGCTGATCATTTCATTGATGCATTTATTAGTTTTCAGATAGATTCATTCAGTTCTCATTGATGTTAAAGAATTTAAGAAAAATTAAATATTTTTTTTTTTTTTTGTTATTATAAAAAATAAATAAATAAAAATTAAGAAAAGTTGTAAAAGATTAAATTTAGAAAATTTCATATTTCTGTTATTTATAAACATCGTTATTTTTTTGTGAATAATAACATAAAAGTAAAAAGTTAATAAGCTTTTATTTACATCTGTTAGCTGTTAATAAATAGAGACTGGTTTTTCAAAAGATTCTTTTAATATTTGAGTTTGTGTTTGTAATCTGTAAAGTTTATGTACATAATTTCATGGTAAATCTAAATATAACATATGGACAGCGTTCCCTTTGCTGCTCGTTATTGTGCCAAATCGCAATAAAATGCTTCATTTTATGAGTAAATGAACAATCAGATTCACCAAATTGCGAGTGCTCAATTTCTGTTTTTTTTTGTGTGTGTGTGTGTGGGGGGGGGGGGGGAATATAGTCGGGATTCTTATCTGTGTTACTTAATGATTGACATTGCTTTTCATGTTCAATCGCACCGTGCCATTACTCTATTTATAGAGGTACAAACTTAACATCTATTCAGTTTAGTAACAGCCAAAGAAACAGAAAGGATTATATGATAGGTTTTTCTCTAATGTCAGTTAATCACTATCTATGTGCTAGCATCGCGCAGGTAAAAACACTGACAAAATTACTTGTATCAAGCATCAAATAGAGAAAAATTTTGCTAGAATGCAGCTTTGCAATTAGCCATTTACAAAGTTTCATTTATTAGTTGTATGCAAAGTATCATGGGCCGGTCAAATTTTTCTATTAGTTAGAGTCAAATCACATAACAATTTTTAGTGTATATTTTCACAACGATAAATCAAGCATAGCTGTTTTGAATTTTTATTTTGACTGCTAAAAGAATGTCTGAAACATTTGCATATTTAGGAGACATTTAGAATTTATTTATTTTTAATCGTTACTGTAGGGGATAGTCAAATTTCTATTTTATAAGAAATTACAAAAATATTAGGTTATTTTAGAACATGTTAAAGAAAAGGGATACAATAAAGGGCTAAAGATAGATTTTTTTCAGTGTTTCATGCCAAATCTATTATGTTATTTTTTTTTTTTTTTTTTTTTTTTTTTTATTCGCCAAATTGCTAATGTTGGTCAAAAGCCTGCAAGAACCCTGCATATGGATAAAAATATGTGGATACATTTTATGGTGTTTTTCTTTTGGTTTTAATACTGAATTTTAATTTTTGTGAATAAATTGTCACATTCAAAAAATTATCTCAAATGTTTTAAACTCTTACATGCTGAAAATCTGTAAACACCAGTATGGTGAACGACTTTGTGTATTTCAATATGATCATGCTCAGGATTCACACTAGAGCACTTGATTGTTCAAGTCACACAATATTTTCCACACTTAAAATAACCTTGAGTTTTTGAACATTCCACTTAAAACGTCGGTTTGAGTCTGAAAATGCCATCTAATTTTTTTACCTAGCATGAATCCTGATGCTATAATCTATTTTAAAATATGCTATAAAATGATGTTTTCATTCATAAATTTGTTAAAAACTTTGGTGTATTTGCTTAATAATTGTATAAGTCTGTTAATAGTTAAAAAAGAAAGCTTTAAACTTTCATCTGGTTTCTAAATCAGTTACTAATAATCAAATTTTATCTAGAAAAAAAAAATGAAATTCATTCATCAAGCATAGATTATAAAACACTTTCAGAATACTTTAACGAAACTTAGCTGTTTAAAAAGGTAAAAATAATATCTAAGTAAACATTTTAGAAAAGGCATAACACATTTGAAAACTAGATTTCATCAATTACTGTCCATAGTCAGAAAAGTAGTCTAATTCTTTTCTGCAGCCCTGTATTTAAACTACAGATTTGTATATATTCTACATAGTATGCTAAAACTTAGTTTAGTAAGAAAATGTATAATAGGTTGAAAATTCATCTTCAGCAATTTCTACCAATGTACGAAAACCTATTTAAATTCTTTTGTACAGCCTTGTATATTACCAACAGATTTTTATGTGTGCCACATATTAAGCTAAAATTTAATTCAGGCTAAAACATGGTTAAAACTACTGAAATCAAACACTTCCAGATATTATCATCTCTAAAGGCCATGTATCCAGTTCTTTGTGTGACCCTTTATATGTTTTTATTTATATTATACAAACACCTCTTAGTATACTAACTTGAAAGTGCTTAATTCAATTAAAAGCCACCTTTAAACCATCCCTGCTGATACTCTGTAATGCTTACGAATTCTTTTGTATGGCCCTGCATGTAATCTATAACATTTATCCACACCACATAGTAAGCAAAAATTTTGTTAAACTTAAACATACATACCATAAATGAAATCTTCCAGTAAGTTTCACTAATAGAGAGAGTACTTCAGATCCAGTACTGTTTCCAATTCTTTTGTTTGTTCCTGTAAATGAATGATAAATGCTATGCTACATCATGTTATACATCAAGTACCTTGTAGTGAACCTCAGTAATGTATATCAATTTCATTATATTTGAAATAGTGTAACAGAATTAAAATACACTGCAAACAGTTTTTTCCCATAGACTAGGGATGCACAACCTGTGGCCCGCGGGCCAAAAGTGGTCCGCAATGGGTTAGCGTGTTCCTGCGAACTTCGTCAATTTATAACTGAAAAAATTGCAATTTTTTTTAATAGGTCGCAGGAAAAAACCTTTCATTTCATCAATTTGCCGCGGGAAAAATTTCAAATTTCGTCAGTCATTTAAGGATTGCAAATCTCGTCGGTTAGGCACGGAAAATCGCAAATTTCGTTGATTGGGCACGGAAATGTCACGAATTTTATTGATGAAGCGAGGAAAAAATTTCAAATTTCGCTGATCGGCCACGGAAAAATCGTGAGTTTTGTTGATCGGGCTCGGAAAAATCGCAAATTCTGTTAGTCACGCCCGGAAAAATTGCGAATTTTGTCGATGATGCGCGGAAAATTTGAGAATTTCATTGGCCGTCAGCTCAAAAATCGTGAGTTTCTTAGTTTATTAAGAAAAAAAATGCGAATTCTGTCAATTTGCAGCAGGAAAGCATTGCAAATTTTGTCAAAGTTAGTTAAGAATCGCAAATTTCTTTGATTGGGCGCCGAAAAATTGCGCATTTCATCAATCAGGGGCAGAAAATCGCAAGTTTTGTCGATCGGGCTCGAAAAAATTAAAAATTTCATTGACCGGCAGCTGAAAAATCGCGAGTTTCTTAGTTTATTGGGGAAAAAACACGAATTCTGTCAATTTGCAGAGGGAAAAAATTGCAAATTTCGTCAAAGTCAGTTAAGAATCGCGAATTTCGTTGATTGGGCATGAGAAAATCGTGAATTTCGTTGATCAGAGGTGGAAAGTCGCAAATTTTGTCGATCGGGTACGGAAAAATTGAAAATTTCATTGACCGGCAACTGAAAAAGAGTGAGTTTCTCAGTTTATTGGGAGAAAAAAAATGCGAATTCTGTCATTTTACCACGGGAAAAAATTGCAAATTTCTTCAGTGTCAGTTAATAATCACAAATTTCGTTGATTGAGTGCGGAAAAATCGCGAATTTCATCAACCAAGGGCGGAAAAATCGCAAATTTCGTCGATCGGGCACGGAAAAATCACGAGTTTTGTCGATCGAGCTCGGAAAAATTGCGAATTTCGTTGGTCGGGCACGGAAATTTCGCGAATTTTGTTGACTGACTGTGGAAAAATCGCGAATTTCGTCGATCCGGATCGAAAAAAATTGCAAATTTTTCGATCGGGCACAGAAAAATCACGAGTTTTGTCGATTGGACTCCGAAAAATTGCAAACTCTATTACTCGAGCACAAAAAAATCACGAATTTTGTCAATCAGGAGTGGAAGAATGGAAAATTCCGTCCACCGGGCGTGGGAAAAATAGCAAATTTCGCCGATAAGGCGCGGGAAAAAAAAACGAGCTTTGTTGATCAGGTGCGGAAAAATTGCGAATTTTGCCAATCAGACGCGAAAAAATCGCGAATTTCATTGATCAGGCGTGGAAAAATCTCAAATTTCGTTGATTGGCTACTTCTCTCCTCTTCGTTCATAAAGTTCATATTTTTTTTTTGGCACGAGCTGCTTTTAATGCCTTTGTTTGTTGTGGAGTTGGTTGTTTTGTTTGATTAACTAATTTATTAATGTGTTGAGGAGGGAAACCATTCTCAATAGCAATTTTTTTTTATTATACTAATCTCGCTATTGCTATTGAGAATGGTTTCCCTCCTCAACACATTAATAAATTAGTTAATGAAACAAAACAACTGAGACAAAAGAAGGAATTAAGTTTGAGCAAGTCTACTTATTGCACATTTGATTATATCCCACAGCTTTATAAAAGATTGAGATATGCATTACTAAAATATAATATTAATTTAATAGCTAAACCTCCAACAAAATTAAAAGAATTGATTCACAGTAAAATTGATCCTATTCCCGATTATGAAAAAGCAGGAGTCTACATCATCCCATTCAGCACAGAACAGCATAAGAGTTTATTTTATATTGGTATGACATGTCAAAAATTTAAGGAAAGATTAAAAGAGCACATATCTGATATCAAGTTTAACAAACCAAATACAGCTTTATCCAGACTGCATCAAAAAGAAAATATTAAGATATACTTCGAAAAAGCTATTATCATTTCAACGTCTAACCACTACTCGTCAATAATCCGTGAATCCATTGAAATTTTACTTAGAAGTGATAATGTTTGTAACGATGTCCTTTCCTATAATATTCCCGCAATTCGGTACAATATCTTAAATATTTCCAGACCTCCTGATAATATGAGCTGATCTTTTCTCCCCTCTGCAGAGAAATGGACTGAACTCCGCTTGCGCATGCGTACTATTTTTGTTTTTGTTTTTAAAATGTATTTCTATTCAGTCAATCATCTTTTTCCCTTTGAAAATGAACGCGTGTGTGTTCGAAAGATCTCGGGTTGCATTAAATAATGTTTTTATATGTTTTTGTCACCTTTTAAGTAGTTATAAGTATATTATAAAGTTTATTAATAACAAGGTGAAAATATCCTTCATGACACTAGTGTTTAAAACAGTGTTTTGACTCTTATTGAATGCATATCATATTTAACAATATTATAGAATTAGCATTTGAACTTTTGAGTTTGTGTAAAGCATGAAGTTTTCTTTTATACTTCATCAATATTGAATGATAATTTAAATAAATATATATGACCTTCTAAATTGCCCATTATCAAAATTTAAAAGATTTCTAAATCGAATATTTCTTCTAGCTGTAAACAAATGTTTTTTCTAAAGTACCTCCAGTGTTGAAGTGTAATAAAAGTTCTATTAGCTAAAATCTCTGTCAACTGAGTTGACAAGCAGTATAAAAAAAGCATTAGGGGAGTGTTGCATAATTTAAAAATAGAGTAAAGTTTGTCTGTTATTAAAATCAATTTAATTTAAGAGAGAAATACTTCAAAAAGGCTTTGAGATTTTTATCACAGTATAAGTTTTCATGAAATTTACTTATACCAGTTTCTTTTTTTCTTTTTTAATGAGTAATTTTGCATAAAGGAAAAATTTTTTGATTTAAAATTAGCCTATACTAACCAAGTTTTTAATTGCCGAATGTGGTTACAACCCCAGCTGCCTCAAATAATTGAGGTTCTGTTGTACTATTTCTTCAAAGCAGAACTTAATTTCTGACAAAAAAAAAAAAAAAAAGTACAGGAGTCCTAATATTCTGCAGTAGTAACCACCGTAGTGTATCTCCCTGTCCCTGCACATTTGTATTTCATATATTATTTTCAAATACTACAATTTTTCTTCACCAAAAGGAAAAATTACATATATGCATTCAGATAATAAAATTTCATAAAAAAAAACAAACTTGCCTTTAGAGTTATTCACTTAAAAAAAAAATTCCATAACTGAGCTCCACTGCTTCAAAGTGAGATGAAGTCAACAATAGCATTTTGCTAATAAAAATGTATTCCCATTCTTGCTTTTATATTTTATTGATTTTTTTAATTGCATGTCTTTTTTATTTAATTATTTTTTTTCTTGTTATTAACTGTGCTGAAATTTTATTAATATAAATTAGAACACCTTACATTATCTTACTCATAGAAAAATTAATTTTACTTTCAGCGCTATAGCATTCATGAGCTGCATCCAGGACAAGTGTTAGTTGCTACGCATATGAAAGTTTGTCATTTACCAAATGGCTTAGTATCAAATTCTCAAATTCGTATTTATTTAAAAGCAACCCATTTTAGTGAAGTAAGTAAATTAAAAATATAGAAATAAATTGTTAATACTTGCTAACTCAGTGATTATCTTCAATATGATTTTAAATTTCTGTGTCTAATTTGCAATCAAGTAAATGCAAGGGCATGCAGCGTAATAGATCATTTGCATATAAATATATCTAAAATGAATGCATTTAGGTTAATCGTTAAATGCCTTGTGTTGCCTTTCGGCAACATACCCAATTTAGGCTTCTGAAATACTATTAGAATAATATTGAAGCTATAATGCCTGATGTTGCAAATAAAATACATTCTGAAAATATTATTAAATCGATTTTCAACATGTAGATGGCAACACTTGTGCTGTTTAGGAATAAAGATAGATTTATTTTTTCAATTGTTGCTACATGTTCTTTTTGTTTTGTTTGAAAGCTTGCGAAATACTCTATTTTGTTCTGCAGTGAGCAAGTAAAATTTATTTCTTATCATAGTTCCTAAAATTCTTGTGTGTTTAATATTATAGAATTTTATCAAGGAAAATTATTTTTTCAATTAAAGACCAGTACAAACTGTTTTTTAGCTGTAAACCATACTTAAAACAAAATATGATTTATTAAAGTATTTTTCCCATGATTTATTTAAAAAATGAAAGCCGAAAAACATTATTAAAATGATTTTTGAAAAATCAGGCATTTAAAAGTGGAAGTGAGTTTCAAAACTCACCTTATCCAAAATTTAAAGAATCGAGTTTACTCTATCAAGCTATTTTATTGGTGAATCTGCATAAAAAAAACACTACAATTTGCAAAAAACCCCATAGTTTTATCGTTGTATTTCTGGCATTGTAAAATCTTGGTTTGCAATGAAAACCAATGGATGCAGTCGGAGGTTTTTTCGTGATTTCCCAAAATTTGATTTTCTAGATGAGGTGAATGTTAGTAACTAATATGTCGCTAATGTTAATGTGATTAATTGATATTCTAAAAAATAATCACTAGGGAAAAAAAAAATTATAGTTATTTGACAGCTGTGTTGTTGTTATTATTATTTTTTTGTTGTTGTTGTCTTAATTCTTTCTTTATTATAGGTTTAAAATGAGTCTTGATTTTCAGATTTTATATATATATATACATTCTGGTTGTATCTCCCGTCCCCTCTTTCTTTTGGTGTTTGAATCAACTGGATATTTCACATCCAGTCATAATAGAGGAACTGAACACGATAGGCTCTAATACTAGCAATATTTGTCTGTTATGATTAGTTCCAAAAATAGATTATATTAAGCTGTTGTAAAAAAATTTCTTAACATTTTGAGATGAAGCAAATTTTTCTCATAGAGTTACGAAAAATTACATAAAATATCCCGGTACTGCTTGATTATCCCGTCGATCCATTTCACCAAATTATATAAATTACCAAACTACTTGCCAAATTATAGAAATTGTCAAAATTTTTATTTTGAATAATGAAGGAACAAATAAATTAGTATAACATTAATAAAAATACAAATAAAATGTCGAAATAAAAATGTCTTTGTGACATAACAAACATGCATAATGCATAAGTCAAGCAAATGTGACATTTACGATCAGCCATTATTGGCATTTAATCTTATAGTTTGGCAACAGTTTTTTGGTCAACGAGATAATCAACTAGTACCAATATCCCTTATAAAAAGCATTTAAAATCGTCCATAGTTTGTTAGTCAAAATTACTGAAAAATTATTGATTGTTTACTAGATCTTAACTGAATTTTTTGTTTCCTTGCAACAAGAATTATGTATCAAATTATCAGAATTATATCAATTTCAAAACATTTTTTGTATATCTTATTTCTTATGTAATTTATTTATTTATTATATCTTGTATAAAACAGTAAAACATAGCAGGCACATCAGTTGTAATAGGTATTACTAGATTTCCACTGGTGACTTTATTTTTCAGTTTTGATAATGTTTAAGAGAGGAATCAAATCTGTTATTTTTCAATTTATCGTATCAATCCATGGAAAACCTTTACTGATATTTGTATAAATGAAGCTAAAAGTTTATAGATAATCTACTCTCTATGTATGAAAACAACTTTATTTCCATTGTCAATTTATTTTAGAACATAAATAAAAATATTTAGAAAAAACCTGTAAAATTATACGGATTTTGCAAAGATCCTTATGAAAACTACTACTATTAGTCTTTAAGTGTTGCCCTGCTAATTTCTGTATTCTATGGTATTAAATTAAAAATATAATTTATAAAATAAACTTGTCCCCATTTTAGAAAAAAAAAATGGCATGCAATAAAAAGCATTTCAATGCAAGAGGATTTTGTTGATGCAATGCTATCATCCTCCCCTTTTTTTATTAATTGACGGTTGTTTTTGGAAAAAAGAAATTCTTAAATATGAATGCTTGTCTGAAAATTTTTAAAAACAACATTAGCAAAGTATTTGCCCTTTTTTATTGCATCACATCTTTTGAAAAATTGTGCCCATTAAAAGATTTTGCATCATTTTGCTTTATAAAAAGTAAAGCTTTACCTATTCTGTAGACTGATTACATATGTTATACAACAGTTTTGATATATAAATATAAAGCTCTTAATACGTTTTTACTTCTTTTTAGAAATGTTTCTTTTCTGGTTACAGGTATATACATCACACAGACCAGAAAGTTTTTATGTACGCTGTGCTGCAGTAACGACTGTTGCAAGCATCATACGAGATAATCCCCAAGAAATTAACTTTCTTCAAAATAATATGTTGAGGATAGGTGGAATCCAAACTTATACTAGAGGATATAATTCTTTGCAACTATATAAAGAAAGCTTTGGTGAGAGTGTAGCGGGAAAGGTATTCTTATTTATTTTTAAATTGTTTTTCACAAGTTTCTTTTGTGATAACTTAAGAGCCTACACTAGTCAGCATAAAAATTCACAAGCTAATGTTAAACCACTGGAGACATTCTTTGCAAATTTCTCATTTGCATTTTAATATTTCTAAATGATTCGTTTTAAACAGAATCTGTGAGGTGGAAGGCTAACATTGTATATTTTTCCTTTTTTATTTTTTTTGTTGTAATTTAATTTCTGGGGACACTTTTAGTTTTGAAAAAAAATTGGCTTGAACTCAGATATCCTATTCAACGAGAATATTTTTTAAATATTGAAATGTGAACAAGAAATTTGCAAAGAATGCCTCCATTGGTTGTTTAACATTAGCTTGCAAATGTCATCACATGACTAGTGTAGGAACTTAACCTTTTCAGGGGCATAGTACTTCTATTTGTAAAATGCTGAAATGATTGAATGACATCAGAATGTACAAATAAATTTATTTGAAAATAAGTAAAAGTTTTTCTTCAGATAATATTTGATTTCTAAAGATACTTTTGAAATATAACTTCATGATATTTTAGAAGCACAACAGTTTAGCATATAAGTTTGATTTGATAAAGCAGCCATGGGTGCCATTTCGAAACTTTCTTAGAGCCGGAGTGGGCAAAATTTTCTTTTGATTTTGTTGTACACAGTTGAGATACAATTGATAAGTTTTATTCACTCATATATATTTTTTAATTAGTCAAAATACACGTTAATGATAAAGATTTTTTAAAATCTGACCTGTGATGACTGATACACTCTGAAATATGAAATTATTTGAGGGGGGAGCAGCTGCCTCCCTATCTTCCCATAAATAGTGTTAGTCCTTGAAAACAGCATATGATAGCATGGAGCCTTATTATACTGTATTATCTCTTTTAAACCTACAGTTCTTCCTGGGTAGAATGCTGCAAACCCAATCTTCAAATCAAAAAAAAATTATTCAAAAAATTGTTTTCAGGCTAATTTAATTTCAATTTAAAAAATTCAAAAAATTTTTTCCCTCTTCTTTTAAAGTACCTTTTAAGATGATGAAAAAAAAAAAAAAAAAAAAACTTAAACAATTATAGGTCAGGAATTGTTTAAATTAGGACAATCTATTAGGTTGAGTCATAAGTAACGTCTGATGCAGCTAAGTAGAATCTATAGTTCATATCTACCCACTATGAGTCATTGGGACAAATGTGTTTTTGTTTTCACTCTGTAGATGAGGGTTTAGTTAGTCTTCTGTCAACTGTTTTGTGTGATGTGCGTTACATTAAAACTGTTTTTCTTAATCTCTGAAATGGGGAGTCAAAAAGCGTATATTCATAATGTAATGCTTTGGGAAATTAAACATGGCAATAATGCTAAGGAAACAGCTGAAAAAATATATAGTATATACAGTGAAAAACTAATAACTGATTCAGCAGTCAGAAATTGATTTGTAAAATTCTATTCTGGTGATACGATCCTAAAAGACAAACCGAGGGTGTAACGTCTTTCCAACTTTGACGAAAACCTTTTAAAGGCAATATCGGAGCAAAATCCATGTCATCAACAAGAGGTATAGCAGAAAGGTTGAATACACCACAATCAACTGTTAATCACTACCTGGGGAAATTAGGGAAAGTCAGTAAGTTAGGAGTATGGGCACCTCACAATCTCGGTAAACAGAATAAAGAAGAGTCTGCTATCACGGGCAAAAATTGAGCCTTTTTTAAAAAGGCAATGGAAAATGGGTTACATATAACAATATTTTCCAAAAATACATTGGCTTGATAAGGATCAACCATCCCTACCAGATCCAAAAGTAAATATCTATGGCAAAAAAAAAAAAAATTATTGTCCAAACCAACCACATTTTATTATACAAAGTAGGAATTGATAAACTGCCAGGAATATAGGGGAAGGTCATACATAATAGTGGTGAATGCATAATAAATTACTATAATTTTGTTATTTTATGAAAGCTAAACAAATGACTGATAAAAAACACTTAATATTATTGTATTTAGTTTTGCATGTCATTACAGCATTTTTGAAAATTTTTTCTGAAGAATTTGTTGAATTGTCCATAAGCATGACAGTTTTCATGATAAAAGTGACTAATTTTGATAGATTTTGTTAAAATGCACCTTTTTGTTAGTTTAATTTTGAGACAGTTTGAACAGTATTTGTGATTCCATGGAATTTAACTAAATTTTATAAAATGTATATTTCATCATAAAACTACAGAGAAACCCAAATCTTTGAAACACAAAAAGGAAATGTTTTGAATTGCATCAGGTTCAGTTGTAGTTATAGTAAATCAGAAAACATATATTTAAAACCCATATGTTACAAATCATTTATGATTTTTTGTATTATTTATTATTATTTTTAAATAGATGATTCCAGGAGCATACTGGAAGGCTGCTTTAGAAAGTTTAGTTTTCCGTGAGCGCCGATTTATAACACTTGGTGGATTCATTGTACGGATTGATTATGTTGATATCCAGACAGTTCATTCAGCACAGCCAGCTTTTGGGTGGTCTTATTCGTCTGACATTAACTCCAGAAGGACAATATTTGTAAATATCAAGGCAATACATAAATTAGGCAACATTCAAGCTCTAAACTCACACCAGGAAGAAAGATTGTTGTTTCCTTCCAAATATACATCAGACAGGGAAGAACAGTTCAAAACATACAGGAGTTTTCCATCTACTGATGCGAATAATTGGAGGCCTCCAACAGAGGATGAAATACAAAGTAAGCATTAAAAGTTAAAATTTTGACAATGTGATAATACTTGTAAGTGCATTTTCTTGGATTTTGCAGAGTTTCTTATTGTTGCATTTAAGTGTCAGATCTATTAGATATCTGTTTTACTCATAATGTTGTATTCCTTGTATCATGTCGATTTTTAAACCCTTTTTGCTTAATAGTTTCAAATCTTATCTAAACCACGAAACCACTCTTTGAGATGTAAAAATAAGACAGAAATAGAGTGCTTCTGATAGGTTCTGGACAGGGTTGCCAAGTTTTTGACATGCAATCATTTAAACCGGTTTTAACCATGGTTAAAATCCTCGAGTTAAAAACCTTTATGTCAGAAATGTCAAAAACCTATATTTAATAAAATATCAAAATAATTATTTAGCAGAGTTAGATAGACTTTAACACTAGAACGGCGAGAAGGGGTCATTTTGACCCCTCGATGAAACTACTGAAATAACAATGCTAAAACAATTTTAAATGGCATGCATTGTGACAAATATGTAATTTCCATGTATTTCATAATTTATATTTAATATTACTCGATAATTTATTGAATTTTTAAAGTACTGTGTATGTCACGGCTATAAGGCGATCAATTTGGATCATACTAAACTACTCAAAAAATTCATTAATTTGATATAAAAAATGGTTTAAAATAAATGTTTTCAAAAATTAAAACCAATGTTAACTAAAATAAAACACAATTTATAAAATAATATTTTTTTTAAAATCTACTTACTCGCCGAATGATTCACTCTCTGAATCCATAAATGAGAAATGTGTTCTTTTGTTTCCTTTATTTCATTATAAGTGTAGCTGAATGGTTTATATCTAAAGCATTTCATTTGAATTTTATTTAATGCTTAAAATACTCCCGTATATGTATTAGGCATTAGTGCAATTGATACAAAAATAATTTTTATCAATTTTTCCAGTACATTTTACGCACAGAACTTTGGAACACGATGCACAAAATTCTTAAGATTTGTTTCCATTGTATCTCTGTACTTGACACTTTTTTCTCTTTATATCCGCTTTATTTTCGTGTGTTTTTTCTGAAGATATGGGAAGGATCTTTGGGAGATTTGAAGCCATAAGAACCATTCTTAACTCCTCTCCTAATTTTAATAGAAAATCTCTTCTACTGATGGGCTTGCTTTTTACACTTTTATAAATTATTCAAGCGTTCAAAGCTGCATGATCCAAAATATTGAAAAAGATATGCACAGGCCATCATCTAGAAACAGATTTAACGGAGTATTTTCGGCACATCTGATCACGAATATCCACACCATACTTTGTTGTATTGTAATATTCTATTGAATCGGGCAACTTCTTGAGGTTGTCCCCAGTTTTTACAGTAGAATGTAATGAGCATAATAGAAAAACACTTTTGTTTCTTTTGGCTTGATGGATGGTAAGTGTCATACTATCATGTTCCACTATCTTCGATGAATGAAGATTACTGCGCATATTTTTCAAAGATAGAGGAATTTCTCTTCTGTTCTTTTTCATTGTGCCAACCAAAGTTATATTTTTAGCTTTTAGCATTTCTGCTAATTTGATGCTAGTAAAATAATTATCTGTCGTAATATTCCTCCCTTTGTTTAGATGGGGATCTGTTAATTTCATGACAACATTTTCAGATAAAGTAAGTGAGGATTTGCTGTTTCCTAGATAAGGAAATCCATTCAAGAGGTATTTAGTATCAACATCAACAGATAACCAAAATTTTATTCTAAATTTATCAGGTTTATTTGGCATACATTGTGTAAATTTACATCTAGCTTTAGATGGGAACAATTGTTCATCACCTGTAATATTTTGGTCTGGTCGGTAGCATGTTTTGCAATTTTCAATAAATTTATTCCACATTTCAGATGCAAGAGCAAATTTATCAGTCTGTAATTGACTAGATCTTGTTGTCTTTTCGCCAAACCTCAAAAATCTTTTGATTTCTTTGAATCTATCTCTTGAGATAGTTCCTTTGTAAAATGGTATGGTGCATGCTTTGGACCACAATGAATATAAATCTAAACCCTTTGCTCCTTGAATATATAACATAGCAACAAAAGCATCTAACTCAGCTAGAGATAATCCCCAGTCGTTATTTCCAAGTTGCTGATGAGCTTCTGATTCTGTACATTTCTTTATATGCAACAAGATAGCATCGTCAATGCAAAGCTTGAAAGCACTAGACACTTTGTCCTCAGAAACACGAGTCTTTGCAAAAGATGTTGGTCCCGCTGTTTTTTTTAGAGCATTATAAGCAGGAACACGGCCGCAGGCTGCATTTTTAGAATTTATTTCATTCCATATAGTGTTACCAGAAGTTGTGAAAACAGTTTTGAAAATACCCTAATCTGTTTTTTTTTTCGTTTATTTCTGCTTAGTTTTTCTTCGTTTACTTCACTGTCCTTGGATTCACTAGTAGTTTGTGTCTGAAATTCATCTTCAGTTTCTACAGAAAAATTATCATTTTCACCTCTGTCAGACTCATTTTCAGAGAGCTCCTGCAACAATTTTTTAATTTCTTCATTAGTAAGACCTCTTTTTCGCTTATAAGACATATTTTGTAAAATTTGAAAATAAGACAGAAAAAAGTCAGAATATCAGCAAATGATAGAGTTTATGTTTCAGCGTATCATTCACAGCGTAAAGGTAAGGCGGTAATGAATGTGATGGCAGAATTTTCCCGCCAAACTGTCATTGGTATTCTCGCGCTCCAACAGAGACCTGGATTCATTTCACCGGCGTCATCTACGTTTCTTTTATTGTGAGAACGAAAACAGACAGGTGCCAAGAAAGGGATTATGGACAAAAAATCGACACCCTTTTGTCGATGAAAGCGAGAAGATATACGTTCAACTACCTGCCGTAGGAACAATGGAATTCGTACTCAACTCACAAAATCCTCCCGTACAGTTACCCCCTGCAGCGAGTAATCTGAACTAACAAAAGTAACAAATGAGAAAATACATCTGTCTATTTGTGAAAAGAAATGTAAACATGGAAAACCTTGCACCTGCTTTTTTTGAAATATTTTCTTCAAAATAATGACAAAAAGTTAACAAAGGAAAAACAACAATCTTAGTGATAACAATATAGTGTGACTACCCCGGTTTGTATTTCTCTGGGAGGCAGTATGAATGCATTCGAAAAAAAGCTTATCACAGAATTTTTCTCATGGTTTCACAATGCTTTGCATACAAAGAGAATTTTACTAAAGGGGTCAAAATGACCCCTGTCCACCATTCTAAGAATACATGCAAATATTTCAAAAACTAACAAATTTAGAATGCTGATTTTTTAAAAAAGAAATATATGTTATCTATTTAGGAAAAGTCAAAAAATTTCAAACGATTTCTTCCAACCAAACAAAAGTGATCCACGGGCGAAATTTCTTAGGTGTCAAAATGACCCCTACCGCCGTTCTTGTGTTAATCAATAAATTCTAAATAAAACTGCATAAATACATTAAAACTGTGGGGTATAATCTGCACAAATCCTTTCTTGAAAGCGTGATTTTTTTTTAATTATTTGAATAATGCATGCTGTTAAGATGAACAGTTAATAAATCTTTAATTATTTGTAATCATTAAAATTATGTAGGTTTAATTTAAATTTTGCAGAGGTAAATAAATTGTTCAGATTTTTTCATGGCTAGATGCAGAAATTAATCTATCACAAATGGTATCTAATGAGCTTATTTACTTTTCTTAAGATAGAGCAAATTCAAAGATATTTCCCTTCCAGTACAAAACAGTATGGCTATTGCTACAAAACCAGTTTTCTTGCTTTCCCCCTACTATGTTCTTATGGATGGAATTGTTTAAGGGACAACTTCACTAACGCAAAAACACGCACACACTAATGCTAATCCTATAGGAGAATTTTTTAAATATCTTGTTTGAAATTTCATGCATTTAAATATTTTTTTAAGTAAAATAGAAAACACCCGTTCAGTAATGTTCATTCTATACGAGAATTTTCTTTTAAATATTTAGTTTGCATTTTAATATTTTTAAATGTTTTTTGCATTGGGTAGCTAATATCGATCTCTACAAAGGCAGTTTTTTACTTTTTCGATTTCGCTTGTAGTTTTTGTATTATTATTATTATGATTACTATACTTTCATTTTGGAACAGATTTCAAACTAAGTTAAGTGGCTTTTTTTTCTTACTAGTATGGTGAATTATTTATTTGTCCCTAATTTCAGGAAACATTCTGTAAATAAGATCTTAAGTAACAAGTGATCGCTAGTCACTAACAAAAATTAATTTTTGAATAAAAGGTTTAAAATATCATATTTTAATCATTTTATCCCAACATTTAATTCTTTTCTCTTTAATAAAATAAATGTTATTTTAATTTTTCTGTGTTTGTGCTAAATGAAAAAATAAATAAAATAGTTAATGCTACAGAGAAAATATTTATTAAAAGCTATATATTAGATATATATATATTTAATTAAGGTGTTCAGCCAAGTATTCACAAAAAAGCCATACCAGAAATCCACATAACTTGGAAATTTAGTCATAAACAAAGAAAAAAAATTATAATTTCGTATTTGATTAGAATTTAATGTATACTAAAACTACATTGCACTATCATTAAACAAAAGCATTGCTATATTAACAACATTTTTCCTGTTTTGTTCTGAGTTTACTTACATATTTGTGTTTTTGACAGTTTAAACACATTTTAAACCTATGTCGCATCAAAAACTAGTTTTTGATGGCTAAAACCCAACCCTGGTTCTGGACTATGTTTTTCAATATTCCACACAGCACAATTAGTGATATAGATCCTATACAATTGCCATGTTAGATTTTTCATACTAACACTCAACTGCTGATAAAATATCTATAAATGTATATTATGCCATCAATTTGGCCTGTTCAAGCTTTCAGTAATTAAGGACGCTTTTCAGCTGGTGGAAAACAGAGGAAGATACCATTATTCATATAACTGAATCAAAACCTTGGAAAAAAAAATGATTGTTGTTGTGGTAACGATACCTGACATAGAGATCTGCATGGGCCGGCCCGGGTTCGGGCCTTACTTTTTTCTGGAAGAATCGGGTCGGGCCTAACTTATTTTTCTGTACAGAGCCAGAACTGGTTTCTTTTTAGGGTTTCGTTCATCTGACGAAACCCTATTTGTCTCGCTCCTCTGTCTGTCTGTCTGTCACAGAGCCCGTTCTCAGAAACTATACATGTTGGAGACTTGAAATTTTGCATACTATAGCTGAACACCACACATCATACGACAAATCATAAAAATTTGAAAAAGTCGTACATTTAACCCTTTGGGCTCCCAAATGTGTATTTCAGACAATTCTTTCTAAATGAGCCTCTAATTAGGTTGGATGCGTGAAATTTTACATACTTATAGCTGAACGCCTCACATCAAACGACAAACTATAAAATTTTGAAAAAGTCGTACATTTAACCCTTTGGGCTCCCACATGTGTATTTTAAACAATTCTTTCTAAGTGAGCCCCTAATTAGGTGGAGGAGTGAAATTTTGCATACTTATAGCTGAACACCACACATCATACGACAAATCATAAAATTTTGAAAAGTCGTACATTTAACACTTTGGGCTCCCAAATGTGTATTTCAAACAATTCTTTCTAAATGAGCCTCTAATTAGGTTGGAGGCATGAAATTTTTCATACTTATAGCTGAACACCTCACATCAAACGACAAATCATAAAATTTTGAAAAAGTTGTAAATTTAACCCTTTGGTGTCTCACATGTGTATTTTAAACAATCCTTTCTAAGTGAGCCCTTAATTAGGTTGGATGTGTGAAATTTTGCATACTTATAGCTGAACACCTCACATCAAACGACAAATCATAAAATTTTGAAAAAGTCGTACATTTAACCCTTTGGGCTCCCACATGCGTATTTTAAGCAATTCTTTCTAACTGAGCAGCCCCTTATTAAACTGGAGATTTGAAATTTTGCATACTTATAGCAGAACACCTGAGGGCAGGCGACAAATCATAAAATCTTGAAAAAGTCTTACGTTTAACCCTTTGAGCTACCACTTATGTATTTTAAGGAATTCTTTCTAAGACAGCCCTTTATTAAGTTGGAGACATGAATTTTTGCATATGACCTCAGACCTCTCGACTGAATACCTCAGACTACACAACAAATCATAAAATTTTCAAAAAGTCTTATATTATTTTCTCCTCCGGGTTCTAACTTGTGTATTTTAAGCAATTTTTCTAACTTCTGCCCTTTTCACCCGGGGAGCACTTTTCCAACTTTTGCCAACACCCCTTTGACCATTCTTTCATATTATGCACCATAGCCTTACATATTTTAGCTCCACTTTTTACCACCAGGGGGCGCCTACTTATCTCGGGTGCTATGGGCCCAATCCCCTCGACTAATATATCTACGGATAGTATGTAAAACGGAGCTTCGTTCGGAAAGAGGTTTGTTTAGAATAGCGTGCGCCCCTGGTTGCGAAATGTGGAACTAACAGATTTTTCAAAAGGATAAAGTGTTTTGAAAGGAATATTAAACGAAACCCTCTGTGCGATCTGTGATCACACTTACCCACTTGTTTAGTCTTCACGGCCCAAAATTTTCAGTCCTAGGTTTGAGCCAGCCCGTATGAAAATCATTGTCTCGGCGTGACTTGTCCGTTCAAAGATCAGTAAAATTAAGCCTGGCCCAAAGATTTTTGCAAAATATGCATACATTTTTGAATCGCCATTATTCTACCATTAAACATTAACATTTATTCTTTTTAAAGATTAGTAAATTTCTATGCTAATTAAAATATAGTAAAACGTGTGAAAAGGAACCTGCCTATGATGAAATCCTGTTTTAAACTGAAAAAACGTGTTCATACATGCAAAATTAATATACTAATACATAAGAAAAGAATATGTAATACATTTACATTTGCTAAGAAGGGAACTCGTCTATAACACATATTTTTTTTTCCTTTTCTATGTAATTGAGTCTTAGAAGATTTTACTGTATAGCATTTTTCAGATTTTTAACAATTCAATAAATTGGATTAACAATATTAATGATAACTGAAATATTTACATAGAAGAAATAGCGATTCATTAAAAAAATAAATATCGCAGCCTGCGGCACTTATATAAAAATAAAGTTTAGAAACATGAAAAAAAAATTTAAGATAAATATTTTTGGTCAGAACTCCTCGTAAGAGTCAAATATTTAACCAAAACGACGTAAAAATCAATGTTTTGTAGCAATTCACTCGGGCTGGGCCGAGATTTTAACTTTTTTCTGGTCCAGGGCCAAACTTTTAGCTGTTATACCGGGACGGGTGGGGGCTGAACTTTTAACTTTTCTACTGGGCCGGGCCAATATTTTTTTTCTACGGGTCAGGCCGAATTTTTTTTTCTATGAGTCGGGCCAGGCCCAGGCCTGGAAATCTTGGCCCGCGTAGACCTCTAACCTGACATCTTAGACAATGAATATACATCCCACAGTGGTAGCCATAAGGTCCCTACAATGAAAATCTGATTCTCCAATAAAAATAAATTCAAGAAATTCAGTGTAAAAATAATCTGTGAAAAAAATTAGTCACAATAAAAAAATAAGCATATTTTAAAATTTTTATTCTTAAAAAAAGCTAGGAATATAAAATCTTCAAATCATGTTGTGTTAGAGAGCTTTGCCATAAATGATCCAAATTCTCTTTTTCTCTCCTTGAAATTTTGTGAAATAAGATTTTTAGAAAATTTTGCAGCTTTTGTACACTAACTTTAAAAACAATAGCACATTTTTTTTTTAGCTAATAAAATAAATAAATATATAAGTAAAAAGGAGTTAAGATAATTGGATGCATAATTCTTTAACTTATATTTCAATTTTGCTATTTTTTTTTTGTTTTTTAATTACATTTCCATATTCTATGTTTATGTAATAATGTAAATATTTTCATGTTTTGTTGAATTTCTTTTTAATTAATTGTTTTTTAATATTTACTAATCTATTACTATTTGAAAAGGGTTGATTTTTGAACTAAAAAAATAACTTTCCTGCGGTGTAAAAATTTCTGTTATAAAATTCAAAATAAAATTTTATTAGTGGGGTATTTTTTTTTCTAAAATCTAATTATTCACAAATAATTAGTTGAACACTATTATATTAATATTAATAAAATCATACTGAGTAGTTTATTACTTTATAGAAAAATAAATTATTATAAAATTGTGCTTATGAAATTTCCAGATTTTTTTTTTATAACACTGATTAAAGATGTAAATTTTCTGGAAATTTTGAAGTGGCAGAAAAAAAAAATGTTTTTTTCTGGAAAAATTGGAAATTTTAGAAAAAATGATTTCTCACGAATGTTTCTCAAAAATATGTTATATTTTCTTAAAAAATATAAAATAATACTTTTTAAATATTTATACACACTAAAAAAAATTATTTTCCCTTTACATAAATATATTATTACATTTTCTTTGCAAAGTTGGTTTGAATAAATTAATATTAATAATAATAGTAATAATTAAAAAAAAATACAATGAGACATCTTTAAGAATCAGGAAAAGAAAAAAAAAAAAAAAAGAAGAAGAAATTAACTGCATGTTATTATGAAAATAATTTTTTCTAATAATAGTAAAAAATTACAGCTATGCGAATAAAAATATATCTATGTTTCAAAATTTACATTACATTTTCCACCTTACCATTTTCATTAATTGGTATATTATTGAAATAATTTTGCACATGAATTTTCATTTTTAATACAAGAAGTTGCATTTGATTATCTTAAAAGGGATTTGCTTGGATTTTTTTTTTTTCTCACACAATAATATTTTTGTGAAATTGTGAACTTTTGTATACATTTGTAAAAAATGTAATCGCATTTTGGGAATTAAAAATTATTATACTTAAGTTCTTATTTATACATTATTGAGATGGTCCTTTGTACATATATACAGCCAGATAATGGATTAATTGGTGATTTCAGCTATTATGCAACAAATTTTTATGTATAAAAGTAAAAATATTTTTTAACAAACACTCTTCTGTGCACTCTCACACATTCAATGTTCATCCTTAAAATCAAGCCTAATATTTTTACTGCAATTTATGTTTTTTCCCAAACATTTCTGTTACAATATTGGTGTGGGCACCAACCTCGATTGTGAAACATTCACTCTTTTTTTTAATGCTTGGTAGAAAGCGTAAGCAAGTGGATTTATCAAAAAATATATAATTTTTGGTCTCTTTCTTTTTTAAGATAGGGCAACAGGAAAGAAAAAATGAAGCATTATTTAAACTATTATTATAGGATTTCTAAATTGATTTCTGTAAACCAATGTATAATCATAAATGAATTAATATTAAACTATTAATTGATAAAAACATTTTTTTAAATGTTATGATCATAAATTAATTCATATTAAACTATTAATTGATAAAAACATTTTTTTAAATGTTATGATCATAAATTAATTCATATTAAACTATTAATTGATAAAAGCATATATATTTTTTTAAATGTTACACTCTTCATTTTTTATTTCTAATTTATTTTCTACTTTTTAGTCTTTAAAATGTTTCATTGTTGCAGTTTCACAGCAATTTGGAGCGATCGTTTATTAGCACATCATTAAATCCATCTTTTTTTGAACTCTCATATAATTGTACAAGTTAGAGACTATTTAGTGATTTATCACCTGTAGCAGGCTAATGGATAAATGCCTTAAAATTAGTGCGTAAGTTGTAAAAATATGAAAATGATGTATTGTCATTAAAAACATCTTTGTACATAATTTTTTTTATTAAAGCATACCAGGAAGTGGGTCAAAAAATCAATTGCAAATTCTGTCTTTACAAATCAGGTTAAGTTAAATAAAGGAGTGTAAAATCAGATGGTATATGCTATAGACAGAGAAACTATATGCTCAAAAATGTACGCTATATTTTTACTCGCGAGAAATAGAAGGTTAAAGCTTCTTTAACATGTTGACTGCCATAGACTGTGACGAAGTGACCTTTTTTGGCTGACATTGACAAAGCATGTTTCAGTTTTTATTGAGTCTGTTCACAATTTCCAGTCATGACAGTGTTTGTTAATTTTATACATTTTTAATTTTAAAATATCAAATTTTAGTTATTTTTACACATATAGATCGTCAAACTCAAATCACTAAATATACCTGGTGGAGCCACAATTTATTTTTAAATACATGCAGTGATGGAACAGCTGCGCCAATTGCTCCAATTGCGCCAAATCGATAATGCTGCGCATTTCTGCGCCAAAGTGATCATTTTCCCACAAAATTGCGCCCAGCTGCGCCAATTCGATAATAATTCTTGAGCCAAATCGATCATTTTCAACCCGGATTTTGCCAAAAGATTGCGAAAAACATGCGAATTTGGTCATTAGATCGCGAAAAACACGCGATGTTTGTCAAATGATGACGAAAAAAAAAAAAAAAAAAAAAACGTGAATTTTAACAAAGGATCGCTAATTTCGTCAAAAAACAAACGAAACGCTGTCAAAAGATCGCGAAAAAACGTGATTTCGTAAAAAGATCACGAATAAAACGCAAATTTTGTCAGAAGATCGCGAAAAACACGTAAATTTTGTCGAAAGATTGCGAAAAACACGCGAATTTGGTCAAATGATCAGGAGTAAAACGTGAATTTTGTCAAAGGATCACTAATTCCGTCAAAAAACGAACAAAATGGGGTCAAAAGGTCGTGAAAAAACGCTAATTTATTTAAAAGATACAGAAACAACTCGTAAATTTCATCAAAAGGTCTTAAATTTCTTCAAAAGATCGCGAAAAACACGAGATTTTCGTCAAAAGATCGCGAAAAACAAGCATAATTTGTCAAAGGATCGTTAATTTCGTCAAAAAATGAACAAAACATAGTCAAAAGATCGTGAAAAAATGCTACTTTCGTTAAAATATCGATAATAAACTTCAAATTTCATCAAAAGATCGCAAAAAACACGCGAATTTCGTGAAAAGATCGCGAAAAACGCGCGAATTTTGACAAAGAATCTCGAAAAAAACCGTGAATTTTGTCAAAAGCTCGCGAAAAGAACGTGAATTTTTTCAAAGGATCGCCAATTTCTTCAAAAAACGAACAAAACGGGGTCGAAAGATCATGAAAAAACGCTAATTTATTTAAAAGATACAGAAAAAAAAAAACCACGCAAATTTTATCAAAAGGTCTCAAATTTCGTCAAAAGATCGCGAAAAGCACGCGAATTTCGTCAAAAGATCGAGAAAAGCAAGCGAATTTCGTCAAAAGATCGCGAATAACACGCGAATTTCGTCAAAGGTTCGCGAAAAGAACGTAAATTTTGTCAAAAGAGCGCTAACTTCGTCAAAAAGCGGTCAAAAGATCGTGAAAAAACGCGATTTTGTTAAGACTGCGAATAAAACGCAAATTTCGTCTAAAGATCGCAAAAAACACGCGAATTTTGTCAAAGGATCGCGAGAAAAACCTGAATTTTGTCAAAGGATCGCGAAAAAAACCTGAATCTTTTCAAAGGATCGCCAATTTCTTCAAAAAACGAACAAAATGGGGTCAAAAGGTCATGAAAAAACGATAATTTATTTAAGAGATACAGAAAAAACAGCAAATTTCATCAAAAGGTCTCAAATTTTGTCAAAAGATCGCGAAAAACACGCGATTTTCGTCAAAAGATCGCGAAAAGCACGCTAATTTTGTCAAAGGATCGCTAATTTCGTCAAAAAACGAACAAAACACGGTCAAAAGATCGTGAAAAAACGCTACTTTCGTTAAATTATAGCGAAAACCCCCGCAAATTTCTTCAAAAGATCGCAAAAAACACGTGAATTTTGTCATCGGATCGCGAAAAAAAACGTGAATTTTGTCAAAGGATCGCTAATTTCTTCAAAAAACGAACAAAACGCAATCAAAAGATTATTAAAAGAAAAACTCTAATTTCGTTAAAAAATCGCGGGAAAAACCGAAATTTCATCAAAAAGTCGCAAAAAATTGCGAAAATCCGCAAATTTCGTCAAAAGATTTCGAAAAGCATGCTAATTTCATCAATAGATAGCGAAAAACACGCTGATTTCAACAAAAGGTCCAAATAACAGGCTAAAAATACGCGAATTTTGTCAAAAGATTGCGAAAAACATACAAATTTCATCAAAGGATTGCGAAAAGATGCGAATTTTGTGGTAAAATCGCGGAAGAAGCGCAAATTTTGTGAAAGAATGGCAGGGAAAACGCGAATTTTGTGAAAGAATCGCAGAAAAAACGCGAATTTCGTCAAAGAATTGCAGAAAAAATACGAATTTCGTCAAAGAATTGCAGAAAAAATACAAATTTCATCAAAAAATTGCAGGAAAAACCCAAATATCGTCAAATAATACCAAAATGACATTTTGATACTCCAAAATAGTTATTTTCTGCTCCAAAGTGGATTTTTGCTGCTCCAAAGTGGCTTTTTGCTGCTCCAAAATAGTTATTTTCTGCTCCAAAATGAGCGTTTCTGCTGCTCCAAAATGAGGTCCGTGCTGTTCCATCACTGTACATGTTAATAAATTACCAATTGTCCTGTTTCAACTAATAAATTGTCTTCAATGGAAATATTAATGGTACCTGCATTTGTGTCATATAGTACCCTGGGAAATATTGTTTGCACTCGTATCCATGTGCTATGGCAGTCAATGTGTTAAAAAATCAAAAAGGTACCCAATATGCACTACAGTCTTGCATGGGATGTTTGTGAGTCTCAGAATGATTGATTAGTTCTTCAAAAATACACTATTAATTTCATCTGCTGTGAAATTATAGTGAATGGAAATATGTTAGATTCATAAAAATTGTGAAGAAATATAGATAAAGAATTTTTTGAAAAGGTAATGTTTTGTTGAAGTTTATGCCATAAAGTGACTTGAGTGTAAAATTAATAAGTTTCAATCCTGATATATATACTCTTTCATTGGTGTAAAACAATATCATAAATCACATTGATTTTAAACTGTATTCTTTTATAATACATTAATTAATAAACACATTTTTCCATGTGTAATGAAAGAAGGCTATGGTTTAGTTTGATATTATATTCCATTATTATTCACATTAGAAATATTAATTACTGTTTTAATGTTTGTCTTGTATGGAAGTTTGCCTTTTTTCACCTGATAAATTACACAAAAGCATCTATGTGCCTATTAGGTGGGTTGTGAAATTTTTTCTAACTTTAAGGTGGTCCACATTGCAGTAAAGTTTGAAAATTGCTGATCTAGATAATAATGTGTTTTATTACACTCAACTAATTTTTGTATGTAAAGATGGAATTTTGTAATTGATTTTTAACTCGCTTCCTAATATGCTAGAATTATGATGTTCATAGTTGTGTTTCTGATGATAATACAACATTTTAATATTTTTAGAACTTAATTACAAGTTAATACACTAATTTTAAGGCATTTTTTCATTAGCCTGCCTTAGCTGATAAATTGCTAAATATTATCTCCAACTCGCATAATCATGTGCGAGTTGAAACAACATTGGATTTAATGATCCACCAATAAACACTCACCAGAATATCCAAATGGCTGTGAAACTACGACAATGAAACATTTTAAAAACTATAAAGTAGAAAGTAAATTATAAATGAAATGCATAATATTTAAAGGAATACATTTTTATCAATTAATAATTTAATATTAATTTAAGATTGTATGTTGAGAAATCACTTTAGAAATCCTAATTTTTTTCTTTCCTGCTACCTTATCTTAAAAAGAAAACAGAGCAAAGATTATATATTTTTTATTAAATTCACTTGGCTGCGCTTTCTGCTGGGGGTAAAAAAAAACAAAAAAAAAAACAGTGAATTTTTACATAATCGAGTTCTGGGTTCATGCCTAATTAATGTATTGTAATGAAAATGCTTGAGAAAAAACATGAATTGCAGTCAAACAATTATGTGTGATTTTGAAGATGAACATTGAATTCTTATAAAAGTTTTTTAAAAGCTATTTTTACTTTTTTTCCCCAAAATAATTTAGTGTTTATTATGATCGTTTCAATTTCGAAACTTTTATTTCTGTTTTCAATTGTTAGTATCTGAGTAAACAAAGCATAAAATTTTATTCTTTCTCACCAAAGTCATAAAATATATATATATATAATGTATATATGTATTGCAGATCTCCCAGTTTTAGCAGATGGCTATTACGTTGTGTGGATAGCTAGTCTCCATTACCAGTCTTTACTTCAGTGTGTCATGATACCAGAACCTTGTCAGAGACCCCATCCTTCACTAATTAATGCACTCAGTGGCAATTTTAATATTTTACCTCTTAGAAGAGTTGGGCCTTTTCTGCATGAACCTCCAAGATATACGTAAGTACTTAGGGTTTGTTTTATAAATCAATTTAGATTAATATTAGAAAGGCATTTTGGAATCTAATTGGATTCTTCAGTTATTACTTTCCTTTATATTTACTAGAAGAAAGTATTCGATTCGTGAAAATTTTCAACTTCCGGTTTTTTATGGATTTACATGTTTTTAGGGGTCATAGACTGAGAAAAACATGTTTTTACAAAATGTCTGTCGGTATGTGACACAAATTTTGTGGACGATCTATCTCAAGAACTGACGCACAAAATTTAATAAAAATTTATATTCAGTTAGTCCCTGAAATAGATTGGTGCTGATTAGTTTTTGGTGTAAATCTCTCAACAGGTGGCACTGCTATGCTGCATTTTCACGATCTCCACAATAAATTTCAAGAACTAATGCACAGATTATCATCAAACTTCAGATTCAGTTAGATATTGACACAAATTGTTGCTGATTAAGTTCTGGTGTTAATCGCCCAGTAGGTGGTGCTGCTGTGCTGGATTTTTCATGATTTTTGCAATAGCTCTCTTTCAAAAACTAATGCATGGATTTTTCATCAAACTTCAGATTCAGTTAGACCATGACATAAGTTGCTGCTGATTAGGTTTTGGTGTAAATCTCCCAACAGGCGGCGCTGTTGTGCTGTATTTACACAATTTTAGCGATAGTCATAGCTCAAGAACTAATGCATAGAATTTCATATCTTTAGAATACACAAGATGGGCATTTAACTTTGGCACTGTGATAGCGAATTTTCAAGTAAAGAAAGTTTTGGGTTTGGTACATCCAACTAGTTTTTATGATATAATAAAATGGTTCTATGCTTTGAACCCAGGGGTCAGAAGTAGCACGCTACACATAGAAAAACTGCAGTAGTCACTACTTTTCCCAGTTGTTTGTAGTGTAGCACACTACATTTTCAATTATGTAGAGTAGCTGCCAGCAACACCTGTCCATTTACTCAGTATTAGATCTCCATGTTTTAATGCTATATTTCTTCCTTTGGAATTTCTTTATTTACAGATTATTTACTGTTTCTATTTAGAGTTGTTTTTTTTTATAACTTTCTAGATTATAAAATAAGACAACTCAATGTAATTAACTTTCAACAGAATTCAATACAGTTAACATATTAAGAATGTGTTGCAGAGTTAAGTAAACAAAGCTATTTCTAAATGCATTAGTCAATGGTAATTTTATGTCTCAATGCAATAATTGCTATAAGTATAGTACAATAGTACAGTAAACTCTGTCTAAGGCGGAATTGGTCGGGATTGAGAAAATTTTTCGTGGTAGACAATATTCTGGCTTATGCAAAACAGCCCCCCCTCCCCCCAAAAAAAAATAAAAATAAATAAATAAATATAAAAAAATCCCTCGAAAATGACGATCTTTCATTGATTCTCCTGACTAGAAAGTCGGTTGAAAACTGAAATTCTGAAAGATCCTTTGTCTTTTTAAAGATAAATGAGAAACATTATTCAATTTCTTAGTACTACTGTAATACATTCACATTGGAAGCTTATACACACACACACACACACACACAAAAAAAAAAAAAAAAAAAAAAAAAACCTTTGAGAATGAGACAGAACGCTATAATTTTGAATTTGAGTACAATCTTAAAGTATAATACATTGTACTTTCGAAAATATATATTTTGATAAACGTTCATTTTACTAGAAATATTAACTTTTAGATGCAATTTTGCATATGAAAAAATGGCATAAGCATAAATTCCTTAAAATGCAAAGTTCCTG
The DNA here is from genome assembly GCA_963932465.1 of Maratus speciosus. Taxonomy (NCBI): domain Eukaryota; kingdom Metazoa; phylum Arthropoda; class Arachnida; order Araneae; family Salticidae; genus Maratus; species Maratus speciosus. Next base: position 77,078,723 of record OZ010793.1, on the reverse strand, counting down.
TTCTTTTGAATTAACTTTTTTTAAAAGGTTACGGAATTTTAACTAATGTGCTCGACATTGAGTTATTTGACTTATCAGTTTTAAAGTTTAATAAACAAAATGGCTTTCATTTTTAAATTACCCTTTTTCCGCCTTATGCAAAATTTTGGTTTCGGTGGGACCTTAAAATCCTTTCCATTTCCGCGTTAGTCAGATTCCGCCTTATGCAGTATGAATTAATGTAATTTTCTATGGGTTTACCGGGACTTGAAAATTTTTCCGCGGTAGACAGATTTCCGGCTTATACAGAGTCCGCCTTAGACAGAATTTACTGTACTAATAAATACGATTTATGCAGTCCATGGGTGTGCATAAATATGTTATATACAAAGGTAGCCTCTCGTTATATCTCTCATGCAGGTTGAGATATGTATCTCTGTTTTCATGTCTCCTGAAAAAATAAGCTGTAATTTAATTGCATTTTTTATGTAACTATATTAAAATGCTAATTTTTTTATGTATATTTCTCTTAATTTCGCTAAGAAATTTGTAATATGTCTATAAACTAACATTCTAGACAGGAATACAAAATAATTTGTTTTCTGTTATCTTTAAAAAAAAATTATTGCCCTTGGTTATAAATTGTTGCAAGGAAAAAAAAAAAAAAAATAGAAATAGCCATTCAATAGGAAATCATGTCTTTTTCAATTTATGTTTAAAAAACAGCTTAGGTGATTGTCTTCTTCTTACTGCAATTGTATCAAACTCTGAAATATTAAAAACAAACACCTAATTTTAACATACTTGTAAATTTTACCTTAGGGCAGGGGTACAGAATATGTCCGATCCGGTGATTTAGGATCGGGGGAAACTTTTGCCAACTAGGGAAATTCTGCAGAAAAAATATGCAATTGATTTCGATTCTAACAATGAATTACATAATTCTCTCAGATAGAAAAAATCTCTGTACAAATAAAAAGATCTGTATGGTGACCTTCACAAAATCAAACTCGGGATAATATGTATCGTATATACTCGCGTGTAAGTTGAGAAGGTTTTGAAAAAAAAAAAAAAAATTCTATACCTACGGTAATACAGAATTTATGTAAGCCTATAACATATCATAAAATTTTGGGGGCATTTTCATATGGATTCGGAGAAATGTTCGGAGTGAAAACATTTTCTGCACCCCTGCCTTAGGGTACCACATAGAAAGTTATTCAATCAAATTGTTTAGGAATTATGACGGTTAAAAGTTTTGAACTGCTGATGTTCAATTCCTTTGTAATCTTTACGAAACAGATTGCAATACCGGTAGTTTTTTAAGCACAAATCAGAAACTACTTGGCTGAATGAGCTGTAATTTTGAATACACATATTTGAAGCTTCTAAGAAAAACTACTAGACCAAAGGATTTCCAGTTGGTTATCCTAAGACAATATTTGTCTATAAAGCCAAATATGATGTCAAAATTACATATTCATATTCAAAATTTTAGAGTTTGGTACTATTTGTACTAATAAAAAAAAGTTTCGCTCTGTTGGTGTGTGTGTGTCTGCGACGGCTAGCGAAATCTACAGCAATTTTTTGCGAAGACGTCAAAGGCTTTTCCTAATGCATTTGAGTCTCAGAATATTAAAATTCTAATAGTTGAGTTATTAATTACCGATTGCAACTCACTCTCATCAAAAAGTCATCTATTTTATCTCCGGTAAAGAAAAGCATGTGCGCATGCGCACAAACTCATTTATGCATCAGGAGCTAGCGAAGAAACATTTTTGACTGTATTTCTGTTTTTTGTATTGTTTTGTTTTAATCCAAATTGACTACACTGCTCACTGCAGTTAAAATTGAAAGACATATTCGATAAGAAATCATACTCTTACATCTCAAATGGTGCAATCAATTTTTTGAAAATGTCGCAGTTAACCCTTAAAAAAATTTTCAAAAAGGATCGTTTTCCCCCCTTATTGCAACGCCACTCCAGGAAGCAATTTTAGAGGTACTGACAAGCCAAAAATATGCTCTTAAAGCTGGAATCTTCTTCTAATTGATGGTACAATCAGTTTTTAAAAATACGAATGTTAACCCTTTCAAATACATCGTTCATGCCTCACGGAGACAATATTTTTTCTATGCTAAAAGTAACTAAACGTTAGCATTCTAACACACTATTTTTAGAGCATCTCAATAGACCAGATTTTCACCACCTACAAGAATTTTTAAACGTTTGGATGGATAGAAATATTTTTTACAAACTGTGTAAAAATTTCGATGAAACTGATAAAAACCTGAGTGTTTCGTCGCAGTTTCACCCCTCCAGCACACAATTTTAGAGGTACCTACAAACTAAAAATATGTTCTTAAAGCTGAAATCTTCTAATCAATGGTGCAATCAGTTTTAAAAAATATGAATTTTAATCCTTTCAAATATACACACAAATGCAGGTGGCATCACGTCTCACGTAGACATATTTTTTCTACACTAAAAGTAAGAAGACGTCCGTATTTTAACACAATCTTTTTAGAGCATCTGAATCTAAATTCTAGACCAGATTTACATCACCTACTGAAATTTTGAAATGTTCAAATAGGTAGAAATATTTTTTACAAAATAAAATGTGTGAAATTTTTCGACAAAATTAGTAAAAACCTGAGTGTTTCTAAGGGTTTTGCTCACTTTCAGTACGCATAGACTCCAAAAATAAAATATAAAATAGCATATACTTTCAATTCATTGTTTTTTTGTGATTTTTTTATTAAAAAATATAAAATCAGCAAAATGGAGTAAAAGAGATAAAATTATACAAATTTGAGGTTCATTTAAGGGTCATTCATTATGGGTCCGGGCGGATTAGCTAGTTTCAATATAAAGGTGACCCTTAAGCTTATTTTATTAAACATAAATTGAAAAAAGACACATGGCTATTTCCATTTTTTTCTTGTGAAAATTTGGAAATAAAAATATATGAAGTGTTTCTTCAATTTTCTTTCTTCCTTATTTAAGCATATTGCTATATTTATGTTGTGTGTGTGGCCGTGGATCGCCGTAGTGGTTGTCTGAAAATTAAAATGAATTGGCAACCAATGAAAATATTAAGAATTAAAAGTTAAATATACAAAATAATTAATTTAGAAAATGTTGCCATAAAAACATCGGAGGCTGAAAAATAAAAATAAAAGAGACTCACCCATTTGAAGTAAACAGACAAAATTATGTACAGTTAACATGAATTTAATTTTCTTTACCAACACATAATCATACTTGGCCAAGCAACTTCATATTTTCCATTATTAAGATGAATACAAGAAATAAAGTAATTAATATAAATATCAAACAGCTATTTTCCGTGGTTGTTTTGAAAATGTCTCTAAAGTGTAACAGTTCGGATTATTGTCCAAAAGGTATTCAGTTCAAAAACATAGATTGTATAGGACTAATTAACGGTTCTCTTATATCACGGCATCAGGAATAGTTCGCACATTAATCTTGGTACACACACAAATTAGGAAGATAATCGTCTATTTTGTTGCAGCGATGATTACGAATTTTATATAGTTATTTTATCTAAGTTTAACAGGAACATTACAGATATTGGTCGATGTCTGCTTGGCTCAGCTGATTGGAATATATTTAACAATGCTTCAGCTTCTGGTTGATTACTGATTGAAGATTTCAGATATCGTCGTTCAGATTAATCTTAAGTCAAAACAACTGGAAGATTGTTGAGCTGGTAGAAGATCTATTTATGGAAGGAGCTTCAGCATGCTATTACATCTGTGGAGTATGGAAAGTATATTCTTAGGTTCGGATAGGAGTGCTGTACTTCGCCATCATTTTCTCCGTCTGAGGCCTCAGCCTCAAACGTACGTGCAAACACACCGCTACATTTTGACAAACTGTGAGATAAAATCCAGATGGCCCGAAAAGAACGTTGAAACCGACGCTCAACTTAAATTCGCCAATCAGCGACCGGCACGTGCACATCTGAGTCATCACGATAAAGATTTTCTTCGTAATCGAAATATCGATAACGATTTGTATCGTAATCGAAGTTGCATTCCCCTGCATTCCTGAGTACCAGCGATGTCACGCCGTGATACCAAAACAAGATGGAGGATAGAGTGACGTCACGACGTCCTTTTCTGCGAGGAAGAAAGATAAAAAATGTCTAACTGCGTCGGGGGAAAAAAATGGATCGCGCGTCTTTTAAAACTGACAGAAGTGATTAAATTTTGTAATGCGGATATCTCGCTAAATTACGGTTTAAAATTAATGAAATTTTGGCAATCGCTTAAAAATAAATAGTAGCATCCAATAAAAATTGTTTTGGAATAAAATAATTAATATTAAATAACTTTTTAAATTTATATTTTCGGAAGTTAGCGATTGTAAGAAAAGCATTGCAAGTTACTTTAACGAACGATATGCCTTAATGTTTATATTTTAAAAGATCCGTACACTATTAGAATTATATTTAATTGCATATTATAATATTTATTACTTTGAATAATTATTAATTATAGGATTATTAACGGAATATAAATTATTTAGAATGCTTTTTATTTATTTACTTAATACGTTTTTAAAGTTGTTTTTGAACTTAAATATTTAAATTTAAATAGAGAAATAATGCAGACGATAAATTAATAATCTGAAATATTGAAAATGTAACACATATTTATCTTAATAGTAACTGGATACATCTGTAATAATTCTTAATGTTTGTACAAGAATTCTTAAATTCATAATTTAATTTTAACTTTTTTATTTTATCATGTTGTTCAGCTATTCACCGTTTATTTTCATTATAGGTGGGATGAAGTGAATCAAATTATTGTGACAGCTTATGAAGCCTGTGATAAGACATTTGTATTTGCAATTGAATTGCATCGTATGAAAACAGATGTCATCCAAGCACACTTACAGCGAGCTTATGTCTGTCCTCCAGATCAACTAGAGGAAGCCATGGCTGCAGACAGAGTTTGACAATACCTGACATAGTATCATTAAAAATATTTATGCAGCTAAAATAGTAATCACAGTCTTGATTAGACCATCCTTGTTGTATATATTGTATAAATTAATCATCATCCTTGTTGTATATATTGTATAAATTAATCAATGTAAATATGTAAATTAATCTGTAGCTTTATAGATATATAAATTATTTTTTTACTTTTATGAAAAATTGAAGAATTTTTTTGTGCATTTCTGACTGTATTTAAACATAGCTATTTTCAAACATTTGTCAAAATAAATCCTATCAAACATCAACAAAGACCTTCTTTCTCAGGGATCTGGAGCCCTACCATAAACACGTTGAGATTCTTCCAAGGGTGGGGACCCCAATGTTGGATTTCCATGTTTCTTAAGAAAAATATCTGATACACAGTTTAGGGGTACTATGAAGCATGTGGTAATAGCTGTCGTATTTAGATTCCTTTTTAAATAGGCATTGGAAACAAATAAAACTGACCAATCACAGTATGCTAGTCAAAGAGAGTTTCCATGGTTCTTTCCTCTTTGCAAATAAAAAAAAAAATGTTTGATATTGCTTTCCGTATTTATTAAAAATGCCATCAACACACACCTAATTAAGATATTTTGATAATCTTTTTTTAAAACGAGAGTGAAATGTTCAGGTTTCCAGCTGTCAAAAGCTCAAAATGATATGACTGGTAGTTTTTTAGAAAATAAAAATAGCTTTCCTTAAAAAAATAAAAATAACACCTTATCCTAGAAATATTTAATAACTATCATAAGAAAGGTCTCATTCTAGACTTTTAAAATAAAATTCTTATAAGTTCTTGTTAAAAAATATGACTATAAATGTCCCTCGGATCATACAGATGTTTCTGTGTGATCCACAGTGATTTTTTGACATAATATAGTAAATTTTGTCCTCTTTTCGATAAAATTTATTCAGATTTTGTACAACAATTTTCAAATTTTTCATGACATTCATACAAGAAATGTAGTTTAAATCTTTTAGCCCAATATTGTGATTTTTCTCATTGCTATTTTTGATTCAGTGAAGCTTGTTCATAATTAGAGCAGCAATTTTTTTAATTTAAGCGTTTTATTTATTTGATTTTTAGGTTTCTCGAGTTTTGGCAATTTTTTGATGGTCTCAGGCAATGCCAGGCAAATCTCTTAGCGCAGAAATAACTTACATGATCTTGATGGGTTTAATAAAGCTTAAACAATTGAGCATAATTTATGATAGACTTATCGGCTCTTTAAGAGACAAAAAGAATTTATAAAATTCATAAACAATATTTGATGGGTTTATGAGTAGGTTACAGAATACATTTTTAACTAAGAAATTTAAACTGTATTTTTATTTTCTGTATAAAATATTAAATAACTTTTATATTTAATTATTAATAAATTAAAAAGTTCTAATGAACAAAATTTAATTTATTCGATTTAAATGATAATAAAAAAAATGTGAAAAAAATTTTAGATATATTATTTCATATTTTCCTAGAAAATATTTTATTTTCAAAAATCAATTTTTACAGTGAGAGGAAATAAAATGAAAAAAAGTAAATTTTCTTTGAAACTTTAAAAACTGAAAAATGTTTTTTCAAATATTGCTTATTGTATATAATAAAATGTGTTTTATATAGCATTAGAAAACAAAAATCAGATGCTTTTAGAGTACTTATCACATTTTGTGAGAATTTAATTTTTAAAGAAAAAAAAATTTTATTTAAAAAAAAAAACTTTTGATTTTCTTATTAAAAAAAAATCATTTGATTTCCTTATTAAAAAAAAATTCTGAATTTTTTTTTATGAAATAATAGTTGTGTGTAATAAAATGTGTGTTTTATGTAGCTTCATAAAACAAAAATAAAATTTAATTAAAGTATTTATCAAATTTTTTTAGGAATGTTGCTTTTAAAGAAAAAAAACCTTCTAAAAAAAAAAAAAATCTGAATTCATATTTTTCTATATTTCTTGTTTATAACAACATGTGTGTTTTATGTACCTCTATAAATCAAAAACCTCATATACAGTTGAATATTAATGATGTGAATTATCACACTGCTAACAAAGCGTAAACCAACTTAGTGAAAAATGTCCAAGCCGGGAATCGAACCCGGGTCCCTGGAATAGATCTCCAGTGCTCTACCACTAAACCACAAGGACGATGTCCAGCCTGGCATTTCTCACTTATATAAGTCGGTAAGGCTGCTATCGCAGCACAAGATGGAGAAGTCTTCATGAGCACACATTCTAGCGGCGTAACATGAGACGCAAATAAACCCAGCATCGGTGAATATACAATTTTTTAATTAATAATTTGTAGTTGAAAAATTAATTAAAAAACTCATATACAGTACTTGTATTTTTTTTTTTTTTTTAATTTTTGATGATGTGAATAATACAAATGTTAAAATATTTGCTGCAAATATTAACTCCATATAATAAATGTTTTATTAAAACAAATTAATGATCATTAAATTCAATATTTAAAAAATATATAGCCACTGTTTCAAAAATGAATCTTTTTAATGTTGTATTCTTTATGTCATTATAAATTATAAGAAGTAAACAGAAAATAAATAAGATTAAAAATTAAAATAAATAAATAATCTGATTAGTCTCTTGAAAAATTAAAATATTTCTTCACTCTATGAGTTTGTGTTATGTCAGAATTGAAAATTTTCTGATTGTTATTACTCTCATACTGTTGCGAAATCAGAAAGAAACCGACTCTGACATGGATAATGTACAGTGGCGTGGCGTCCGGTCATCGCTGGATGCGCCGATGACCAAGCAATATTTTAAAACTCTTAATAAACTTTCAAAACTCTACGATCCAGTTTTAGCAGAACATTTGGAGTTCATGTATAAGTGAAGGTAAGATTTAAAGTTTCTTTTTTGAACATTCAACCATTGAATTTTAGAGTTAATAATTTTTCACCACAAACTTAAATAATTGCGATGACCACCGAAAATTTTCACGCCACGCCACTGATAATGTACTACTGTTTCCTATTGGAAGGGTTCCTTTCATTCAGATTGTTTAATTGCTTTTACTTTTTTTGAAATGATGTCACCTTATTCTGTTTTTCAGCAGATAAAAGAAATATTTCTATTTAAAAAAAATGGTAACAATCAAGCAACCATAAAATAAATAAATAAAAAAAAAATAAATCTGGCACCACTGCAACCTACTTACATATTGATGAAGCACATCTCGGGAAAAAAAAAAAAAAAAAAAAAAAAAAAAGTTATCTGCCCATTTCATTTCTTTGGATAAATCATGTTTGTCAGCTGTTATAGGTAGTCAAGACCGGTGAAGTAGGGTGGGTAAATACCTACTGAGTAGGAATTTTTAAATTATGCTGAGTAGGTATTTATTTTTTGGGTATATACCCATATTTGTTTTTAGCTACTAAAATTAAAATTTTATTCGTTTAGAATTTTAGATACTAAAGATCAGAAGTAGAAAAGAAAAAATAGTTGAGGTTGAAAGATAGATAAGGCACTCATTTTTTTGTTAATTCTATTCAAAATATCCTTTTCATATAAAATAAAATGTTATATTAGTATTGCGCGGCAATGCAATACTTATTTATTTCCAGTTTCACTTCTCAATGTTGATTTAACATAGAAAATCGTATTGAGCTCATAACTTTTTCATTTTTTTTCTTCCCACCTTTATGTCGCTGATGCCACTCATTTTTTTATTCTTTGCTAATTCTAATAATATTATAAATTTAAAGCGTGAAAATGTTTGCCTGATGTGAGGGTCAAAACAGATGATAAAATGCCTTTGCATATGGGTGAATTATAACCCAGAGAGTCAGTGGCGCCAACTTTAAAAAAATATTGGGTGGACTCAAAATCATTTTAGGGTAAAATGACACTGCCATTTTGCTTTCTTTGACAATTTGGGAAAAGATGATATTTCAAGTAAAGATAAGTTAGCATTTTTTACAGCAGTATATCAAGTTGCCATTTTATTTAATCATATTCCCATGGGGTCTTCATTTTATGGACTCTTAATATTTACTATTGTGCCATGAATTTGACTTCAAATTAAAATGCAAAGAACTTAAAATATTAAAATGGACATTTAATACAAATACACCGAAATGCTTGTATTAATAGTATTATTTATTTAAATTATACTAACACTATAGGGATGATTTAAAATAGATACAATTTCTTGAACTGCTGATAATAGAAAAGACACTTCCAATTACAAAAAATATACAAATCAGGAACATCTTTCAGATATGACATTTATTTAAAAAAGGGCTGAATGCACATAGAAATACAAAATTTATTTTTTATACGACCTCCTTTTCGCATAACGTACATTTAGAAAAAGAACGGCATTAGAAGGAAATCCTACAAAGGACAATAAATTTTTTTAAATGAATTCTGAGTGTTTTCTGGCGTTAAAAATGTGCCTTTCCTATTTATAAGTAGTTAACGAATTTTTCAATAAAATGAACCCATCTATTATGTAGCACGGCATGTTGCAAATATGATTTCCCAATTGTACATCTTCCAATAAATGAATCACAAGCATTTTCTAAAATGAATTTTCTTCACTGTTCTTATTCACATTTGAAATAGTATTTTGATTGAGCCCAATCTTTGACATAGTGGAATGTTAAAAAATGTTTTCAATATTTTCCGTGGGATGGGGATTACTTAGCTATTTTAGAGAAATCAGAGAAAAATATTTCTTTCCTGATGCACCTTGGAATACCTGTGTAAGTTTCACTGAAATAATTGAGTTCATACATTTGCTTCCATTAACATTACCGTTTAGAAGTAGAAATATTTTTCTCCACTCAACAACACGAACTTTTTGGCACATTCACAGAGTCACTAGTACACGTAAAAAACATGAAATTTGTAGACATGACCTTCTGAAGTGATTTGGAATTGAATAGCGTTTTTCATTTAAATAAATAAATATATGTATATTACATCTTTACTTATAATTGATTTCTGTCTCATGACGACTATTCCTGAGTTTACGCATGTTGAAAATTGTCCTAAAACATTTTAGCAGCATTTCCTGAAAGATCCTATAACAAAAAAATAAATAAATAAAAAGGAAAGTGCTGAATAATAACACAACTGCAAATTTAGTGCATTTAGGAAGAAAAATAAATTCGCGAATATGCAGGAAATTTCTTTTTTGAGAGAAAATTTATTGTACATCTTTTAGGATGGCAGACGGATTTTTTAAAGGGGGGGGGGGGGGCAGCTTGTGTTTTAGGCTCCTATGTGTCTGTTATTGCTATCTTTACCATATTTTCAATCAAAATAATTTTGTTAATGCCAACGGAATAATTTCTTTTCAGCGATTGAAAAATAAATAAGCACGAAAATAGAATAATGAAAATTCGGTGGGCTGGGTGAGCAAATTATTGGGTGGGTTTGGGTCCCACGGGCCCATACAAGTTGGCGCCCCTGCAGAGAGTAACATGGGCAAATTTTTATTTACATTATTCAAATATTTTTCTTAATAATTCCAAATTTCGCTTTTTTCATTGAGATTCAACGGACATTTTTCCAATAAAATTTAACATATTTTTTCATTTTTGCCAATAATTCAAAAGCCGTAATAATAATTTGTCTATTTTTAGTTGAATGATTTTCACGTAAAAAATAAACTGAAATAGTTTTTTTTTTTTTAAGAATTAAAAAGAAGTTGAATATGGCATCATAGTAGAAATAAAAATGACATTTTCAAACAGATTTTTTACGTACAGATTGGAAGTTTTCTCCCAAAGTACAGCAACTTGCATTACTGCACTGGTGAAACATTTTGAATTATACATAGGTAAATTGCATCACAAATTGTGATACGATGCCGCATGAATTAAAGCTTGATGATGGTACCCTCGAATAATTTTGAAATGTGTTCGTCTGAATGCAGTAGTTATTAAAGAATTTGACAATTTAAACAAAAACCTAATTTGAAGAACAAATTAAAAAAACAAAATTTATTTCCTAAATTGTTTAGCCCGAGAAGGGACAGATATTAAGATATTTCATTCAATTCATTCTACATTTAATGTTCACTTTTTGTAACAAATAAGTTAAACCAATTGAACATTAAAAAATAAAAATAAAATTTGTATAACATGATACTTTAAACACCCTAAAAACTTAGATTCTGTTCAAATGAAATCAAAATAAATCTTAAGACTTTTTTAAAGTTTTGTATTTTGCATGTATCTTATCATTTTATGTACAATCGTCATAAACATATTACAAAATCTGCAATGCAAATATTTACAACTTAAAATTGGAAAAAGTCTAAGATTTATTTAGATTTCATTTGAATGGAATCTAAGTTTTTAGGGTGTTTAAACTATCATGTTGCATGAATTTTAAGTTTTTTAGTCCTAAAAAAAGTTTTTGAGTCCACCAGTGCAAAAATTTTTATTCCGTACTTTGCCGCTTTGTTCGACATATATTGCTGGAACCCACATCGGCCTCGAAAGGGTTCGAGTTTCTCGTCAATAGTGACGTGCTCACCTAACTATAGGAATCTTTGGAATTCAAAATAAATTTTTCAAAGGAATCTCTGATTGTGGCTATTTTATCAAAGCATTTTCTCTTTGGCCTGTCTAAAAATTTATCAAAACGTATGAGATGCAAAATAAATAAAAATCGCTTATAGACCCCATAGATTCCACGCAGTTTTTCCAATTTTTTCCAACAGAATCATTGGAATCATCATCATTTTTAGAATCACCCAGTTCATCCTCTTTTTCCGAATCTATGTTATGTTCTTAAGAAATTGTTGTATGAAAGATTTCAATACCTGTACCGTCAGTAGCCCAAACGTCCTTTACGTTGAGGTGCGACGACTTGTGAAGGCCACATAAATATAAAAGTCCTATAATCGCTTTCAACTCTACCACGTCCATTGTTTTTGCATCTGTTTCACGTTTATAATGTAAAGTTATCTCAGAAATATATAAATTCGTACATTCTACAATCACTGATAATGTTGTATTATCAATAAAATTATTCCAACTACTAAGCAGATCAGTAACACTTCTGGCTTCTCTTACAGGTCCTGGAAGATGAGTCGTAATATTATGTGAATGAACTCTTACATTTTGCCTAAATTTCTTTTTTTCCACACAGTTTTTCCAATTTTTTCCAACAGAATCATCGGAATCATCATCATTTTTAGAATCACCCAGTTCATCCTCTTCTTCCAAATCTATGTTATGTTCGCTAAATATTTCACTGTCAGAATCATCTTCAATTTCTGATATGCAATCTTCATCACTTTCAACTATTTCTAATAAATCTCGCAGCCGTTTCATTTCCAATTCATAGGGACTCATTCTTTTTGCCATGATGCACTTAGAAATGTTTAAACATATAATTTTGAATACTTTAAAACAAATACTAACGCTTGCTAGTAGAAATATTTACTGTTACACTCTAGAAATAAATTTCTCAAATAAATATTCCGTTAGAAAAACACTTACGCAGACAGGCACATAGCCCAGTTGCAACAAAATACCAATATATCTTTTTCTGACACACATGTGCAGCGGAAAACCGGTTCTGAAGGTCAACCACTACTAGAAACTCAGCTACTGAAGGCGGTACAGAATTTCGGTTTCACAAGTTGGGAATATCCCACTTTTTTATAGGGTTGGGGTATAATACACCCCATGCGCTTTCCCGTGCGTTAAAAAAATGGTTGAGATATAGCAGTTTGAAATTCTAGGGTGGTTGACATTTTGAAACAAGACAACAATTAAAGAAAATCAGGCATTAATTTATGAGTGTTAGTGAACATTAGCTTCAAATTCTACTTGGCAAAATATCGTCAAATTTGGTGACCAAAACTAAGCAACCATAAAATGATGCCAACTTGGCTATAGCTTGCTAATTTGGCCCAATTCTCATTCAAATTCAGTATTGACGAATATTCTTTTATCGGGTTCATCACATTTTAGCTTCTTAAAATTTGAGTAAAATTTGCAAAATTTTAAAACCAAGAAATAAGGAAGCTACCTTTTCTCCCGACACATGCTGAAAGGACTTTTTCAGCGTACTCCAGACAAGGGCTGACAGGTTTTAAGCTTTGAAAATAATTTGTCCTTTAAAACACTTTTGCAATTTATACTTTGAGAAAATTAGTAGATGAAGTAAGGTATGAAAAAATCCCTGCCGGCTCGGGCCTACAGGCGGAGGTAGATTTCGAAGTTAAGTACTAAATTAACCAACAAAATTTAAATCAAGATTAGAGATAAACCCAGTTCCTCCACTAAGAATGAGCTCTAGGGAGCTAAACATTTTGTGAAAATTCTAATATACACGAATACACACACGCATGCATATGGAATAGGTTTAAAAAATAGCTAAAGCAAATTCAGAGAACCTCAAAGTGATAAATAAGTTAATATTTCCATAGTCGAGTTTTTATCATGTTTTAATACGTTTCTTCAAACTCACATGACGTTACATATTCACCTGCTGAGGTCCCTTTTATTTCCAATATGACGCAATATTTTGTTGTTGTTTTTTAATTCGTCAAACTATTTATTTCATTTTGAGTTTTCATGCGGAAATCTTGCTCTAGGAAACTTATGATGTAATATTCAATTTGTTTTCAATTCGTCAACCTATTTATTTTATTTAATTTTTCACGTGAAATTCTCGCAAAAGAAAAGCAATTGTTGTGGTGAGAATTTTATTGCTTTTTTTTTTTAATTGTTGGCAACTGCAATAACGAAAAATACTTATTTTTTTCTGTTATTGTTGTGTAAGAGCTGATTTTATCGGAATCATGTTAAGATGGTATTCAAATTTTTGAACCCTCCCCATTTCCATTCCCTTGGTCCGATTTTACCCATTTTCAATCCCCGCCGAGATATTAGCCATCTCAAAGTTTTTGGCGAGTTTGAAGACGATCTGTGCATAATTGCGACTTTTATCGTGCGGACAAAATTTAGTACATACATACATACATACATATATATATATATATATATAAACTTTTTAGGTGGGGGTGGTTTTGGGTTCCTGGGGTCCTATAATGAAAAGTTATGAAGGAATTTTTCAAAAGTCGCACCATAATAACGACTGCAATAGGTAGTATTTCTTACGAAATCTACCTAAAATCAATAAAAACTTTACAAATGGTCTATTTTGCCCCTTCTTTTTCTATATTGCAATGTTCAAATATGACACTATACCACAACCAGACACGATTTCCACAATAGCTCTATCTGAAGAACTAATGCACGGATTTTTATAAAACTTCAGATTCAGTTAGTCCTTAACATGAGTTAGTGCTGTTTACGTTTTGGTGTAAATCGTCCAACAGGTGTCTGCAGGATTTACATGATTTCCGCAGTAGCTCTATCTCAAGAACTACTGCACACATTTTCATCAAACTTCAGATTCAGTTAGTCTTTGATATGAAATGATGCTGACTACGTATTTGTGTAAATCGCCCAATAGGTGACGCTGCTGTGGTGCATTTTACACGATTTCCTCAATAGCTCTATCTCAAGAACTAATGCACGAATTTTCATTGAACTTCATATTCAAGTATACCTTGAATCTGATTCATAGGTATATACAATCAAGTATACCTTGATTAATATTGCTGCTGATTATGTATTGGTGTAAATCACTCAACAGGTGACGCTGCATTTGTCATGATTTACACAATAGCTTTATCTCAAGAACTAATGCACAAATTTTACCCAAACTTCATATTCAGTTAGACGTTGACATAAGTTGATGATGATTAGGTTATGGTGTAAATCACCCTATAAGTGGCACTGCTATGCTGCATTTACACGATTTCAGTGATAGTCATATCTCAAGAACTAATGCATGGAATTTTGTCTTTTTAGAATACTCATGATGAGCATAGATTGATTGCCATTTAATTTTAGCTGTAATTTAACTGTGATAACAAATTTTGAAGTATTGACATGTATGAGATAGAAGCAAGTTTTGGGATTGTTACATCTGACTAGTTTCTTAAGATTTGACATCCAATATAAAAACCTATAAATTTTATCGATTTTTTTTTCTCAGTAAAATCTATGAAATCTGTATTTTTCACAGAAAGAACTGTTTTAATGAACAGATTATAGATATTTTCTATAAATTAAATGGTTTTTCACTGGCTCCAAACTGACATTTTTTTTTTTTTTTTTTTTACAGTGCATATACAGGGTTTCCATAAAAGAATGTCCCAGTAATAAATTTTAATAGTACCAACTGTAAGCGTTGTAGAGTGTTGGTTCTAGGTCACAAATAAAGAGTAACTCAAACAGTTTTAGATAACCGCGTATGTGAGTATGGCTGTGTTACTTACTTGCTTGAAGGCCACATATGCAAGATGGCAACTCCTGAGCATAAAGTGTCATTGCTGGATTGAAGATTAAAACGTCATTAGAGCCATGCGATTATTTCCTTTGGAGCTTTGTAAAGATGGTGTCTATGTTCCACCACTACCTAATGATTTGCCAGAGTTGAGACACAGAATGGAAGAGGCTATTGCTTCCATGACTCCGAACTTTTTAACCTAAGTGTGGAAAGAATTGAACTTTAGGTTGGATGTGTGCCGTATAACTAAAGGTGCACCTATTGAACATTTGTAAGAAAAACTAGGTTAGTTTATCTTCAATTTGATGTATGATTTGTTGTAAATAGTCTAAATTAAACTGTTATAATCAGGGGTGGGGGAATGCATCACTTTACTTGCCACTGGCGAGTGAATTTTCTGACAGGACAAGTGAATTTTTAGGTAGTCTTTGAAAACTGCAAACTATAGAAATAGGCGAAAACTTTTTTATTTTTTTTTAAGTAGTTAGCTATATTTTTCTTCAACTTTCCTAATTACTGCGATGTAAACATGGTACTAAGTTCTATTTTATAATAAACTTTCATTTCTTGTTTATATTTCTTAATTTTACAGGGAAAAAACATGAAAATGCATTATAATAATAGTAACCAACTACTTTTGAGTTTCGTAAATTTTGTCATAAAAAGTTTCTACTGTACATTGCATTTTACTGGCTGGTGAAATAAATCCTTGGCTGGTAAGTTTTTCTAGAAATTCCCCACCCCTGGTTATAATATACCATTGAAACTAGGACATTCTTTTATAGACACTCTGTATAAAGTTCAATATATGCAAGTGAAATGCCTCCACCCTTCTAGGGATGCACCCTCAGGCGGCTGCCTCGTGTCTGGCACCACCGCTTTTGATTAGTACCTGATAAACTATCATTTTTAGTTTTCATGTCTCGAAAATTGGTTTCAAATATTAACTTTGATAAAGATTTCTGAGTACAACTCAATATGGATAAAAAGATACAAAAGATAGAAAAATAACAAACATTTGTTTTATTGTCCTTCATACATCAATAATTATTTATAAGCATTAGCTTTATGCTTAGGTAAGAATACAAAGTTTTCTGGAACAGGTCCCAACAGCATTTCACTGCAATAGAAAAAAAATGGCAAAATGTAAGAAATTTTGAAAAAAAAAAAAAAGAATGTTTTTATCTTTAAAATCAGTGATGCCACAAGACTTTCCTAAACCTGGAACCCACACATTTCGAAGATCTGGGCCTTTTTTCACAAAATTAGGTCCTCTTTCAGTATTAAAACAATTTCAACATATTAATGCAAAATATGTCATTTTTATGATTCGTTATCGAAATTTAATCAATCATGCATCGTAAAGAATCTATCAAAATTTCTCCTAAGCAAACATTCTCCAATTTTTTAAGTAAAAAATGCATTATTATAGCACATTTGTGGCACCACTGTAATAATGTTATGCTAATTTTATCGTTATCGAAATCGTTATCGAAATCGAAATCGTTATCGAAATCGTAATCGAAATTTAATCAATCATGCATCGTAAAGAATCTATCAAAATTTCTCCTAAGCAAACATTCTCCAATTTTTTAAGTAAAAAATGCATTATTATAGCACATTTGTGGCACCACTGTAATAATGTTATGCTAATTTTAAATGAAAACATGTTATGAAACAGTATGTATAAAAGATCACGCTTTAAAATCTTTCACGAAAAAAATGAGACAATTACAATTCATCCAAATTCATAGTTGGGAAAGCATAATTTGAAGTCTAATTAAAGATAGGTATTAAAAAAATAATAATAAAAATAAAAATACTGAAAGTATAGAAAAACAAAAATATGATGATATACGATTTTACTATTTCAACTATACTTTTTGCAATATAAATCAGAACTATTATAACAATAAAAAAAAGCTGAATGAGAAAATTAAGCTTAAACAAACACAGTTTGATCTCTAGTTAACAAATACAGGCCTAGAAGTGATTTTCTTCAAAAATATTATATAGGAATTTTTTCAAGAAAATATAGGAATTTTTAATTATATGTTAATACACCTACACATGTTTTAATATGCTTACATATGTAATATCAAAGACGTCAACATTGTAAAGACTATATCATGAGTAAACTATTTAAAGTTCACTCCTGACTATTTCAGGAATTTTTAACACTCTTCAGGATATTAGTTTCAGGAGCTGTATGCATTTTTTTTTTCAAGCAGTATTTTTTAATATTTCTTGAATCATCACCCCTTATAGTATTTGCATTCATCAATACAAACATAATTGAAATAAAGGTTATTTAATTTACTTTTATTTAAAAGTATAAATGTTTCTTTTTGTAATAGCGATTGAATGAGGAAGTTTCCAATACTGCGAAAAACAAGAGAAATTTACAATTTTTTGTGTAAGATTGACGAAAATTGAGATTCTTTACATGGGGGATTGAAGAAATTCATAAAAAGTGATTTGCAGAAAGAACTCAGAAAAATTTAAAAAATATAGTCGCGACCTAAATAAAAAAATAACTGTGAGGATGGAGGGCTGAAAAATATAGGGAAAATAGGAACTTATTCAAATTTATAGGAATTATAGGAGATATAGGAGCACTGCGAGGCATGCAAATATCTTTCACTGTTCCTCTAAAAAATTTGTAATACTGAAATTTCAATCAACCATTTTTTAAGTAGAAAATTTATGTTTTGTTCATAGCTCTGTTTTAACAACTATATGTTAAAGTTGTAATTTTATAGGTTTCTCTATTTTTTTACATACATTTATTTTTTTTTACATATATTTATTAAGTTTTTCATCAAATAAATAATTAAGAAAAAAAAAATTCACAACTTTTACAGCATCAGTAATAAAATAACATGTACTGTGACTTGGAATTAAAATTTTGAAAAAATGAATTTTGTTTGTAAAAATGCTGACATTTTTTAAGGGCTTGAAATAGATTTTCTGAAAAAGTTATTTAAGTATTGAAAACCATATTGTGCTCTAAATAAGGAAATGTTTGAATAGCTCTGTCATTTGAGATTTTTTTAATACAGTTAAAGGGCAAAATATACCTGGGTTATTCTGACAAAAAAAAAAATGCTTTTTACGGTCACAAAGGATCCTCCTACATCTAAAACACAAAATAATTTTCACTGGCATTTAAACTTTTTTGTGAAGAATAACTAGTTAAAAGTCTTTAGTTAAGTTCTAGTTAATATATTTATTATTATTTTAACTAAGGAATTAACTCAAACTTTGTCCCTAGCAATAATAGTCTCCTGTAGACACTGATAATAACTAAAATATCAGTACCATAAATGACAGTAATGCGAAATCTGTAGTTTGGGAGAAAGAAAGATAACTCTTTGTTCCATTGTGAAGTTATTAAACTTTTCCAATTTATTAGTTTGAACTGAAGTTCAACAAAATTCTCAGTGTATATTCTGTAGTCATCTTAAATAAGGTAAGAAAAAGCTAATTTATAATTATGATACAAATTTTAGACAGCTTTAACACTGCAGCAAAAAGAAATGTTTCATTTTAGCAACCTGAAAACTAAAGTAGTTATTCAAAACTTAATTTCAGTCTCCTCCATTGAATTCCATTCTGAGCTGACATTGTGTAGTTTTTCAATCATTTATTTTAAACAATATGTGCAACATAAGGAGATCTCAAACACACCAAAACTATGGCTCAAGTTACTCAATGATTATGAAAATAAAAATACATGTCTAAGTATTTTTTTTTTTTTTTAAGTGCATAATATGAAAGAGTATGTGAAAATTTGAATGATGACGTTTCAAAGATTGTGCAATTTTAAGAATATTTTTATTTATTTATTTTGAAAGTTTTAATTTATGTCTTTTAGCAATTAAAATTAGTAAATTCAACAGTTTAAAACAAATCTTTTAAAGTTAATTGTGTTCTTTCTGTGAGAATTATGTACTTATGAAAGCTCACAAGTAGAAAGTGCTAATAATGTACAATGATGATGACTGACAAAGAAAATGAAAGATGAAAAGGTTTTCTTGGTAATTTAAAAATAATTAAAACTTTAAAATTTTAGTCTGAAAAAAAAAAATACATTTGAGTAGTGTTCATTCTTTAGAAAAATTTTCATGTGTTACTTTTTCTCAAAATCAAGGTATCAGGGAAATTTTTGTTAAGTAGCAAATTTCATAAAACAGAAGTTCATTAAGTAGAAGTTCAACTATAAATAAAAGAAAGAAAAAGCAATACAGCTACTTCACAGGATAATAAAAGGGAGAACTCTTCAATATTAAAAATTTTCATAAGTTTTTAAAAAGTACTGGATCTCACACACTCAAAAATAAAACTTATAGATCAAAATTATTTGTCCAAAATCTTGAAAACAATGCATGAGTTTTGATTTAGGTCAAACAACTGATGATTTATGGTGTAATAAAATTGAAACAGAATAATTTTAAAAGTTAAAAAAGAATGCAATTAAATTAAAATGTCATTTGAAA
This sequence comes from Maratus speciosus, assembly GCA_963932465.1. Lineage (NCBI taxonomy): Eukaryota > Metazoa > Arthropoda > Arachnida > Araneae > Salticidae > Maratus > Maratus speciosus. The sequence continues at coordinate 77,058,878 of OZ010793.1, read as the reverse complement.
TAAAAATACCTTATTTTTACCCAATCACTACAGCTAGGGCTGGCCATTAATGTTTCTAGATCATTGCGTCCAAAATAAGCTGGTGGTCTTTCATTTATCTGCTGGGGCACCCGTTCTAAAACTCCAACAGGAATATACCTTGAAATGGATAAAAATGAAACTTTTTTATTTGATTTCACTGCTAAATGTAAAATTTTACAATAATAGTTACACCATATTCTAAAAATGACAAGAAACGAATGCAAAAACCCCCAGAATTTTCAGGGTATTTTTTATATGAAAAAAGTTTTGTCTTGTTATAATAACAACCAAGTCAGAAAAAATTAATAAAATTCTTGCCTGTCAATAAATAAAAAAAATAAATATAAATGTACAAATGGATGAATTTTATATCCTGATTCTAAATATGTCATTGAAATCACTCCATTGCATACTGTTTTTAAAAGAGACAGTCTTAAAATAATAAGAACAACAGTATCAAATGAAAAATTAATAAATTCATTGAAAATGCTACCAAAAAAAAAAAAAAAAAAACCCAAAAAGACAAACATGACAAATGATCTATTTTCATTTAATTTGTTAAAAAAGAAATAAAGTCTATCATGAAAAAAAAAAAAGGTTAAGATTCTTTTCTTGTATTTTTAACAGTGTGGTCCTTTTGGTGTCTCCCGTATAAGTGGCTAACATGCTTTCATTCTGTTTGCCACTCCATCTTGTTTACATTTCAGCTGCATCCTTGTTCATCAAAAACTTCTCCTTATACCATCCGAGAAAAAGGCCAAGTGAGAATGTAGGAAGTGCAGTTTTAGAGACATCCCAATGGTATAAATGACAAGAGTATATTCTCCACAATTTCTTCTCTCAAATTTATTTTACATTACATATGCTTTCAGAAGCATCCCATGCAACTTTCTTGACACTATTCATTTTATTTCTTAAAGTAGGATCAAGAAATAATTGTTTTATTTGAGGTACAACAAAAATACTCTCTTTTATTGCATGTGGAGAAATTTGTGCATCAAATATTCAATATCTTCACTATCTTTATTTATTGCATTAAAAAATTGTTTAATAAACTAAAGTTTTCCATGGAGAGGAGGTAAATATATTTTTGACTAGTCAACTAATGACTAGAGTGCAGCATTTTTCATGGCAGGAATATTTCCTTCTCACAGTGGTCATTCAGTTAACAAAAATGCTGTACAAACTAATTTTAGTTAATATTAATAAAGAAAATTAACTATGTGATAAAGTAAATTAATTTAAAACTATGCACTCTGTATATGTTACTCTAAACAGATAAGCTATGCAAATTCCCTTTGTGAGTAGAATAAGAAGTGTTATTTGAGATTAAACATGCACAAATCAGCTCATTAACTTTCAGAAGAAAGTGAAGAAAAAAAACCAAAAAAACCCAAACAAAGCAAAGGAGCAGGGTTTAATTTGCCCCGGAGCTCAGTCCCGGTACTTTTCTGTTTTTAGTAAATATTTAAATATTGGCCGGAATTCACTGGAGCTCATGAATACAGGGCTCTGGAGCCCAGTGCAATAGCACTTCTGAAAAACCTTAAAGTACCCTTTCTTTCTTTCCCATCTCCAAGCTTTTGCATTTTTTAAAAATCAAAACACTTACATGTAATGTAATGTGTTGCACACTTAGGAGATGGAGATGAAATGGACTCAATTTTTTCGTGCTTGGACTGGCTCAAGCACAATCTTACATTCAAAATTTTATTTATTCATGTATAGAAAGAAAACTTTTCCTCCTTCATAATTACGTATTCTATTTCAAAATCATTTTAATGTTATTTTGATCAGAATGAAGGTAAAACAGAAATCATGCTTTTCTATTCTAGTGATATTTGCAAATTTATGTCTTGTATTGATGGCGGCAACGGTTTGATATGGCGTCTTTTTAAATTTTTTTTAAAGTTCGATTTTGTTACAGAAGAATAATTTTTAATTGGCTGTTTTATCTTTTTTTTTTTTTTATTTAGATATCTAACCTGAAAATAATATTTTCTGCTTTTAGTCAACGAGCATCAGCTTAGGTTTTGTTTGTTTGAGGTTTTTACACTATTGTGTACGAGTACAAAAATCATGTTAGAGATTTTTCAATTGTTATACCACAGAGTGCAGAGTATTAGGGCTCTGATACTTTTTTTGTTAGAAATTAAGACCTGCAAAGGAGAATACAAAAATAAAAGAACAGCACACATTTAGCGCTAATGTTTTAGCAAGGAAAAAAAAAAAAAAAAAAAAAAAAAAAAATTCAAAGATGATAACTATTTTTATTTTTATATGATAGAACAATTTGATTGCTATATTTGGACTTAGTATTGTTAAATGTGTCAAAAACAATCACTGTTTTTACAGAGGGAGATTACAATGTTGACCAATGAAATTAAAATGAATGATCGACTGAAACAGGTTTTTAAGACTGAAACAGAAATTCAGTAATCTTCCTATTTTCAACCGAAAACATCTGAAATTTTTAAAAAAGTAATTAATACATACATAAATGTATATAATTATTAATTAGTTATATGTGTTTATTAATTATGCGTAATTTTTAATTAATTACATGTGTAGGCCAAGTTTGCTCTCTGTGCCTTTGACCAAAACTTTTTCTTTTCATATAAAATAAAATGTAATTCATCAACACAGAATAATTTTCTAATTATATGAATTTTATCTAATTATAAAATGTTTTAGGTATACATACCTCGATATATACCTTTATAATGATTTATGTAAATGATCATCTGTTATACTAGAACTTTCTCAAAGAGTATTCGAACACTTCTGCAGTTTCACACTAAAAATTCTCGAAGCTGGTAGACGGGAGGTGGTGGGTTCGAACCCAATCGCGCCCGTCGTTCTAATCATTCGGAGTTTTTGTGGTTTTCTTCGAGCCGTGGATTTTCCATGCGTAAATACGGATTAGGTTCCCTTAGAAAGAGCCCCACGGAGGGCACTTCCCCCCGGGCCTATTTTCAGGATCTTTTGGATGAAATTTGCATTTTTTCCACGTTTCTTTGACAAAAATTTGTGTTTTTGTTTTCGTGATCCTTGGACGAAATTCGCGTTTTTCAGGGATCTTTTGATGAAATTTGCGTTTTTTCAGTGATCTTTTGGTGAAATTTGTGTTTTTTCGAGATTCTTTGATGAAATTGGATATTTTTTCTTCGAAATTTTTCTGTGATATTTTTATGTCCGAATTTTCGAACTGGATGATCGATTAAAAAAATTTTTCATAACCGACTGCCTTAAATTTTCGGAAAATTCAGAACAGAACAACGGCCGAGAAGAGGAGAAATATAGACTGGAAATACAGCTGTACGCAAACTTGTGCTAAAAACGGAAATTCATTTACGTTCCAAAACATGATTACAACAACAAGAGTCCCCAAAAAATCATTCACCAGCTTTTTCACTATAATAATTTTTTTCTAGCCAATTTCACGATGTATTCGCATTTGGTGAGTTGGCGAATGGCTAGCGCGGCCCCTGATTATCATTATCTTTTACAATGATTAAGTTTAAATATCAGTTGATAAAAATTTTTAAATTCAGATTTTATTTTATTTTTTACTTTAAATTAAAATTGAACATCTTTTCTCTCATATTAGCAGAAAGATATTAAAAGTAGGCCATTCTATTTCTTTAGAAAAAAAGAATGATTTTAAATAAAGTTATAATTTCTGTAAAATAAATGACCTTTTTGTTTTGTTTTGTTTTACTTAAAAAAAAATAAATAAATAAAAGAGGGAGAGAAAGTAATTGTACTGTTTTTTCATTTAATTAACAATAAAAAAGCTTTATTATATTAAGCAAATGCCATTATTTTTCATAGAAAACGTATATCATGAAAAACCTTTATTTTTTATAGAGGCGATGGCAAAACGTCTAAAGACAATTAGAAGTGACGAGAATAACAGAAAGTTTTGTAGTAAAATCCTCCATTTAAAAATATTTGCTATTATGTACTTACTTATTCTTAAAATTGATAAAGAAAATGTTTAATAGTTTTTTAAAGGCAGCAAACATTACTTTTTATGCACTTTTCTTTACTTTTGGAATAACTGAAATAAAAATATATAAAGCTAGAGACTTCTTGACTAAGTTATTTGAATGAAGGCAAGTCTGGAACATAGCAGGTATAAAAATACAAAATTTTATATTTATACATCAATTTCTCATACAGACTACAGAGGAAAAAACAGAAGTAATTTGAGAATTTTTAAAGAGCTGCAATAACAAGTTTTTAATCATTAAATAAGTATTAATACATAAGTAATTTTAAACTAGTAAATCAGGGGCCTCAACGTAAATTTTGCAAGATATTTTTAACTTTCATCTAACTTTACACAATATCTAACAATATATATCTGCAATTAAATAATGTTAGATTATATCTAACTTTTAAGAGCTATTACATTAAACGAAATTTCAAGAAATTACACTCTTTTAAATCCCCATTGCTCAAATTCTTTAAAATAAAAATTTTCTTTTCAGGGGAATCTACTTGATATTTTATTTTAACTTTTCCCCCAAATCTTTCGTAATCTGGAAAGTCACAATGAATGCATTATTTTAATAAATTTTCTTTTTCTGACATGTTATGAAATACAGTTAATAGGCAACTAGCAAAATAAAAGACAAAAAATAACATATAACAAAAGTATAAAATTGAAAAGATAATTTTCTTTTATATATTTCGAACAGATGAACAAAATTCCATAGCTAATTTAGAATGTGTGACATACGTTTAAAAAATTTTCAAACTAACTGGAGTAAATAACGAACTCCATTGGAGAATTTTAGCATCCATAATTTAATATTTAAATCAATTATTCAAATGCGACATTTTCTTTTCAACGAATGGTAACACTTAAAAGTTATCTGAATTCCCATAGAAAAGTGTTATGACGTAAAAGAAACTATTCTATATTTTTCGAATGAATGGTCCAAATAAAAACTATACTGCTAATCCCGGGTACCTCACCAACATGCTTACTTAATTACAAATTAATCGGATGCATTTCGTGGCAGTTGTTATGAGACATACACACAGAGACAAACAGACAGGTAAACAGATACCAAAAGCTTTGTGAGTCTCCACGGGAAGCCTTCACTTGACGTTTCGGGAATAGATTTGTTCAAAAGAAACTTATTCATGTGATATTTTTTTAAAATACCAGCAGTAATTATTTGAGTTTTATTTTTTTTAACCCTTTCAGGGGCAAGGTACTTCTATTTTCAAAATACTGAAATGAATGAATGACACTAGAATTTACAACCAAATTTATTTCAAAATAAGCAAAAGCTTTTGTTCACATACTTAATAAAGGGAATTTTTCATTTCAATATTCTAGTGTCAATGTGGCATTTAGGGATTAAAATTAGGTGGTCCAAAAATGGACCACAAGCCTTGAAGGGGTTAAATCAGAGAAGATTTTTATTTTACTTTCTTCTTTTTCATGGGACATGTATGTAAGAAAAATGATTAAAAAGGCAATATTACATAACACATATGATGGTAGTTGAAAACAACATTGCAGTAAAGTAAAATAAAATTTGTTGCTGTGCTTCAACTTTTGGCCAATAAGTGCATTGTACTTCAGCTACATGGCATATAAAAAAGATTTACCATGCATTTTGCAATGACAATGCATAGAATTTTCTCCCATCAACAAAAAAAGTTGGAAAACAACTAAATTTTGCTTTGCAATAACTTAAGGAATTTTTAAAGAGTATCTTGTATTTTTAAGGCATTCTAAATATATTGAAAACTGTGTTTAATTAGGAGTTCTTAAAGAATCTATATGTGCTCTGTATGAGTTACAAAAAAAGAATCACAGTCTATTACAAGGAAAAAAAACATCGTAATGAGATTTTTTTGCAAGGCGATGGATAGAAATGAGAAATAAAGACCTTTTTTTGCTGGAATGCTAATGCTAATCTTTCTTGGCAATAGTAAGTCTTTCTACATTAAAGCTATCAATCTGCAATAATTTATCATTTTTTTCTGCTGACACAACATCCAACTCTCTAAACTTTTATAACAGTGAAAACTGCACCAATGAAAAATTGTCAAAAGAACGGATTACTAATTTGATGTGAGTATAGCAGGAGTAGAAACCCAGAAATGAATAATTGATTTTTATACATGCAACCAAATGATAAAAATGTACAAATGGATTTCAGCATTAAGAAAATGGAATTCAAAGCAAACAAATTTCTCAAAGCTGCCAACCGCTATGATTTTTTTGGTACTGCTAGAAATATTAGCTAACAACTAGACTTATTTAACATCAGATTTCTGCAATTAAATAAGGCTAAATTACTATTCATAGAAAGTAGTGACAAAAAATCATAGCACTGGGCAGCTAGGCGAACATACCGACAAAGCATTCAAAACTCTTCATTTTTTCAATGAATGTTAATGTGAAAATACCATGTTCTGCATGTATGTACTTTTATTTACAGTCTAAAGAAAATTAAACCCACAAAAGAAAGACAGAATATTATATGTTAAACTACATAATAAAAAGTTAATTTTAGCACTGAAATAATTAGACCAAATAATTGTAGCAGATAACTGTATTATACGTGTTTTTTTAAAAAGAAAAGATCTTCATGGGTTTTATAAGCAAACGCTAATGTTATAAAATTTATAGAGCCCTTGAATCTCATTTTTGAGAATTCATTTTTTTCCCTTGAACTTAGTTTAGCTGCATAATTAATCTTGCTTTAAACTTCTAAAAGCAAGAAACAATAATTAATTAACATGATTACTAGAAAAGACCTAGAAAAGAATAAATGAAAAAGTTTTGAATAACTGCATACATATTTATGCATTTTGATGTCATACTTTAGGACAGACAACATATACATAAAAAAAAAACAACAAAAATTAATTTAACACTTATCTAAAGCAGATTTGAGTAAGGTAACAAATTTTTACCTGTATAAGAATGACAACCACTCCAACAGAAACCGCCTTGTCTTTTCAACACCCTATAAAAAGTAATTTTCATTAGCAGTTTCCCACTAAAGAGCTTTTTAATTATTTCAATAAAATGTAATTTTTCATATACAGTAAAACCTCTGAATAACAGACACGTCAGGAGCACAGAATTCGTCTGCTATTTGGAAGTGATTGAGGTAAAATTGTACACATACATAGGTTAGGGTGGGCCGATTTTTTTTTTTTTTTTTTTTTTTTTTTTTTTAGAAATTGATTTTGGCATAGTACGTAAAAGTTGTGTAATGCGCTCAGTTAGAACTCGCAAAAATTTTCATCAGTATTGCTCAATATTTATTGAAAAACAGAAAAAAATAGAGAAAAATCCTTTTTTGTGTGAAAAAGTGGTATTGGTATTGGCATTAATATTTTTCATATTAATTTTAATTAAGCATATTTTTATTGAATTGCACACAGACAGAATAAAGATCAGAATAAAATCTATAAATTTGAAGTGCATTTAATAATATCATATGCGCACACTCAAATATAACTTTTCCTATACAAGACGGTCGTTTTTGTTTCTCTGCAGAGCGATAGATGGCGCTCTACTCTTTCATTGTTTCTGAGGTCTCTTTAACTGATATTGTAGATAAAATTAGATAGCGTTCCCAGATGTCACTGCATTCTAAGTTTTTTCTTTTGTCAAACAAAACTGTTGTCATGAAGAAACATGTAATTAAGAAAGTGACGCAAGCAAACACAAGTTGTATCCTGCTTGGAACTGAGAAAGGTTTATTACCCTTTTATGCTATTTTTCTCCTAACATATGAGGATATGAATAGATGTTATCAGCATACCAGATTGAAATTAAAGGGAGACGGGAGTAAAGAACCATTTTCTACAAATGTGGCCACTGCAGTTGCAAAAAAAGTCATTGATATATGGGAATGTGCGTCCATTTCTGTAGTGTCAATAAAGCAAGTGATTGCCATGATTTTATCTTACAATTGTAAATATAAGAACATTATGAAGCCTGCTAAGAGTTGCAATATATTTTTTTCAATCAAAGCTAAAGAAATTTAAAGCAGATGCCACAAATTTATTTGACTTTGTGCCTGTAAGTGCCAAGATTTATATTTGTGTAATTGCGGAAAAAAATCAAAAGTTCCTGAGAGATAAAAACAACTTTTAACTGACCAAAGGACAGTAAAAAAAATGTCTATCGGAAATGTGGATATGATAACAACCCAGCAACTACGAAAAAGGGAAGAAAGAGTATGCCAAAAAATGGAAATATCTGTTCGTCCGGACAAGAAAGAAATATCAGTGTGCAGCACATTTCAAAAGAAGAAAATCATAATATTTTGGAAGATAATGAAACAGATCTCGAATCAGAAGTCGATATACAAAATATACATCAAGACTTATTCTCTTTCAAGAAAATGCAAGCTAACTCATCGACATCGACAAGTCAAATGAGAAAATCTATGCCTCATACAGCATTGTCTGCAGATTTAACTGGCACCTCAAGTAGAGCAGTGGCCAAAATTACTACAGCAGTAAAAGCTGATTTCGATTTAGTATCACCTGAAAAATAAGCTTATATAGTTGATAAAAACAAAGTGAGAAAAGAACTAGAGAAAAAAATGAAAGAACTAAGGGGAAATGATTTAAGGGCATTTGAAGGGACACCTCTCAAGAGTTAAGCACATGTAGCATTAATAGAGGAATCAGGTAGCAAGTATACAGGTCATATATCGTTAACTGCTGATGAAAGTGCAAAAGAAATAGCCCGAGGTATTATCACATTTACAAAAATATATAATACGAGTTTGCAGAACCTATCGGTTATCCGATGTGATGGAACAAATGTGACTACGAGATGGAAAGGCAGAGTAATACGTTTGCTCGAGATGTACATTGGAAGACCATTACAATGGAATATATGTATGTTACATACTAATGAGTTGCCATTAAGGCACCTTATTCTGGAAATGGACGGTTACACAAAAGGACCGTATTCATACTCTGGACCAACTGGATTGCTTCTAAAAGATTGCGAAAAAAATCCAGAGGTCAAATTTGATCCAATTCACTGTACTCTTCAGCCTATGTATCTGAAAGATATCCAAAAGCAAAGTACTGACCAACAATATTTGTATTGAAATTGTCTTGCCATAAAAGATGGTACTTGCCCTTTTAACGTGACTGACAATAACCCAGGTAAACTCAGTCATGCACGATGGTTGACCACTGCAAACCGTTTGTGATGGTTTGGTTTGAGATAAAAATGAAAACGAATTTCTTGTATGGTGCCCAACATTTCTGGAAAATGATTTCCCTTGCAAGGCAGCTTCCAGATAATGTTAAGCAAATTATATTTATAAAGTATTCTAAACAATGCATATTTTGCGCATCCTGAACACCTAATAGCAATGCTACATGATTCTAGAAAATGCATTCGGGAATTAGCAGTTAGGTGTATTCTCAGTGCCCGAGATAAGAAGACAAAGAACTTGGGTGGATTAGGTTATTTCAAGCTTCCCAAACTCAATTTTGAAGCAGCCGATTATACTGATTTAATTGATTGGTCAAACACTGTTGTAACAGCGCCACCTCTTACAATGCATATAAAGGACAAAGACTTGAAAGAAATGTGCAAAGAAAAACAGTTTCCAGTACTAACTATTGAGGAATTTCCATGTCACACGCAATCTGTTGAATGATGTGTTAAGCTAATAGCTGAAGCTGCAATAAAAGTTTGTGGTGAGACTGCAAGAGCTGGATATATTCATGTCAAGCTTCAAGCAAGGAAAGGACTTACAACATTCAATAACAAGGGACTATTGTAACACCTAATATTCAATTTACATCAGGTATTATTAAATGCATTTCGAATTTGCAGATTTTAGTTCTAATCTGTATTCTGTCTGCATATAATAAAAAATAAATACAGGGTGTCCATAATTAAACGACCCTACTTTAAAGTTGTCTACAGACAAAACTATTGATCATAAAGTTGTGAAATTTTGTGAAAGACATAATAAAAGGATGGGAATTTGTTTAAGCTAAAAAATATACAAATAAAAATAGTTCAAAATTTCGGCACCAGAGGGAGATTTAAAAAATTGCACATTTAGCATTACGATAGTTTAGAAATTTTGTTTGCAGGATGTTCATAATTAATCGACCCCATTTTAAAGTTGTCTACAGACAAAACTATTGTTCAGAATGTTGTGAAATTTTGTGGAGGACATAATAAAAGTTTGGGAATTTGTTTGAGCGGGGAAAAAAAAAAAAAAAAAAAATAGGAAGCCATTTTTTAACGAATTACACATTTAGCATACATTTACGATAGTTTAACAAATTTTGTTATTACCAAACATGTTCTGCATGACTTTCATCATTTTCAGATACCATCTGGAATCGTAAGATAGCAGGTTCCACAGTTAACCGTAGTGTGTTCTGGGAAATGCTAGGAACATGTCATGAAATGCGGTCTTTAGAATCAGGTTAAGTTAATAAATGAAATTTCTAAACTATCATAATGCTAAATGTGTAATTTATTAAAAAACGCCTGCTGGTGGCGAACTTTTGAGCTATTTTTACTTATAATTTTATTTAGCTTAGACAAATTCCCATCCCTTTAATATGTCTTTCAAAAAATTTCACAACTTTATGAACAATAGTTTTGTCTGTAGACAACTTCAAAGTAGGGTCATTTAATTATGGGCACCCTGTATATGCTAGTATTAATTTCATACAAAAAAAAAAATGAATAAAAAGGTTAAATTATGTAATAATTATAGAATTATTATTATTTATAGTACTATTTAATTAATCAATTAATGTCAATACTAATTTCAAAAAGCAATTTTCCTAGTACAGTTTTTTAGAAAATCCAATATATTTTTATTTTTCTCCAATTTTTTTATGTCAGACGGGTGTGGGTAAATATTGAGAGAAATTGACAAATTTTTTATGGGTTATAACTGAACCATTGTGTAACATTTTCATTGTATGCGTAAAAATTTTGGAATATTTTCTTAAATATATTTTTTCACAAAAAATGATTTTTCTCATTTTTTTTTTCAATGTCAGAGGGGCGCGGCTAAATATTGAGCAATATTGAAATTTTTTTTTTGTCAATTCTAACTGTCCTATTATATAACTTTTTCATACTATGCCAAAATCAATTTAAAGAAAACCCCATTTTTTAGCTTATTCCAGCCCACCTTAATATAGGTCTTGGGGATCGAAAAAGTATATGCTAAATAGTGGTGTCTGCTATTTGGGAGTGTCCATTATGTAGGTTTTACTGTACTACCTTTTTACCATGTATGGTGGGCAGTTTCTCTCCTCAAAATTTACTTTAAAAATTGAAGTGTGTGCGATACATCAGTGTTTAAGATTTGATGGGCTTTTGCATACATGATCATTGGTTACTGCATAAAATAGTTAGGTGACAATTTTGCATTTAAATTTACAAAACCATTGAACAATACACTGTGAATAACATGCAATTTTACCACTAATTGTTAGGTTGTAACATAATAAAATCTCTTTAAAATATTTTTTCCTACTTTTTCTGAATTTTTTTTTTCGAAATGAAGTATGAAAAATCAGGGCATATATGTTGCAAGAAGGAGTGTCATACAATTTAAAACAGTTTAATAATGAACTACAGTGGAACCCTGAAATTACATAACCCGTTTTGTATGTTATCCTGCTTCATACGTTATTTTTCGTCAGTCCCAAAAAATTCCTATTCCAATAATGTTAAAAGTACCCCGATTCTATGTCATTTACTCTTAATGTTTCCTGCTTGGTACATGATTTTAGGCAAAGTACCTCAGGAAATTTTATCTTCTTGCACTCATGGAAAAAGTTTCAAAAGTGAAAGAATAAAAGTGCTTTCCACATGGTCAACTGGTTGTTTATTACCAAAACCAGTTCTCCCCTCCCCGTTAATAATCCCGTGAGAAAGTAATGATGAACTATTATTCGTCCATCAGCACTTGACTTCACTTGATCAGGGGTGGGAGAGTGATTCTTTTTCCATTGTTCATTCATTTCAACTCATAGTAGAGTCGCCTTTTTTTTTTTTTTTTTGCTGTCTTTTAGTGACTTGCAGTCAAAAAGGCAGAAATTATTGAAAAATCCAAAGTTTTCAACCATCCTAAAACAAGAGGTCACTGTGGAATTAAAATCTGAAAGACTTGGAAATTTGTCAAAGAAAAGAAAAATGTTGAAAACCTATCCTTTTGAAGAACTGGAAAAGATTTTGTACTAGTGGTTTAAACTAGCCTGAGCAGCCAAGTTTCGAATCAGTAGCTTAATTTTAAAAGAAAAGGTGCTTGAAATTTCTTCTTGACTTGAAATGCAAAATTTCACATCATCCAAAGGTCAGATCACCAGATTCAACAAGCGGCATAATTTATCTTACATGTTTATTTGTGGTGAGGCAGACGGAGTAAATACTGTGATTGTTGAGGAGTGAATGGAAAAAAACATTGCCTTCTCTTGTGTGTAATTACTAAAAAAAAAAAAAAAAAAAAAAAAAGACATCTTTAATGCAGATGAGACCAAATTGCTTTTTAATCTCTTATCTTGATAGGACATACACCATGAAAGGAGAAAAGTGTCACAGTGAGAAGCTATCTAAAGTGCGATTAACAGTTTTATTATGTACGAAGGCAGACAGAGCTGAGAAGCTTACACCCTTTGTGATTGGTAAATCCAAGAAGACCCAATGCTTATTAAAGCCTGAAAAACATTAAAAGTTTGCTGTCAAACTACAGTGCCAACCAGAATGCTTGGATGACCATAAATATTTTTGAAGATTTTGTAAGAAAATTGGATATAAAAATGTGCTTACAAAAGCGAAAATAATTTTATTTGTAGACCAGTGCACTGCTCATGTTAATCTGAACTTAAAGAATATGTGTATAGAATTTTCCCCAGCCAACTGTACCAGTTTACTTCAGCCTTGTGACTTGGGAATAATCAGATCCTTTAAAATGCATTATAGAAAACAACTGGTAAGAAAAACCCTTTTTTCACTTGATTCTGGTGAGCTTCAAGATGCTTAGAAAACAAAGATAAATGTGCTGGACACTCTTCATTTTGATCTAATCGGTGTGGGATAGTGTAGATGAAAAATGCATTTCAAATGCTTTTCCGAACAGAGGTTTTTCAAAATCTGACATTAATGGTGAAGCGCCGCCAGACGAGCTCGCTATGGAAGACTATACAAAAGAGGATGAATTTACACTTGCAGACATCAATGTTGATGAGTAGATTGATTGTGATAAGGATGTTATCGCTACCACAGATATTTAGACTAGTTCCGATTTGATTTTGCAATATGGAAAGTGAGGATGAAAAACTGGAAGGCATTGTACCCTCATCGGCAGAGGGCATTGTGAGTTTAAAAATTTTAAAGAAACTTTTAACAGGAGATGAAAATCAAGAAAAAAATTTGCAAAAACTTGAATGTATAGAAAATAGTATTTGTGAAATTACACTTAAAGAAAAAAAGCAATAAAAAATAACAGATATTTTTAAATACTAATATGGTATTTTCAACCTCATTTGAAGGCTTGACCGAAGGGGGTATCTCGTCGAGCCTGACATCTTGCTTGGATCTATTTTGACCCCTGTCAATTAAGGGCATACCCCCCGTGGGGGAGAGGGGAGCAGGAAATTGATTTTTTCATGTGACACTTTGTTTTACAGCTCTTGGCCTATATATTACTAAGCAATATTCCTACCCTTTTAACTCATTTTTTCCACTAGAGGGTGTTTTAATGTTTTATTTTGTTCATTACTACCACATAAATATTTCCAAAAATTAAGAAAAAAATCTGCATAACAAATCTCAACAATTAGCATCTTCTCACCCATTTTTGTCTTTCTGTCGCTAGGGGGTGCTATTGAAAAAAAATTAGCAAGCTTCAAATTTAATCTACGACATGTCATGTAATTTCTTAAATGAAAGGCCATGTGTCCAATAATGTTATTCTTCACACTCTCCCTACCTCCATTTTCACCCCTCTATGTCATCCCGATCTATGTAAGTATTTATAATAATTATATATTAACAATTTGGGTTTATTAATTAAAGGATAAAGTGTTTTGAAAGGAATATTAAACGAAAGTCTCCGTGTGATCTGTGATGGCACTTACCCACTTGTTTCTTTTAAATAATTGACTGTCAAATTTAAAAAGTGGAACATTTACATAAAAATAAATAAAATAAAAGTTTTGCACACATATCAATAACAAAAATAACCAATTACTTTTACTTCAAGTACAAATGAGAACAATATTATCTTTTGAAAAAGGATGGGGCAGGATAATTTACATAATTTCAACATGCATATATATTTAGATTAAGAATCATTATTAATTTCTCAACTAACTTTTTCTGCCCCAAAATTTAAGATTAAATACATTCAATGAAAATAAATAAATAAGAGTTTTAACTTATAAAGTTTCAAGATGTGTAAAAATGTAAATTTAAAACTATTAACTTAATAATTTCTAAATTAGCTATTTTTTTTTTCTTTTGGCTTGACCTAAGGGTAAATTAAAGTAATATTAGAATGAAAAACAACACACATGATTGATAAAACATACTATTTTCATTAACAATCTGCCTTTTAAAATATAAATAAAAATAAGCAAATCTATTATAGTGGTATGAAAACCAATACTGTATTATCATATAAGCATAATAATGGCATCTATACGTGGAAATAATAAATGTAAAGAAATTACTAAGTTTCAGAATCAGTTTGAATATTTTATTACTTACTTCTGTATCTGATCCCCAATGCTCTAAGCCATAATTAGTATACTTCTTCAAAATATCAAATCTTTCTGAAGATGATATGTCCCAATGGGTCTGCTCTTTTATTTCTTTAAAAATCCACGGTTTAATTAAAGCTCCCCTTAAAAAAATAAAGAACCAAATTCTTGTCAGGTTATAGAATGTTTGCACATGTACAAATAAATACATCTTTTGAACTCTATTAAGACAAACATAAATGAGGAAGAAGAAATGTTTAAGTGTTATTTGATCAAAATAAATAAATAAAACAATACATTTGGATGTAGATAGGAAATCTGATTTATATAATCAATAATTCAACTTATGAAAGTTTGACTCTCAATAAGATCAGAGATCTAATCTTTATCTACTTACTTCTATCTTATATGCATGGGCGATCAACTATCTGTTTTTTTGAGTAAAATTTTACTGTTATAATTTTTGTGAAAAAAAAAAGCGGTAAAGTTAAATTCTTATTTTCAAATAAAATTTTAATCCCAACCTGGACACTTTTTCACTCAGTTGGAAAAATTACAATTCATATCAATAATCTATGTTTTAGTGCTGCAAAATTTCAAAATAATTGTTAATATCTTTGTTTTACATGATAATATAGGCAGATGCAGGAAATTTCTATTAGTGGCAATTTAAAAGTAAAAAGCCCAAATAAATCTATTAATATTAACATACTGCAACTGGAAAGATTGAAATTATTGAAGGAAGAAAATTTTACTATCTCCTAGTGAGCAGCATCAAGGTAAAAGGTCAGCAGAGAGTATAGTAACGTAATTTCCGGCCTATAATCTGCGGCAGCGTATAATCCCCAGCCGCAATTTTTAGCCCTTATAAAAAAATTTCAGCATATAATTCGTGGATTTTACACCGAACTATATGAGGATTACTCATTGTTTTCAACAGTCCAAAGTAGTACTAATAACCCTATTTATTTAGTGGCTCTATTTAAATGATATTTATAATAATAATTACAAAAAAAAAAGAAATAAGAATAATTATAAAATGATTACAAGTTAAAAAATACAAATACTTGAATCCTATATCTAAAACGTAGAATGTCTTGTAAATACAGATAATACTATAATAATTGCTGTTTTTAAATCATCTTCTATATCTTCCACTTTTTTTAAAATGTTCAGTTTAAATTCTGCAGTGTTGCAATTTTTGAAAGAGAATGAGTTGAGAAATGCTTTGTTCTTCATAGAAGCAAGTTGCCAAAAGGTTAAAAAAATAGGAGATAAAAATACGAAGCCACATCATATGTTCACATCATATGTGAGCCAATCATGAGCAATTCCGCGAACAGTCGATAGCAGACAATTGTGTGATAGCAGTTTACATTTTTATTTTACGATTACCAGTAGAAACTGAATATCTGACGTAAATTCCTGCTTTAAAAAAAAATTTCAGCAGATAATCTGCACTTAAAATTTTTGAGATTTTTTTAAACAGATAATCCATGGATTATACGCTGGAAATTACAGTATTTTTCAGTATTCAGAAGATGGAAAGTGAATTAATTGCAAACCATCAGAGTAACAATATGACAAGTAAGATAAATTATGTTTTTTGGGGAGTATGGAGGTAAGGTGGAGTGTAATTTTGGGAAATTTTCATATTGTTAAAAATGGTTGTTGGTAGATAATTTTTCAGTAGCCAATTTTTACATTTAATGGCATGTGGCCAGTGACAACCAATAATTTTGCTCTTTACATAACTTCACAGCAAGGTTGCAAAAAAGCCGGCTAAAATTAAAAAAAGCCAGGCCAGTGGCTTTTATTGTTTTTAACCGGCTTTTTTGGCCAAAATTGGCCTTTTTTGGCCATAATTGGCTTTTATACAATGAAGCATTGTAATTATAAACTACACATTTTAAAGTGTTTTTAATTAGTTTTAATGACATTTAATTGATTTACAGTTTAATAAGAAGCCCAAATTCTCAATAATGAGGACATTAATACTGGAATAAAACTTAAATGAATTTGCTAGTGATTTGTAGTCAGAATTGCAAATATGTCAGCTAAATTTTAAAAGGGCCATACTAACTGTCAATTTTTTCATTTTTACTTCTTTATAAAATTAAAGAGGACAATGGTTACTTAGTTACATATTTTATTACTTATTTTTAAGAGCTATTAATGTACAAGTCTTATTTTATTTCTAATAAACATTTAAAATTATACATAGTCATATTAATAAAAACACCATTTCTCACAATTAAAAACATTATGAATAGCATATGCATGAATTAGCAACAAGCTTTTCAAAATTTTATTTAGAGATTTTTTCTTTCTTGTTTAAATGCTCTATTTTTTATACACTTATGTACCACTCTCCTCAAATATTATATCTTTTCAAATTTCTCTTTAAAATCCTTAAAAATAATTTTTTTTTATTTTTTGTAAATTTCACCTAAATATTATTCAAGGGTACATTATATGCATTATGGCATGCATTTAGCACAAAAAAAAAATTAAAAAAAAATTATTTTTGAGAAAAAATGGAATTTTACGCGTCGTCTTAGAAATCTTCGAAATGCCCCCTGCGTTCTCCATATCAATGAAAATCCCCAATATTTTTTATACAAGTTTGATTTATATATATAAATAAAATAGAGCATTGAATTTTAAATATTTGAATTTAAAGGTAAAAAAAAAAATAATTAAAAATTTTGAAATTTTTTCGAAAAAATTTCAAAAATTTTCAATTTTTCAATTTTTTTTAAATTTTAAAATTCAAATATATAAAACTTGATGCTCTATTTTATTTATATATATAAAACAGACTTTTATAAAAAATATTGGGGATTTTCATTGATATGGGATGCGCAGGGGGCATTTTGAAGATTTCTAAGACGACGCGTAAAATTCCATTTTTTTCTCAAAAATAAATTTATTTTTTATTTTTTTTGTGCTAAATGCATGCCATAATGCATATAATGTACCCCTGAATAATATTTTAGATAAAATTTACAAAAAATTTAAAAAAATGAAAATTTTTGAAATTTTTTCGAAAAAATTTCAAAATTTTTATTTTTTTTTTAATTTTTACCTTTAAATTCAAATATATAAAATTCGATGCTCTATTTTATTTATATATATAAATCAAACTTTTATAAAAAATATTGGGGATTTTCATTGATATGGGACGTGCAGGGGGTATTTCGAATATTTCCAAGACGACGCGTAAAATTCCATTTTTTTCTCAAAAATAAATTTTTTTTTACATTTTTTTGTGATAAATGCATGCCATAATGCATATAATGTACCTTTAAATAATATTTAGGATGAAATTTACAAAAAATAAAGAAAAAATTGAAAAACTTTGAAATTTTGAAATTTTTTCGAAAAAATTTCAAAAATTTTCAATTTTTTTTTTTTTTTACCTTTAAATTGAAATATATAAAATTCGATGCTCTATTTTGTTTATATATATAAACCAAACTTTTATAAAAAGTATTGGGGATTTTCATTGATATGGAAGACGCAGGGGGTATTTCGAAGATTTCTAAGACAACGCGTAAAATTCCATTTTTTTGTCAAAAATAATTTTTTTTTTAATTTTTTTTGTGATAAATGCATGGCATAATGCATATAATGTACCCTTGAATAATATTTAAGGTGAAATTTGCAAAAAATAAAAAAAATTATTTTAAGGTCCCTTGTCCCCTTAAATGCTCTATTTTTTATACACTTATGTACCACTCTCCTCAAATATTATATCTTTTCAAATTTCTCTTTTAACATTTATAACTTAATCTCTCCATATGGACACATAAGATATAAGAATGTTTCCATTTTGATGTGCTACATTTTGTCATTAATTAAATATAATCTTTAAAATGTGTAGTATATGTGGAGCTATGTAATATAGAATTTCAAAACACCAGTTTGGAGCCTAACCTATATTCTTTTCAATGTTTATATATATATATATATATATTTTCAGACATAATGCCTTCACAGTTGCCTGTTAGAAGTTATAAAGGGCGGAATCCCAAAACAGCCGAGACACTTGGCATCGTTCAATTTGGCGAGGCGATAAATGGATTTTTCTTGTTACCAGTTCGTTTCGTAAATTCTTTCCACGCCTACAGTGGTCTGATCTTGAATTGGGATTGGTTGATTTGTTGTGTATTGGATGGTTACGCCTACCTGAAAACTTTTATTCACAGTTCGCTCAGCGGTGTTTTGACAACTCAACTCCGCATTTTTAAAAAATAGAATGTCGACATGTCGAAAGTTTATTATTGTGATTTTTTTTTTTTTTTTTGCTGTTTTTAGTTGTAAAATTTGAAAGTTAAAGCACCTGCGCAATTTAATTTGAAATTGTGAGTATTTGTTCATTTATTTTGCTGGAAAGTTAAATGAAGTTTGACAGGAAATTTACGAAATTATGGCAATTCAACATTTTTTAGAGTTGGTTTTCAAGAAAGGAGATGTCAGTTAAGGTATGTTAATAATTTTATGCATTTTGTTGCAGCGTTTTATATTAGCTGTTTATTGTATATTTCTCATGTATGTTGCCCTTACGAGTTTTGTACATTTTGAGATTGCTACAGAGCGAGAATTGCTGTATTTTGAGACTGCTGAATCCAGTGATTTTTTTTTCGGTTAATGAACACGTAAGCGTTCATACACAATTACTGATCGCCGCTTAATGAGTTTTGTATATTTTGAGATTGCTACAGAGTGAGAACTGCTGTATTCAGTGATATATATATTTTTTTATGAACGCGAAGCATTCAAAGTTCCCTAAATTAGAAATGATTTGTTCAATGTTTACTCTGATATAGGCACGTAATTTAAAATATTAAATGATGCCATGATTTTTTCTGAAAGTTGTTGAGAAATGAAAATTTTAATCATTAAGTCGTTACTTTGATTTGAAAAGGTACTTTAAAAATTTCACATTTTTTCAACAAATTATGTTTAAATTATTTGTTTTATTTTGAATCTCATAAAAATCAGCTTTCCTGTGTTTTCTAATACGTCGTTATTTATAAATGTTTTATCTCCCATGATTCCAGGGTGATGACGTAGTAATAAAACAGTCTGGAAGCATTCAGGAAAGTGGACCAATCACGTTAGTTTTCAGGTTGCCGCATTTTAGATTGGCATATGTGGAGTATTTGGCGCTTGTTAGAAAAGTCGCCAAATGGAGTGTCTCGGCTGTTCTGGGAATCTGTCATTATAAAGACTTATTTATTTGATAAAATTTAATAGAAATCTATAAGTTTCTTTGATAGAAAATATTTATAAGTGTATTAAAAATTAATTGATCCAAATTTAAAACGAATTTACTGTAAACCAACCAAAAAATAAAAACTGGCCAGCTTTTTTTGGCCTGGCTAAAAGCTGGCAACCCTGCTTCACAGTAGAAAAAAAAAAAAATGGCGCTTAGAAAGAGGGCAAAAAAGAAAGAGGTGAAAGGACACAGCAAAATATACCCTACATTTTGGTTAACTGGTACACATTGGTTTTATGCAATTTGTCTGAATAAAGCAGCTGTCCCAATTATAAAAATTAAATTTGATGGTATTTTCTATTTTGTTCTTGACATTTTATTTCAATAAAACAGCTGACTCAATTAAATGATGCCTCAGATAACTATAATTTACTAATCACTATAATCTACTAAATCATTTAAAGTACTTTTGAGAAACCGTAAGGTAATTTTAGGTACATTAAGGTTATTATCACAAGTCTGCTAGCAACTAGAATAAATACATACCTGCCAACATGTCAATTTTGAAATCCTTACAATTTTTATGACGTATTCTTGGGTGCTTAAAAATGCATAACATATGCACATGCAATGAAAAAAGTAATACTTCATAACATTTTCTATGCTATATTCATGTATAGTCTTTTTTTTTCCAAAATAAAAACGTGAGATAATTTTTTTGCATGGGAAATTATAAAAAAAAAAATTCTGAAATTCACAGCAAATTTTCTGAAAGGTTACACAGCCAAAGGATTGGGGAGGAAAGGGGGGGGGGGGGGGTTCCCTTCTGGTCTAATGAGTTTTTTCGAGGCCCTTTGATGAAATTCGCGGTTTTTCCATGATCCTGTGAAAAATTCACGTTTTTTACACGATCCTTTGACGAAAGTACTGTTTTTTTTTCGCGATCTTTTGACGAAGTTTGCATTTTTTTCGCGATCTTTTAACGAAATTTGCGTTTTTTTCGCGATCTTTTAACGAAATTTGTGTTTTTTTCGCGATCTTTTGACGAAATTTGTTTTATTTTCGTGATCTTTTAACTAAATTTGCGTTTTTTCGCGATCTTTTGACGAAATTTGCGTTATTTTCGTGATCTTTTAACGAAATTTGCGTTTTTAGGCGATCTTTTGACGAAATTTGCGTTTTTTGCGATCTTTTGATAAAATTAGCGTTTTTTCGCAATTTTTTGATAAAAGCGTTTTTTCTGCTATCTTTGACGAAATAAACATTTTTCTCGCAATCTTTTGACGAAATTCGCATTTTCTCGCGATCTTTTGACGAAATTCACGTTTTTTTTTACGAGATCTTTGACAAAATTCGCGTGTTTTTTACGTGAACCTTGACAATATTCGCGTTTTTTTTTACGAGATCTTTGACGAAATTCACGTTATTTCCCGCGATCTTTGACGAAATTAGCTTTGTTTCAAAGATTTTTGATCGAAATTAGCGTTTTTACGTGTTTTCTGACAAAATTCGCGTTCTTTTCACGATCCCTTGACGAAATTAGTGTTCTTTCCCTGTGATTTTTGACGAAATTCGCGTTCTTTTCACGATTCTTTGCCGAAATTAGTGTTTCTCCTGCGATTTTTGTCAAAATTCGCGTTCTTTTCACGATCTTTCGACAAAAATATTGTTTTTCTGCGCGATTTTTAACGAAATACGCGTTTTTCTTCGCGATTCTTTGACAAAATTTGCTTTTTTTCAAATATCTTTGATAAAATTCTTTTTTTCCCCGCGATCTTTGACGATATTCGCGCTTTTTCTCGCGAACTTTGATGAAATTCGCGTTCATTTCCCGATCCTTTGAACAAATTCGCGTTTTACCCCACAATTTTTGACGACATTCGCATACTTTTCACAATCCCTTGTCGAAATTAGTGTTTTTTCCCGCGATCTTTGACGAAATTAGCGGTTTTTTTCCTGAAAATTAGGGCTTTTTTCAAGATTCTTTGAGAAAATTGGCGTTTTTTCGCGATCCTTTGACAAAAGTAGTGTTTTTGAACGGATCTTTGATGAAATTAGCGTTTTTTCAAGCAATCTTTGACGAAAGTAGCATTTTTTCACGCGATCTTTGACAAAATTCGCATTTTTCAGCGATTGTTTTTCCCGCGTGCAAAACCGTACAAACGTACTGTTCATCCGTACAACCGTACAATTAGAACAAAATCCGTACATTGCACAGCCAATCCGTACAAGTTGGCAGCTATGTAAATATAACAGTTAGTTAAACTATAACTATTTTCTACCAATCTTTCTACCAATATAACATAGTTAAAATTGTTTTTTTAACATACCTGGCAATCATTGCACCAGATACACCAGTTTCATTTCTTCTTTTGTTATAATCCTCGTAAGACAAAATATCTCCATTTCCTACAGCGTATGGAGAGGAAAGCACAAAATAAAGTTAATTTTAATAAACATAATTTAATAATCAAAAAAATATATTCTGGATGCAATCCAGACAAGCAGAAATCCAGATAATTGGGACAATCATAAAAAATAAAAGGTTATGTTGTGATATAAAAATTTCTTGAAAACCACTTTTGTTCAACAAAAAGGTAGTCCTAATTTACATTAAAAATAAAATCACTTTTATTAAAAACAACAAAGAAAAAAGAGCACAGTACTGATATACACTTCGAAATCGAAATATAAACTTTAAAAATTGCAATTAAAATGCAAATTTTAATGCTAGTTTAAATTGAAATTTCAAGGAAATTATATTTTGATGAATACATATCCATAAATACAAACACATACAGTTTAAATATGTTTTTTTTTTTTCTTTTTTGAAAATGTAATTTTGTATTTCCTGATATGGATCTAAGTATTTGATTATGCGGATGAATGGAGTATGGATAAATGGAGTTTTACTGTAGCTATATTAGAAAATATAAAAAATAAATAACAAACTAGAACTAATTATTTAGACAAGATACAAAATTCAAATAAGAAGTTAGATTCATCAAAGTGAGTTATTATAATCATTTAAATGTAATTCTTTAATCTTTTGGTATCATTTCACCAGACAAGGATGAATCTAAAGGCCAAGGTTCCAAAACCAATAATTTTAATTTTTACTTTTAAATTCAAATAAACAAATTAAAATAAATAACTGTATTGTGTACTTGGCAACTTTGTGACGTTTGGTGCGCCCTCTGGACAAGGTCATCAGTGACTCTGAGATGTTTGCCTCCATTCTTGAAAGATTTTAGACTTGTGTGTCATCCTGAAGACGTTCGCAGAAACGAAACAAAATGTTGATATTTTAATGTGTACCATTTAGCAAAGTGTATTTTATTTTAAATACATTATTTTTATAACTGTATTGTGTTTCCATCAGAATTTCTTTCACATGGAAGTTAAGAAATATCTAGTTTTTTTCAATGCATCCCTTCCTCTAATTTTTTGCTTAAATCATGTGTCACAGCACATCTCTGGCATAACTGATACATATAAATCCATATATCAAGCTTGGAAGAGGGGTAAGACAAGGAGACACCATTTCGCCTAAGCTTTTTACTGCTGTCTTAGAAAATATTTTCAAGAAGCTGGATTGGGAAAACAAAGGGATTAGAATAAATGGGGAATATTTAAGTCATCTCCGATTCGCTGACGACATTTTAATTTTCAGTAACAGTCCTGAAGAATTGGAAAATATGCTAAAAGATTTGGCAGAAGCTAGCATTAATGTGGGATTAAAAATAAACTTGGAAAAGACTAAGGTGATGTTCAATTCATTTGCATCAAAAAAGAAAATCGTCTACAACAACACTGAAATTAAAGAAGTGCAAAGTTATGTGTACCTTGAACAAGAAATATCATCTGATAATAGTATCATGAATGAAATCAACAGAAGAATAAGAAATGGATGGAGTGCTTTTGGGAAGAACAATATTATTCTGAAGAGTAGCATGCCCCTGTGTTTGAAAAGAAAGGTATTTAACCAATGTGTTTTGCCTGTCCTAACTTATGGAGCAGAAACATGGACGCTAACAAAACGGATGGTACAAAGATTACAAACAACACAGAGAAGTATGGAAAGATGTATTCTAGGTATAACTAAAAGGGACAGAAAAAGAATAACCTGGAAAAGAAGTCAGACGAAAGTTTTTGACATAATTGAAATAATTAAACGGCTGAATTGGAAATGGGATGGGCACATTGAAAGAAGACAAGACAATAGATGGAGCACAAACACCCTACAGTGGTATCCCAGAGATGTAAAACGGCCAAGAAGACGACCTTGAGTAAGATGGAGTGATGAAATCAGAAAAGTAGCCGCCAGTGTAAATTGGATGACTAAAGCACTAGACAGAAAACATTGGAAAAATCCTACATCCAGCAGTGGATTGAAAACGGTTGATGATGATGATGATGACATAAATTTAGTGTATTAGCTATGCCAGGGCACGAAATTTCCACTCGCCAGCTCGCCATTGATGAGCAAATATTTAAGGTTGGCAAGTAAGTTTCGTCTTTTAAAATGTTGTTCTTCAAACCAAACTATACATACTCAGAATATGATGCCTCAATTCAGAGGCATGCGGAAGTGTTTTAAAATCAAGCGAAAGAATTTATCTTCCAAAAGAAGAAAAAATACGGCATCACTCACTTCCCCACCTTTGCCCATGGAAAAGACAATAAAAATGCTAATGCTAAGAGTTTGCTGAAAAGTTTGAAGGAATACGAACTTCTTAAAGTTCTATAGGAAATTGATTCCTTTAAGTGTGGCATTACAAAACAAGGAACTTGTCATTTCATCGTTGAATTAAAAATTGAACATTGCACTGACAAATCTCGAATCTAGTGTTGGACCAAGGGAACAGAAGTTTTTGGACCAACTATCCATCTCAGGGATAACCAAGGATGTGCAGTTGACAAATATTAAAAATGGGGGGCAAGTGTTTCAGGCTTTAAGAGGGAGATTAATTAAACTTTCACTGCACCACGTGCCACATACCTAAAAACACTGTATGTCTTATTATGTGCCATGAATTTGGCCAATATGATCTCTATCCCTGATCAAGAACAGTCCAAAGAATGGAATAACACTCATTTTGTCTATGTCAGATAGCTGCATTTGACAAAAAATTGGAATTTGTTCTTCGGAAACAAAAAAAGTTTCGATAAGGTAAAATTTACTTTCATTATTTTTACTGAATACTTAAAAATATTAATAAAAAAAAAGTTGCAGAGTGTTAAGCAGATAAAATTATATTAATTAATTTAAGCTCATTTAGTTGTAAAATATAGCAATACAATATTTTAAAACCCTAATTGTGTACATAGGGTACATGCCATAAAATATCAAATTTTAGCTGAAATTTGAAAATTAATTTTTTTTTACTATTTTTCCCATTATTAGACCGATATGTAGATTTCAATTTTTTTTTCTCCATACAAATAGAAAAAATCGTGCAGTGAAGGGTTAAACATGCAAAAATATACATCACAGAAAGACTGCAATCTATGTCAACAGATGTGTTAACATCTCTGCATGTTTTTGACACTTTGGGTTGCTTCCCAAAGAAAAATTCTTGAATTTGGGATAGAAGAAATAAAGAAACTGTTCATGTATTTGAATCCAAGTCTCTTTAATAAAAAGTGGATATTGTATTGGCAGAGTGGGCAGAATTCAAATGTATGTTTCTTTCACTAACACTGAAAGATATGCTGGAGAAGTTTTACAGTGTGATGTATTCAGCAAGATTCCCCAATTTGCTCCAGATTCTAACATTTTGTGCAGTTCTGCCAGTGAGCACAGCTTCGTGTGAGAGGCTTCAGCTGTCACAACAGTCTCAAGACTACATACAGGAACTTTCTGAAGACTGAGACACTGGATGATTTGCTCAGAATTTCTATTAATGGACCAAATCTGACAGAGTTTGACCCTACAACTGCGATTGCCAAGCGGTATTTCAGTGCAGAAAGGGAACACTACACAAACATGAAGTGCTAAAAGTGCAGGAACTTTCTCTTTCATGACTATGATTATTTTTTAATATTTTGCAGTAAATATATTTTGATTTTTCAATTTATACATTTTTTTATGATTACGGTCACCAGAAAGTTCTTCATACTATATCTGTTAACATTTAAAAAATTGTTCATATTTTTTATGAATGTAAAATAGTCTGGATTTAACAGACAGCTCCTTCTAACAATGGTCAATTTAAATTCAGTGTGCCATAAATACCACAAGATTATCACAGGGGCACATGGGGCATGTACCCCGGGACCCACATTTTCAAGGAACCTGAAATACATTTTCCCACTCTCTTAAGATACAAATGGAGGCAAATTTACATTTTTAGTTTACAGAAAATATTATTTTTTATCATTCAAGCAAACTAAACTATCACCGTGTTACTCACTAACGACAATAAAATGCAATATAAATTTTGAAATCCAGAGTAGAACAGATATTACATCAAACATGTTTCTCCTTTCTGTAGATCTACAGTTTTACTCACTCTAAATGACATACAGTGCAGAAGATTTTACTTTCCCATAATTTGTTTATGCTTTTTTACATGTGTCTATAATGTATTCTTTTTCTTTTTATAAAGCTAGGTTCAGATTTTGAACTACACATAAAGCTGCTAGTCATGTCTATAATGCAATTTTCTTGAGAAAGTGGGGGCTCTGACACAGTCCGTGTACCCCGGGTTTCAATTATAGTTGATCAGGCCCTGCATTTTCTTTGTAGGTGGGGTGGCTGACGTTGCTGTTTGAATGAATGTAAAACAGTGGCGAGGAAAAGTTTTAGTCTGGCTAGTACCTTTTCAACTGAAATTTCATGCCCTGAGCTATGTAATGTATCTAAATGTATTACACTTAGATATATTTTTTAATTAAAGCAAAACTATGTTAAAATATCTAAACAGAAACATGAACTTAATTTCTGACTCACAAATTAGGATTAGATTTTTTACAAAAAACATGACCCCTAGAAAAAAGTCTGGACAGAACTTCGATTTTTAAATTTTACTATGCATATATAATATGATCTGTATAAATGCTAGAAAAAAATTAATTGGAAACTATTGTTAAATAAGAAAAAAAAAATCATTGCAAAAAGAACTATTATACAACAAATTTCATGTTCAATTGTACATTTTAATGAAAGTAAAAATAGATTTTTTAAACACTCTTTTATTCAATGATTATCTTAAAAAGTATACCTAATTTCATAACTGCAATTCATGTAGTTCCAAAAAATTTCCATTACAATATGTTGATTTGGTGTGGGTTACAATTATTGAAAATTAATTCACTGCCTTTATTTACGCTTGATAGAAAACAAAAACCAAGGAATTTATTAAAGATATTGTAATTTTTGGTCTGTTTCTTTTAAGATATGGTGACAAGAAAGAAGGAAAAAAAAAAGCATTGTTTAAACCAAGACACCCCTTTATCATAACAACATAATATTATGACAATGTGGCCTAGTTTTAAACTACAGTCGAACCTCGTTATCATGACACCCAGTTTTCATGTCACTCTGCTTATCACGTCAGTTTTTCAAAGTCCCAGTTTTCTGTATATAATGTTAATGTAAATAAACTCAGGATTTTACGTTGTTGAATAATTTTCAACTCCAGATATCCCGACAGTTTAGGAAAATTGTCCATTTTTCATAATCCATCTTATATAAGCACGTAAATTAAGCGGTAAGAAATGTCTTAGCCAAACTGTTTACAAAAGTGTCTAAAATACCCACTGAAATAAATGAGAAATTTTACTTCAATCCTTTTTCTGAATAAATAAACCCACACACTGTGAGTGACCCACTTAAGCTCCAGACAGATGTATCAGTCTACTCGAGGTCTTTCTGTTCTGGTCAGGCGTTGCTTTCTTGTGGTTACACTGAGTTTTTCATCTGACTAAAACCGAAACATTGCATTGCATTGAGACGATCAGAAATTATCTAATATCCATTTCTGAAATAACGAATATTTATTACAATTCATTGTATAATTTTGATAAAATAATTGTAGGAAGCACATCTAGGGATAAGCTAACCTTAATTCATCAGTATTTGATGTAACAATAAAAAAACAAGTTATCATAAATCTGATTTTTATTCTTTTCAATTTTGTTTTTGCATTTATTTTGTTTAATAATAATGTTTTATTGTTTAAAACTGCAAGGACAGTTATGAGTTTAAAATCATCTTAAATTAATTAAAAATACAGCATTTTATAAACATATTTTTCTCCAACTCCGGTTACTGCGACACTCCGCTTATGACGACACGTTTTTCTGGTCATTAGATGTCGGGATACTGAGGTTTGACTGTATATATTCAGGATTTCAAAATTGTTTTCTCAATGTATAATCGCAATTTAATTAATATTAGACAAAGGATAAAAGTTTATTTAATATATTTTTTATTTACTCTCTTTATTTTTTATTTATATTTTCTACTTTTAGTGTTTAAAATATTTTGCTGTTGCACTTTTGAAGCCAGTTGGTGTAAGCACATAAAAGTTATTTGGCGATTTATCACTTAAGGCTGGCTAGTGGAAAAAGCCTTAAAATTAATTTATAATTGAGTTCTAAAATTATCATTTGTTATATTATCATTGAAAACACATTTGTGTACATAATTTTTATAATTCTAGAACATCAAGAAAGGAGTGAAAAATCGATCACAAAATTCCATCTTTACATAAAAAAAAAAACAAGTTAATTTAAATAAAACAGTGTAAAAAAAATAATCAAAAGGCAAGGCATTTCTAGCATATCAAGAAGTGAGTGAAAAATCAATCAAAAAATTCCTCTTTACATACAAAAATCAAGTTTATTTAAATAAAATAGTGTAAAAAAAAAAAAAAATCAAAAGGCAAGGCATTTCTTAAGTGTTCTGTTACTGTGTACCCTTTTCTCCAAAAACAATGTACATCAAACTTTAAAGAAATATTAAAAATATAACATACATTGAATCGCAGAAAAAAGTATATTATACATTTAGCCTTTTTTGTATTTATTTTAGAGTACTTTTTAGTACTAACATTTTAGAGACCAAATCATAATATTAATTTTAATTGTAATCAATATCATATTGGTTTAATCACAGTAAAAAATATTAATAAATGAATAAAATAATGATAAAATATTGAATAATTTCATTAATGCAAAATACTTCTATCTTAATCGATTAAGATGATATGAAATAGTAATAATAATATACAGTGAAATCCCAAGTAACAAAAAGATACAAATTTGCATGTTTAAATAATTACAAAAATACTTACCAAATAAAGGAATTGGTGCAGCAATACTGGCACAAGTGTTAATATAATCCCAGTTAGCTGATTTTGTATATCTTTGTTCTCGAGAACGTCCATGAAGCTAAATAAATTAATGGAAAATTATCCAGTAAAACTATAGCTGATTTAAAATCCAAATATAAAGCAACACAATACTAAAATATTAGAAATAAAAATAGCAAAACAACACAATACTAAAATATTAGAAATAAAAATAGCAAAACAACACTTCTTCAGATTACATGTCTTCATGGGCCGGAGTTTGGCCCAAAGCCTGTGCCACAGGTCAATTTTCTTTTATTAGACCCTTTATGCCTTCCCTCTTAGTCTGTGTTGGGCTAGCATTTTATTTATTTATTTTTGGAAAAATAATAGTGATGTTATTATACGCTGTTTAACAGAATCTTTAGGAATTTAATTTGGTTAACAAATTAACACATTGACTGCCACTACACACAAATATGTGTGTCAGAAATATTTTGCAGTTCTCCATACCAAACGAATGTGCATGCCATCAATACTTTTAATGAAGACAATTTAATGCTATTAAACAAGACTAAGGATAATTTACTATCATGTATTTAAAAAAAGAACCTTGTGGTCCACAGGCATATTTAGTAATTTCAATTTCATGTTCAATGTGTAAAAATAACTAAAATTTGATATTTTAAAAATTAAAAGTGTATAAAATTAACTAACATCGCTGAGATTGGGAATTATGAAACAACTTAAACACTGAAAACCACTTTGTGAATGATATCAAACCACATCTAAGGGGCCATCCACAAATAATGTTAAGCTTGAAGGGAGGGAGGGGGGTTCATGAAATTGTGACAGTTTGTGACAAGGGAGTGGGAGGGGTAAGAAGAAATGTGACATCACACATTTTGATTAAAATAAAAGCATTAAAAATCAGAAGATTAAATTTTGAAGTTATTTTAACTATTTTTTTTTTTATAAAATAAAGATAAGAATGACAAATATATTAAATTCCATTTCAAATTCCAAAATACTACTGTTTTCAATTGCTCTTTCATATTAATATTTTATTACTATTGTATATTAAATTATGTTTTTTGTTGTAAACCTTGGTCTTATTTCATGCAAAATAAGTGCACAAATCATTTTTATTGTTATGCTCACAAATGTCATTAAAACACATAATTAAAATTTAAAAATAAAATTTGAAAGATAAACTATACCATAGTGCTTTGTTTCTGAACGGCAAGTATACGTTTATGTAATATAGCATGACATGTGACAAGGGCGTATGGTGAAGTGTGACACTTTGTGACAAAGGGGGAGAGGGCAATGAAAAATATTGAAAAAAAAGTGTGACATCATTTATGAACTGCTCCTAAATTCTTTAAGCTTTTTAATGGAGCAATCAGTTTTAAAAAATTAATTAAGAAATGTCAAATTAATGCTTTTATTTCTCAATATTTGATCTGATTAAATAACAGAAACATGGAAAAAAACAATTACAGCAAATTAAAGCTTGTTCTTTTATGTTTAAAATGTCACAATCCATTCCAAAAAACACAAATGTTAACCTTTTCAAACAAACAAACAAAAAAAATTTCTTGGAGCTGTTTCTGTGTTTTCCACAATTTCTGCAATCTTTAAAAATCTGCATCTGTGCTTCTGATCAAAATATGACAAAACTAAAAGTAACAGACTATATTTATATTAATTTTTCTTTTTGCATGCTGTAATCTGTTTTGAAAAATACAAATATTAACCCTTTGAAAAAATTTGTCAGCAAAACTCATTTTTAGCTAACTCCATTTATTTTGTGATGTTTAACATTCTGCATCAGCTTCATAAATCCAAATACGATAAAACAAAAGATACCAATTGATATTTTCTATGCTACAGAAAAAAAAAAAAAAAAAAAAAAATTGATAAAGAGTGAAATTATTTCTTCTCGTGTAATTTTGGAAACATCGATGTCAATTTTGTTTGCATACATTTTTTGGGCCGTTCTTTAACAAGTTTCTCTTGCATTTTTAAACAAATGAGAATCTCTATTTTAGAAATGCAGTCTTGTTCTCTAAAGTAGATACTAATTCTCCAGTCAAATTTATGCATTTTTCGTGACATGTTTTCTTAATCCTCGTCTTCGGAGCTGTTATTAGCATTATCGGCGGTTCTATTTAGCACAGCATCAGAAGAGAGACCCAAAAGAACTTGTGTACTAGTCTCCACACCGTTGCTGTGCATCAGTGTAGCCCCCAGAAAATTTGTTCAGAAAATAATCGCCTCTGAAAAATGGAGAAAAATATATATATATATATATATATATATTATTTTTTTGCATTTTTACTTTCGATCTTGAAGTTTTTAATTCATAAACAATTGCTATTTTTCTTCTACCATAACTTGAAAGTGTAAAAGAAAAAGGAAGGGTAAAAGATGGTTTTGATGCTGGATTTTTGAAGTCACATTGTAATTCAAAATTTCTCCATTTATATTGATAGCTAAAATCTTGTTGGAAGTACATCAAAAACTCCCAAACCTCTTCAAATATTTTGAAACCCATGACTTTTTACCTCAATTTTCAAATTAGCTGACTTTTCCTTCACCCAAAGGAACCCTGTGAAAGGGGGGTAGACAAAATGATTTGCACCAGATATTGAAATACTCTTTACAGTACTTATGAAGAGTACTGTATGTTTCCTTTTTCTGTCACTACAATTTCAAATTCTTAGTTTTATAATAAAATTTTTCCTAATTTTTTTCTTGGAAGTTTAAAATTTTTCTAACTTTTTCTCAGAATTTTCAAATTTTCCTGGCTTTAACAGACCATATAAATTTCCCTGACTTTTCCAGGTGAATAGACACCATGAACAAATCAAAATTTCAGAGTTTTATCTTTATAATAATGTGAGCTACAGTTGTTTTCACAAATACCTATCGAGTGATTGCAATAGAGAACAAAAATCTTTAAACATAATCATGTTTTATAAGAATATTTAGTTTCTTTGAAATTTTGCCATAAGTTTATGAAGCTATTTGGAATTCACCTAAGCTGAACATTGCACACGATATAAGGGACTTAAGGAAAATATTAGATGTAGGATATCTTGAAATTCACCTTTATTAATACCCTTTTTTAAATCCAAATATGATAATTTGTCATTTATTTTTACATATGACTACAGTTAAAATGATATTTCTCAGAAGCAAATTAAATTAAAGAAAATCTGATGTTTACATTTGTTGACCGTATTACTATTGGCAATATAAAAAAATTAAAGTAGGAGTACTATTTAAAAATCTGCAATCAAACCTTTGACTATTAGCATTGATTTAATGATAACCAATAATAAAATTTAAAAAAGTTAATAATAATATGTGTATCTTTTTATTTTAGGCACAAAGTTCCTTAAAAAGAAAGATCCTTTTATGAGAAATCATGTAGCTAGTATTGAATTCTCACACAAATCAAGTTTTCTAATTTTTTCATATTTGAAGGGAAAAAAAAAAAAAAAAAAAAAAAAAAAAAACAGTTAGCTATCTAATAAGATACAAAAAGTATCAGCATTTCCACTGGCTTTTGACTAACTTTAGTAATTTGACTAATCAGCTAAGAAAAGCTATTGCCAAATGAAACTAAATATCAGCAATACACTTGTGAACCAATGACTCTAAAATCGTTTTTATCTGCCAATGCACCTCCCTTTTCCTTTTTCAATATGTGTTCTAATTATTTGTAATTCATTTTACATCAGTTATTGATTCTAAATTCAACTATCGGTTATAGACATTAATAAAACTATTTGGGAAGTGGGTAAGAAAATCTGGTACTTCTTAGTTATCCCGTCGACCAAATTACTGTCGCCAAATTGTAAGATTAATTGCCAATAATGGTTGCCATTAATTAATTGTAAGATTAAATGCCAATAATGGCCAATAAAACCATTAATTCGACGTTTTATTTGTATTTTTATTAATGTTTTACTAATTTATTTGTTCTTTCGTTATTTAAAAGGAAAAATTATGTCAATGTGTATAATTTGGCGATTGGTTTGGTGATTTATATAATTTGGCGAAATTGGTTGACGGGATAACTAAGAAGTACCGAAAATCTTAGCTTAATCTATCTCTTAGTATTGAAGAAATGTTGTGAGATGTAATGTTGTGAAAGAAGATCAGAGTTTAACTTGAAATAATATGAATGAATTCTGAAAAAAATTAAAATACAAATAATAAGCCAATAAAGAAACAAGCATGTAAAGTTTTTAATAACACAATTAAATGTCACTGGAAAAGAAAAACAGATTTTTTTTAAAACTCGTGCAATTTAGTAATCTTTTATTTTCTTGCTGAATGAAACACTTTGTCATTACAGTAGCATATCGCTAATCCGTAAACCTGTAATCCACAATGTACGGACGAATGTATACAAAGAATTTTAATTCTTAAAAAATAATTTCTCAATGGGGGCAATTTTTTAGTTTTTCCCCCAGCTGATATGTGATACATATGTATTATACATCAATTAAACTTTATATTTTGCTATTTAAAATGATAGTGTGCATAAAATATTTTATTTATTTAATCATTTATATGGTAAATAAATAAAAAAACAATTTTAAAAAATTTATTCTTAAAAAAGTATTTATATTAATGAAAGATGGTTACTAAGACAAAGTCTTTAATCTCTCATCTAGAAATAATTACAATTTACGAAATTGAATATAAAACAGTTTATACAAAAACTAAGCAATTAATTCCTTATCAATGTTAATAAATATAAATATCAATAAATTCATATTTAATATTTATATATGTATTTACAATATTTGATAAAGGATATTTAACGTTATAAAAATAAGATTTCTTGGTTTAGCAGCCGGGTATGGCTATTTATTTTAAGACTGAACAATACAATATAGAAACATAAACCACATGTTTTAATACAAACAACTATTGACGATATATTTAACAAATATAAAAACCAATAAATTATTTTTTTAATAATTCTTACTTAATTCATGAGTTAAAGTGTGGCATTTCTTCATTTGGTACTTTTCGGTTAGCCGGGCGCCAGTGTTTTATATACATATTTATATACATACATATATGTAAATATACATATATTTACATATACAAATATTGTATATATACACACATATATATATGTAAATATATATGTATATTTACATATATGTATGTATATAAATATGTATATAAAACACTGGCGCCCGGCTAACCGAAAAGTACCCTTCATTTTAAACATTAACAATCTAAATTTACCTGAATATGAATAAAATATGTGTAAACAAATATTAAATATACATGTGACCTATAATCTGCAAAATGCTTGGAACAAAGCTGTGCTGATTGATTAGTGTCCTTCTACTGTATTTGGCACAACTACAATAGGCAGCCTGAATGCTGAAAAGTATAGTACAGTAGAGTCTCAAAAATCTGTACAGCTTGATACCAAAGCTTGTGCGAATTTTAAAATTATGGCATGTAATAATTCAATTTAAGAAATTAAACTTGAATCCCTTTTATTTACCTGTACATTATAATTTTAATACACCAAATTATTTTTATTACTTTTAAACATTTCTTGTACCATCCTTTGTTTGAAAACTTTCCTTTTATCTTGAAGGGTTTTTTTTTTTTTTTTTTTTTTTTTTTTTTTTTTTTTTTTTAATTTTTGTAAACAGCCATTATTTCTTATTGATTTATACAACTCTGCTGCTCCAAGAACTTGAAAAAATTTCACAAAAACCAAACCTTCTTCAAACTTTTTTTTTTCTCACAGTCACTGTCAGACTCAGCTTCACTGTCTTCGGCTGGGTTCATTATTGAAGAAATTATTTCTTCACCTGTAACATGATTTACCAAAATTTCATCTTTATTGTTCACCATTCAACAATTTCTTCTTCTTTGAAAAGCTCTTATAAATCTGTTTTGAATTTTTTTGCATAATTCAACAGTTCAAATGCTTTAGCTTGAGGTAAAGTTAACTGAAAACCTGAAAAATCTGTATCTTCATCCTGATTTTCGATAAATAAAGAGCCAGACCATATTTTATGCCATGCATCAATTAAAGGATCTTTTGTAGTAGAAGTTCATGCTTCATCAACTAAATAAATACAGTCTTTTATGTTAAATATTTTTTTAACTTTTCTATTGTTTCAAATGACAAATCAGCAATTATATGCTGCTGTAAATAAATTGATTTGTACTGACATTTTACACTATGGATCCATACCCTGATCCATAAAAGCTTTTAATTTTTGAAATATCCTGTGTCATTACAATTTTCTCATAAATTTATATTTAAAAAAAACTTTATTTTCGTTCACTGATATTTAGAATAAAGATAATAAAGAATACTTCTTAACTGCTATTTTCACTGTTTACATTTTGAAATGCATGCGAATTTTGGAAGATTGCAGATTTTAGAAGTGCGGATTTTAGAGACTCTACTGTACATACTTTCAATACAGGAGAATTTTCTTTGTTTTTACATTTGAGAAAATAACTCAAACAAAATTTAAGTTGTTTAGGATTTTATTCTTGGGAATGATAACATTAACATTCCTTATTAAAAAAAAAGCTAATACTATTACTTACTGTTATAAGGGATACCCTATCACCCCATTGATGAATCTTCTTTATAACAGAATGTGCCAAATTTTCATGCCCATAGATACCTGTTCTCATTTTTAGAGTCAGAGGTACATCAATGACAGATGTAATGCCATAAATCATACCGTTTAGTTTCTTCATCCTATTCATCAGACCACAACCACCTCCCTATACAAATATAAATTTTTTTTACATATATACCAGCTTGGAAATTCAATTTATAGAAACAATTTTTCAGGTAAATAAAAGAAAAAAAAATAGTTGAAAACTTTCAGGAGTGATTGCAAATACAATTGAGAAAATATTGTAGCAAGCATTTATCTTTAATCATTTTGGGGGTAAAATAATTCTTTTGCTGCTATGTTAAAAACATTCTCCAGAATTTATACACAAATTCATTTGAAAATAA
This sequence comes from Maratus speciosus, assembly GCA_963932465.1. Lineage (NCBI taxonomy): Eukaryota > Metazoa > Arthropoda > Arachnida > Araneae > Salticidae > Maratus > Maratus speciosus. Next base: position 77,022,529 of record OZ010793.1, on the reverse strand, counting down.
ATAGCACATAACCAGTAATGGTTTCTTTGTTAAAAAAAAAAAAAAAAAAAAAAAAAAAAAAAAAAAAAAAAAAAAAGAGGGGGGGGGGGGGAGGGCGGAGTTGTATAGCATGCCAAATTCAGCTAAAAGAAAATTACAGACTCAAATCAAGAGTGTGTGTTACACACCAGAATATACAGTAAATCTCCCCCCCCCCCCCCCGCATCCATTATAAAAAAAAATATAAATAAATAAAAAAGATTATGATACAAATTTTAACAGGTTAGGGATTAAAATTAACTTGCATAAATAATGTATTACATCTTTCAAAGGGTTCAAAATTATTAATAATATAAAAGAATACAAGTTTTTTTAATTGCCACTTTTTACATCATGCAGATAATGTATTACATAAGGCATAAATAAACTGAATGATGTTTGTCCTTCATCTAAGACCTTCATTTTATTTTTAAATTAACAAAAATTAGCTTGTTCTAAATTACAGAATGCATAAATTAGAAAAACAATATAATTTACCATTTTGTAGATAGCATCTAGAGGGCACCCAAGATTCAAATCAATGAAATCAAAAGAAGTGGTTTCAGAAAGCAGTTGACAACATTTAGTCATTACATCAGGATGAGGTCCACATAACTATAAAATAAATAAAGCTTTAAAAAATATATATACATAAAGGAATAAACAATTTTAAATAAAAACATAGTAATAATTAAAGATCAAAATTATATTAAAACAAAAGGTAAGAAATGGGAAACAATGGGGGATAAACAATAAAATGGTTAATGCAGTATGAACTTTGTAAATCTATAATATAAAGCAAAAACATGTCCATGTCCACGAGTAATGTTTAATGTCACATTCACGGTGACCAATAAATTTCTTTTTTTACTGGGATTCTTTTAACTTTTAAACACTACACAATTTTAATTTTACCCCATTAGATAGAAAAAAAAGTTTTCAAATGCAATTTATTTAAAACTATGTCAATTTACTGACTTTTTTATAGTTTTAAAAATAATTTTCAAGCATGAACTTTTTCAAATCTGTGTGCAACTCAACATCTTTTATTTTTTCTTGTGTAATATTCATAACTAAATTATCAAACACACATAAATAAATAAACAAATCACGAATTTAACAGATATGTAACTGGACTATGCTCTTAAACTTTACCAGAATCACAAATCATTGCCATAAATAGTGAAAGGTTTATGTGACTGACCGCTGTCATGTGACTAATATGAAAGTATCAAAAAATGCTTTTTGGTGTAGTTGATAGGCCATCTAAGAAAATATACCATAATGTAAAAAAAAATCTACCAGACTTCTCAATTAAAAACTACTTTCATCTATATTCTGTACATCGAAGAGTATATAAGGACCGAATAGCCTGGTATATTATAAAAATATTTTTAAAAGTAAAGGAATGAGTCTTTCTTCAAGCTAAAACATGTGTAACTGTTGTAGTAGTTGTACATACTTGAGTTTGAATGTGAAGGATCAATTTCTTCTAAATATATTCTTCTATCTATAGTTTTATGTTATTTTACCAAAATAATAAATTTTATTCTATTATTCAAATAAAATAAACAAGTAAAATATCATTAAATCTTTCAATTTCAATACAGAAAACTACAATTGAATTATGGCATTATTTTATTAAAGGAGCAAAACATTTATGCAGTTAATTTGGCTTAAACCAAAGTGCTCTTTCAATTTTATTATGCAATTAGTATTGGACAAATAAAAATTATGAAGTACTGTAGTTCAGACGACTACATCATTTAGTGCAATAGTTTTATGCTACAGTAAAAAAAAAAAAAAAAATGCAAATCCTCTTTTGGATCTCCTGTGAAATATGTGTTTTATTTGCATTTGCAGAAAAAGATAGAATAAAAACTTGATCCTTAACATAAACATCTTACAAAACAAAAACATGTGACATTAAGTTTTCAAAACAAGGCGACCATGAAAGGAACTTCTGTCATAATTTCCATGACCAATAGATTCATGAGGTAAATTCAGATTTAAAAATGCCCACACAACCTTGTAAAAGTGCAAAAGTAAAATAACTAATGAGTGATTTTCATGAAATTTTAGTTTATATCCTTCTTCTATCAACTAAACTCCGAACTACTGGACATCACCCACTATGAAAGTAAACTTTTTGAATTTTTCTATTTTCTATCAATAAATGATTATATTTTTTACATATTTCATACTATGCTTAGAATATAATACAAGAACTCTGACATTTAAAGTCACACTGTATTTTTACCAGACTCTGCACGACTGTGGAAAAGAGAGAGAAATTTTTTTACAGTGAATAATGTTTTTACTTCCCTGATAAAATGGGAACGGGTAGGTGGATTTTAATGAACGTAGTACTAAAATATTTGTCTTTATTCTTTAAGTGTCATAGACTAAAAGTATATAGCTTATCAGGGTTCCTACGCAATTCTGGTAAAAAAAATCCCTGACTTTTCCAGGTTTTCCATGACCTTAAAAAAAAATTTCCCTGACCTTTCTCAGTGAAAATTCGGCTTATGTATTGTTGTAAGACCCTCCATAATGGACAACTTTAATCTAGATAAATGCTGGAAAAAAGTATGCACTGCATGAATTTCCGATTTTTAATTATTTTTCATATTGTTATATAGTTTGCATACATTTTATATAAAAATTTTAGATTGGATGAATATTTAATTCAAAATTTCTGCATTTATGACGATAATAGAGATTCTGATGGAAGTAGCACATCAAAAATTCTTTGACTTTTTGCCTAACTTTTCAAATTCTCTGACTTTTACAGGTTTTCCCTGACCCGTAAGAACTCTGTTTATGTTTCCTTAAATAACCAGCAGGATGTAAAAAAATCATGATTAAAAAAAAAATCGGATTTTTTTTATTTAAATCGGATTTTTTTGATTTAAATCAGATTTTTTTTATTTTTTTCCCTGCGTTAAAATATTAAACATCTACCAAGAATTAAGCATTTCAAAAATGAATAACCCTCCAATTACTAACATAATCTATGTTTTTCTGCTTTAATTAATAAAAATTTAATTATGTAATTATAAAAATTACAAAAAACTGCAAATTAAAAATTTCTTTAGTAACATACAACATTATGTGCATTAATTTATTGTAATAATTATGTAAACAATATTAAATACTGCTTAAAGTTATTGATAAATTACATTTAATTTTAAATTGATGATACAGATTAAATTTTGTAATTATTAAACAATTAACTGTTTAATTAAGAACACAATCTACATATTTGAAAAAAGGTGATAAATAATAGTTTGATAAATTCATAAAGCAGCCAGTAATTTTACACAGGTTCTAAAGCATATGTATATCAAATTGATCAAAAATTGTAGCAATGTATTCAGCAAACTCACACATAATTTATAAATAGATTACAAAAATTGTAATTTTGAAATTTAAATCAGGTTTTTCCCCCACAACATTAAAATATTTGAATAGTTACTAAATATTATAATGTTTTGAAGTTATTTAACAATTAGATGTTTTTTAAATGCATAATACTTCTTTTTTTTTACAATTTAATATTGTTATAATTAACAATAACAAATATTACATTTTTTTACAAGTGATTTAGTGATCATTTTCATTACTGATTATAATGCTTTTTCACACTATTTTATAAAATCAGAAAATATGTGATTTTATCATCTGATTAAAATCATTGACACTCTATTGCTTTGTTGATTGTATATAAAAGAATGAATAACTTGATTATTAAAAGGAAATTATGACATGGTAAGTTATATTAGATTTAAATATCATTTTTAAATTAAATGCTTTTTGTGTTTGTTAGATAAAAACCATGCTTTTAATAAACTTACTGGTACTTAAATTTTTCACAATACCTGTAGAAACTTTCCAAATTATGTTCATCTTAGATTTGAATACTCTTTTATGTCATTTTAAACATTTAGAAAATTTTTGATTTTAATCAATGATTTTTTTAAAAAAATCACTTGATTAAAATCAGGGTTGGCACGGTTTAAACCAAGTGGTTTTAACCATGGTTTAAACCACGGTTTAAACCAATTGGTTTTTTTGTCAAAAAAACCATCTGGTTTTTTTAGAAAAAGTCTAATATAATATTTTCTCTTTTTTGTAATTTAATTGTTTTAAATTATAGATAGAAGTAGTTTCTACTTTTAACACTTCATCTCAGCAGTCAACATGAGACATAATGAGCCTAGGTCATGTTTCTATGCATGTAGAATGAAAATTAGCATGTGCTGATGAACATATCTGGTGCTCTAAAGATTTTCCTTAAAACATGTGAAATTAGAAAAGATAAAATAGATAAATATTATTCGATATTTAGCATAAAATATTTTCATTTAAAAAATGCAGATTATTTACAGCAGTTAATAACAAAACACAATGATCTTTAAGATTTTGGTTAAGGCTGTTCTTAACTGCTCTGCTCAACAAGCGCAAAACGTTTTGACATATTTACAAATTCGTTTTTTAACGGAAAGGTATAAAATTGGAAAGCCTGGCCACGGAAGCGATTTGGAATTGAACTGTTTTTTCCATCTTTTGATCAATCAATTACCTATTGAGTTATCAGCAAATTCGATCACGTGACAAACCCGTTTTTCGCCTGCTCTTGAGTGCTTTTTCTCCCTTCGCGAGGAAATTCGGTTCAAAACGCCCACTTTGACTCTATTTTCTGAAAGATCTATTGAGTTAGCAAAAAAATGGAAAAAACAGCTCAATTACATAGTTTCTGAACAACAACACCAGCTAGTTTCATTCATTTTCACACAAAAATAAATTAAAACTGATGTCAGGAAGTTGCCTTCTTGGATTTGAGAACAGCCTTGTAAAAGAAAATTTTCTGGATTGGGATTGGGGAAGATTATCCTTAAAGAATTTAAAAGAGTAACTTAAGATATCAAATTGAATAACACAGCTTGCAAAAATTGAATGCTATTTATAGCATTTCAGTAATACCAATCAATCTTTTCTGTTAGTTGCTGAATCTAATGGCCAAAAATGTTGACTTGGACACTTGGAGTTATCACTCAGAAAACAAAATAACCAGAAGTATTTGGATATTAAAAAAAATAATAATAACAACCACAGAATAATATATTATATTCATGAAACTGCATCAAATGTTTATTGATTGATTATTATATTATTAATCAAAGGATTCTTCATACGATTTTCAAGGTATCAATGTTTCACTGCGTAGAGTAGTTTACTTTGAACATGAGACATAGGTGTTACTAATAATGTTTAAATTAGAAATGATTTCAATTTTCTATATAATTGACTGTAATTATTTAATTTAAATATTTTCTGAAGTTATATTACTTACATAATATCCAAAAATGTTTATTTTATCAACAGATATGCATCTGTATACAATAAGAAATTATATTTAAAAAAACCCGGTTTAAACCAAAAAAACCTGGTTTAAACCAAATAAACCGGTTTTTTTGGTTTTTTACAAAAAAACCCGGTTTTTTTCCAACCCTGATTAAAATCATGATTTAAATCGCTGATTTAAATCAACTGATTTAAATCGTTGACACCCTAATAACCAGATATCTCCAACCACTTATAAACGGTTGTTCTATTAAAAAGTATATTACTGTGAAGTTAACAAAATTTTATGCGACTCAGCCGTACATTTTCGATTTCCAAGTAGAAGATTCTGGATTTGAACTCAGTCAATTCTATTGTAACAGAATTTTTTAAACATGAAATCGCGTGTCTCTAAATATTGAAATAATTTTATTATACCTTAAAAAGAGAATTTTTGTGTTTTACTTTTGTTTTTATTCATTCAATTTGAAGTAATTGATGTAATGTCACATGTCATTTTTCACAGTCAGGCCTCTTATTACTAATAAATTGTTACTTGTATAATACATCATACATAGAGGTGGCAGGAAATTATACGGCAGTGAGTAAAAAAATCAATAAATTTATTCAATGTAGTTTCAAAACAAACTAACCTGAATACCAAATATATCTTCAGTGTGATGTCTTTTAAGGAGGGCCCACTCTGATTGCTGACCACGTAACAAACTTAATGCAATAGCCATTTCTGAACAAGTAATGTCTGCTCCAAGTTCTTTACAAATTCTACGAAATGGCAAGTTACCAACCTTAAAGAATGAAGCACATTATTGAATAAATAGAGGAACATGCATATCAGAAATATATTTTACACATACAAATTTCAAACATGCTTTGTATATTTATATTAAAAATAATCATGATAAACTACAGATGACATTAGGAAGAGAAAAAAGAAAAAAAAAATTGGGAACAACTTTCCAAAGAATGTTACAATAAAATCAAGAAGTCTGGGAAATCATTTAAAGACATTTACCATTTACCTTTAACAGATTACTTATAACACTAAACTTATGTGATATAAGCTTATAGTTTGGAACCTTGTTATATTTTATTTTGAAATATTTGCATGACTTAAAAAAAAAAAAATCTTGTATTGATTAAAATTTAGTTTCAAAGATACAATATTTTTTAAAAGATAAATTAGATAATTTGATCAGGCTAGAATTTCTAGAATAAAATAAATTGTAATATGATATAAATCAAAGCTAGGACCCAGCCATAAACTTCAAGTATCATACAGTAACTAGAGAAAAGTAATACTATATATGTATTAGCATCTACTATAACTATTTCTGATGAGAATGTTGAATTCAGACACTTTTCTCCGGGAGGGATTTCTGTGGCTCTAGGAAGGGGGGGGGGGGGGGGTTCCCCTGGGCCACTCCTTGAATTCAACACTGAAAATGTGTAATCCATTTTTTTTTTTTTTTTCAGTAGAACCTTGATTATCCGAAGTAATTGGGACTGACTCTCTTTTGGAAAATCGAAATTTTCGGATAATTGAGAATGCTTTATGTTTAAGATTAAGGAGAAATATATGTGCTATTTCTTATTATGGTAAGAAGTGCTTAATAAAAATAAATCAATAACAAAATAGAAACAAAAGTAAATTACCTGAATTTTAATTTTGAAATTAAGCACCTTTTACACATTTCACAAGGGTTTGAAACAATGTTTTGTTTGCCACAGCTTCAATTGCCTTTGCTTTGGAACTCTATCACGAAGTTTTTAATATTATTAGTTCACTAGTATATCGCAGTTTCTGCTGCTCCAGCCATGCCAAACCTTTTGCAAAACATTCAAAAGCTTCAGAATTGCTAATTTGTTTGCTTTCTTCATTCCACTTCACAGCTTACGGGAGCCCAAATTAAATTTAAAGGAACTCTAAGAAAGGGGATCGAAAATATTATTTATATGTACTCATAGTTCGGAATGGACCGCTTGCACACAAGGAATATGATAAATAAAAAAAGAAAAGCTTTGAAAATGAATTTTGTACACAAGTAAATTGATATTTAAAATAAAAAAAAAGCTTTAAAAATGGATTTCGGTTAACAGAGATTTTCGGTTAAAAGAGTTTTGGATAAAAGAGGTTCTACTGTATATAAAAGTATAATGCATAGTACATAAAGTAGTTTATAAATATTACTCAAAATAATTTATATACAGAACTCAAAATATAATGTGATGTGAAATATAAGTCAATAAAAATGGCAAAGCTTACATCAGAGAACTATATAAAAATGTAATTATTTTCCATCCACAGAGCAAAATCAATAATTTATCTATTAGAGTTTATTAGAGATAATTTATCTATCTTTTTTTGTTATTTACACACATCCTTAGTTACCAATAAAATGAAGCATGTCAAAAAGCCACTTCAAGAGAGTTATAATAATTCCCACCCCCTTAAGTCTCTAAATCATCCGACTGTGAAAAATATTTATTATTCTAGTGAAAATGAGATAAATTTTACCTTGACACTACATGTATTCTCATAGCTTTCAGAATTTCGATATTCAATCCATGATCTCTTTCCTTCAGCTGCAGCACAACTGTGTGCAGATAACTGATAAAACAATATCATCACAGTAATTAGTTTTTTACAGTAAACCTTATTCCAGTTTTTGCTCAAAACTTCCAAAATTTGAAAACAACAAAATGTTAATAACTAAATTAGATCTAAAGTCTCAGAAAATAAGAACATTTTTTTCTTTTTCTACCATTACAAAAAGTAAGAAGCTACCTATTGCAGCTATTCGAAGGGAAACAATTCCGGGAAAATGTTGGTACATTTTCACCAATCATGACACCCAGACCGCAAAAACACCCACAGCTCAAATGTTGATACATATTTTGTGCCCTGATTAATAAACAAATTTGGATGTGACTGATTATGTGTACAGGACTTACCAAGGTTTCAACTGAGTTTGTTGGTCAGCTTTCACCCACCTCTTCTTTCAAAATGGCAATCACTTAATTATTTTAAATTTTAAGATGGCAATTTTCTCTTTTTTCTTCAGATCAGCTGTTTATTGCTTTTTCAGGGATCACTCAAATAAATATTATTTTATAACATTAAATATTAGAAAGAGTGGGAAATTCCGGGGGAGCGGAGGGACCCTCCGGGGAGGACTATTGACTCAGAATTGTTAAAATTAGGAAAACTAATTAACCAACCCCATTTAAACTTTGACATAATTTATAACATATATTAAAAATTTTATAAAGCAAGGGTGCGTGTAAATTTGGGTGGGGGGGAGGGAGGGAGCTATTTTCTCTTTTTCCTTCAGATCAGCTGTTTATTGAGTTTTGAATACGTTTTTTAACTGAGTCCTCATATCAATATTATTTTTTAACCTTAAATATTTGAAAGAGTGTGCAATTCCTGGGAGAGGGGAGGGTCTATTTTTTAGATTTTGAGTAAATCCCTCATGTGGCATATCGTTCGATAGGTCTATCAAAACTTATTCATATTATACACATCTGATGCCCCACACCCTTTGCCCCAGGGACACTTTTTGAAAGTTCAAGGACACCACTCATGTGACATATCGTTAGATAGGTCTATGAAAACTTATTCACATTATAAACATCCGATGCCCTCCACCTTTGTCTCGCCCCGGGGGCACTTTTTGAAATTTTAAGGACCACCTGTCATTTGATGTATCGTTAAATAGGTCTATGAACACTTATTCATATTATACGGATCCGATGCCTCTCTCTCCCGTTTTAAATGCGGTTTTTTGACAGTGCCCTTTTATAAATATTATTAGTGAAATATAAAATTTGAAATAAAGTAGTGGATGAATTTTTTTTTTGGGGGGGGGTGGGGCATTTCTAAATGTAATGGTGCTGCCATTTATGTAAGAAATTAATAATTTATTTTAAATTAGCAATTTTGATTTGTTAATTTAAGGATAAAGTGTTTTAAAAGAGATATTAAATGAAACCCTCTGTGTGATCACACTTACCCACTTGTTTTAAATTAAAAAAGAGGTACAAAAAATTAGAAATCCAAAAAGTTTTAACCTTTAAGCATTTAGCCCTGAAAGAAGGATCCTGGAACACTTTTTGTTTTCCCTCTATCTTAAAAAATGACTGAGATATCGCAGTTTGAAATTCTAGGGTGGCTGATTTTTTCATCAGGCTTATTTTACGAGCTTTAGAAAATGTAACCTAATAAATGGTCAGGTCACCTTTGAACCGTCCAAAAATCGATTTTTTTTTAAATAGCTTATAATTAAATATGGTTCTTAAGAAACATTTAAAAGCAAACCCCATACGAAAATTTGCATTAGAAGAGAAATTATGTGTAAAACACTTTAAGCTTTTGCTATATGATTAACGGGTGATTCAATCTTTAAAGCCAGTTTTCTCAAAACAGTGATTTTGATCATTGCGCGCACGATTTCTGAAAAACGGTTATCTAGAATTTCAAGAAATTTCTGGTGGATGTATTAAACGTACATAAGCACAAAATGACCTATTATTATGTTTCTCAAGTAAGAAGTTTAGAATTCATGACTACTTTTGTATAAAAAAAATCTCGATATTTCGAATTTCTTTAAAAAAAATTTTTTTTCTCGGGATCTGCAAGTTTTATTTTTTCCATTGTAGATCATTTTGAAAACACATTATATCTGCACTCATTAAAAAAATCATGGCTTGTTTCAGCCATTCAAATTGAAAAAATCATGCGCGCAATGCATGCAAGAATAATTCTTTCGTAAAAATTGTATTATCTTTAAAAATAAATTAAAAAAAACTATATATGTGTATACCTTTTTTAACACCTTTAATTGATAAAATAAATCGTTCCTGACATGTGTTTTCAATTTTATAATTAAAAGTTAATTAGTTAAAGAGTGACTGCAATTCTTACAGAGGTCTTTTTTCCCTGTACTTTATTGGTTCAAAGGGTACCTGACCCCTTAACATTTTTAGCACATTTACTTAACTATTGTAACAATTGTTGGTTGTTGCTTCTTTCATACATTTAAAACTACTACATCAACCAGGATCGAATTCTCGCCAAGCTTGGCAATAACTGACTAATTTAAAAAATTGCCATTTTAACTAAGTTTTGGTGAAAACTGGGAATCTTCTATAATAAAGTTCTGCACATTTTATCTTTGTGTGATTGAGTAAAATTAGCTGAATTCTTAAAAACAAGGAATAGGGAAGCTACTTTTTCCTCCCAGTACAGGACAGGACTTTTTTAATGGAGTTTTTTTTAGTAGCAGTACAATATTTTTTTTCTTATCAGAACTAAGCAGACTAGAACTTTTAACTGAAAGGTGTTCTCAAATTCAAAAGGGCAACTTACTGACATGTTTTAATTTATTTTTGTTCAAAAATGCATGAAACTAGATGGTGTTGTTGTTCAGAAACTATGTCAATGAGCTGTTTTTCCCATTTTTTTGCAAACGCAATAGATCTTTCAGAAAATAATGTCAAAGTGGGCGTTTTGAACTGAATTTCCATGAAAGAGACTCAAGAGTGGGCGAAAAACGTGTTTGTCACGTGATCAAAATGACTTATAACTCAACAGGTAATTGATTGATCAAAAAATGGAAAAAAAAGTTCAATTCCAAATCGCTTCCATGGCCAGGCTTTCCAATTTTATACCTTTCCGTTAAAAAATGAATTTGTAAATGTATCAAAACATTTTGCGCTTGTTGAGCAGAGCAGTTAAGAACAGCCTTAATGTTACAAATATTAAAGCAAGAAGCATCATTTAAAACAAATGACTAGCTTTTCTTTAATGGAATTCCAGTACAAAATGAAGAAAAAATATTAATGAAGTAGATCATTGTAATTTTTTTATTTAAATTTGTAGATTTTAAAGTCAGAAAAAAAAAGTTTGATGATTTTTTTAAATGAAACTTGGTAACATGAAAAAAGGTATAAGTTTAATTTTCAAGTTACCTAATATTTTGATGAGAACATTCACATTAATCCTTGAGTGTCTACACAGCATATTTACAAGCAATACATACATTAACTCACAGATAATTAGAAATTAACTCACAGTTGTCAGAGGAGCCAGAAATAACTTATCGTTAAAATCAATCTATATAAGAAATAAAGACATAAATTAGTAAGCATTCAACATTTTATATAAAGCATAATCAAAATACAAATAAACTTACATTATACAAAATAATAATTTTTTTTTTCATAAAAATATCAATCAAATGAATTATCGGATACTCTTTTAAATAATCCTATTTAAAAGTTATCAACTGATTGATTTAAAACTGATTAGTTTTACATTTTCTATCTGACTTTTAGTTTTAAAAAAGATCAAAAAGCATTTAAAAATTAAGAATTAGAAAAAACAAAAATTGCACTTCTTTATAATAGCAGACCCTGAAGATGAATCACCAAGTGACCAAGATAGGCATAAAAAACACATCAATAGTTTGCATTAACACAATCATAACATTATTATAGCATTCCTTATTTTGTGAACATGTATGTATTAAGCATACATTACTTTTTATTTCCCTATTACGAGTTTGGTGACAGCCTTGGCAAAATTGCAACAAGGGACATGGCTATAATCATAATTTTGAGGAACACTATATAATAAGAAAGTACTACATTTTTGCCATGTGTTTCCTCCAAAATAAGCTCATCTTGCATAAAAAATATAAGAATTTGTTTGAACCAACTTTAATAAATTTTCAAAAGAAAGTCTAACTTTCAAAGGTATTTTTTAATTATCAGGATGTTATTTGGGATGAAGCACAAAACCTTACTAGATATAGGAATGGTATGACTAATAGTATAACTGAAAAGAATAACTGTTAGGAAAATACAAAATTTATGAAATAAATAGAAGAGAGCAGGGCTCTGTGGACCACCCCTAATACTTTATTTTTAATTTTTTAAAGTTTTTCTTTTATGCTAATTGATTACAGCACTGGACTGATTATTTATAGCCTTAAGAGTGCATGGTTAGCTCAGAATGAACCATTTTATCCTGACCGGAAGTTCTGAGCTTCTAAAAATAAAATTTTTCATCATAACTTTTTTTTTTTATTTAGTAATTACGGGTTATAGATAAATAAGACAAATCAGCTTTTTTGCAAAGGTAAGATACTTGTTTTTAATTTTAAAGTTAATATACCTAAAAGAAAACTTTAAATAATATTTTTATGAGAATGTATTGAACTTGAACATAGGGCACAATGGATCACCTGTGGCTGGGGTACAGTGATCACCATCCACTTTGTTGTTGTACTGCAGAATCTTCTTTTAATAAAAAGATATGTGTTGCTGGCGACTGGCTTTTTCACTAATTGTTGCCAGAGATTAATCTCAGAAAATGAAATATTTGAAGTTACTGAAAAAAAATTAATAGCTCGAAAAGTATTCTCCTACCAACAACAGATTACTGATATGACAAACGAACATTTCAGAAATTGTGCTTAATTTTACAAATGTAAACAATATATAGTGAGTCATTCGTTTTTGAAAATTCATTGATAAAAATTAAAAACTTTCATGCATTGAATATTTTAACTTCTGTAACATGCCTTTGACGTCATTTGCCTATGAACCAAGGAAAATAGTTTTTAATTTCAGGGATCTATTTAGGAAGAAATTGGTTCCTTTAAAGGACCCTTCACAATTTTTTTCATTTCAAAACAGGACCCTTCACAAAACATTTCACTAGAGTCCTGCGCGGGTCAGGTTCTACCCGACCCGAATCTGCAAATTCCATTTTAAGTCAACCCGCAACCCGACCCGAACCTGCAAAAATGATTTCAGGCAACCGGCAACCCGACCTGAACCCGCAACGTAAGGAAAGCAAATTATGTTTTAAGACCATTAGGAAAAATAATCTGCAATTGTATCTCTAATAGAGGTCTGAACCGGTCCGGCCCGCGGCCAAATTTCAAACTGTCCAGGCAGCTTTAATTTGAGTTTTTTCAACGGGCTGGGCTGATAAACAAAATAAACGGGCCGGGCCGGCAAAAAAATTGAACGGCCCTGCCTGGCAGGGCCGATAACTAAAATTAAGCTGGTCTACCGGCCTGATATAAATATTTAGACGAAGCCGATAAAATTATAAATGGGCCGTGACAGGCTAGGGCCGAACTTCTAAGTTTTACACGGGACGGGGCGGGTCTGAAAATTCCGGCCTGTGCAGACCTCTAATACCATTTTTATGTTTTACATAGAAGAATGAACAAATCTATATTCTTTAATATTCATCTATAGTAAAACCTCTGACCCAACCCGATGCAGGACTCTAAATGGTATAAAACAAAAAATCTAATCTTTAAATATGCTTTAAAATTAGTTGCGGTTTCAAAAGTTCCACTTATAACGATACACCTTGTTTTACACAAGTGGCCATCTGCCTTTAGTTTTTCCCGTCTAACATAGTGCATCGCGTATCACCAAAATTAAATTATTCACTTGATACATTAGACAGGAAGGACCATTTAGCGTTTTGCTGCGTATTGCATTTTTAATATATGATAAAAATATAATGCAGTTTGTTATTTTGAAGACTGATGTGAAAGGATGACTAAAGACAAAACAGGCAGGCACACATTTTGCTTTTGTGAAACTTTGATTTGCAGTTTATATAGGCTTTTAACGGAAAAAATACTTTCCACATTCTTTTTAAAAAGCGGGTCAACCCGAAGCCGACCCGCAAGAGTGGAAAAGCCAACCCAAACCCGAACCCAAAACAATGAAAGCCAACCCATCCCGCACCAAAAATAATTAAAGTCAACCCGACCTGACCCGCAACAGGAAAATATAGCGCCGACCCAACCCTCGGATCAGGTTCAAGCGGGTAACCCAACCTGATGCAGGACTCTACATTTCACCTTAAAAAAGGACCCTTCACAAAATTCTTTGTCTTAAAAATAGGCCTTTAACAAAATGTTTTCAGCTCTAAACTAAAATTTTCACAAATTTAGTCATTTAAAAGTGAAACGTGATCTGTCACTTTTACATTTATAAAGAAAATATATGTATTTTACATACATATATCCATGAGTGCAAGAAGTATATTCAAGCCAAGATTGAAAACATTTCTCAGTATTAGAAATATTCAAATGAAAATGGGCTAGAATATTTATATGTTTTGCATTATGGCTAAAAATTGATCTCTTACAATAAAAGAAAGTGATTAACAGTTCTTGAAATTAAAAAAAAAAAAAAAAAACTTCAAGATAAAATGAAAGTTTGCAAACAAAGGATGGTACAAGAAATGTTTAAAAGTAATAAAAATAATTTGGTGTATTAAAATTATAATGTACAGGTAAAGAAAAGGGATTCAAGTTTAATTTCTTAAACTGAATTATTACATGCCATAAAGGGATACAGGTAAGTTGAAAAAATAAATAATTTAAATCAGAATCTGCAAATCTCTAAAATCTGCACAGGCTTTGGTACCAAGCTGTGCGGATTTTTGAGACTCTACTGTATAGGTATTTTGAATGTTTGTATTTTAAATAAAAGTTATGTTTTTTAAAGGAAATGGGTTAAAGGTTTATATTTTAAATGAAATTAATGCAATATGAATGATATCAATAAGAACAATATTTGGCGATTTATTGCATCCCCAAGCTATCATAAAAGGACTCTATTTCCTGAGTATTAATGTAACAAACATAGTCTTTAGTTTGTTTGTTTCAGGTTTGTATGTTTAATTTATTTTGGAAAAATTGATTTGATGAATAATTAATCCATTTTCTGTTTTCTTTGCAAACTTAATTACTTCTCAACATTACATAATTTTAAATTTTACACCATTGAATAGGGAGGGAGTACTTTCAAATATAAATTGCTTAAAAACTGTACAGTAGACTCTCAAATCCGCATCTCTAAAGTCCACCAATGCCTAAAATCCACACATCATCACAGATGTAAACAGTGAAACTTTCAGTTCAGATGTAGAGGCAAAATTACAGATTTTTTTTAGTTTTATATCATTCCATACATATTTTAATATGTAATTCTTGATAATATGACTGAACTTGTGGTTTTTCTTGAAGTATAAATTTGTTTCTGAAAAAAATCAAGATATTGCTGATATCACTGATAATCACAATCTTTTTACCAAATATATTTATGTATTAATCAAGCTTTTTTGGTTATCAAGAATGGCTAAACCTGAAATAAAATTTTCTTACTTTATGATTTTGATGTATTAATAGGGTACATTTATAAGGAAAGTTTCATTAAATAATTCAACAAAATGTATCTCATCTTTATTATGCATATTTAACTATACATTATAAATTATTTACTTGACCTTTACTTTTAATAATTTTTTTTAATTATCTTACTTTTTATCATTTTAGTTTATTATTTTACTTAATTACTTTGATAGTTTACTATATTGCAAGCACTAATTATAATATTGATTGCATTATTATTGTTTTAAAAAATGTAAACAAAGCAATGACCAGTAATCTGCAAGATTCTAAAATCTGCACAACCTCTGGTCCCAAGCTGTGCGGATTTGAGGGACTCTACTGTATTTCAATTTACTAACTTTTTATGATTTTTAAACCAAATAACTCGATTACGGAATAATAGTATATAAATATTTTTAGCAACCATTTAAAATTTTAAGGGAAAACTATGATTTTTTACCCTCCGTCCTTCCTAGGATGGACGTTTACACTATTTTTCAAAATATTTAATTTCTTATTCTCTGTAAAGAAATATTGTTTTAAAGTAGTTATTTAACTGTAAAATAAAGTAAACAAAGAAAAATGGCAATTTATTTAACATAGTAAGAAATACTTTGGTTTGTATTTACTGGTTTTGAAAAATATAAAAGTAGGTTATCATTGTCTGTAGTCTGATATTACTAAAAGAATTTCTGGCAGGTTCTGAAATTTTATTACTCATTTTAGATGTAACATAAAAGAAATTTGCAATCAAAAGTTTATGGTTATTAATCTGTCGTTTATGTTAGTATTATCGTAATGTTGCCCCCAGACCAAAATAATCTCAAGAAAATTTTATGCTCATAAGTGTTTTGGAATTTCATTTGCAAATTTTAAAGTACGCTGATTATTGTTCCATGTTCCTGTATCTTAATCCACTATTATTTAAAAAATATAATTTTTTTTTTTAATAATTTTTCTGTTTTGTTTTAAAATGTTATTTGCAAATTTCCATTATTATGTTACTTTGGAGGTAACAAGGAAATAAAGAGGAATTAGATTAACGAAAAAGACTGGTCCACTATAATACGGATGTATAAAAAGAATTCTTGGTACTTTTCTGTGCCACTGATATCTATCTATATAATATTAGTTGGCACCCAGCTAACAGAAAAGTACCGACTTTTTCTTTAAAAAAAAAAATATATATCGGAAACTATGTACTGAAAAAATTCTGAGACATGTAAAAATGTTTAAGGAATATTAAAAATATTTTCAGGCAGATTGGACTCTACATTAAAAGAAAAAATATATAAACTGCAAAAGTGGCCCACTGTGCCCTAGTCTCCCCTATTTTCAGTTAAAAAAAAAAAAAAAAAAAAAAAAAAAAATGCATTATTCTATTCAGTAGATATAAGCCAATGGTACAAAATTGTGAAAAAAAAAAATCTAATGATAAAATAAATAAAAATATGAGAGGGGGAAAAATAGTAAAAAAATAACAACTCAATATCACAACAACCTTTTTCTTTTCTGGTATAAATACAGCAGGTTCAGTTTCAACACTGACTTGGTTATTGTCTTTTTCAGTATCAACTGACACAATAGCATCACTAGAAACTCCACCAACAGTTGCATTTTCAACTTTAGAACTATCAGTATTTTTTGCTTCATTACAGTTCATTTTATCATACGATGTGTAAAACTTTTTCATTGCATCATCTGATTTTTGAAAATTATATTCTCTCTTCCTTAGTGATATTTGCACATCTCTTTGCAAAGTATTGCAATAAAAGTTTTTATTTTTACATTCTTCCCAGAGTTCACTTATAACTAAATTTTCACCATCCTTTATATGTTGGGAGCCAAAGCGGCACGAGAAACTGTAAGGGCATTTTCCAAAAGTTTCATACAAATAACATTTCTCTCCAATATCTGGAGGCTTTTTTGCTAAATAGGAAGCAACATCATGACTGAAACAGCAAGAATCACCATTGGGACAAGATCCTTCTGTTCCTATTTTAAAACAAAGTTTTTCACACTTGGGCACTCTTTTCTCACGAGGTCGATGTTTGTTCTGTCCCTTTAATTTTTTCTTTGGAGGTCCTTCTGAGACATCATCATCTTTTTTCCGAGATAATTTATTTTGATCTTTAACTGCTACAAAATTTAGGTCTAGATGACGTACATGATCTTGTAAAAGAAATCTATAGAATAAAGAGAGAAAATTTACATTAATCATACACTGATTTGAAAATATAAAAAAATAGAACATAATAAATTGAATGTCGATGGAAAAATATCATTTGAAAAGTCAGGACAGATATTGTTTTCTCAGAAATTCACACTATCAGAAAAGTAAATTCAAATAAATCATTTTGTAGGACGGTCCAGGAAAACTGACTATAATCCTACATTCTAATATATTTTTTAGAACGCCTTTCAAATCATAAATTGCATTAATATCTTATTATGAAAAAACTACATGTAAATAAGATCTGAAATATTATTGGAGCCATCCAGAGTTATTATTTTAGACAGGCAAAGTAAAAAAAAAAAAAAAAAAAGCCGGCTTTCATTTTTTTCCTAACAAAAAACATAACAGTTATTTCGCATTAATTTGTTATTAACGTACCATAAATGTTTTCTACTACAAATTTATAAACTCTTAATAAATATTATCAAATAAATAAGTTCTTTATAGCTGCTAGAGGACAATATAACTAAAAGATATATATTATATATACATTAAGGAGAATGTATTAAATTAGATTTAAAGATGGTGCTTTGAAAACGCCATATTACACAGCTCTACATATACTATACATTTTAAAGATTATATTTAGTTAAACACTGGGAACAGCTGCTGTATTCGTCCGGAGCCATCTTGTTTCTTTGTTGGTCATTTATAACCACTTTACGCTTAATTTTTGAAAATTTAGAGATTAAACATAAACAACAGAAAATTTTTAAACAGAAAATCAGCATTCCAAACATTATTTGTAAAAAAGAAAAAAAAAATTAGGGGAGGGAGAGGGGAAATTTGTAATTAGCAAACAGTAAATACACAAATTTGGAACAGATGTAGTATAATCCCACATCCGCCATCCGTATTTGTTTGCATTATTTAAAATTTGTAATATTTGTTTGCATTATTTAAAATTTGTAATAGGGTGAACTACCCAGTAATTGACCATTTAGTGAAAGTTTCTTCACAATTTTTTTTTCTGTGCTAAATTTAAGGAGATATTTCTTGAAACTTTTTTTTTAAAGCAACAATCACTTATAAGGATCAATAATAAATAAACATTTTTTGTCTACTTTTTTGCAATTTTATTTTATTAAATATAATAGTTGTCAAGTGAGATTTTGCCAGTAATTGACCACTTAATGCTAGAAAATGACCATCACTGTGTCAGTAATTGACCACTCTGAAGTTGAACTGATAAACCTTCTTAAAATTAATCATATGAAAAAATGGGGAAGTTTGTCAAGTTTTATTCTACAGAAACTGGATGTCTAGCCTCCTGGACAGCCAGAAAAAAATCAGGGAAATTTCAAATTTCTAAAAAAACTGACGAATTTGAAATTTCTGAGAAATTTTTTAGAAAATGAATTTCAATCATAAAGCCAAGGATTTTTAAATTGCAGTAGTAGCAAAATATGTAGCTGTGCTCTTTATAAGGACTGTTCAAACCTCTTATAGTTTTTTTTTTTTTTTTTTTTTTTTTGCTTATCCTCTTTTACTCTCCTTGGCAATTATTAAGGTTTTTGGTATGTAACATCACACAATCTCGACACCTGAAAAATTGTTGCCACCTGGCTAATTGAAAAGTACCAATTGTTTTTATTGGCATGGAAAACCTAGAAAAGTAAAGGAAATTCATCACTGAATTTGGCTAGTCAGTCACTCTGTATGGAAAACATAGATGTACATTCTATATAGAGCACATGATCTCATTTTAAAAAACTAGTCAAGAGACTTTTTGTAAAAAAAATTAAAACTGTTTCTGAACAGAAAACATATTAGTGAATTTCCACAATGTTTTGTAAGATTGAAATTAGTGGTAAAAACGTGATATTTATATGTAAATATAGACAAGAAAAGAATAGTTACTACTTCGAAATTTATTTATAAAAAAAATCCATTAATTTAAAGTTAACACAAAAATGAAACTTAATCCTCATCTGTTTCACCAAAACAACTGACACACATGAAGTCGACTTCTTTGTCACTCTATTATCCAATGCAAATTGTTACCTGTGTCTCGTAGACGCACATTTTAGTATGATAGGGCTCATACCAGATTTCTTTTATTCCTATCATATCTTCTTCTATCTAGATTTCTTCACATGCCTTTCACACCCAATCATTTATCAGACTTTGCTTATATGTTGAAGTCTTTATTGCTGCTTTTTCACCTTTTTTTTTTGTTGTTTTGTTTTCTTTAATTTTTTAACTTGCCTTACTTCCTGTCTTCTTTCTTCTGTTTCTCTTCTTTACTTTCCCAATAATTTAGTCATGCTTTAAAGCAGCCATGGTCAACCTGCAGGCCACATATGGCCCAGTAATCTTATTACTTGTGGCCCGAGATACATAATCATTAATCTCTATTTATAAAATTGATATATGCATAAAATATATTTAAGATTTTCCCTATTGCTTTATATTTTTGTGGGATGACAAAATCTGTCATTTTATTTATAATTAATTTTAAATTATGTTTAAATATTCTAAATGCCCTTTTCGTTTAGTGAAAAGTTTTTTTTTTTTAGTTGTAGTCCTATTTGTGCTACAGTTATGCATACATTTCTGAAGCACTTGGCAATCGACACTCTACTTTTGTCCCTCAAAACTTACTGTAATATTAATGTAAATTCTGTATTGTTATTATGTTTTATTATTATACAACTGCAGTTAATTAGGGTTGAACTTTGTCATGGATAAAATTAGCATAAAGAACATTTTATATAGCAATTTTAACAGCATACTTTCACAACAATTGTAATAGAAATCTATCACAAACTATGTTTGGAGCTGATGGTGGTAAAACTTTTTTTATAAGATTTGTGTGACAAACCCTAACGATATTTAGAGCCTCACTACACTAATTTTGTTATCTTTACATTTTAATTACACTTTTCTTATATTATTATTATATAAATGTGTTATGAATCTGTTTCATAACAAATGTGTGCTTGCTTGATCAGTAATTGTTAAATTTAATTCCCCAGATGTTCTTCGGCAACTCCTAAAAGTGATTAAAAAAAAAAGGAAAGAAAGAACTTGTTACCATACACAGATCATTTTAACAAGCCAATTTACGAACTGTTTCTTTACTTCCGCATTTGATAATGAGTGCTATTACAGCCCACTTGAGTAACTCTCTAAAGCATATGTGCTAATAACTAAGATTTCACCACTCATATGTAACCAAAAAGGAACATCTGAACATTTTGACTGTTGCCAGACACCTTTAATTATTATATATTTTTTCTACGCTGCGAATATGTTTTTTAGCAGCTTTATGTATTATCACTCTTAATCATGTAGCTTCTCTGTTAAGACGGAGTTTCTTATACTCCAGTAATATGTTTAATTATAAGTATTTAAAGCTAAAAGTTGAATCTTTCTTTATCGTAAAAACACACAATACTAATTCATATTACATTATATCTTCCCATGGATTTAGCGATTCATATTAAGCTCTCAAAGGATACTTCAAAGGATAAATAATGCTTCACAAAATAAAATAAAAATAATTTCTTCAAGAAGCTTTTGGATAAATCCCTGGCCACGCCACACCGATGAAGTTATATGTCATCGCGATATTGATGAATCCCAGGTAAGAGCATTTTACCTATTTCCATTTCAAAAGCAGCATAGCCACAAGAGATTTTTTCTAATTGTTTAAATATGAGACAGCGAATTCCTGCTATCGAGAATGGGGTGCTTTTGGCTTGATAGGCCACTTAAACTCCAACAAAAAGATTAATGAGACAGATAAAGTGCTCATGTTTAGCGAAAAAGAAGAAAAATTTTATATAGTGGCTTAGATTATAAATATTAAAAGTATTCATGTTCTGAATAAAAAAATAAAAATAAAAAGATGCTGCATTGAATAAAATTATGAATGTTATTGTACCAGAAATATAAAGGTGAATGAAAAAGAAACATTTATATATTTATGTTTTATGTAATGAATATTTAAATAATTAGTGAATGAACAATTTGTTGGTTGTGAGTAATAATAATAATAAAAAAGAAATCGTTCATTTTACATTTTACAGTAAATAAATAAATAAAAAGGAAATAGGTTGGTCGCATAAACAAATAAAAATAAACATGGCAGGGATAAAAGAAACTCAAATAGTCGAAAAATTAAATTCGACAAATTACTCAAATTGGAAATTTCGCGCAGAAATGATTTTAATAAAAGAAGAATTGTTTGATGTAATAACAGAAAATCCCCCAGATCCAATTAACACGGACTGGACGAAGAGGGACCGTAAAGCACGTGCAATTATCAACTTGAGTATTGAAGACTCACAGATCGTGCATGTAAAGCACTTAAACACTGCCAGAGAAACCTGGCAAGCTTTAAAAACAATTCATGAAAGGGCTAATCTCTCAAGCAAGTTATATTTGCTGAGAAAATTATACGGAGCAAAACTCCCAGAAAACGGCAATCTAATAAAACACATTACACATATTTTAGAACTTGTTGATAAACTTTCAGCCATAGGCGAAACTATTAATGACTCGCACATTTCAGCTCTGTTACTTTGTTCATTACCACCTAGCTACAACACCTTAATTATAGCCCTCGAGGCCCGTCCAGAAAATGAACTTAATTCAGAGTTTATAAAAGGAAAACTCACTGATGAATATACAAGACGTTTAGAAAACACAGATCAGAGCGAGAATTCCTCAAAAGCGTTTAAAACGCATAAAAGGTTTCCGGCTGAACACTATAATAAAAAGGACAAACAGTGCACATACTGTAAATTAAAAAACCATACATACAGAGAGTGCTGGCATCTTAAGAACAAAAACACTTACTCGCCGTCACAAAAACAACAGCCGCACAAATCCAAGTATTACACATCATCGTTATGTTATGAAGACGCAAACTATTATAGAGAAAACAAAAACCGTGAAACAGAACCAATTCGGATTAACAAAACACAGGGCAATTCAGGAAAAGGCAGCGACGCAGCTTTTTTAGTCCAGAAACCAGGAAAACAAACCTGGATAATCGACTCAGGTTCATCGACACACATTCTAAACAGTAAAGATGCATTCACTAAGTTTAACGACACTGAAAAGACGACAGTCATCATTGCCAATGGCAAAACGCTGAATTCACACGGTACAGGTGAAACGACATTTAAAACAAAAACATCCGATGGAGGAATAAACACAATCACATTAAAAGAAGTATTATACGTACCAGAATTAGAATCGAACCTCATATCGGTAAGCAAAGCAACACAGAATGGCTATAAATTAATTTTCGATAAAGAAAAATGCACGTTATCCCGAAACGGGAATATTTATCTTGAAGCAAGAATGAAAAATAATTTATATCAAGTCGAATTATTAGAAAGCGCTGAAACTAATAAAGTAAACATTGCACATGAATGTAAAAATAAAAATTGCATAGAAGTTTGGCACAAACGGCTTGGCCATCGTAACTATAATGCGATAAAAGAATTAATAAATAAAAACTTAGCAGACGGTATAAAAATAAATAACTGTAATCATAATGCATTGTGTGAAATATGTATCCAAACAAAAATAAGTGATGCCCCATATCCGAAATCAACAAACTGTCCCAAAACAAGCAAAGTGCTCGATCTGATACACACGGACGTGTGCACATCTATCGGTACACCTACTATCGGGGGAAAAACAATGTTCGTCACTTTTATAGACGACTATTCAAGGTTCACAGTAATTTACTTACTTTCGCATAAAAATGAAGTTCACGAAAAGTTAAAAGATTATGTAGCCATGGTGAAAACCCAATTCGGCAGATTCCCTAAAGCTATTAGATCCGATAATGGAGGGGAATATTTAGGTAAACAAACGGAAGAATACCTAAGGGCAAGAGGTATCCAACACCAGTTTACTGTACCATTTTGTCCGAGCCAAAACGGCGTAGCGGAAAGAAAGAATAGGTCATTATTAGATATGACTAGGAGTCTACTCTCCGAAGCAGGCTTACCTCAAAAATTCTGGGGAGAAGCCATAAATACCGCCAATCACCTGCAGAATAGGCTACCAACCAAAATAACAAACAAAACACCGTTCGAAATTTGGTTCAACCGAAAACCCACCTTACACTACCTGCGTACATTCGGCTGTAAAGCTTATGCCTATATACAGAAACATCAGCGAAACAAATTAGATGATAGAGCACAGGAAGGAATACTTGTGGGGTATGACAACAAATCAAAAGGTTACCGTATATTTACAAAAGAAAACAAAATAATAATAGCGAGAACAGTTAAATTTATAGAAAATAGTGAAAACAACTTAAAAGAAAGCGAAGAGGTAGAAAACTCAGACAATGACAACAACTACATTCAAACAGAGTTAAGTAATTCGGACGAAGAACCAACCGCGTCCAAACAACCCGACGTAGAACCGAGAAGGTCTCAGAGGTCAAATAGAGGAGTACCACCCGACAGATACGTATGTCACATAAAAACAAATGACACATTCGAACCAAACGATTTTTATGACATAGCAAACATGAACAACCCACTAGAAAAAGAAAATTGGCTCAAAGCCACTCAACAAGAAATCAACTCATTAAAGAAAAATAAAACTTGGGACTTAGTGGATCCCCCACCAAATAAGAAAATTATTGGTTGTAAGTGGATTTTTAAGAGAAAGTTAGATAATTTAGGAAATGTACAAAAATACAAGGCCCGTTTAGTAGCGAAAGGATATAATCAGAAGTACGGCGAAGATTATGATGAAACCTTCGCACCCGTAGTTTCACACACAACAATCCGCACATTTTTAGCCTCAGCGGCATATAAAAATCTTTCTGTTCAACACATTGACATCGACACTGCATTTCTTCACGGCGAAATAGAAGAAGAAATTTTCATGAAACAACCAGAGGGTTTTATAGAAAAAAATTGTGAAAACAAAGTGTGTAAACTGAATAAAACAATCTACGGCTTAAAGCAGGCAGCTAGAGCCTGGCACAAAAAGATCGCAGAATCATTAAAAAACATGAATTTTGTGCAAAGCACTGCTGACTCATGTTTGTTTACTAGAAAAGAAAAGGAAAATTTCACTTATATCATCGTCTACGTTGACGATATTTTAATCGCGAGTAAAAGTGAAATAATTAAAGATGTAATAAAACAATTGCAAAATGAGTACGGAGTAAAAGACTTAGGCGAAATAAGTCAGTACCTAGGAACCAACATAATCAAAACGAATGATGGTTACAAATTAAACCAAAAGTCAAAAATAGAAGATTTGGTTAGAAAGTTAAATTTAACAGATGCAAGACCTATTGGTACACCGATGGAAGTAGGTTTCTATAAATTAGAAGATAGCGACAATTTACTTCCGAACAATACAAAGTTTAGGCAAGCGATCGGTTCGCTCTTGTATATTGCCACAGTCACTCGACCCGACATTATGGCACCAGTAAATATACTTAGTAGGAGAAGTGCAACGCCACGCGAGAAGGATTGGAAAGCGGCAAAAAGAATTATTATTTACCTCAATTGCACAAAAAACCTATGCCTAACAATAAGCAAAAATAAACCACCAATACTCATCGCGTATGCTGATGCTGATTGGGCTGGGGACACTAAAAATAGAAAATCAACCACCGGCAATATTTTTTTTCTGGGTGATAATCCCATTCAATGGACTACAAAATTACAGTCAAGCATTGCATATTCTTCCGCTGAAGCGGAATATGTTGCTGCAGCAACCGCAGGACAAGAAATTTTATGGCTATTAAAACTGCTAGAAGATCTTAACTTGTATCAAGTAAAACCTATTTTACTTTACCATGACAACCAAAGCAGTATAAAGATGATAGAAAATGAAAAATTTTCGAAGCGGACAAAACATATTGATATCCGCTTTCACGCCATAAGACAATTAAAGGAGGATAAAATTATCGAATTAAAATATTGTCCCACGCAATACATGATTGCTGACTGCTTGACGAAGCCCACACCCAAACCTCAACTTTTGTGTGACATCAAGACTATGAACTTGTTACCTTATCCATCTGAGGAGATTAAGGAGGGGTGTTAAATTTAATTCCCCAGATGTTCTTCGGCAACTCCTAAAAGTGATTAAAAAAAAAAGGAAAGAAAGAACTTGTTACCATACACAGATCATTTTAACAAGCCAATTTACGAACTGTTTCTTTACTTCCGCATTTGATAATGAGTGCTATTACAGCCCACTTGAGTAACTCTCTAAAGCATATGTGCTAATAACTAAGATTTCACCACTCATATGTAACCAAAAAGGAACATCTGAACATTTTGACTGTTGCCAGACACCTTTAATTATTATATATTTTTTCTACGCTGCGAATATGTTTTTTAGCAGCTTTATGTATTATCACTCTTAATCATGTAGCTTCTCTGTTAAGACGGAGTTTCTTATACTCCAGTAATATGTTTAATTATAAGTATTTAAAGCTAAAAGTTGAATCTTTCTTTATCGTAAAAACACACAATACTAATTCATATTACATTATATCTTCCCATGGATTTAGCGATTCATATTAAGCTCTCAAAGGATACTTCAAAGGATAAATAATGCTTCACAAAATAAAATAAAAATAATTTCTTCAAGAAGCTTTTGGATAAATCCCTGGCCACGCCACACCGATGAAGTTATATGTCATCGCGATATTGATGAATCCCAGGTAAGAGCATTTTACCTATTTCCATTTCAAAAGCAGCATAGCCACAAGAGATTTTTTCTAATTGTTTAAATATGAGACAGCGAATTCCTGCTATCGAGAATGGGGTGCTTTTGGCTTGATAGGCCACTTAAACTCCAACAGTAATTGACCAAGCATATTTAGTTATTAACCACCCTGGTCAACTACTGAAAGAACTCATTTTTTAACTAAAAAATTGGTGAATATTGCTTTCATAATAGAAATCTATGTATTTTTTTAAGTATCAAAAGGAATGGATGCAAACAAGCAAAAAGTCAGTAGTTGACCACTTTGGTCAATTACTGAATGCTTTCAACATTCACACATCTAGTAGTTGACCACCCCCCTTAACGTCATTTAATTTATGAATTTAATATTAAATGCATAATGATTAACTTAAAACAAACAAAAATGAACTACACACCTCATTTGATGAACCAATGGAACTAAATTAAACTTGATGCTGCAAGATTAATAAAACAACTCACAAAACAACACTACTATTACAGAATGTATTCATTTTTGATATTGTTAGAAGGTGCATTTTCTTTAATTTTTTACATTCAATCCGAATATAGATAGCAAAAGTAATTTTTTCCTATGCAATTCATTGGATGTTAGATATTTTTATTCAGCATTCAAAAATACTTTATCAACACATTGATTCTTGTTTTTAACACATAAATGTGTTTTTGGTCAATTACTGGCATGTGGTCAATTACTGGAAGTTCACCCTATTTGAATAAAATTAGAGATTTGAGCAATGTTTTCTTCTCAAAAAAAGGTGATGTTTCTTTTTTTAAAAATGCTCTGTTTATATTTTTTCAAGCCAAGAATGTTTCTATTTTAAAAATGCTCTGTTTATATTTTTTTAAGCCAAGAAAAAAAGTCCAAGATGACGGATGTGGGATTATACTACATCTGCTCCTAAATTTTAAAATAGTAGAGCAAACAAAGCAAATGTTATTTTTTTTAAATATATATTCTGAACATTTTAAAAAACAACAAAAATAAATAAATAAATTTAAAATCGGCAAAAAACATGGCCGCCATCTCCGGGCGAATACAGCAGAGTAGCCGCAGAATTTTCTATATTAGTTTGCAGAACTAAAATCTGCTTAATGTCATTGGACATATGCTACTATCATAAAAAAATATACATATAACTAACCCAGATATGTAAAATATGCATTTACAAATAATATTGAAGCAAGTAAAAGAGAAATAATCTCATACTTAAAGTTAAACAAACTAACTTAAATACACTAACAGATTCTTTTAAAATAATTTATTATATTTGTCACTCGTGGTAAGAAATTATCTGAACTACTTATTAATGGTTAAGAAATGGAATTCCTCCACTCCAATTTCCAAGAATTGCAAAAACTCTTTCTGTAGTAGGAAAATGGCTGATTTTAATGTGTATGTAGACAAATAGGGAGGACTTTCGTTCGGTGTATACCCGCCAACTCGGATTTTTTTTTCGCCAAGGATTGGCGAAAACTGGGGGTTTCGAGAGATGGCGCCATCTAGTGTTTTTATTGGAAATAACGGTATGTTTTGGTTTTGGACTTCGTTTTTTCGTTGTAATATATGCATGATCCTTGACACTTACGAATGAAAATAGACAAAAGCCCTTGCATGACTTTCATCTATTTGCAACCAAAAGTTCTGGGGCTTAAGCATACATTACGGAAAAAACAAAGTCCGAAATAAAAACATACCGTTTTTCCAATAAAAATACATCCAGCGCGAGAGTCTCAACGCGCTTGTAAATTACATTTTAATTAAAAAAAATAACCAACCTTTTAAATGATATCTTTTCTTCTCAGCTGAAAAAAAAAGGGGGAAAGAAAGAAAAAAAAATTAATTTTGTATAGTCAGTAAAAACTCGACTTCCTCAGAAACAATTGAAAAAAAAAAAAAATCATTTTTTAACTGGCCCAGTTTACAATTAGAAATTTATAACTATAATTTTTCTAAAATAAGGATATGTTTTAAAATGTATGTGCTTCAAATTTACGAATCACGCTAAAGCTAGAAAATAATAATTTAAGAAATATGTACTAACTTAACATTTCAAATTATGTTTAAGCTAAGAAACAATACATCAGTTTGAAATAACGAGATTTAAAACTAAAATATTAAAACTTTAAACATCCAGTTGAAAAAAAAGAAAATTAAAAAATCCTATTACGTTAAAATTCAAAAGTTATACAAAACGATCTAAGCAAAGAAAAAAAAAGTCTATTAATTTAAATTTTTAAATTGGGGGTTTTAATCGTTATCAATAAAGAATTGATTATTTTTTTAAGTAGTTTTACATTAAAATAATAATTTTAAAAAAATTAACGTGCTAACACACGTGCTGTCAAAATTTTTACCTGACACATGTGTTAGGCTGTTAAAAGTTAATTAATTTAAATTTTTAAATTGAGGTTTTTAATCGTTATTAATAAAGAATTAATTACCTTTTTTAAGACGCATTAAAATAATAATTTTTAAAAAAAAAAGGACGTGTCTAATACACGTGCTGTCAAATTTTTTACCTGACACATGTGCTAGGCTATTAAAAAGTTTAATTAATACTAAACAAAATTAATAATAATATAAAATAGAGTTACATATAAGCTAATAATTTTAAACGCCATATTTAAAATTATGTATTAAAATTAAAAATGCTTATAAAAGAATTTATGTACAGATATACCTACAACCTACAATCGCTACATGAACTAGGGGGCACTGACTGGCTGTTATTCAAGAGGGATTTTTTCATGGATAAGGGGAAAATATCATCAACACACTGTTTGTCAGGTATTCATTTTGGCGTGTTTATCACGTTATTTGGCTAAATTATTTCTTCCCTCTAGGTTCTAAAAAATTGGTCTCTTTGATAAATCAAATAACCACTTTCCCCCTCCTCCCACATTTCCCATGTGTGCAATAATTTAAATTTTAAATATATTTAGAAATTTCATATTTCATTAAATTTTTGACTAGTTGACCAGAAGAACTGTTCTAAACTTCTGTGAAATATTTATAAAAGAAATGATTAGTTTTTTTTTCTTTTATGAAGCAACTAAATTATATTACTATAGTAATGTATTTTGTATGCATATGCAAAGTTTCATTATGATCTCTTACATTTTATAAATATTTTGGCAGACATCATCAAGTTTTGTAAATAATTACTTTAATGAATTTTATTTTATTTTTATTTTTTTAATCGAAAATTAATTCTTTTTTATCGAAATTTTAAAATATGTTTTTCTTTTAGTAAAAATAACTTGATTTATGTCTCACGGCCATAGGCGGGAAAGGTGTGTGCCTTCTCTGGAAATTTTCAGGAGGGGCATTGAAAATATAAGATGCTCTTGAAAATGTAAAATAAATGATATGAGGAATTAATATTTTTATTTTTTAAATTGCATTCTGAAACCTCCATACGCACCCCCCCCCCCCTCCTTACACCTTTGTGAATTTTTTTTTTAGTGTTGCTAATAAAATGTGTAACTGTCAAAGTATTATTATCTGTGTGTGTGTGAAACAGTTATTATTAATAGATTTTTATGATGATCATGTTACAGATTATTCTACGTATATTTAATTACTGCGCAGTGCTGCGTCGTGGATTTTTCTTTTTTTTCAATACTGATTAGGGTATTTTAAACTTGTATTTTCTGGAAAATTCTTAAGAATAAACTAAGAATCTCGAAAAGCATTAAGGCTGGTTTCAAAGAACTACTTTCTCACACATTTTTTAATTCATATTTCGGAAATGCGTAAAATTGGCAAGTATTCTTATTCAAAAATTATGTAATCAAAATACTTTTTTTTTGGGGGGGGGGGGGGGGGGGGGGGTAAAGGAACAAGATATTTTAGAAATTAATGACAAGGCATTTTGAACCGAATTTCCGAACGCGATTCCGCGGAAGAAGAAAAAAAATGGTCGTCACGTGACCAAAAGTACTCATAACTCGACAAGTATTTTATTTATCAAAAGATGGAAAACTCATTTCGGTTCTAAATTGCTTCAATAGTTAGACCTCAAATTTTATGTCTTTCCGTTTAAAAACGTGTCAGAAAGTTTCGCGGTGTTGAACAGGGGATTTGAGAACCGCCTTAACCCCTTCGGAACGGGAGCCTTTTACGAAATTTTTAATCATTTGTCACCGTTTTTTAAAAACAAAAATTTGTGTCTTCTTGAATCGAGAAAATACGCTGTTTTAATAAGGCAAATTTTACAGTAAAATTTTACTGGTGAGGAAAAACAAGAATTCTGAGCACTTCATAAGGCACGTATACGTGCCGCTCGTCCCCAAGGGGTTAAGAAAGTAATCTGAAATACAGAGAAAAAAAATCTCTTTTTACTTTTTTGAGCATTTAATTAATGGAATACTTAGTGAGTATTTAATTAATGAATCTACTTAGTGAAAAAGGAAGCTACGCACTCGTCGGAGGTCACCCCCCCCCCTCACACACACACACACACACAACCATAGAACGGTAGCTGCGGACCCGATCACACAAGATAACCATCGGAAAAAATTAAAAGTTAAATTCAATAAATTTGAGACATCGACGAACGGTACCCGGTTGAGTGCCCCAGGGGCTTAATTCGAGGTCATTATAGCGATATTTATTTATTTTTATACTTTTGCTTTGGATTTATTTTTTTCTGGAAAAATTCTAAAGAATAGATGATCTTAAAATATTCTCGAAAATTATTTTTAAGAAAAAAAATCCGAAATACAGAAAAAAAATTGCAAGTGCGAGTTTTTAATTAAAAATTTGACACAATATAAAATTTTGAAGCACTTATGAAAAAAAAAAAATAGTAACAATTGGCAACTTTAGAATATATTAACACTCGCTCGCGAATTTTCTTCAAGCATCGGTCAAATATAAATTATGTTTATTATTACTATTGTAAAGGTGTGCTGTTTTATTTTTCTGTAAAAGTTTATGCATTTTTCAAGTAAAAATATTTATTTTCCGTAAAATGACACGTTGTATCTGAATAAATAGAATATAATAAAATTGTAGAAGCATATTCACACGCATGGTTTCAATTTTCATACGACCTTATTTCAAAGACCAAGGCCAAGACTAAACCTGCGACATTAATCATTCTACAAATCCGTTATTAAGCTACTAAAAAAAAATTAATAATAAACAAAAGATGCTAGTGTGTCTGTCTGTGTACGAGGGCTATGTAAATCTACCGCGCGTAGGTTCTAATTGCACCTGAGGCTCAGAGTTTTTTTTATTATATAATTAGCTGAGTTGTTAATTAAAAACCACAATTAAAAATGGTCTGTCGAAAAAAAGTTTTACGGTACGTGCCAGAAACGCCATTCCAAAACAGGCAAGCAGAGAAGATCAGAAAGTGCGAGATCGACTTCTTTTCACCCGTTTTTCTAAACGCGCATCGGCCAAACCGTCCTCATTAAATTAAATGTCACAGTTTAAAATGCCGCAATCTGTTTGAAGAGATATTATTGTTAATCTTTTAACAAAAGATTTTAAAAGTTCGATTACGTGGGGTCTATTTTTTCTTTCTCTTTTATTTTTATTTTTCCTTAGCTGTCACAGAGTTTAGTTTTAGAGATACAGAGAAACTAAAAATACCCACCTAATCCCTTGAAGGGCGGTGGGATATATTATATGCCACCTAATTTTAATCAAGATTTGCCAATTATAAAATTTTGGTAGGAAAATATTGTATAATTGCTTTTCCTTATTTTGAAATATTTTTTTTCGAAAATTCCGGTGTGAACAACATTACAGAAACACAATTATGAGACCTTCCTTTCTACGACGCGAGATGCAACACGTTTTAAAAAATAAGAATATTAACACTTTCGAAAAAATTCCCTTCTGGGAGTCACTATACGTGCCTCCAGAATACACTCTTTATTTACTAAGTTAAAAGTAACTAAACATTGAAATTTTAGGGCAATATTTTTATACGCTCTTTGTACACACGATTTTCATCACCTGTAAAAATATCGAAACATACGAAGTACTAAAATAAATAAATAAAATTTTTGTTGAGAAACACAAGTTGACTCTGATGAGGACCTCATTCCAAGACTTTCAGTTGTTGCTACAAATGTTCGTGAAATACTTGGAATCTGCGAAAAGGTACGCCAATCACTTGCTAGATGCTGCCAGTGGCACATTTGAGTACTTACTGCAAGTATCATGTCAATAAAACGCTCGTTTTCATTGCCTTCGCATTTCTTGTTTTTCGCCGAAACTTTTCATTTCCGACCCCACGTTGCTATACCATAATTGCTTCTTTATGTGTACTTTAACTTCCCTCACACTTTGTCCCATGTTCGTATAAAAACCCTGTATATAAAATCAATGTTGCTGTTGTGGGTCCCATTGTCTTCGGCATCGTTTACCCAGTTTACACGAATTTTGTCCAAGGATCAGAGAAAAAACGCGAATTTCGTCAAAAGATCGCGGAAAAAACACAAATTTCGTCAAAAGAATGCGAAAAGGTGCAAGTTTCGTCAAAGGATCACAAAAAAAGCGGGAATTTCGTCAAGGGATCGCAAAAAACGGGAATTTCGTCAAAGGATCGCAAAAAACGCAAATTTCCTCATAGGATCGCAAAAAATGCAAATTTCGTCCAAGGATCCGAGAAAAAACGCGAATTTCTTTCAGGGATCACGAAAAAATGCAAATTTCCTCATATGATCGCAAAAAATACAAATTTCATCCAAGGATCAGAGAAAAAACGCGAATTTCTTTCAGGGATCGCGAAAAAATGCGAATTTCGTCAAAGGATCGCGGAAAAACACAAATATCGTCAAAAGATCGCGAAAAAGGTGCAAATTTTGTCAAAATATCATAAAAAGCGGGAATTTCGTCAAAGGATCACAAAAAAGCGGGAATTTCATAAAAGGATCGCAAAAAGCGAATTTCGTCCAAGATCAGAGAAAAAACGTGAATTTCTTTGAGGCATCGCGAAAAAATGCGAATTTCGTCAAAGAATCGCGGAAAAAACACAAATTTCGTCAAAGGTTCGCGAAAAAGGTGCAAATTTCGTCAAAAGATCGCAAAAAACGCGAATTTTGTCCAAGGATCAGAGAAAAAACGCGAATTCCGTCCAAAGGATGCGAAAAAGGTACAAGTTTCGTCAAAGGATCACAAAAAAGCGGGAATTTCGTCAAGGGATCGCAAAAAACGGGAATTTCGTCAAAGGATCGCAAAAAAACGCAAATTTCCTCATAGGATCGCAAAAAATGCAGATTTCGTCCAAGGATCAGAGAAAAAACGCTAATTTCTTTCAGGTATCGCGAAAAAATGCGAATTTCGTCAAAGGATCGCGGAAAATGCACAAATATGGTCAAAAGATCGCGAAAAAGGTGCAAATTTTGTCAAAATATCATAAAAAAGCGGGAATTTCGTCAAAGGATCACAAAAAAGAGGGAATTTCATAAAAGGATCGCAATTAGCGAATTTCGTCCATTATCAGAGAAAAAACGTGAATTTCTTTGAGGCATCGCGGAAAAAACACAAATTTCGTCAAAGGTTCGCGAAAAAGGTGCAAATTTCGTCAAAAGATCGCAAAAAACGCGAATTTTGTCCAAGGATCAGAGAAAAAACGCGAATTCCGTCAAAAGATCGCGGAAAAAACACAAATTTCGTCAAAAGAATGCGAAAAAGGTGCAAGTTTCGTCAAAGGATCACAAAAAAGCGGAAATTTCGTCAAGGGATTGCAAAAAACGGGAATTTCGTCAAAGGATCGCAAAAAAAGCAAATTTCCTCATAGGATCGCAAAAATTGCGAATTTCGTCCAAGGATCAGAGAAAAAACGGGAATTTCTTTCAGGGATCGCGAAAAAAATGCGAATTTCGTCAAAGGATTGCGGAAAAAGCACAAATATCGTCAAAAGATCGCGAAAAAGGTGCAAATTTCGTCAAAATATCATAAAAAAGCGGGAATTTCATAAAAGGATAGCAAAAAACGCGAATTTCGTGCAAGATCAGAGAAAGAACTCGAATTTCTTTGAGGGGTCTCGAAAAAAAGGCAAATTTAGTCAAAGGATCGCGGAAAGACACAAATTTCGTCAAAAGATGCGAAAAAGGAGCAAATTTCGTCAAAGGATCGCAAAAAAAACCCCGCAAATTTCCTCAAAGGATCGCGAAAAAGGTTCAAATTTCGTAAAAAGATCGCAAAAAACGCGAATTTTGTCCAAGGATCAGAGAAAAAACGCGAATTCCGTCAAAAGATCGCGGAAAAAACACAAATTTCGTCAAAAGAATGCGAAAAAGGTGCAAGTTTCGTCAAAGGATCACAAAAAGCGGGAATTTCGTCAAGGGATCGCAAAAAACGGGAATTTCGTCAAGGGATCGCAAAAAACGGGAATTTCGTCAAAGGATCGCAAAAAACGCAAATTTCCTCATAGGATCGCAAAAATTGCGAATTTCGTCCAAGGATCAGAGAAAAAACGGGAATTTCTTTCAGGGATCGCGAAAAAAATGCGAATTTCGTCAAAGGATCGCGGAAAAAGCACAAATATCGTCAAAAGATCGCGAAAAAGGTGCAAATTTCGTCAAAATATCATAAAAAAGCGGTAATTTCATAAAAGGATCGCAAAAAACGCAAATTTCCTCATAGGATCGCAAAAATTGCGAATTTCGTCCAAGATCAGAGAAAAAACTCGAATTTCTTTGAGGGGTCGCGAAAAAAAGGCAAATTTAGTCAAAGGATCGCGGAAAAACACAAATTTCGTCAAAAGATGCGAAAAGGTGCAAATTTCCTCCAAGGATCGCAAAAAACGCGAATTTCGTCAAAGAATCGCGGAAAAAACACAAATTTCGTCAAAAGTTCGCGAAAAAGGTGCAAATTTCGTTAAAAGATCGCAAAAAACGCGTATTTTGTCAAAGAATCCCGTATAAAACATAAATTTTTCAAAGGATCTCGGGAACAAAAAAAAAAAAAAAAATTTCTTCAAAGGATTGCCAAAACAAACAAATTTTTCCAAAGAATCTCGAAAAAAATAAAATTTCGTCAAAGTAGGAGACTGCTGCACTTCAGGTGTGCAGCTGTACCTCTTGCGGTCGTAGAACTCCCCTTATCTTTATGCTTCTAAGCGATAATTGCTGGAAGTGAGCTTTTAGTTAGGCATGTCCTTCTGGTGAAGTAGCCGATGCTTTCATTCTTCTTAGCATGTACATAAATAAAGTTCGAATATAACACGATATCTTTCCTGAGTTCTGTATTAGAACGATTAAGTTAAGATAAAATAAAAATAAAATTACAATGAAGTGTGAGACACTCTCACTTTACTTAACAATTTCTGCAAAAAAAACACTGCACACGAGTGTATACTATCGTACTCCATATCCACCATTAAGACATTACAACATCACTGTCCAGAATCCTATGTAGTTTAACTGTCCAGCTTTCTTCGTTAAAACTCACTGACTCTCTCTCTTTTTCCTTGCCCCAGCTATGGGCCTGAAGAACCCTTCTCTCATTGGTTAGTCAGGATAGCACACTTGCTTTCCTCCAAGCCCCGCAATTTCCCCAAGATGTAGAAATTTATACTTTGTGTGCACCCTTGGACATTTCAAAAGGAAATAGATAAACTTCGAGTAGAAAGAAAATGTCAGTTCTGGGACAGCCGGGTGAGGAACGGAGGATTGTCCCCCACCCGGTGCCTCCTCCGGTTCCGCACCCTTGTGCCTCACCGCACGACCGCCTACCACCCCTAGAAACCGATTTAAACGCTCCCTATCGGAAAAAGGAATTTTTTTTCATGAAAAAAGGGTTAATTTTCTATTATACCATGAGATGTGAACATTAGATCGACTAAATTATCATACTATAAGATGAAGATTAAATTTATATTTTAATTTTGAATGATCAATACCTTAACAAGTATTATTAATTAAGTAAAACAATAAAAAATAATTAAAAAAATGAAAGCTTTGAGATTTTATCATACTTTTAAATGCTAGTTATGCAAGATTTAAATCCTTAGATGACTACACCCCACAAGAAATCCCATTCACTGTTACCCTTTCACATTCCTCAAACTTGGGGTCACAACAAAGGGTTTTGACGTCACAAACTGCAATAGAACATCAGAAAATGTTTTTATTCAAGAAAAATATCAATTTTGAATGAAAAAGGCTGATTTCTTTACAATATTTCAACTATAAGATGAGGATATCAACTTTAATTATACTTTTTGAACAACCATCACCTTATCCCTCTGAGCGATTTGAGAGCTTTCCTGCATTTTCATAAATTTTTCTATAAAACTAATGTTAATTTAAATTTTCTTTCCCTGTTTGTTTCTAATATACACTTCTTGCCCCTTTATTTGACATTCATCTTAAAATACAATTCCGTTAAAATTATGTTTGTCCGATTTACAACCGATTTAAGTTGCTTTACGGAAACGGGAAAATACAGGCAAATCGAATAGAGAGTTAATGACTTATTAATTAAGCTAAACAATGGAAAATATCAACTTTTTAAGGAAAAAGACATATTGTTTTAGATTTTTTCAACTATAAGATCAGAATATCAACTTAACAGAGGAAAGTTAAACATACATTTCAGTTTTTTGTATGATCAGCAAAATAATGAATATTAATAATTAAGCAAAGCAATGGAAATCATAATTTTTAAAGGAAAAAAGCTGATTTCTTATGAATTTTTCAATTATAGCACGAGAAATATCAAATTCTAAGAGGAGAGTTAAACTTATATTTTAGTTTTTGAACAACCATCACCTTAATAAGTATCCTTACTTAAATAAAAGAAATATTTTCAAGAAATAGATAATTTTTTTACGCAAATTTTCAACTTTGAAATACATTTGTTAATATATTGTTACCAGATACTAATGACTTAATTTAACTTATTAATAAATATGAACACGATATAAAGACATTCAAGCTTTTAAAAATATGTAAAGTTTAACAATATAATTAGTATCTTGTAACAGTATATAAACAAATGTATTTCAAAGTTGAAAATTTGCGTAAAAATTCATCTTTTTCTTGAAAATTGATATTTCTTTTGATTAATTAAGGATACTTATTAAGGTTTTGTTGTTAAAAATTAATTTATAAGTTTAACTCTCCTCTTAGAAGTTGATATTTCTCGTGCTATAGTTGAAAAATTCATAAGAAATCAGTTTTTTCCTAAACATTTATATTGTTTTGCTTAATTATTAATATTCATTATTTTGCTGGTCATTAAAAAACTGAAATGTATGTTTAATTTTCCTCTTTTAAGTTGATATTCTGATGTTATAGTTGAAAAAATCTAAAGAAATCGGTCTTTTTCCACAAAAATTTATATTTTTCATTGTTTTGCTTAATTAATAATACTCATTAAGGTGATGGCTGTTCATAACTAAAATATGTGCTTAACTTTCCTTTTTTTTAAGTTGATATTCTGATCTTAGAGTTGAAAAAAATCAAAAGAAATCACTCTTTTTCCTTAAAAATTGATATTTTTCATTGTTTTGCTTAATTAATAATACTCGTTAAGGTGTTGATCATTCAAAATTCAAATATAAATTTAATCTTCATCTTATAGTATGATAATCTAGTAAATCTAACGTTCACCACTCATGTTATAGTAGAAAATTAACCTTTTTTCCATGAAAAATTTTCCATTTTCCGCTAGGGGCGTTCGAATCGGTTTCTATGGGTGAGAGGCGGCGGTGCGGTGAGGCACGAGGGTGTGGCACCGGAGGATGCACCGGATGTGGGACGGTCTCCCGGCTGTCACAGAACTGTCATTTTCTTACTACTACTTCGTTATCCTCTCCACGAATTCCTTTCAACAAAAGGCTGTACTTTAAGGCGATGTACTGCCCGGAAATATTTGTTGATTGCCTCCAGGCCTTTGTGTGTCGAAAACACGATGTCACACCCTTTTAACTACATTTTTTCGCGATAATTACTATAAATCATATGCAATTTAAATAATTCGTAAGCATTACTGATTATAAGCGTAAATTGTTAAACGGGTTTTTTAATCGAATTTTGGTTTTTTAAATTGAACTAGCATAATAAGACATGTTTGTATAATATAAAAAAATCGTATACAGGGTCACGCAAAGAAATGCGGATACATGGGCGCCTATAGATGATAATTTCTGGAAGTGGGATTTTAGTAATTTTAAACGTTTTTTCCCTCGATTAAACTTTAGCTTAATATGTAGCATGTAAAAATATTTTAAGGTAATATACAACACACAAACGAATTCAAATACTTTTCCGTCAATTGGTGGAAAATGTTGAGGGTGAACTTCCATTGTCTTGTGAGAAATCTACAATATCTCACTCTAAACCCCTGAATACTGGTCAAAAATCAGCATAGGGAAACCAATGTAAGAGCAACCTGCCCTTAATTTTGGCTAAGCCCAGAAATTTGCCATTAACCTTCAAAAGATTCGACCGGTCATCACCAATCATCACGGTGGAAACTATAGTAAAGACAACATCAATGCGTAGGGCGGTGAAACCTTTCTTTAAGAGGCTACTTCAGTCAAACGAAAAGACCCGTTCGCCAATGCTAACCCTATGGAAGGAATTTATAAAGATATCTCGGTAGCATTTCAATATTTTAAAATGATTTTTTTTTGCATTGAATAGTTGAAATCGATCTGTAGAAAGACCGTTGTTTACTTTTTCAATTTTGTTTACAGGTATTTTTAATTAGGACACTTTCATTTTCGAAACCGGTTTCGAAACTGAAAGCATCCTCATAAAAAAAATCTGCAATCAAAATCGAAAAAATAAAAAACGGCCTGCATACAGATTGATCTCAACTATTCAATGCAAAAAAAAAAAAAAATCATTTTAAAATATTGAAATGCGACCGAGATATCTTTATAAATTTCTTCCATAGGATTAACATTAGCGAATGCGCCTTTTCATTTGACTGAAGTAGCCTCTTAAACTCACCAAAAACTACCTGGAGAAATCCATAAACTAAAACAGAAACTTTTCGACAATGAATTACTTTTTCTTATGAGGGCGAACCTTGTTTATGACATCACGTACCGGCTATCTGAATGACTAAGAGAAAATAACCATTTTTCTCTGTGAAAGATGGCTAGATGATATAAGGAAATGCAAGAGCATTCTAAGTAGTTTTTGAATGGAATCG
Source organism: Maratus speciosus (assembly GCA_963932465.1). Lineage (NCBI taxonomy): Eukaryota > Metazoa > Arthropoda > Arachnida > Araneae > Salticidae > Maratus > Maratus speciosus. The sequence continues at coordinate 76,982,844 of OZ010793.1, read as the reverse complement.
TAATTCCAGTAACTCTTTCAGCGGACTGTTCTAAAACGACTTATATCTGAGAAAGACGTACAATTGAAATTGTAGTCGCCTACGGTGTAAAATCTTTGACTGTAGAAATATAATGCTGAAATTACACAAATTTAATTTTGCTACCATTTTCGATTGTTTAATATATATATATATATTAAATAATCATTTCAAAAATTGAAAAATAAAAGTGAGAATTATCAAACCTTATATCAGTTGCACACCTTGAATAACACTTTTTTTATTCCATTATCGAACATAAAAACAGATTTTAATTAAACAAGTCTTTGTGCATTTTTACTTTGAGACTTAAGAAAAGTATTATGTATGGAGCTAAGTTCGTTCAAGGAAAGTTTCTCACTGGTATTGTGAGAAACAATAAATGTTCTAAGTGCGTTAATGTTAATGCAGTTTGCCCACTGTCCGTTCTTCTCCTCCCACCCCCTCCACAAGTTCCACAAACTTAAAAGAACTCATGTACAAGCCACACATGCTATTTGCATTTCATCTTTTCCCAAATATTGCTAGCAGAAAATTAAAAAAAGAACGACGCTGGGAGAAAAAATTCAGAGAAAATCAGTTACAGAATGAAAGAAACGACGTATAACCGATATTATGTGTCGTATAAACGAAACCTTACAACATTAAAATACATGGGGATGAATCCGGACCGCACTTACACGACATATAAATTTAAAAGGCGTATAAATGAGAAACGTATAAACGGTCTGCTACGAAAATAAACGGGAGAAAGGCTTTTCTTCCCTGGGGATAAAAGGCCCCACCAGTGGCTGAGAGGTTCTGCTCTCGAAGCTGGTAGACGGGAGGTGCTGGGTTCGAACCCAATCGCGCCCGTCGGCCTAACCGTTTCGGAGTTTTCGTGGTTTTCTTCGAAACCGTGGATTTCCATGCGTAAATACGGGTTAGGTTCCCTTAGAAAGACCCCCACGAAGGGCACTCCCCCCAGGGCCTATATCCCACGTGTTGATAATCGGCCGTCGTAAACACAAACCAACCCTGGGGATAAAAACTTGGCTAAGGCTGCGTTTAAACGCTTGTTTTGCTATCATTCAACACTTCCAAGAAACCTATTCCTCTCCATCCGTCTGTGGTTTGTTTATAAAAGGAAGGGGAGATTCAACAATGGGTAGGAGATAAGAAGGTTAGATTGACTTGAAGGAAATGTTTTCCTCCTGGAGGATGTCCGTTCGTTTTCTTTTACAGCTGTTAAAGATGAAAAGCACCGCGTGACTACAAAAAGACGCTAATATGCTCCATGGCAAAAATGATATGTCTAATTCGGACCTTAAGAACTCTTTCAGAATTTCTAAAAAAATGTCAAAACTTCCAACAAAAAATTAAAATATCCGTTAAAAATCGATTTCAAAACATATTTATCTTATTTCAGAGACAATGAGTAGACAGTAGGTGTTTGAGAATGTAACCGAGAATGTAATAGTGTGCAGGTGATAGTGTGATGCTTTTGCGGCCTGTAAGTTTTTTCAAATACTGCATTTATAGATTTAAAATTTATTTATCTGTGCTTATTTTTTAACGCTGATTCTGAATATGTAATTTTCGTAAAAATCGATGAAGAACTTTTACGATAGTGACTAGCCTGTTTTCGGGCTGTATTTGTTAAATTTGTGTGGATGGAAAGGGGGATCACTTTTGATTAAATATAGCAATTAGTGTACGTGACATATATTATGATACAGACTGATTCCAAACATTATAAGTAACTCAATAAGGACACTGTATAACATTAAAGTAAAATTATGAACATACCACTATTTTCGAATAATAATTTTAGATACTTTTTTTCACTTCAAAGTATCTCGGGTTCTATGAGCCCGATGACAACGGAGTTCGACTCATTCCACTTGATATCGATAGACATACATATTTTAGTTCCACTTGTTACCGCCAGGGACCGCTTTCCTATCTCGAGTTCCATGTAGCCATTCACAACGGGATTTGTCACATTTAACATGGTTTTCGATGGCTTCGTTCTGCAAGGGGTAAGGTGGTTTCTCTAGAACGGAGTTCGTCCCCTTGCTGTGAAAATTAGAACTAACATATGTTACAGAGCTTGGGCAGCACGGAAGGTGGATGCGGCCGTAGGAAACGAAAAATCGTGTAACTGATTTTTTTAAAATGATCTACCAGAAATTTTGAAGACTAATTTTTGCTTTATTTAACGACAGACATTACACGCTTAAATAAAGTTAAGTGAAGGTAACTTTTCGAAAATTCTGTCACATATTTTGAATAAAAAAATCAGTTCTATTGGCAACTCTACTTCCACACAAGGCAATCGACTTTTGAAAAAGCTTTCATGAAATACGTAGTGGCGCGCCCAGTGTTACGCTTTTTAACACTTTCCAACAAAGTTGAAAAGTGTTTATGACTTCGCTTTGTCTATCCGTCTGTCCGCGCTCTAACTGTAGTAAATTACTCCGATTGGTCTAAAATTTTTGGATGTTATTGACCTCTACCATAGCACGATCCCTATTTCAAATGATGTGTGTAGCATATTTAGTTCATTTACAGGGACAGCCAAAAGTATTTCCGTTACATTACGGCCAATGGGAAAAAATCGTTTCAAATGATTTTTAATGGTGTTACACCTTTTCAAACATAGTAAAATTGATATACATTTATGAAGGGCACTCAAATATGCATTCTGTAGAATAAGCGTCGCAAAGAATAGTTATTATTAATTTACAGGGCTACACAAAAAAATTCAGTTACATTACGGTCAATTGGAAAAAATCGTTTCAAATAATTTTTAATGGTGTTACACCTTTTCAAACATAGTAAAATTGATATACATTTATGAAGAGCACTAAAATATGCATTCTGTAGAATAATCGTCGCAAAGAATAGTTATTATTAATTTACAGGGCTACACAAAAAAATTCAGTTACATTACGGTCAATGGGAAAAAATCGTTTCAAAAGATTTTTAATGGTGTTACACGCTTTCAAACATAATAAAATCGATATATATTTATGAAGGGCACTAAAATATGCATTCTGTATAATATTCGGTACAAAGAATAGTTATCATTCATTTACAGGGCCACACAAAAAATTCAGTTACAAAATGATATAGGGGGAGGGGGAATTATTCGCGGTGTATTTTAAATATGTTAAACGATTTCAATAATGAAATTGATACTATATTATATCAGAATTACTGTATATTAGCAATGATTGCTGGCAATGCATTTTTAATTATGATATGCTCTTTTAAGTTTCACTATATTTATGCATACTATATATAGTGTGTATAAATGCTGTAGTTCATGTACAGGGTTTCTGTTCATCTACAGAAAAATTTCGTAAGGATTACTGAGCATGAGCTTAAATTGCTTAAAAATGGCTTTTAAATGAGTTATTCATTTATACGCTGAACTGCATTTAGTTTACTAAGAAATGTTTGTAGAATATAGATAAAATGATACACAGGGCCACGCAAAAAATCGGATACGTTTATGTATGATAATTTCTGGAAATGTGATTTCAGTAGTTTTAAAAGTGTTTTAGTTTGAATAAAATTTTAGCTAAATGGTGGCGTGTAATAAAGTTTACTTGGTAAACTACAGGGCTGCACAAAAATATTCAAGTATGTATCTATCTATTAGTATAAATTACTGAAAGAGAAATTTCAAACTGTTATGCATTTTCTTGCTAAACTAAATTTTCCCATTATATAGTATATAAATCAACCAACAGATCAAATACAGGGCTCTCCAAAAGAATTTGAATACATATTTGGCTATGGATGGTAACTGCTGAAATCAGTTTTTCAAATGTTTTATGCATTTTAGAAATTTTTTCTTAGTTATCTATTTACCTTATTTCCCTAAATAACGAAGTTTTGTTAAAGCATTCAGGAAGTGTTGGAAAGTATTTCATAATCTAGGCTTAACGCATGATTTTTCTTTCTTGTTTTAACATTAGTTTTAATATTTTTAATATTATTTATTATTATCTTTATTGTTATTCTATTCTATTTTATTTAATTTTTTGGGGGTGTGGGTGTGGGTGGGGGGAGTAGTATGTCTTAATACAGGTTTATACAGTGTAGGGCGAATTTCCTTTACAATACTCGGGCTATTCTTTTAAATGCAGGTTTGGACTGAGACAGGAATTCATTCCTGGCGTATTATGTCAGAGCGACATTTCCCCCCCCTTCCTGACAAAATAGTGTTTTCTATAGCCGTTAAAAAATAGAAAATATCTCAATACTTTTTAATCGCCAAACTGTTCCAGAGAGATGCGAAAAGTACTGTACAACTGGAAGTTGTGTCTAATGTTTTAAATTGAAACCAAATTTTGAAATAGGGGTTATTTTCATATTAAAAATTGTATCCACTTTAAATTTTTCATTTATAAAACCCGCTTTTGACACTATTTCTTTCCTTTGGTCAAGGTAGCGCCGAAAAGGGGACCCATTGTATGCTTTTTCTTACATTTTAGTAAACTTAGATGAGTTCAAAGTTTGAGGATGCTAATATTAATTCCTATGACTAACTCACTGTCATTCAATAAAAATAGCAGAAGTTTCTCTAAAGTAATATTCCACATTCATGAATACAAGATCAGATCTTATATTAATTTTTACTCCAAGAGAATGTTATGTTTTTTTTTTCAGTTTTTTTTTTTTCATGCACATTTTACTTTTTTACAAAAAATTACTTTTTATTTCATACATTCATGTAGACAAAGTTTCCATTTATAGATATACAGACTTGCAATCTATTGAATCATTATCTTATTTAGCAGCGGAAGTTTGTTAAAAAATTATGGAAGTGTTTTAGTAATTCGTTCCAAATTGCTCCACGGTAGCTACGCCTCTGGTTAAACATTTATTTTTACATTTTGAAAGCTTTTTCCGATTGAATTAAATGATGTAATATATTCTAAATATCATTAAGGCTTGTTCGGGGGAAAAAAAAAAGAAAAAAGTTTTCCCACTTAACAACGTGACATTTTCCGATACATTTATTTCATGTACGCATTTTTTTATAGGTAAAGATAAGAAATCTGCAGACATGGTTATTTGGTAATGCTAGCTGTTTTCGTTTTTCTATAAATGTATAAATGGAGTTATAACAAATGTGCGTTGCTCTATGATAGTAACCTTTGTCCAATTGTTCTGCCTCAAAAATCGATTCAAAGCAGCAACTTTGACGCCATATGTTAAAAAAGCCTTTCGTTGATTGAAAAATGGGAATCACTATTCGATTTATTTTTGCACTTCGTTTGGAATACGTTTACGAATAAAAATAAATTTGAAAATGGGTCAGACAATAGCGAATTTGGGTTTGAGAATATCCTTAAACGAATACATATATATATATATATATATATATATATACAGTAAACTCTGTCTAACGCGGAATCGGTTGGGACTGAGAAAAATTTCCGTGGTAGAAAATATTCCGGCTTATGCAAAAAAGCTCCCCTTCCCCTCCCCCCCCCCCCCCCCCAAAAAAAAGAAAAATCTTGATCTTTGACTATCTTTCATTGATTTTCCTGATTCGAAAATCGATTGAAAACTGAAATTCTGAAATATCCTTTGTCTTTATAGATAAATGAGAAACGCTATTCAATTTCTTAGTACTGCTGTAATACATGCGAATTCGAAGTTTACACACACAAAAAAAAAAAACTTCGAGAATGAGACAGAACGCTATTATTTTGAATTTGAGTACAACTTTAAAATATAATATATTGTACTTTAGAAAATATATATTTTCATAAATTTGCATTCTACTAGAAATAATAATTTTTAAATGCAATTTTGTATATAGGGGAAAATTGCATAAGCAAGAATTCATTAAGATTCAAACGGTTTCTTTTCTTTTGAATTAACTTTTTCTTTTTCAAAGACGGAATTTAACTAACATCCTGACATTGAGCATTTGACTTAACAGTTTTAAAGTTTGATAAACGAAAATGCCTTTCATTTTTAAAATATCCTTTTTTCCGCCGTATGCAAAATTTTGGTTTCGGTGGGACCTTAAAATCCTTTCCGTTTCTGCGTTAGACAGATTCCGTCTTATGCAGCATGAATTAATGTAATTTTCTATTGGGTTCGCCAGGACTTGAAGAATTTTCCGCGGTAGATAGATTTCCGGCTTACACAGAGTCCGCTTTAGGCAGAATTTACTCTCTATATATATTTTATATATATTTTATACCAGCCTGCGTCAAAGCAGTGACGTATCTAGACTTATCATTTCGGAGGGGGCTGAGATATAGCAAAAGTTTCTAAGAGGGAATCACAAGAAATGGGGAAAATTCCACTTTAAACAGATTTTTATCATAGCAGGTAACGCATCTATTATACAATCAAACCTGCTAAGATCGAATCGCTCAGAAGTGGAAAAATTTTTGTTTTAGGCAGGTTTTCGCCTTCACAAGTATAACTCCATGGTTGTAACACATTTTTGAAAACAGAATACTGAAAATTATCTACTAAAATGTATCTCAATAAATAGTAAATAAAACCGAAGTAAACAGCAAATTTAAAATTATTTAAGAGCGTTCTCACTCTACCCCCTCACCTCCTTCAACACATTCTAATACTCTCATTTTGGAGCATACATGCCTTTCCTTTTGAATTTCATCTTAACAGGTTTCATTACATTTTTCTAAACTTTCGTAATTAAACTTTATATTTTCCACTAATTTCGGAGCGGGCTGGAGCCCCATCAGCCCACCCCCTCAATACTCCACTGGTCAAAGCCGTAGTAAAGATGCTGTGAAATGGCAATAGGCAGCAAATAGAAGAGCCACTTTATCTTAACTGTCAATTACCATTAATTAGTTATTCACTGGCAATCAAAGGCAGATTAAATAGCAATTTTTTTCGCATCAAGCATCAAATTGAGTTGATGGAAGACTGGCCCAATTCATAGTATATCTTTCAAAGTAATCAAAAGCTTTGTTGACTTTTTGAAAATCTTTTTCCTAAAATTAATTTTTTGGTTAAATGTAATGTTAAATGTAATATAATGAGAAAATCGCTTAAACAAAATAAAAAAAAAGGTAGTATAGTAGGTATAAAGCTGTAGATATTCCAAACGGAAGAGGCAAAAAAAAAAAAAAAAAAAAATGAAATATACATATACTATAAAACCATCATATAATATTACAATTCATCATCTTTTTTTAAAAAATAAAAATTAATAAATTGAGTATCAATACATTACCCTGACATTATACACAATAAATCTTGATCAACTATTATTAATTTAACTAATCATTAATGATTTTTTTCTACTTTAATAAACCTATATCGTAATCACCTATATATGAAGTAGAGGTCTGCACGGGCCGGAATTTCCAGGCCCGGGCCCGGCCCGGCCCGTACGAAAGCTATCTTGGCCCGGCCCGGCCCGTGTAAAAATTGGAAGTTCGGCCCGAGCCCGGCCCGGCCCGTTGAAAAAATTGGAAGTTCGGCCCGAGCCCGGCCCGGCCCGTTGTAAAAATTGGAAGTTCGGCCCGAGCCCGGCCCGGCCCGACCCGTACAAAAATCAGTGAAAACGGGCCCGACCCGATACAATTTCTACAAAAAAAAATCCGTTTTTTCTCAACATACAATTAAGATTCTTTTAATGAATACTACATACATATTTATGGTAACATTTTACAGTATATTTTACATTACTATGATGTTCGCAAAACAGAAAACGCACAATAGTAAACATTAACGATTACTTACAGTCATCGTGTCTACAGACATTTCAAAATGGAAATAAAGATTCATTAAAAGATTAATGTAGTTCAGAATAAAGGATTAAAAACAAGATAACATTTGAAGGTGTATAATAAAAAGTAGATTTGTGAAAATATTTCTCTCATTTTTAAGACTTTTTTCAAATCCAAAGGACCTACATTTCGACACATTTATGAAGTCTTTTCTTTTCGGAAACGTGTAAGATTGGCAGGTATTCTTATTCAAAAGCTATGTAAATGTCGTTTTTTTTTTCATAGATAAAAGCAATATATCTTTCTGAAAATACTGTTAAAGTTAGCGTTTTGAATCGAATTTCCGGAAGCGATAGCACAGGAAAGGAGAAAAACGTACAGTCACGTGACAGGAATCGCTGTTATCTCTGTAAGTAATTTATTAAATATGGAAAAAGCTATTCGTTTCCAAATGCCTTCAATAGGCAGGCCTGTCAATTTTATGCCTGTATAGTTAAAGTTTTTGTCAGAAACGTGTGTCTGAAAGCTTTGCATTGTTGAGCAGTGAATATGAGAACCCTCTTAAGGTATATTTCCAAAGATACTGTTAAGAGAAGTTCATTACCGCTATTAATATTACAAAACAAAATGACTGTTCTACACATCCTGAGATCGATTAAGACCACTTCCTTCCCGGCACGAGTCTGCTGAAAAAAAATTAAACTCGGAATCAGACATCTTGTAACTGTACGATGCCGATCTCTACGATGGACACGTTACATTTCTGTATTGATGTTGTTAAACTCGCATCGGCTCGTGACACACATTTATACTTCTCGAGAAAATCATATTCATTGAAAATGGCTCGTATTTTATCTGCTTCGCTTAAATTCTTATATCGGGCCGATAGGCCCGATTAATTTTTTTGCCGGCCCGGCCGGCCCGTTGAAAAAATTGTCCTAATTCTGCCGGCCCGGCCCGGCCCGTTTGAAATTTCGCTTTCATTCCGCCGGGCCGGGTACGGGCCTCGGGCCAAGCCCGGGCCCGTGCAGACCTCTAATATGAAGTATTAAAAAATTAAAATATTCAAAATTGGCGAAAGGAAAATCAACACGAAGGCGAATTCATAAAAAGAACAAGTAAATAAAGAAATATATGTAGGAAATCATAAATATTTGAAATATTAGAAATATTTTGTAAAACAATTTGTAACTAAAACAATTTAACAAATGAAAAAAGACGTGAAATAATGAATCATTGTCAGCATCAACAAACCCTTTGCACGAAATATATATATATATATATGATTAACATTGAGAAGTGACACTGGAAATATAAATAAGTATTGCGCTGCCGCGCAATACTTATATATACTGACAGAATTAAAGCTTTGAAGAGTTTCAAATTATCTTTATTTCTTTATCTTTGAAGTATCAGAATTTATTAATTACCCATATTAATTTTAAAGCAGGTTTTTTTTTTTTTTTTTTTTTTTTTTTTTTTTTTTGTATGCATTTGTTTATGATGTGCGAACAGTGTTGCCAGTGGGTTACTTTTTTTTAAATTCAGATTTCTTGTTTGGCACCGCCTTTTTGAAACGGTAAAATTCCCTTTGTTTTCGCCTTAATATGGCATTAAATAAGGCGCATTTTACCATTTCAAAAAAGTGGCGCCAATCAAGAATCTGATTTATAAAAAAGTAGCCCGTCTGGCAACACTGTGTGCGAACACTGGACCTTTTAAATGAAATAGGAGGTTTTTTTTGGGGGGGGGGGGGGTATGGAAGACACTACTGACAAGTTGCAGAGTTGGAAATTGTTCCATTTTTCAAAACTAATTATTCTTCCTAATTCCTTCGCCTTTAATTCCCTTCCTCCGAACAATATGTTTTATCAAAGTTTCACGATTTAACTTAAGACATTTACGATAATTCATAAAAAAAAAAATATTAAAATAGTAATCATATTGCATTCATTGGTCGGCTTTTATAAAGCGGGGTCTGAATTTGATTGTATGTTTGCATATTTTCAAGCAGATCTTGGAAATATAAAAACTAACTGTAAACTTTCTGTTTTGTATTTGGATGCATTTTCCAGTTAGTCTTCTGAAAACTTTTATCCATCTCTTACATAGACATTGCGCCCTAAATAATTATGTTGCGCATTGTTTGGCATAGCTAAAATACTCCTAAGCATTTCTATGTTCTGATAATTCTACCTGGATTAAATTTGGATTATAAATTTGTTAATATTCACAAAATAAATCAATTTAAACCTTCACTGAAATTCAAAGAAGTTATTTGCAATAGATCAATGTCAGTAATGTTAATGGAGATGGGGTAGCTGGGCTTCTTTAATCCTCTGTGTTACCTCTGTGGTGGGAGGAACGTAAAAGAATGATGGGGCATGGGAGACATGAGTGTCTTTGTCCCAGAATTGTAAGAAATTTCCTCTTGGGGATTGCTTACATTAGAGGAAACGGATGACAAAGCAGATTTTGTCTGAGCAGGGGTCGAAGCTGGGGATTTTTCTTAGGGGCCATTTTGTGAAAACTAAAAACTATTTTTGATAAATTCATTATTATTTTTGTAAACATAATAATTTTCTAACGAAAGATGAAATCCAGTTACTCAAGTTCGAAGCAAGCAAATCTTTCTGAAAAGATTTCCTTTCTAATCTAAGGAATTTGTTTGCAAATTACAGATAAAAACCGAAGAAAATAATTAAAGAAGAGTATGTTTTTATAGAATGAAATTTTGTGAAGGGGCTAATTTTATTAAGAGGGAAACTGTGAAGAAGCCTGTTTCATTAAGATGAAATCAGTGAAGGGACCTATTTTATAAAATGGATTTTTGTGATGGGGCCAGTGAGGGGAATTCAATTTACAGAAATTATCAAGTTTATTTACGAATGTTTTGCAAAATGTAATGAAACCTGCTGAGACGAAATAAAAGCAACAAGAAAATATTCCGCTTTAGACAGGTTATTTTAAAAAGTGCGTCATTTAACAGACTCCATGAAGTATTTCGCTATACACAGGTACCATTTAACCCTTTCCGGCGCGGTGTCCTTAAAAAAGGACACCTAATTTTAATTCCAAAACTGACAAACGGCACCAAGAATATTTAACTAAACTTTCCCTGTTATAATGTACATGAAAATAAGCAATTTCGTATTTCCTAATTTCGTTTATAAATTGCGGTGTCAGTCCATTATTTCATCAGTTTATAAACAGAATTACTCCGCACTCCGCGCTGGTAAAGGTAAAACACTTTTTACTGGATAAAGAATGACATGTGGTAATGAAAATAGCATTATTAAGTTTCATTAGTTTAAAAAAAACACTACGTAGATTGAGGTTATCTTGTCACTGTGAACTACAAATCCTTCAGTGCTTTTATAAATTCATTTAAATGTTTGATACGTTACAGGCTTATTATTCAACTCGTTACAGCGCTGTCGTGTTTTATTTTATTTCAATAATATTCCAAAATATTGGCGAAAACGGTTGTACTATGGTTATGTAATTTTTTGACGAGAAGTAAGCTTACATTTTAAATACCTTAGAAATCTAACTGAGTAATACTGAATCTCGAACACACGCCCACAACCCTCTCAAAAAAAAAAAAAAAAAAATCCTATTCACAAAAATTTACATTTTAAAAAGAATTCAGAAAATGCTATCAAATTTGACATTTTACGCCGATTTCCAAGTACCAGAAAAGTCAGCATCAGACAACGATCGCCTGCAATTCCAAATGTATCCCTTTATGAAAAAATTGAAAACATTATTCGATAAATGTCATGCACGTACGCTAAAAATATATTCTTTTCTCAAAAACGCACAACTTTCAGGCATATATATATATATATATATATATATATATAAAACCATTAATAACTATAAATAAGCATGCTACTTATAAGCAAGATTATTGAAGTGATTTGTAATCGAAAAGTTTTTCATTTTTTGATAAATTAAAAGCTATTATTGTCTCATGACATCAGTTTTTTTCCTTCTGCGCACTTTCGTGTTGAGAACGTCAATTTGACATCGTTTTCTGAAAGATCCCCTGTTTTTACCGAAAAATGGAAAAAACAATTCAATTACAAAGTTTCTGAGTAAGAATACCTGCCAGTTTCATGCATTTGCGAACAAAAATGATTTTAAAAATGTGGTAGAAAGTAATCAGTTTGGATTTTTAGAACTTATTAAAGTCTTCTGTTTACTTCGATTTTATTTATTTTTTTATTGAAAAAATATATTTAGCAGATAATTTTCCTTATTCTGTTAAAAAATATAAAAACTTGTGTGGCGGAGATATTTAGAGTTACTCCCAACCAAACCTTTAAAAAAAATCATTAATTAACAATTATATGAATAACTACGAAATAATTAGCAGGTTTTATGAATCAAATAAATCAAAACAAAGTTAAAATCAGTATTATTTTTTCATATTTGTTCTAAATTCTCAGATTTGTTGAATCACATTGTTTTAAAAGTCATGACGTATTTAAGGGCTGTTACTGTAATTTAAAAGTAGAGAATACGTTTAGTGATTAGTGCGTACTTTTAGAGAAAAATCCCCTCTCGTTTCCATAAAATAAGTAATGGGATGCGAACAAAACCCACTGTCAAAATCCTTGAGGACAAAATCCCGACCGGATAAAATATCCACCGAAAAAAAGCTCCTGCGAACAAAACCACGCTTTGATCAAGAATTGCTTCATTTTGACTAAGTTTCTTTTTCATTTCTACAAGTATTAATACATATATGATCGCACGGGTTTGTATTTTAAAATTTTTGATGAATTTTTTTATTTACTCTTCTTACCCCTCCCCCATTCTTCAAAGAGGGAATATACATTTTATCAAGGTCTTCGTAATTCAATTTTAGTACATGAAGATTTTCAATAAATACACCAGATAAGAATGGTTTTTGAAATTTATTTTAACATTCTTGCTTTTTTTTTGGGGGGGGGGGGGGGATCTCAAAATTTTCCATTTCCACGCTCAATGATGCGAAACGTTCTGACATGTGACATTGTTATAAAATTTATTTTATTCCGATATGTGTGATCATTTTCATAACTTTCATAGCTTTTCTCGATCAGTTTCCAAAGAATTCATCCGAAACAAAATTTTGAATTTTCCCCTTAGACTTTGAGTTAAGCAGATTACAGCTTTGGTGTAACTTTTTCTTGACTGTTTTTTAAATGACCCTCCACCCTAAAAAAAATCTTCGCTTCACAACATTAAAACTTTCTGGTACGTTTACGGACAAATTTTAAGACATAAAAACACGACACTTGCAGACATAACTATTGAAAAAAAATTTCGATAAATAAATTACATCTTGAGTTATAAACAATTGTTTTTTCAGGACGGCAATTTTTTTTTCTTTTTTCGTCCAGTTTCAAAGCGCCGATTTTGACAACGTTCCCTGAAAGATCTTCTACCTATACCCAAGAAAGGAAAAAAAATTCGATTACATGGTTTTTTAATAAGAGCACCTGTCCGTTTTTCATCAGCATCCATTTATCCAAACACAAACAAAATAATGGCTGAATATCATATCTTCTGATATTTTTATTCTTTTTTCAAACATCAATTCTGATCTTTTATCCTGTAGTTCGTACGATGTTTAATAAAAAATATTAAAATAAAATAATTTTGGAGCTCTTTATTGCCAAATTTTTTAATATTTATTTATTTATTGTAATTAGACATTTAAAATTTCCTTAATTTTTTAAATGGTGGACAGAAAACCTGATTTTATTTTCCAGTTTTCTTTCTAAAAAAATAAGTAAAATTAAATTATTAAGGAGAAAAACGATAATAGTCCATAGACAGTTTAATTTAATGGCTTGGAAGGCGTACTATTGTCTTCGACAGAGGAATAAAATGGAAATAATCCTTTGAACATTCAGTTAAAGATAGGTCGATATACAGCTGAAGATAGTGTAACCTCGCTTATAAATTAAAATAACTCTCTTAATAATTATTTTATGACTATCAATATTTCCAGGTTCTGTCCATATATCCCATTTTTACAATATTTCTGTTATATTGTATTAAAACGAGCTTAATGAAACTAATTGCTAAATTATTTAGATTTTACAATTTTTCTTAATACAATGCGGTATACCAATTTTCCATTTCTTTAAAAGCTGATGTAATTATATAATATAATATTTTTACTATTAAAATATAAATGTCCACATCAAAGAAGAGGGAGGGGGGGGGGGGGGGAAGACAACGTCTAGTGTCAAAGTAAGTTTAATAAAGTAACTTAAAATATTATTTCTATGTGATAAATCTCTTATCGCTAGTTCTGAATATTTCAATGTCATTCATAAGCTATAATAATCAGGACCAAAAAAGTTCTATTGTATTTTTCGTACAGATTTAGGCGATTCCGTTTTCTCCGATGAATTGTAAAAGAAAGAAAAGGAGATAATAAATAGAGACAGTATATAACAAAAGAAAATATTTTCTCTTTTTGAAAAACTCAAAGTTTACATGGAAGAAAATCCCTATAGAAAATTTCCATAGAGTGTGCTGTGACATTTACAGTGCGAATTATGAGTATTTAAAGTTGTCAACACATTATATTTATCATACATTAAAATAAGGGTGGTTCTATAAAAAATCGACAGAGCCCCGCCCTCCCCTCCTCTTCGCCATTAAAACGATTACGTTTACCATACGAAATTTATATGGGCAGCGACAATTTGTATCCGAGTTATAAGTGTTGGTAGTTCTCGGTGTTTTCCTTATATTCTCGATATATTAAAATTTAGGGGGCTTCGGTTAAAATGAAACAGACAATTTCCCCAGTTCACGCACACAAAATTTCAGCGTGTTGTGACAATTTGATCACTGGTTGTAAGAGTTTAAATTTTGAGAGCTCTTTAAAAAATTTATTCAGCTTTTTATAAAATTTAGAGGGGGTTGATAAAAGATGATAATGGCCTCTTGTACAGTTTTATCAGGAAGGCAGTCATAGGTTTTATGCCCCATTGGGAGTGGGAAGGGCCAAATTAAAACTCGTCCGATCTGATGTTTATATTCTTAGAAAACATCCTGCCAAATTTTTATCGTCCAAACACGTGACAGATTTCGAGGTCTGTTTTTTGTAATCCAACCTCCCCCCCCCCCCCCCCTTACACACACACGCCACCCTAAAAGTAAAAGAGGGAATGAATTAAAATATATATATAAGTTTTTAAAACTTTACTTTTTAAAGTTTGGAGTTTTAAACTTTTTAAAGCTCTCTCCCCCCTCTTCATCCCGAGAGAGCAAGGATGACAAATTTTAAAAAATCCTCTCAATCTGGAGTTTATATTCTAAGATTAACCATGTAGATTACTATCAGACTTTTGTAATATGTGATTTGAAAATGAAACTGACTTTATTATATATATATATATATATATATATATATATACATATATAATTCCACGATTAATGTAAGATTCACAAAATTTTCACTCCATTTGAAAAAATTATTCGGCTCTTAAAAACGTTTGTACTCGGGCATGCCAATTTTTTAAAAATTCATAGTTGTCATTCCACGAAAACAGCTATAAAACAAAAGGGCATTAGTCTGAAATTAAATATATTTAGTTCATTGCCTTCGCAACAGTGTCAATAATTTGCCATTGGAATTTCATGTTGATATTTCAATAACTTTTTGAAAAAACATGTTTTGCATATGGAATTTTCACTGAAAAGTGCGTTTTCCCTAAAACGCATTTAAAATTAACATTTATCTTTTACTAAAATTATTTACTGTTACGTGGATCTGATATTTGCTGTAGTGGGGAATCATTGACTTTTCTTTAGTTGTGAGGCTTCCTTTATTTCTAGAAGGCAATTTTTGGTAGTTTTTTGAATGAAATGGAAAAAAAGGGATTCGCACTGAAATATTTGATACTTCCGATTTCATTCACAGCTTTCAAACAGTTGTTACACCACTAAAAGTTGGCCCCACCAGTGGCCGAGAGGTTCTGCTCTCGAAGCTGGTAGACGGAAGTGCTGGGTTCGATCCCAATCGCGCCCGTCGGCCTAATCGTTCGGAGTTTTCGTGGTTTTCTTCGAGCCGTGGATCTTCCATGCGTTAATACGGATTAGGTTCCCTTAGAAAGACCCCCACGGAGGGCACCCCCCCGGGCCTATATCCCTCGTGTAGATAATTGGCCGTCAAAAATCAACCCAACCCAACCCTAAAAGTTAGGTTTTATTTATAGTAAAATAACAATAAGCATAGATTTAGAAAAGTAAAGAATTGTGCGTTAATAAAATCTAAAGAAAAAGGAAGCAAATTTTGGTCGAAAATCACGTTTTAAACGTTGTGGTGAAAAGTGAAGGCCAGACCCATACAACAGTGTTTAAAAGCAGATTATATTCAAGTTTGTTCTTAAAATAAAAGGAAATTCTCCATTCAACAGCGGGAAACTTTCTGACACATTCACCGACTCATTTTTAAATATTAAAAAAAAAATAATAATAAAATAAATAAATAAAATTAGCAGGCAATTGTAATAAGTAATTGGAAATCGAATAGCGTTTTTCTTTTTTTAGATAAATGTATTGTATTTTTGATTATATGTAATTGATGTTTCACGGTGCGTATCTGCAGATACTTTCCATAGCACAAGGCATATTATTCCTTCCCCCCCCCCCTCCCCAAACACACAAAAGTTTAAATATATATGAGTGAAATGTCAATAACAATGATGCAAAAGTCACAAGATGATTTGTAACTTTTACTTTGTAACCGAAAGAAATCGCGAGAATCCCGTGAAATTTAGGAAAATAGTAGGGGGGGGGGGGGGATCAGGACTCCCTGCCTCAATCTGGCTATAGTCCTGCCTAAATGCGTTTTATGCAATGATACTCTAAGGAACTGCTTATTTTTGAAATAATGCGTCATAAAGTTTTGTGTTATTGAGAGGAGGGAAATATTTATTTAGAAAACTCTTAAAAACGATAAATGAAAAAAAAAAAAAAAAAAACAAGCTTCGAGAGCAATAAAGCATTTTTCTGCAAATTTTTTTAGATAAAATAATTTTGTAACCTATTAAACTGCTGTGACAAAAATTGCACAATGCTATTATGATTAAAATTCGCCTGTTCATAATTCTCTAGCGATGGTACTAAGGTCTCGGGACGAGGCAAAATTTCCTTAATATCCAATTCATAATGAAACTGAAAATCATATTTTCAACTGTGAAAACTGAAAAGAGCAGCGGCCTGTCAGACCGCTAACAGCATTTAAGGGTTGAGAAATTGTTTAATCTTAGTCTTTGTCAAAACCTTGCATCGATATGAAAAAAAACCTTGTTTTACTACCCCCAAAACAAAAGAAAAACATGACTGAAAATTTCTTGCAGTAAATGACCTTCCTCAAATATTCTCATGTGTTATGATTTTAAGACCTTACCAATTTTCCTTACTTTATATATATATATATATATATATATATATATATATATATATATATACATATATATATTGACATTAGAACAAATAATTGAGTTCTGCTCAGAGCAATTTTTGAGAGAATTAAGGTGGCCCCCAAGAAAATATTTCCCTCGCTAAACATCGCGACACTTTTTGACTCATTTTTAAAACGTAAAAGCTTAAAACTTTGCGGATACGGTTATTGAAGTGATTTGTGATAGATTTTTTTTCTTTTTTTTTAAATCTTCCAACGAATTACATATAAAGTTATAAGCAATAGTTGCCTCAGGAAGGCAGTTTTTTTCCTTTCTTACGCTGTCGCGTCCGAAAATTCTGTTCAAAATGCCCCTTTTGACAGTATTTTCTGAAAAATATTCTGCTTTTAACGAGAAATCGAAAACACGGTTCCATAGCATAATTTCAGAATAAGAGAGCCTACCTATTTGGTACATTTACGAATAAAACAAATTTAAAATGTGTTAGAAAGTAGCCATTTCGCTTTGAGTATAGCCTTATAATGTCTTTTTCTCTGAGTTTTAGAAATAACCTTTGCTTATTTTTCATTATAATTTTCGTATTTGGACATTTTAAAAATCTATTATGTAACATTAAATTTATCTTTCTGCCTCTATTAGTATTTTATCATTGTATAAAATTTTCAACCACATTTACTTTTTGGAAAAAAATAAATGTTGTTAAATTTGTCTTGAAAGGCAAAAATCTTCTTCCTCGCCAATCGTGGTATGTGTGTTTTGGAGGGGTAGGGGAGGGAGATACTTTAGATATTCTTCAATTAGACTTTTTTTTTAGCTTTCTAATTTTGTACATTGTTATAATTAACATTAACGCCAAAATGCTAACGTTTTACTTTAAAAAAATCGATGTAACAAGAAAGAACTATGTATGTCATATTTTGAACGAAATACTAAATTAAGTTTATAATCTTTTTAATTCAGCATATAAGGAAGGTACAACAACACCTTTGATGCTGGAAAAACAAAATACGGAAACAAAAAACGGAAAAACAAAATTCGGGGTGGTCATAATAAAGCCTTATCATGTCTTATCTATCTTTTCTAAAAAGAAAAAAAAAAGGAAGTAACGCGCTGCTGATAATTGAATCTATTGCGACCAGGGTTTTTTCTCGGCTTAAAAAAAAAATAATAATAATAATAATAATGCATATAAAAAAGTGAATATTTTTAGCTTTATAGAGAAATGCGTGATAAATATGGCGAATTTGACAGTTATTAAATAGGATTATTTTCAGCGCGATGGACGAGATCTTGAGAACCAAAACCCCAGTCAAACAGAGATGAATGGCAACCCGATTACAGAAGATCCCCACTGGTCGTGATAATATCATTCAATCATCCGTAATGAAAAATGGATACAGACCGAATTAGGTCACCACCGCCCCCTCCCAGACCTGCGGAGTCTTGAAGGGGGGTTGTGGTGAGCCTCCAAACCAAAATCATGGCTTAATTAATTAAACCAGCTTTTAACTGAATTCTTTTCTTTTTATATTCAATTATTTAAAGACACCTAGGCAAAATATTCATTAAAAAAAAGAAACCGAAAGGTTGAATTTTCTTGTACCATTTATAACTTATGATAAGTAAGAAAAAAATTGTAAACTTACAAAAATATTTATTTATGATTATTATTATTTGTGATAACATATCTGTTAGCTCAATAGGAGTAAAATTTAATTAAAAAATTTAATATGTCTGTGATGTTAGAAATAATCTTCTTTATAAGTGTTGAAAATGATGATCTAAAAGTATGTAAAGAAAAAATTCGAATGAATAATTGTGTTACACTGTGTCAATAGGAGTAATCTTATTTAGTTTTAAAAAATCAATTTTTTGTACCATTTGCAGGACAGTTTTCTATAAATAATTGTATATTATTATCTTTTCTTTTTTTTTAAATATCCATTTGTTATCTTCTATCTGCTTTTACTCTATGGTATTATAACAAGAACGTATTATTTAGAAACGTTTTGTAGAGTTACAAGACTAGTTTCTACAAAGGCACGCTTTAAAAATGCTTAGCTTTTTGTTACAAGGAATGTCATCGAACAAAGAAATTACAGTCCAACTGAGTAGGTTTGCAATATCAGCGCCGGGCGCTGGCAGTATAAGATTAAATGACGCCAAATACTTTACTAGAAATTCCCTGCAGCTGTTTTCCCTACGACTAAATTTCCCTCGCCGTATTTCGGGCAAAAAAGATTCCTCCCTTCCTAGTTCAAACTCGTTTCGTCAATACTTACACTGATATCAATTTAAAGCGTAGTGTCATTTTAATTTATTCTGAATTAATTTTTAAATAACATTTTCATTTGTTATAGGTAAAAATCAGAAATTTAAACGATTTTGTTTTCAATGCCACATGCTATTTTATACTTAATTTATGAGAACTCTGAAAAAATGGAATAAAATAACGATAATGTAAAAAATAATGTTTGAAATCTATCTTAAAGTCTCGATTTTACATTTTAATTTACATTTTTACCAAAAGGATAGGTTATTTTAGAACTCAAATTTAAAATTAAATCCTAAGCTGAAATAAATAAAATTATTAAGGAAACTATGAAACATAATTTAACAATTTAAAAAAAAAAAAATAGAAGCAATATTTCGCTAAAATAAAAATAGTTAAATATAAAAAAAAAAATTGCTAATAAAAACAGCAAAAATAAGTAACATAACTTAAAACACGACAATGTTGATCATAAAAAACTTAAAAACTCTGAGAATAATGATTTAAAGATAAGGAAAATTAATTAAAAGAATAAAGAAATAGATATAAAATATTAAGTGAATAATTGTTGATGTGATTAAATGAATATATAAATATATATTTCAAATAAAATTAGACTTATATCCTTTCGTGAAAATGTAAATTAATATTAAAATAAAATTATAATACAGAGAAATTATTTCTAAATTGGAAATACAACTCATCCTTTTGTGGAAAATATTAATAAATAAAATTTCCTAATTTCCCTTGAAATCAGTTAAAATTTAATTAGCAAATAAATGTAACATATTCTTTTGTGTTAAATGCAAATTAATATTTAAAACTGAAAAGTCGGAAATATAACCCTTCCTTTTTGGAAAATGTAAATTAAAAGGAAATTTAATAAAATTCTCTATTTTCCCGTGAAAATCAGTTAAAATTTAATTAGTTAAAAAGAATTATAACGTATTCTTTAGTGGAAAATATAAATTTAATATTTATTTAATTTTAAACAAAATTTAATATTTATTTATTTTTTAACAAAATTTAATATTTATTTATTTTAAAACAAAATTGCGTTTCTATCCTTTTGTGAAAATGAAACTTATCCTTATTTTTCTCTATTTTCCCATGAAAATCAGTTAAAATTTAATTAGTTAAAAAGAATTATAACGCATTCTTTAGTGGAAAATATAAATTTAATATTTATTTATTTTTAAACAAAATTTAATATTTATTTTTTTAAACAAAATTTAATATTTATTTATTTTTAAACAAAATTTAATATTTATTTATTTTTAAACAAAATTGCGTTTCTATCCTTTTGTGAAAATGAAACTTATCCTTATTTTTCTCTATTTTCCCGTGAAAATCACTTAAAATTTTATTAGTTAAAAATAATTATAACGTATTATTTTGTGGAAAATATAAATATAATATGTATTTATTTTTAAACAAAATTTAATATTTATTTTTAAACAAAATTTAATATTTATTTATTTTTAAACAAAATTACGTTTCTATCCTTTTGTGAAAATGAAACTTATCCTTATTTTAAATAAAGTTTTAATTTAAAGAAATTATTTCTAAGTCGGAAATATAATCCCCCTTTTCTGGAAAATGTAAATTAAAAGCACTCATTTCTTTTAAACATAAAACAAAGTTAATAACACCCTTTTCTTTCTTTCTTTCTTTTTTTTTTTTTTTTTTTTTTTGCGTTTCTATCCTTTTGTGAACATGAAACTTATCCTTATTTTAAATAAAGTTTCAATTTAAAGAAATTATTTCTAAGTCGGAAATATAACCCCTCCTTTTCTGGAAAATGTAAATTAAAAGCACTCATTTCTTTTAAATCTACTAAATAACACCCTTTCTTTCTTTCATCTTTAAAACGTCCTCATAAGTGATTTTTTTCGAAGTCCATTCTGAAACGAAACTGAAAGAACAAACAAACAGAGAAAACACAGGGGTTGCAGAGCTAATCACTCGTCACGCCACACAGCAGCTGTTATCGCAACTGGCTTGGCAAGTTTGGCGCAGAGTACACCAAACGAAAGGATCCCCGACAAATAATCCAATGGAAACTGGGAAGTATAACAAAAGTGACCTTTTATTCAGCAAAAAGTTCCATTTTACTCAACAAAAGTGACCTTTCATTCAGCAAAAAGTTCCATTTTACTCAACAAAAGTGTTCCTTTTGATAAATCTGCTCTGCACTTTTTAAAAGAAATGTGAGCAGTAGAAGTATAAAGCAAAGAACAGACTTATATTATTGTACATTTACAGTTCGAAAATTGCTTAGAAATTATTTTTGTGGCCACTGTGAATCATAGATTCCAAATACTTATTGTGCTGACCTAATGATGGCCTTGTAATGAGATTTCGGCAATTTATTTGTACCAAAAATTCTGAAATATGCTGTTTGTTATTACATTCAAGACACTTTAAAACATTATAATAGAATATTACAATTGAACTTCTTACTCTGATTTTACAGGGGCAACCCCAGCAGTACTTGTTGCAGTATTTTCACTCGACATAACTGAGAAATTTAACCTGAAGCTAGATTCTAGAACAATTCCTAAACAATCACAACACGTGTAATCAAAATTATCGAGAATTATAGTTTGTAAACAATTGGGAATCATTCAAGAATCGTTCAATTTAATGGATTTGAATCATTTTTTATTTATAAAAACATTTCATTTTATTATCATATAAAGTGCTTAATATATCATGAAAATATTTTTAGAATGAAGCAGACTTTTTACGATCTCTCTGCTTAACTTTCGTTTTTATTTTTATATATAAACAAATATATTAGTTTTGTTCGTATGGCAATAGTACCCTTGCTGCTTTTAATTGACTGTTTTTTTGAAGTTTTAGACATTATTTTGGTGTTAAAAGTTAAATTGCTGTCATGGTTTGTAAAAGTTAGTAATTTTTATTCAAAAATTTCATTTAATTAATCGAAATTAGATAATAAATATTCATATTTTTTTTGTTAAATTCACCGACTAATGAATAAATCTAAATGAAATCCAAACAGTTATTCTATCCTCTACATATTTTCTGCAAAATTTTGTAAACTTAATTACACTTTTCAATCATTCTGTTTATATAAAACTTGCTGAAAAAATGTGCTATTTGCTGTTTTATTCTTTCAATGTATTATTTTCTTTTTTAAAATAAAGATACAGGAATTTTGAGTAAAACTTAAGTTTGTTTAATATTTCATTCAATATAAAATTAATTTCTTGTAATGCAACATTATCTGCCTTTATTTTTTTTTATGAATCAGTTTGATTGAATTCTGATTCTTCCCGACTAGATTAAACTTGTGCAGTTTTGAAAGTTATTTTCCTAAACCCCCTATATGGAAATTTGGTTTGCTCATGATGAAATTGACATGGTCTTAGTTTGTAATTGTTTGATATTAACGAGGACAGACTTGCCTTCCTCTACTTGCAATGATAGAAAAAAACATAACTCTGATCGCATTTTCTTAAAAGATTTTAAGGATAAAAAAATCTGAATGTTAAAAGTTTAATAATTAAAAAGCAAATTATTGCGTGAATGAAAAACACATAACTTATTGTGAAATGTTAACTATATTATTGAAATAAATACACAATGTTGTATTCAATTTCATTTTTGCAGTTCGTCCTCATAACTGTTATAGTATTTTTTATTAACAATTACAATAGCCAGAAATTTATATTTTATCTAAAAAGTGTTTTTAGTCTTTCATCAGTATTTTCTCATTAGTGCGGTGCCAGTCAAAAAATGAGTTATAATATGCCAAGAATTTCAGTCTTACACTATCAAATTTACCAAATATGGTAATTGTGAATGTAATAGCCACTGTTGATTTCAGGGGGGGGGGCATCCCCCCCCTGGGATTCAAAAATGTCCCTCCAGGATGAAATTTTTGATTTGACTTTCTCTTTATTTTTCCGAGTAGTGATATTTTCCTCAGTATCCTCCAGAAAAACCTGTTAAGATGGAATCGCAAGGTACCGTTAAAAAATTTCATCTTAACCGATATACTTGCATAGCTTTTTTGTCATCAATACAAGGAAATGTTCCTTTTAAGGCATTATTCCGTTATAGACATGTTCCGTTTTAAGACACGTAACAGCTTTGTATAAGTAAGTCTTACAAGCTATTCGAAAAATCGAACAAGTTAAAAAAAAATTTGGTATTACTTAATTATTCCGTCGACCAAAATCTATCGCCAAACTATAAAATTAAATGCCAATAATGGTTGATTGTAAATGTCACATTCCCTTGACTTAAAGCAAGTTACATGTGTTTACGTCATCATTGATGATGTAAAATCATTTGATGACTCATCAAATGATTTTTATTTCAACATTTTATTTGTATTTTTATTAATGTTATACTAATTTATTTGTTTTTTCGTTATTTAAAGTAAAAATGATGTCAATTTATATAATTTGGTAAAATTGGTCGACGGAATAACTAAGTAGTACCAAAAATTTTATGAAACTAGTAGACATACCATTAATGTTTATTCTGTTTATTTATATTTAACCTTCCAGCTAACTTTTTGTACAATAGGTGCATGTCATATTTTTATGTACTATAGCAGTTACAAGATGAAAAAAAAAAAAAAAAGAAGAAGAAACAAGTTAGGGGAGAGTGGGGCAAGTTGGAACGTTTGTTACTTTTGGATCCCTAACTTAGTAAACTAAAGGTGTTAGTTAAATAACTTAGAGTTATATTCTAGTTCAATATGTTTGCTACAATTTAAAATAAAGTATTTAAAAAAAAAATTCACACTGAAGCAAAATATGCATGACAATATAACTATTGACAAACTGTTCCAACATGCCTCTCTATGGGGCATGTTGGAACATAGTGTGGGGCAAGTTGGAACACAATTAAACAAGTTACAAAATTAGTTATAAAATATTTAATTTTAATAATATGAAGTTACAGATAATACAAAATATTGTAACCTGGTAGTTTCTGTACTTGGTATTTTTTACAGTCCTTCAAAAATTGATAAATCATAGGGAAATACCAGTTTACTAATACATCTGTAAGTACTACAGACTGTGTTAGGAGGTGGTAGAATGAGGTAAATTTCTTCATAGGAATACCATCCACGATATTCCTTGCCAGGAAAAACAAAACTCTATCACTATTACACTTTAGAAGAAAATTAATTTCTACTCTATTCTCTTTAATTGCCTGTACCATCCCAACAAATCCTATTTCCTATTCTCATAAATTGGTAAATCAATAGAATCATCATCATCTCCTGTAGTCAAACCCAATTTTCGCCCCACCAGTGGCTGAGAGGTTCTGCTCTTGAATCTGGTAGACGGGAGGTGCTGGGTTCGATCCCAATCGCGCCCGTCGGCCTAATCGTTCGGAGTTTTCGTGGTTTTCTTCGAACCTTGGATTTCCAAGCGTTAATACGGGTTAGGTTCCCTTAGAAAGACCCCCACGAAGGGCACTCCCCCCCTGGGCCCATATCCCTCGTGCAGATAATTGGCCGTCATAAATACAACCAACCAACCAACCAACCAAACCCAATTTTCTAGGGAAAATCGGGTTTTTTTCAAAAGTATAATATTATTGTATACTATATTATTTATATATTATATATACAATACAGCAAAAAATATAGGGTAGATGTGCCAGTAATGGGCACCCTTCCAGTAATGGACACCCCTTGATGTTTTTGGTTCATAAAAAAATAACTAATAAATATTTAGCTTTAATTATTTTTTTTATAATTCCCCCTTGTATGTTTTATAAAACTGGGTTATTGTTGACACTTTTAATCAAACCAATCAGGAAGCAGAAAATAATGTTTCAAAGTTTCGCTGTTTTTCTGTGAAAATCTTAATGAAGAGGCTAAGAGTTGGCTTTGTTTAATCAATTTATATATTATTTATTTTCTTGCAAAATTTAAATGTTTTTGTTTGAGTAGCAATAGAAAACTTTGAATTTTATATACCAATGGCCATTTACAAAATTTCATTTATTTTTAAGATTTTAAGAGGGGTGTCCATTACTGGGATGGTTAATTAGTCATTTTCCAGTAATGGACACCCCATGTAGACATTGCTAAAAATGCAATTTTAGTAATGTTTATAGTGCATAAAACACTTTGGTTTAACTGCAAACCTAAATAATCAAATTTAATTTTTAAATTATACTTACCAAAATGTAATAACACCAAAACTTTTATAAATAGCTGCTTTTAAGTTATTTTATGAGATTTTATGAAATTTCAATATTTTATTTTATTTATTATTATTTTTTTTTTATGTAGTACATATACCTTGCATATTTTGTAATCCGGCAATCAAACCAGCCAGGAAGCAAAAAATATTGTTTAAGAGCACAGTCAAAGAGGGGCTCATACGGCTTAATCCCTCTCCGTTTAAATAAAAACAATTAAGTTACAGAAGCTATTAAAAATCTATTTTCTGTCTTAAATGTTTCCTTATTTTAAAAAAAAATGTAATACTATTAATGAAAGTTGCAGGTAATATTCATGAAACTATAGTAAATCTGCAGATCATTGGCCTCAAACATCAGTACTACAGTTTTATTTTGAAATTATTTTATTTAGTATTTAAAATATTCAACTCACAATATCATTTCTTTCATATTTGTAATATTAATTATTATAAATGATATATCAAGTAGAGTCTGGAAGATTGTTAAAAATAGTGACACAAAACTAAACATTTAAAAATAGTGGCACAAAACTAAACATTAATATTCCAAAACTTTTTTTTAATTACCCTTTAAATCCATCACTGTTACAATAATTTGATAGCTGTAATTGCCTGATATTTAGTATTTTAATCTATGCATCTAAAATAATTAAAACATCGATCATCTGATAATTTCAATTATTGATACAAACAATAAATGATTATCACAAATACTTTATTAATTACTGGTATCCTAAATGTTAAATTTATTTGAAAATAACTATTTTGCTTCATTAGTATGTATTCATTAAATTCTGGTTCTAAATAGTCATAAAAACAATTATATTTATTACTTTTTATGGGGTGTCCATTACTGGAACAGAGGGTGTCCACTACTGGGCCAGAGGGTGTCCATTACTGGGCTTTTGGGTGTTTTGATATATTTCTGTTATTTAAAATTAAATTTCTATTCATATTGGGAAATGAGGCTATAAGAATGGTTAAATATTGTCGATAGATTAATATAATATTGAAAAAATTGGAATATAATAATTTTAACTATTAATAAAAAAATAAATTTTAAAGAAATTCCTTAAGGGTGTCCATTACTGGCACATCTACCCTATATATTGTTCCCTTCCCTTATATACATTATAATTGTAATGCTATTTTACAAATTATAAATTGTACAAATTTTCGAATTTACATTAATTGAGTGTCAGTGTTCTCACAAATTAGTTTTTAACATAAAATAAAAATATAAATTCTTAATTTACATAAAAAGTAAAATTTTGATTTAGTTAGAAGTTTTCTTTTCAGGAATATAGTTGATTTGAATTTTTTATATACATTCTTATTAATATACCTTTACATATAATTATGTATTATCAGTAGCATAGCAATTTAAAAATTATGGAGGGGGAGGGCTCAAATAGTTTCTAACTCAGTATGATCAAAATGACTGAAAAAAAAATCAATGATAAACAGGGTTCGCAAAGCTGAGCCCAGTTCGAAAAAACCCGGTGGGTTTTTTCAGAATGGACCCACTTGAAAAAGCCCACTGAAAAACCCATAATGTGGGTTTTTTCAATTTTCAGAAATATTTAAAATTTTAAACAACATATACATTTAATGAATTTAAGTCATTTCAGTAAATTTTGAAAAAAAAATAATATATAAAAGCCACAACATTAATACATAAACACCCGAAGTAAAATAAAAATGTATTTTAGCACACTGAAATACTTTACTAACATAGAACATAGTAGCCAACATACATAGTACATAACTATAGGTAAAGGCAATAATATCACAAGAATGTCTTTATATAAAAAATTCAAATGAGCTATATTCATGAAAATAAAAGATATGTATTTTTACTTTCTTCTATCTTTACAAGAAGAAAGTATTTAATTTGTGAAAAATTTTGACTTCCAGTTTACGACGGATTTATACGTTTTAAAAAGGTCCTGAAGACGATTTGACAGTTTTTAGAAAATGTCTGTCGGTATGTGACAAAAATTTTGTGGGTGCTCTATCTCAAGAACTAATGCACAGAATTTCACAAAACTTTAGCTTAAGTTAAAGCTTGATGTAAGCTGATGCTGATTAGTTTTTGGTGTATATTGCCCAACAGGTGGCGCTGCTATGCTGCATTTATCTCAATTTTTGCAATAGCTTTATCTCAAGAACTAATGCACGGATTTTCATCAAACTTCAGATTCAGTTACAAGTTAAGTTGTTGCTTATCAAGTTTTGGTGTATATCGCCCAACAGGTAGCGCTGTTATGCTGCATTTTTTCATGTTTTCAGCAATAACTCTTATCTCAAGAACTAATGTACGAAATTGAATAAAAATTTAGATTCAGTTAGATCTTGATATAAACTGGTGCTGATTGGTTTTTGGTGAATATCACCCAACAATGGCTCTGCTGTACTGCATTTTTTATGATTTCCGCAATATCTCAAGATTTTCATCAAACTTCAGATTCAGTTAAACGTTGACGTAAGCTGTTACCGATTAGGTTTAGGTGTGCACAGCACGTAGTGTTGATATGCTAAATTTTTCATGATTTTTGCAAAATCTATATCTTAAAAACTAATGCACGTAATTTAATCAAACTTAATATTCTGTTTCACTTTCATGTAAATAGATCCTTATTAGACTTGGATGTAAATTGAATACAACAGGTGTTGATTTTATACTGTTTGGGTTGGAAGTTTTGGTTGTGGACATCTAAGAGGATGGGTTTCAAAATTCAATGATTTGTTTGAAACAAATGTGATACTTTCATATCCTTGTTAAATGCATCCAATTCAATGAGCCTATATTTTACAATCCTCGTGATGAGCATAGATGTGGCACTGTGATAGCGAATTTTGAATTATTAACATGTATGAGATAGAGGAAAGTTTTGGGATTGGCACATCTGACTAGTTTACCCCTTTTTTTCTTCTACTTATAAATTTTAAATAGTAATATTCTATACATTATTTTATTTTAAAGCAAATTAACAATTCTTTATCTTCTATTATATTTAAAATTAATTTGTGAGACACACTGACAATTATTTAAATTTATATAATATATGCAATTTATGACACTTAATTTAAATTCATATAATTTACAATTTATAACTTGTAAAATAGTATTACAATTATTGTATACAAGGGAACAATGTATAGTATATATAATGTATAAATAATATAGAATACAATAATGTAATATTGCATACATTATACTTTTGAAAAAACCCGATTTTCCCCGGGGAAAATTGGGTTTTTCATGAAAAAACCCATGTGGGTTGGGTTTTTTAAAAAAACCCCGGGTTTTTGCGAACCCTGATGATAAAGCGTCTCATTAATAAGTAGTTATGTAGATTAATTAATAATCAATTTTATTCATAGTTAAAATTGTGTATGTGCATTATTTCAAAATAAACATTAAGGAATAAATTAAATTTTACAATTTAGTGAAATATGGTAGGAGAGTATGAAAGAAAAAAAAATGTATGGCTCTGGGGCCTCTTTGGAGTCTCTCTTCTTCCCCCTTACCTTCAAACAGCACAAATATCTACCAATTCCAGTGCTTCTTCCACATCAACTTCCATAAAAATGTGCCAATTCAATAAATGTATTCTTGTGACTGAGAATCCAGATATAACATTTGAATTGATTGTGTAAAGGCTAACGGAAAAGAAACATTTACAATTCCTGGTACTAAATCATAGATTGTCATAGTTAATCCTGGTGGTTAACCATCCATGCATTACTTGCTGTATTTATACAATTTCTCTATCAAAAGTCAATAAAAAGGTTAAAAATTTATCATTTTTCACTAAATGATATTGCTATTTAAATAAAGAGATTGGGAAATTAGTATCTATACAATGTCCTAAGTACGAAAAGATAGGGGGCATGTTGGAACACTGTTCCAACATGCCCCTTCCAAAGTGTTTCAACATGCCCCATACTACACTTTTGTTTATCTATTATTTTAGGCCTTACATAACAATAGCTATTTGTTAATGGCTGCTATTAAATAAAAGCCTGATTTTCAAGCAATTTGACAACATAATTTGAGGTTAGTTTAATATAATAATTAAAAAATTAATAAGGATTGTAAGGAATACAGAAAATTTATTTACTTTGCATCAAATTAAAAAAATTAACCTGCTAGGAAAACTTGAAGACCTAGGGTCTCGAAAACAATATGGATGCTAGATGTGCTTAAGAGACACAAGTTAAGAATTCCCAGAAGCTCCTGATTTTTTTAAAATGGCTACCAATTTAAGTGTTTCAACATGCTCCATGTTCCAACATGCCCCACTCTCCCCTACATAATCATTTAATGCACATCAGTAGTAAAACTTAAATTTTAATTTTGGTGCCATATATGAGATTAAACTGTAAGAAATTGTTATTAAATAATTCCCTAATTTAGTATCCCTAAAAGGTTAAAATCAGTATATAGCCAAGAAAATATATCTGGCAATAGATGAAAGTGGTTGTGTTCGTCCACCACAGTGGATATTTGGCAGGATACAATTGACGCTGCACTAACTGAAAAGTACCTTTTCTTCAAATGAGTTCTAGTAGTTTCCTTTTATAAGAATATTGACATGAAATGAAACTATAATAAAAATAATGAAGATGATAACATTAATAGAGATAAAATGTTTTTTATCAAGTTCTTTTTTGCTTTCTTCTTCTGTTAGGCATATTGTGTCTTCTGACAATAACATTTTTAATTTTTTATGGAAATCATGATGTGTAAGGGGGGGGGGGGGGGTGTAAGTGATCATTCTTTTTATTTTCTGTAATTCGATGCCCTTGTGGGTAGCAGGGCCGGCCCAAAGACATTTTGGTGCCCGTGCAAGCACCCATCAGGGAACCCCCCCCCTCCCCCACACAAGAAAAATTGTTTGGCTTATGGTCTTAATTTTTTTAAATATTCGTTCTTTTTATACATACTATTACTAATTATTTAAGATATTAATTTAAAGTGTTTCAAAAACAGATAAAAAATTCTAAATTTAATCCCATCTTTGAGTTTGTATTTGATAAATTGTAAAATCAGGGAAATTTCAATTTTACAGTAATTATCAGTCTTAATGTGTAACATTACGATACAAAAGTTAAACACAAAGCCACAGCACATGGTATTGGACGAAAATAACAATAATAAGTTAATTAATTTAAAAAAAACTTTTTTAGAAGAATACTATTTGGAATACTACAAAATAAAGAATCAGAACTACTAGTAAATAGCAACTATGAAAGATGAAAACTGTAATCTTGTCTCGTTATTTAGTACATAAAAAGTATGAATAAATTTCATATTTAAATATCGGTTTTCATAAAGGGCTCACGTTTCATGGTCAAAATTTTCAAAAGAATGGAAAACCCAGTTTTCTCTTCAGCTAATTCCGGAAACATAAATATTCTTATTCTTTCTTTTTATTTTTTGAATGGTTCTCAATCTCTGAGATGATATTTACCAAAAAAAAAAGAAAAAACTTACTAAAATTTATTTAAGTAACCTAAATTAATTAAACACCAAGAAAAAAATATGATTGAGAATAAGAGTTGTATTTATAATAATAAGGAATACAATTAACAAAAATGCCCCCCCCCCCCCCCCAAAAAAAAAAAAAAAATCCTCGATTTCGTTCTACTGGTGCCCACGGTAGAATTAAACAAACCATCCCAAAGAAAATCTTTAAGTATTCCGAATTTATGTTTTAGTGCTGCACTGAAATAGGATAAAGAAAGTGTCATTATAAAATCATAGGTGTAGGACATCTTAAAAAAATCAACATGTCGAGCACTAAAGGAGAAAAAATGTTATTTAACGATAAATGTATTAAATGAGAGATTTTATCAAGACGATTACAAAATAAAATTTATATGCAGATAAATTATTATTATTTTTTTTTAAATAGGCTACAGTTTCACAATTCTGTATTGTCAAGCTTATGTTGATTTATTCATTGAGCTCTTTGCTCCTGTTAATGAGAAATCAAGGTAAAATAATTTTACTATCAACTTAGATTTACAAATAATCAGGGGTCGATCCAGGCAAAATTTGGGGCCTATTTAGAGTCGCTTCACAAAAATCAATTTAATAAAACTGGCCCCTTCACAAAAATCAATTTAACAAAATGGGCCCCTTCACAAAATCCCTTTCCATAAAAACTTATTACTACTATTTATTAGGTTTTTAAATTGGGGATTTGTTAATAAAACCAGTTCACCAGAAAAAAAAAAAAAAAAAAAAAAAAAAAAACCACTCAATTTCAACTTTTATTACAAAATGTTATTTTTCACAAAAATCTAATAAAATTCACAAAAATAACTTTTTCTTTTCACAAAATGGACCCCAAGAAAAAAAACCTGCATTGACCCTTGATAATAAAGTGCATGTCATGGGCGCTTGTGGGAGGGAGGGTAAGGGGCAAAAAAAGGTCTTTGCTCCACCCTTTTGAAAAAAATTCGGCATCGTAGATGATTTAACAAAAAGGGGGGGGGGGTGTGAAATTTACTTTTTTCGTTTAATTTAAATAATAAATCACTAAGAGAAAAATTGCGCTTGGGCATAAGTCTGTAAATATAATAAAAAGGCTTAGAACAATATTATTCCAAAGAAACCTTACCTCTAAGCAGATTTCGGTCAAAACACTGAAGAGTTAAAGATGAAAATAAGCAGTCGCCATTCGGCGACTAAACGTGAAAAACTGGCGACTAAAAATATGGAAAGTACCGGCCAAATGTAGGATTTTCCAAAGGGATTTCGTCAAAGAATCGCGGAAAAAACCCCGCGAATTTTGTCAAAAGATCGTGAAAATACCCAAATACCGTCAATAGATTGCGAAAATACCACACATTTCATCAAATGATCACGGAAAAAACGCAGATATCGTGAATAGATCGCGAAAAACAAACGCGAATTTCGTCAACAGATCGCGAAAAATGCACATTTCGTCAAAAGATTACGGGGAAAAAAAGGTAAATTTCGTCGAGGGATCGCCAAAACCCCCAAATATTGTGAATGGATCGCTGAAAAAAACGCAAATATCGTCGATAGATCGCGAAACAAATCGCAAATATCGTTGATATATCGTGAAAAAAACACAAATATCGTCAATAGATCGTGAAAAAAACGCAAATATTGATAAGAGTAAATACCTTATTTTCTGTCTTGACACTGTCCAGATATATATCTCCTCTGCATTCCTCTATATTTATTTAACATTGCATATTTCCTTTATATTTATTTAACACTTAAAGTATTTCCTTTATTAAAATATATTTCCTTTATTAAAATGTATTTCCCTTATTAAAATGTATTTCCTTTATTAAATTATTTCTTTTATTAACAATATATAAAGTCATTTCACTTACCTTTTTATTCATTCCTGTTATTCTACCTTTAATTCCTTTTTACGATGTTTATCTTTCTTTGCCGTTCGTATTCACGTTTTTCAGTTGTCTGCTTCCATGCAAACATGAGCACACATTTCGTTTGAATGATGATCATAGATTATAGTTTTTCGATCGCCGCCAGATGACGTCGCTCGTTTGAGTCTACGACACATCGGCTCTGCGTTCTTTCGTCATGATGATCTCATTCTGGAACTGTCTGCAGTTGCTCCTTGCATTGCGTAATGAGGCGTTATTCGAACGCCCGGCTGATATAAATTGAAATACGTTTCCTTCCTTCTTCGCCTGTACTCGTTGCCTTCTTTCTCTGTGTTTGTCAACGTGTTTTCGTCTCGTCCTTTTTACTAACAGTGTTGGTTTTCCACGACGTTTTAATAGTGCTATAGTATGGCTGGAGATGTCTTCTTGAAGTGCTGTGTGCTTTTAATAAGTTGATGTTTTTACTTCCTACTTCATCGTTCGTCGGCCATTTTATAAGTTGTTTGTTATGAGTTCGATAGTATTGGACTTCGACTCTGCTCTTTAAAGGTGGACTCTGCGTACATCGTGTTTAAATGGATACACTGATGTGTGAGTCAAGATGGCTATTGTTATGATGAAGTACAGAGATGTTTTACTCGCTATTTATTACTGGCATTTATCTTTTGACGTTTCCTAATGATATCTACAACGTAACTTCATCTATAGAGAAATGTTTTTCTTGGAGTTGTTTCAGGGTTGCTGGCTTTTAGCCAGGCCAAAAAAAGCCGGTCGGCTTTTTTTGGTTTTAACCACTTAAAAAAAGCCGGCTCTTATTTTTTAAAGTTGGTTTACAGTTAATTTGTTTTAAATTTGGATCAATTAATTTTTAATACACTTACAAATATTTTCTACTAAAAAAATTATAGATTTCTATTAAATTTTGTCAAATAAATAAGTCTATAACTTCTAGAAGGCAAATGAGGAGGCATTATCTCTCTATTCTAAAAAAAAGTAACTACCGCTGTCACCGCCGCCGCCGGTTTTGAATTTTCTGTGACCAGAGGTCTTACTTCGTTAATATTGAGAAAAATAATGCATACAAAAATATGAAAATCAGTGGTTTTATACAGAAATATTTGATAAACACGCTGATGCAGACAGTTTTCAAATCGAAGAATTATTTTAAGAGATATTTAATGCTAAAGTTGGACAAAATCGTTCCACTAAAAAAGTTTTATAGCAGCAAAAACTATACATGGCAGTGTAATCATTTTTAGATCATTTTATGCGTTAGAATTTGCCGGAGTGCAGATTGCATTAATTTTTTTATTTTGACTCATTTTTTCAGGTTTTATTTCTATTTTAAATTCAAATTTTCAGCATTTCTAGAGATATTTTTTACAGATTTCAGAAAATTGTACTAATTTAAACTGTTGCCAACTGTATAAAAAGCGCAAGCAATAATGTTTGCTTCAAATTAAAAATTTATTTACACGTGACTATTATGAACAGGAAAAAAGCTTTCAAATTAGAATTAAATAATTATGTATAAAAAGCAGGAACTTATTAAAAATTACGTCATAAAAAGTATACACGTGAATTTTAAAAGAGGAAGGATATTGTAAAATAATAAATTCATTAAATGCGTTAGAAGTCTTAGGAGAAATTACGTCATATTTACGTCACTTTATAGTTATTACATAAAATGAACACAAAATAATATTGCAAAAAAGTTTAAATTTAGAAATTGCGCTAGACATTTATTTAATATTTTGAGAAAATATTTTCAACTATTTTTGTTAGGAAAGCGCAAATAATATTTCATTGCTAACAAAAGTACTTTCACGCGATTATTTAAAAGAGAAAGAATAGCTTGGTAAAAATTACGTCAGATTAAAAAAGATTAATTTAAAATGTCTCATTTAAAAGAACTTTCTTTTCGCTTTGTTAAAAAATACCAGGAGACAAAGACTCTGTTTACTTAATTCCTTTTATATTAGCTGATTTTGAAATGTTGTTACACGTGTCTACGTCATAAAGTTATTTTTATTTCGACGTTTTATTTGTATTTTTATTAATGTTGTACGAATTTATTTGTTCTTTCGTTATTTAAAATAAAAATTATGTCAATTTGTATAATTTGGCGAGTGGTTTGGCGATTTATATAATTTGGCAAAATTGGTCGATGGGATAATCAAGTAGTACCGCAGCAGATTTGGCGTTAAAATTCCCCAATCAAAGAGAAATGAATAGAAATTCGTTTATAGAGAGATCGCCACTGTTTTTTAAATTATAATTCAATCTTTCGAAATATTTTTTAAGCCGATCAAATTAGCGTGCATTTAGAGCCTGCGGTGTCTGGACGGGGGTTGGCGAGCATAGCTCGTAGGGGGCCGAGCCCCCTAGTATATAAAAAAAAAGCTTTGATTTGGAAATGGACCAATGAACATCTGCGTAGATATTCCGGGTAGATCCACATCATATTTGAAAGTTTAAGCATGGCCTTCCATCGTTAATATTAAAAAAACTGTTGCATACAAAAATATGAAAATCGGTGGTATTATAGAGAAATGTTTGATAAACACGCTGATACAGACAGTTTTCAAGTCGAAGAAATATTTTAAGAGATATTTGATGCTAAAGTTGGACAAAATCGTTCCATTAAAAAAGTTTTATTGGAGCAAAAACTATACATGAGAATTTAGTCATTTTTAGATCATTTTATACGTTATAAGTTCCCGATGTGCAGATTGCATTTACTTTTCTTATTTGACTCATTTTTTGATGTTTTATTTCAATTTTAATTTCAAATTTTCAGCATTTCGAGAGATATTTTTTACAAATTTTAGAAAATGTTATTAATTTAAACTGTTGCCAAGTTGTATAAACAGCGCAAACAATAATGTTTACTTCAAATTAAAAATTTATTTTACACGTGACTATTATAAACAGAAAATATAAAAAGCAAGAACTCATTGAAAATTACGTCATAAAAACTATAATTACACGTGAATTTTAAAAGAGACAGAATATTGTAAGATAATAAATTCATCATGCGTTAGAAGTCTTAAATAGGAGAATTTACGTCACATTACACTTATTATATAAAATGAACAAAATATTGCAAAACAGTTTAAATTTAAAAATTGCTTGAGACATTTATTTGATATTGTAAGATGATCATAATATTTAATTTCTAACAAAGTATTTTTACGTGACTATTAAAAAGGAAAAGAAAAGTTTGGTGAAAATTACGTCAGATTATAATTCTCAGATTCAAATTATAATTCAGTCTTCCGAAATCTTTCAAAAGCCGATCAAATTATCGTGCTGTTAGAGTTTGCGGTGCCTGAACGGGGGTTGACGAGCGTAGCTCGTAGGGGGCAGAGCCCCCTAGTGTCTGAAAAAAAAATATATATATATATATATATAGATAGATATATAAACATTGAAAATAATATAAGTTAGGCTCCAAACTGATATTTTGAAATTCTATATTACATAGCTCCACATACACTACACATTTTAAAGATTATATTTAATTAATGACAAAATGTAGCACATCAAAATGGAAACATTCTTGTGTGTCCATATGGAGAGATTAAGTTATAAATGTTAAAAGAGAAATTAGAAAGGATATAATATTTGAGGAGAGTGGTACATAACTGTATAAAAAATAGAGCATTTAAACATGAAGAAAAAATTCTCTAAATAAAATTTTGAAAAGCTTGTTAAGCATATTCATGCATATGTTGTTCACAATGTTTTTATATCTAGTGAGAAATGGTGTTTTTATTAATATGACTATGTATAATTTTAAATGTTTACTAGAAATAAAATAAGACTTGTATATTAATAGCTCTTAAAATTAACTAAGTAATAAAACATGTAACTAAATAATAACCATTGTCCTCTTCAATTTTATAAAGCAGTAAAAATGAAAAAATTGACAGTTGGTATGGCCCTTTTAAAATTTAGCTAGCATATTTGCAATTCTGACTACAAATCACTAGCAAAACCATCTAAGTTTTATTCCAGTATTAATGTCCTCATTATTGAGAAATTGGGTTACTTATTGAACTCTAAATCAATTAAATGTCATTAAAACTAATTAAAAACACTTTGAAATGTGTAGTTTATAATTACAATGCTTCATTGTATAAAAGCCAATTATGGCCAAAAAAGGCCAATTTTGGCCAAAAAAAGCCGGTTAAAACCAATAAAAGCCACCGGCCTGGCTTTTTTGCAACCCTGAGTTGTTTCGGCACGAATATATGATTCACTGTATTTCAGTTTAATTCATCGGCGTATTAGATGTTTGTGAACAACATGGAACTTTGAGGAGGACCAGTCATTCTGTGATCATTTTTATTTCTTTATTGCTATGAGTTCAGTTTTCTTTTATTGTCAAATGGTTTTCTGGATATTTAATTTGACAGCTTAAATGTATTTATTGAATTTGAAGATTTGATTTATTGTTTGAACTATATTTAAACTTATTTTATATTTTAGTTAATAAACGTTAGTTTGTTTTTAAACTTACTTTGTTTTTATTTCGCCACCATACGTTTCTTTTCTTTTTATAACTATTTAATACTTTATCGGGACTATTAGCGTTAGCTTTCATTGTGCTTTTAATTAAACTCTGCTAATTTAATCCTTGTCATTAATTTAATGACATCAAATATCGTCAAATAGATCGCGAAAAAAACGCAAATATCGTCAATAGATCGCGAAAAAAAACGAGAATTTTGTTAAAAGATTGCGAAAAAACCCGCACATTTCGTCAAGGGATCGCAGAAAAACCTATATTTCGTCAAAGGATCGCTAAAAAACCCGAAATTCGTCAAAGAATCGCAAAAAAATCTCAGAATATTGTCAATAAATCGCAGGAAAACGCAAAATATCGTCAATGGATCACAGAAGAAACACAAAATATCGTCAACGGATCGCGAAAAAAAAGGCGAATTTCGTCAAAGAATTGAGAAAACGAACGCGAATTTCATCAAAAAATCACGAAAAAAGTGCGAATTTTGTCAATAGATCGCGAAAAAACGTGAATTTTGTCAAAAGGTCGTGAAAAAAAGAGCACATTTTGTCAAAGGATTGCAGAAGAAACAGAAACATCGCCAATAGATCGAGGAAAAATGCGAATTTTGTTAAAGTATCATGAAAAAAAATGCATAATTAGTTCCAGGAGAGACACCCCCCCCCCCCCCTTACATTTCAGAAAAATTTTTGTAAATTTCAGAATTTTTTTTTTTTTTTTGAAAAGTGCCTAAGTATAGTGGACTTATGTAGTTATCTATATAAGCATGTTACATATAACTTTGCTGTTAACTTAATTTAAAATTTAAAATAGATTGGAAATTAGTATCTCAAGTTTATTTGAAGCAATATGAATTAAAATATTTTTATTTATTACATAAATTACTTCTTTACTGTAAACTTATATATTTAAAAATTAAATATTCAGTGACATAAATGTACTTACTGGCGACTAAAGAAATTATTCTCTCTAGCCAGTAACTGGCTACTAAAAAAAATCAACTTACCGGCCAGTGACCAGTAAGCAAAATTCCTTATTTTCATCTTTATGAAGAGTCCCTGTAATATTGAATAGAATTCCCTTTCGGTTTAGACAAACTTTGACTCAGTATCAAATACATAATCTGATTCCAAAAAAGTCCTTTTTTTTTCATTTTAGTTCAATTTGCCGCAATTTTTATTTTTAAATTAACATTATTTGCTTAAAATTTCAGTTATTTTAATTTCAGTATTGCGAAATATTTATTGAGTAATGGGCCAAACACTATATTCCATTAATGAATTATAATCCCTAATGA
This sequence comes from Maratus speciosus, assembly GCA_963932465.1. Taxonomy (NCBI): domain Eukaryota; kingdom Metazoa; phylum Arthropoda; class Arachnida; order Araneae; family Salticidae; genus Maratus; species Maratus speciosus. The sequence goes on along the minus strand of OZ010793.1, from coordinate 76,943,952 downwards.
TGAATGTAATAGTGCTTCATTATAACGCAATTATATATTTTCATTAGGACTGGGCGATGTAGAAATTTCTTAAATCGATTTATCATCCATCTAACATCACGATTTAGTGCTAAATCGCGATTTAACACCGATTTTACATTTTAGAATCTGGAAGCCTATTTTTTAATTTTTAGTAACAAAATACGGTCTTTATGTGCCCCCCCCCCCCCCTCCTGTATTATTCAGTATACTTAGCTTTTAATTTTTCAAATAATTTTGAAAAGAGGTATATTTTACACATAAAAAACTTTGATTGTCCCAAAACACTAGTTTTTTTTTTTTTTTCATTTTCAAAATTAGTGACCTATTTTAATACATTTTATAAATTCATTCATTAAGAAGTATTATAAAAGAAAATTATTATTATTATTTTTTTTGTCTGACTTGTTATGCCTGCTACAATCTAAATTCCTTAAGGGGGGGGGGGGAGGCGGGACTTCCCCTAGCCCACCCAAATAGCACTGCATTGCTAACAACCTACACACACAGATTTAAAAAGTTATTGAGGTAAAACAGAAGCATATTAAAAGAATTCAATGATGAATTTAACTATTCATTTATCATGATGAGAAAAGTAGTAAAAAAAAATAAATAAATAAAATAAAAATAAAGGGGGGGGGAGATATGAGAAATAAGGTGCAATTTTACATCTTTTTAACTTTTAGATTATAATAAGATTTGTTCAACATAAATGCTGACATTTATATAGCTGATGGAGAAGGATTGAAAGTTGGAGCACATTACTGAAATTGCTGATTTTTTTTCTCGGCCGTTGCCATTCTTTAAGATTAGTAATAAAATATAATCTCAAAATAATCTCTTTTTAATGATAACAAAATATCAAAAAAGCAGAAAATCGCAGATCTGCAGAAAAATCTAATGAATGCCTCCTCTACCCCTCCCTCATTCTGCTGTAAAAATAAAGTTACTTGACTCATCCAGGGTTGGCACGGTTTAAACCAAGTGGTTTTAACCATGGTTTAAACCACGGTTTAAACCAATTGGTTTTTTGTCAAAAAAACCATTTGGGTTTTTTAGAGAAAATCTAATATAATATTTTCTCTTTTTTGTAATTCAATTGTTTTAAATTATAGATAGAAGTAATTTCTACTTTCAACATTTCATCTCAGCAGTCAACATGAGACATAATGAGCCTAGGCCATGTTTCTATGCATGTAGAATGAAAATTAGCATGTGCTGATGAACATATCTGGTACCCTAAAGATTTTTCTTAAAACATATGAAATTAGAAAAGATAAAATAGATAAATAATATTCAATATTTAGCATAAAATATTTTCATTTAAAAAATACAGATTATTTGCAGCAGTTAATAACAAAATACAATGATCTTTTAAGATTTTGGTTAAGTTGTAATAGAAAATTTTCTGTATTGGGATTGGGGAAGATTATCCTTAAAGAATTTAAAAGAGTAACTTAAGATATCAAATTGAATAACACAGCTTGTAAAAATTGAGTGCTAGTTATAGCATTTCAATAACCAATCAATCTTTTCTGTTAGTTACTGAATCTAATGGCGAAAAATGTTGACTTGGACACTTGGAGTTATCACTCAGAAAACAAAATAACCAGAAGTATTTGGATATTAAAAAATAATAATAAGAAGAAGAAGAACCACAGAATAATATATTATATTCATGAAACTGCATCAAATGTTTATTGATTGATTATTATATTATTAATCAAAGGATTCTTCATACGATTTTCAAAGTATCAATGTTTCACTGTATAGAGCAGTTTACTTTGAACATAACACATAGCTGTTACTAATAATGTTTAAATTAGAAATTATTTCAATTTTCTATATAATTGACTGTAATTATTTAATTTAAATATTTTCAAAAGTTATATTACTTATATAATATCTAAAAATGTTTATTTTATCAACAGATATGCATCTGTATGCAATAGGAATTTATATTTTTAAAAAACCCGGTTTAAACCAAAAAACCTGGTTTAAACCAAATAAACCGGTTTTTTTGGTTTTTTACAAAAAAAACCCGGTTTTTTTCCAACCCTGCGTCATTACAGAACTTTATTAAAGTATTTTTAATTAATTACAAAATAATAATAAATTAAAACTAAAATATTCCCATAATACCCAAACATATGAAAATTTATTTTTCATAAAAGTAATGCATAAAAATATAAAGTAAAAATGGATGAATTTGAATATAAATAGGGAATCAATTTCAGCAAGATTCATCCGTGTGGCTGGTGTTGAAATCAGATGTCAAACCTGATGCATGACTATTTTAAAATATTTTAATTAATTACCAGGGTTCGTTGATATATATCAATGGATATATATCATGATATATATCTTGATATATATCCGATATTTATTTTCAAAATATCAAGATTTTTGATATTTTCGATATTTTCAAATTCTTGATATTTATTTTCAAAATATCAAGGTGTTTGATATTTTGTATATTTGATATTTATTTTCACAATATTACTGTGCAAGATAATTTTGATATTTTCTACAGTCAAAGCAAGTGTAAATGAAATTTCCATATGTTTATTGACCACATATTGTCACTCTGTAGATAATTAACTTTTGCCTCTGGCAGTAACTTTAAGAAAATAAGAAAACAAATCTTTTCCAAGCTTTATGTTTGAAACTTTTATTTTTAAAAATAGAACTAATAATTATAAGAGATAGTTAATTCAAAACAACTTTTGAAAGATAAAATGTAATTTAGATAATCATTTATGTACAGCCAAGATTCGTTGATATATATCAGTGGGTGTACACTCTTGTCCAAAATTAAGGTCACAAATATAAAATCTGTGAAAACTAATGAACTATTCCCTGTTTTGCACGAAATTTGGCACGTAGGTATATTACAATGGGAGAAAGAATATAGCAACATAACAATATGGGAAAGATTTTAATTGTGAATTAAGATACAGGGTATATGAAAAAGTGTTAAATCATGAATCAAAGATAAAGCATCTATCTCAGGAAAATTCTGTCTAATATGGAGTGTGACCACCGTGCACTGCCATACAAGCCTCACAACGAGCTCTCATACTGCTTATGAGGGTGTCACAATGAGTCTTTGTGGCAACAAAGCCCATTCTTCCAAAAGCTCGGCTTTTAACTCCTGGTGGGTCCTGGAAGGGAAGTTACGCTGTGAAATGACTCTTCCTAGACCATCCCAAACATGTTCAATAGGATTGAGGTCCGGAGACCTCGAGAGCCAATTCATACGGCGAATATCCTCTTCTATAAGAAAATCATCAACAATGTGAGCTCTCTGTGGCTTCACATTATTGTCCATAAACATGAAGTATGGGATTCCAGCACCCCGGAACAACCTCACATAGGCTTTGAGGGCCTCATCCCTAACACCAAGTGTCCAGATGTGTGTGTTGCTTTCACTTCATCCAACAAAAGAGCACGGTTGTTGTGGAGCCGAATACATCAGTCTTGGACACAACAAGAATGGGGCAATATTATTTCCAGTGATGAGTCGAGATTCACCTCGAAGGGTGATTCTCGCCAAATCTTCACGTGGAAAGAACGTGTAGCTCGCTATCATCCCTCCTACGTAAAAGAAATCGACAGATTTGGTGGCAAAGGAATCCTTGTCTGGGGCGGCATAATGTTGGGCAGTCATACACTGCTGCAAGTCTTCAATGCATTACAGTCAACTCACATCTCTATAGGGATGGTCCTTGAAGCCTATGTGAGGTTGTTCTGGGTTTCCGTAGGCCCAGACTTCATGTGTATGGACAATAATGCGAAGCCACACAGAGTTCACATTGTTGAGGATTTTCTTGACGAAGAGGATATTCACCGTATGAATTGGCTCTCGAGGCCTCTGGACCTCAATCTAATTGAAAATGTTTGGGATGGTCTAGGAAGAGCCATTGCACAGCGTAACCCCCCCTCCTAGGACCCGCCAGGAGTTAAAAGCTGCGCTTTTGGAAGAATGGCCTTTCTTGCCACAAAGACTTATTGACACCCTCATAAACAATATGAGAGCTCGTTGTGAGGCTTGTATAGCAGTACATGGTGGTCACATTCCATATTAGACAGACTTTTCTCGAGATAAATGCTTTATCTCTGATTCATGATTTAACACTTTTTCATATACCCCGTATCTTAATTCACAATTAAAATCTTTTCCATATTGTTATGTTACTATATTCTTTCTCCTATTGTAATATGCCACTGTGCCAAATTTAGTGTCAACACAGTTTTCACAGATTTTATGTTTGTGACCTTAATTTTGGACATGAGTGTATATCCAATATTTATTTTCAAAATATCAAGATTTTTAATACTTTCATATATTTGATATTTATTTTCAATTTATCAAGATGTTTCATATTTTCTGCATTTGATATTTATTTTCAAAATATGAATGTGCCCAAGATATTTTTGATATTTTCAGTCATAATTCGTAATATTTCAGTGTAAATTAAATTTTCAACTGTTATTGACTGTATGAATCTGTAGATAAAGAACTTTTGTCTCTTCTTTATGTGACTTTTTAGCTGAAAAAGAAAAATATATTTTTCAAGCTTTAGATTTGAAGCTTTTATTTTTAAATGTTGAACTAATAATTATGTGGGATGTAATTAATTCAGAACAACCATTAAGTGTACAAAGCAAATTGTTACTTTTTTCAATTAGTTCATCTTCAATTTTGTTCTAAGTAAAAAAAAAAAAAAGAAAAATGCATTTTTAGAATATTGTTTAGGTTTTCATGTTAAGTACAATATATTTTAGTTCCTAATCTATATTATGCTCAAAAACATTTATTATCAGCGGTAAGTTGGCTGCTTTGAAAATATCGGATATATATCGAAAATATCAGATATATATCAAAATATCGGATATTTTTGATATTTTCGAAAATATCATGATATTTACGAACCCTGTTAATTACGGAATAATAGAAAATAAAGAATATGTATTAAAATATTACCCAAACATGTGAAAAATGAATGTTTCATTAAAAGAATGCATAAAAATAAAAACTGAAATTCGATGAATTTGGATTTTAAATATGAAACTTTATTCTTTTTTTCCCAACCATAAATACTCAATCAATTTCAGGGAAAAAATATTAATAGTAAAAGAAAATATTTCATGTGGATCATGGCCAAATAGTGATACACAAAACAATGCATGACAATACTTTAAAATAATTTCATTAATTACAAAATAGAAAATAAAAAATAAATGTTAAAATATTACTAAAACATGTAAAAAATGAATTTTTCATCATAAAAATGCATAAAAGTATAAACTGCAAGTCGATGAGTTTGGATTTTAAATATAAAACTTTATTCTTATTATTTTTAATCATACACTATGACGCAAAAGTTTAGACAATGAAGAAATTCTTACATACTTTGAAAAATATTTATTCAATTTTCAAATCACTGCTTGAAATTAATGTGCTGTACATATAAACAATATTTATAACAAAGAAAAGTGGAATTGTGCATATTGCAATAAATTAAATGGTAACAAAAATAAACTGCTGTCTCAAAAGTTTAGACACAAATTAAATAAAATCGAAATAAACAATTTTTAAAACCTGATTGCGCATCCATGCTTATGTATTACGTCATATACACGAGATTGCATGGAAGAAACTAAATCTTGCATAGTTTGTGGATCGATATCGTACCATGCATTCTCAATAGATGTCTTAAGTTCATTTTCAGAAGAGTATTGTCTAGCGTTGCTATAAACTTTGCGACACATGATGCTTCAAAGGTTTTCTATAGGGTTAAGATCTGGGCTACATGCTGGCTAGTCGAGAATTCTTATATTATGGGAATTAAACCAAGATTTTGAATGTTTTGCAGTGTGAATTGAAGCATTGTCTTGCTGAAATTCCCACTGAGGACCCCCTAGAAGCTCAGCAAATGGCAGTAGGTTTTCTTCTAATGTCTGTGTATAATGCTGTGAAGTTTGACGACCACTGGTGAAGGTCAGAGATACTTGTCCATTATAGCAAAAGGCTGCCCAAACCATCACCGAGCCCCCTCCTTGTCTGCGACTAAAAAAACGTCGAGGTTCCTTCCGCAAGTCATGCCAATACGATAAACAACCATCTGGACCATCCAGATTCCACTTTTTTTCATCGCTAAATATGACTGACTGCCATTTCTCTCCATATGACATATGGTTTCGAGCCCACATAAGTCTTTGTAACTTATGATGTGGTTTCAGAGCTGGTTTCTTCTGCATTTTGCTATAAACGATTGTTCCTTTTTCCAAAATTCGTCTACGAATCGTATCCTTTGATACAGAGAGTCCCGATGAGCTTTGAACTCCACGTACGCTCATTTGTTGAGTACTCGCTAGTCTTTGTATCAGACGATCCTCTCATACATTTGTCACACGTGGCCTCCCAGACCGACATTTTGCTTTATATTCGGAACCACTCGATAAAACTCGATAAATAGATTTTTTTGACCTATTAATAATAGCAGAAATTTCAGAAACGCTCTTCCCTTCACCTTTCAACTGCCAAATCCTTGAAACCTCATTCACTTGAATTTCTTTAGCTCTCGGCATGTCGACTATGAAGCGCAGTCGTTTGCAGAACTTAAGTACTCCAAATTTGTGACATCTTCGATTCTAAATTTGCATATGCCAGCGAATATTCAAAGAAATTTAGAATAGTGTCTAAACTTTTGCGACAAGCACATTTGAATTTTTATGAAAAAAATTAGTATTATAGCAAATAAAACGACTGTATTTTGTACATAGCATTTAAAATCAGTTTTTGAATATATTTACAGGTTTTTGTAATTCTGACGTCATAATTCTACATTTTAAAGCTGAATGACGTCATTGTCTAAACTTTTGCGTCATAGTGTATAAATGCTGAATGAATTTCAGGACAACAATCTTTTGAAGCAATGAAGGATTCTACTTTAAAACATTTTAATTAATTACAGAATATTGGAAAATAAAAAATGCATATTGCAATATTACTCAAATATGTGAGAACTTGATTTTTCATCAAAAGATTGCATTAGCATATAAACTGAAATTCGATGAATTTGGATTTTAAGATTTAAACATTACTTTTTCCTTTCAACTTTTCACTATATAAGTTCTTAATTTCTGAAAAATATACATTCCAATCTTGTAAACTCTGAATCTTGTTTACAAAATAAATAAATAAATATCAATTTTTACTTAAATCATCGTTTTCTTAAATCACCCTTTTCTTAAATCAGAGAGGATTGAGGCTCGATGTTTTTTTAAATTGGATCCTGGTAAATCGATTTAACACCAGCTTGCCTTGTTTTTCTTAAATCAGAAAGCATGGAGGCTTGCGATGTTTGCTTAAATCGGATCCTCCTAAATCGATTTAACACCAGCTTGCCTTATTTTTCTTAAATCGGAAAGCATTGAGGCTTGCGATGTTTGCTTAAATCGGATCCTCCTAAATCGATTTAACACCAGCTTGCCATGTAAGTGTAGATACATCCAAGTAGATAAATCGTTTTTCCGATGTTAGCTCTGAATCAGTATTTTGTTTTAAATCGATTTAAAGCCAATGGCTAAATTGCGATTTAAGACAAGGGCTAAATCGCGATTTAAGATAATGGCTAAATCGCGATTTGAGACATTGGCTAAATCGCGATTTGACATTAGCTAAATCGCGATTTCCAATTTTAGCTTAAATCGATTTAAGACCAATGGTTAAATCGGATTTCCGATGTAAGCTTTAAATCGATTTAAGAGTTAAATCGATTTAAAGCCCAGGCCTAATTTTCATGACGTTATTTTTACTGGCATTCTGCTTAGTATTCCTTTCAGACCACGTTTCGGAAAACTGGGGCAATACATAAATTCAAACAATATGGCATGGGCGCCGGCTGAACAAAATCCCTGAAGTGAGAAGATTTTGGAACAAATGTATGCATGTAGCAAAAATAGAAATAGTTTAATCCCTTTCCCCTTTAATTGAGCTTCGACTGCCCCCTCCTCTCCGTTTACGATGATAAATATTGGAATAATTAAACACTAAAAGAATTGTACTGTTGCTCGATAGGGGGGAGGGGGGTCTTGCGCTGGAGAGGCACTACTTTCCACGATATGTGGCTGAAAGAAACACTGGTTCTGATCAGAGCCTGATTATCGCAAGGGCAAAAGAGGCAGCTGTCCAGGCTCTCAACTCTAAAATACCCACCCCCCACCTCAAACCCCAAAATCGTTTTTTTTTTTTTTTTAACTAGCCGCCCTTGGCAACCAGTTTGGTCTCCCTTAAAATTTATGTTTGGGAAAGCATGCTAAGCATTGTATCATGTTACTTTTAGTCATAATTTAATTTACTTGGACTCCCTTAAATATAATTAATGTAATCCCTTAAGCTTAATATTAGTTTTTATTGCATTAAAATATCTGAATATGTTGATTTTCTGTAAGCAAGTAAACCCTATCGATTTACAATGGAAGTCTATGGGAATTTCGTGAAATATTAAAGATATTGCCAAGTTGGCGACTAAATTTGGTTGCCAAAGTTGGCTCTATATCACCAAGTAGGCGACAAACTTGGCGGCGTTTGCCGACGGAACAGGGTCCTTCCCCTACAGTAACCCCCCTTATAGGTATGGAGATGCATTAAAGGCTGTTCAATAACCAATGAGATGCGTTTCATTCTGGCTTTGCCATTAAGTAACTAACAAATAATCGCGATTTGTGTACCACGTACGATAACGTAATATATATATATATATAGATAGATAAGTAGAAATTGCGGCTAAAAGCATGTTATAGGGGTCCCATCTGAATCTTTGCCTCACGCACCAGGGCGTCATATAGGCCCTTGTTCCGCCGCTCTGAGTTTAGGGTGCAGCAACGTCCTTCGTAATTTCAAGAACTGACAATTTTGAAATACTACGAGCACGCTTTGTAACTTTAAATCTTCTACATACTATGTTTCACATTCGCCTGAAAATTACTCATTTAAGCGAAATAAATAAATGAATCAAGCTACTTGAAAAATGTTTGGTTTGATTCATTTTTACCTATTAAATATTCAATTTTCCATCCCGCAAGGGAAACAGATTTGAATTGGGTGGTTCTTGGGATTCGTGATTCTGTTTCTTTTCTCAGTTTTTTTTCTCATTCAGATAAAGAAGAAGCCGATGTCCGCCTGCGAAAATTCGGTGCCCTTCAATTCCTTTTTAAACAGAACAAAGAATCCTTTCTCGAGTTGGCTCCAACCTAGCTACAGAAAATATAAAATAGAAAAAAAAAGCAGAACATAAAATAATTTTTATCGGTGCTCTTATAGGCGTCCTTTCATCTGTTTGGCGTCCCTCCGGCTCAGTGCCCCATGCGGTGGCACACTTCGCACACGCCTTGGGCCGGCCCTGGTGGGTAGAGAAGAAGCATTGGATATGCCATGCTTATTAATTTACTTTGAAATATGCAATAAACTATAAAATATTGAATTTCAGAATAAAGTCATTTGGAATCTAAACAAATGTGTATGGCATGGTTTATAGCAGGTTGGCACGGTTTAAACCAAGTGGTTTTAACCATGGTTTAAACCACGGTTTAAACCAATTGGTTTTTTTGTCAAAAAAACCATTTTGTTTTTTTAGAAAAAATCTGATATAATATTTTCTCTTTTTTGTAATTTAATTGTTTTAAATTATTGATAGAAGTAATTTCTACTTTTAACACTTCATCTCAGCAGTCAACATGAGACATAATGAGCCTAGGTCATGTTTCTATGCATGTAGAATGAAAATTAGCATGTGCTGATGAACATATCTGGTACCCTAAAGATTTTTCTTAAAACATGTGAAATTAGAAAAGATAAAATAGATAAATAATATTCAATATTTAGCATAAAATATTTTCATTTAAAAAATGCAGATTATTTTACAGCAGTTAATAACAAAATACAATGATCTTTAAGATTTTGGTTAAGTTGTAGAAGAAAATTTTCTGGATTCGGAAAGATTATCCTTAAAGAATTTAAAAGAGTAACTTAACATATCAAATTGAATAACACAGCTTGCAAAAATTGAGTGCTAGTTATAGCATTTCACCAATACCAATCAATCTTTTCTGTTAGTTGCTGAATCTAATGGCCAAAAATGTAGACTTGGACACTTGGAGTTATCACTCAGAAAACAAAATAACCAGAAGTATTTGGATATTTAAAAAATAATAATAATAACAACCATAGAATAATATATTATATTCATGAAACTGCATCAAATGTTTATTTATTGATTATTATATTATCAGTCAAAGGATTCTTCATACGATTTTAAAAGGTATCAATATCAATGTTTCACTGTGTAGAGCGGTTTACTTTGAACATAAGACATAGTTGTTACCAATATTGTTTAAATTAGAAATGATTTCAATTTTCTATACAATTGACTGTAATTATTTAATTTAAATATTTTCAAAAGTTATATTACTTATATAATATCCAAAAATGTTTATTTTATGAACAGATATGCATCTGTATGCAATAGGAAATTATATTTTAAAAAACCCGGTTTAAACCAAAAAAACCTGGTTTAAACCAAATAAACCGGTTTTTTTTGGTTTTTTACAAAAAAAACCCGTTTTTTTTCCAACCCTGGTTTATAGGGTATAACGCAGCCATTTTTTGGCTAATGGAATGATATTTAGTGGATGATATGAATATCTCTACCACCCTCTCTATCATGTATACTGCCCTATTTAAACTACAGCTTCTCTGTTCCTCATGTTCACTTCGATTTTCTTCTGTTACTATTTTTAGCATTGCTTTACCTTATTTTCCCAAATCCAGTCTTTCCATGGCTAAAATTCTAAAACAGTTTCAGGGCTTGTATGGTCCTTAAAAGTCCTTAATTATAACTCTCTAGTTATTTCTTAATCAGGGGTGAAAATCTTCTGTTGGTGGATTTCTGGTTTTGTAATTTTATTACTACTCCCCCTAAACAAACAAACAAAAAAAAACCTCCCTTACTCCTCATCCTCCCCCAACTCCCATACTACACAGAATTTTTTTAATCTATAAAGGTCTTTTAATTTTTTTTTAACTTTTTCTGCCCTTTTTGTCCCCCTTTTTATCATATAATATGAGGAAATTTCATGTGTTTGCCATAGATGCAAGACCTTCAGTCCTGGGGAGATTCTTGACTGGTAGTAAATTTTACTTTATATGCTTAAAGGAAAACAGTTTTACTATAAAAAACTTTTAATCACTTTCTTTTATCATAAAAAGATCAATTTTTAGTCTTAATACAAGTCACAGAACATTTAACCCATTTGAATTTAGTTATACCTAATACTCTATAAAATTTTCAGTCTTGGCTTGGATCGGCTTCTTGCACCCATGGTGTTTGTGTCGTTTCTGTATAATATATATATATATATATGCCATTTTTATCTCAAAAATGGCTCTAAAGATTTTGATTAAATTTTGCATCCTACCGTTTTAAGGTACGGGAAAACCATTGAGCTAGGTCATATTTTTGAGAAAATTATATTAATGGGTCACTACGGGTCAATACATTTCAATGGGAATGAAGGTTGAAACAGTTGGTAGAAAATGATGGTGCAAAGTTGGCAAAATTTTGCCAAATTTGGTGACATTTGGAAATCGCAGGAAAATCAACTTTCAAGATTACTAATACCAAAACATATGTTTGGGGCCAAATTTGCCCCCCCCCCCCCCAAAAAAAAGGCTTTTAGAATCTGAAGGAATATCAGGATATGTAGAATTTTCTTAATACATGCTTGATGCCAAATGAAAGAATGTTATCAAATTTGGCGAAATTTTGTGAAAAAATTAGCTTTCAGAATCTGAAGAAATTTTCTAGAAATTCCCAATAGGAGCTGAGATGCATGATTATCAACATCGAATGTGACATCATGCTTATGCATATTTGCCATTAAATCACATTGTTTGGCAACAGATTTTGTTTACCATAAATGGTTGACGGGGAAGTAAGCAATTGCTTATGTTTCTTCTAATTTTCACATTTCAGAAATTATCTGAACTGTAAATATTTTTAATTCTTAAAATGTGAACTTAAGTATATCTTTTTTTCAATTCTTATTTTCTAAATTAATAAATTATTCTTATTTATAGGAGCCAGAACAACATCCATGAATTAATATCCGAAGTTGACCATATTGGAAAGCAATTTTCATGAAAACATTTTGTGTAAGTTATCTTTAAAATTTGTTCTTGAATCAATATTAACATTGATTTTACAGGGGCTGCATTAAACAATTTCCATGTTGGCAAATGTCAATGAATCTGAAAAGTAATGATCAGGGCTGTACAAATTAGAAAATATTTGGTAGACAGCAAACATTTTTAGTTGCATGTCTGTAAAAGTAATTCTGTTCAGCTGTTGTCAGCCCCCCCCCCCCTCCTATTTTTTTATTTAATCGTAGTTTTGAAAAAGCATAAAAATTAATTGAAAAATAATAATCATGATCTTAGTTCTTATACATATCTTGAATAATGCCTTAACTTTTTCAGTTTAACAAATTAATTTAGAAAAATAATCTAAATTAAGTCTCTCAACAAACTCATCAAAATTATATATCTCTAAAAAAATTAAATTTGGATTCACCGAATCGCCTGTATGTATTCTTCCAATTTGACCATACTACCGAATATTTTGCCTGCCGAATGTCAAATGGTCTGCCAAATTTTCGGTTTGGTTTGGAGGAATATCAAGTATTTGGTTAAAACAAATACTTAAAGAAAACATTTTAAAAATATTTTTAGAAACCTTAGATAAATTTTATTTTTAACTATAATAAATAAAGATATTCAGCAAAATTGAGAAATAAAATCATATTTCAATAACAGAGATTGCTTTTTGCTTTTATATATTTTATTTGCTGTTTGAAAATTAACTGTTAATGGTGACATTTTTAGGAATTAATTATGCATTAAATGCAAGTTCTTAAATATTGTCAGGTAATAATCTGTTTCTTGATTTTTCACAAACTGGGTGTTTGTAAATAAAATGGAAGATAATAGGCATATTTCAGGGATGATAACAGACATCAAAACAAACAGTTTTTGTATAGGAAACCGTAATTTTAATCCACTTAATCATTCAAAAGTACAATGTATCTCACTCCAAGTCGAATGTAGATTTTTGTTTAAAAATATTGTAACAATATTTTCAACAGACTGCTTTCTGTGAAATATGACGAGAAGTGCTAGAAATCGCTACTATTCACATTCAAATAATGCTGAGCTAGTCATTACATTATTCAGACATGCAGATGACAGTACATATACTGCATCGCTTATTAAAATTCAGTTATTTCTAATATGGATGCACTGAATATTCGGTATCTATTCGGTTTGGCTGAATATCGAAATATTCGGCTAAAACGAATACTTAAAAAAACTTTTAAAACATATTTTTAAAAATCTTATACAACTTCTACGTTTAACAGTCAACTTATAAAGATATTCAAAGTAATTAGAAAAAGGATCATATTTAAATAAAAGAAAATGTTTTTACATTATTTATTTGCTATTTGTTAAGTATTATTTAAAAAAATTAACCCATTACGAGTATTTTCGTAGGAATTAATTATGTACAAATGCAAGTTCCTCAACCATTGTCCAGTAAATAATCTGTTTCTTGCTAAGATTTTAAGAACAATATTTACAATCTCTGAAAATGATTGCCCACTACTATGCATTTAAAAACTTCCTCGCTTAATCAAAGGGAGTAGAACAGTTATTCTTGCTAAGTTGCCACCATATAAAATTTGAATAGATTGTATTATTTATTTACTTTTACTTTAGTCTCTTCCTGACGAATAAATAATATATGATCCTGTACAATTTTTTCATAATTTCTCTTTGATTTTAAAATCTTTCTTTTTGAATTTAAGAAAATTGTATTCATCTGTTTTAATTCTCAGAAGAAGCCATGAAATTCAAAATTTTATTAACTAAAAAAGTTTTATAACTATCCTCTTCTTAAATAACTCAAAGCAGATTTTTTTCAGCATAAAGTTTACTTGAAAAAAGCTCTTGTTTATTAGAGTAAAAGTTTCTATTTTAAATATTATGTAAAATTGTTTTAAATATTATGTAAAATTGTTTTAAAATTTAACATTTTAATACCTTTAAACCTTGAAATATAAAAGTATTCGACAAGCCAGATATTCGGTATTCGGCTAGCTGAATATTCGGTATTCTGTTCGCCTGTAGTCCAAATATTCGGTATTCAGCCAAAATCACTATTCGGTACATCCCTAATTTCTAATGATGTCTTCACATTTCATACAAAGCAAAGTTAATATGATGAACATATTGCTAAAATATCTTCATTATTGTTATAGTTGAGAATGAAAATTTGGGTTCAATTTGTAGTCAAACACCTTCTATTTTTGATTGAATAAGTTGGCTGTGATGCTGGTTTCCTGTATAGAAAATGTTTGTCTTGACCCAATAATATCTCTTGAAAGTTTGTTCCAAAATTTTAGAACATCTTGTGTATTTCTCTCCTCTGAAAATAATCACTCATTTTAGACACTTGCTCATTGATGCATTTAAAAACTTCCTTGCTAAGTTGTCATCATTTGAATAGCTTTATTTGTCAGAGAGCAAAAAAAAAAAAACACTATGGGAAGTTTACGCGTTAAAAATGATGTAAAATTGAACTTATAAAAACTTAGCCTTGAATTATAGGAGTATTCGGCCAAAATCACTATTTGCTGCATCCCTAAATGAAATATACATTACAAAGTTTGAATAAATAAAGTATACAATATCATGACCCTTTTATACTAGTAAAATTAAAAGTAACTAACCAAATCACAGAAATTAGTATTTACTTAAATTTAACGAATATGTTACTTTCTGAAACCTAACGAATGTAGTTATTTCGTGTTCTTGGCATATGATAATAGTCGAAGGAAGAATTTTTGAAGACATTTGGAAAATGTCGCATTACAATAGGATTTAACAGACATAAAAACATACTAGTATTTTTTATTGTTTATCACAAATTATTCATTCGGAAAAAGTAGTCCCTAATTTAAGTTTAAACCCTTTTGGCCCTGACTTTTTTCCTTAAAGTCTAAAAAAAATTTAAACTTTTGTCAACTTTTTTTGTTTTGTTACTGTTACTATTTCAAAGCTAGATGGCACTACTTGTCCATCAAAAAGTCAAAATATAGAATGCGCATATGTGATTATGAGGTTTTTACGTATCTGCAAGGCATTATTTATAGTTTAAAGCATTTTAAAAGTAGGGAGTACATGTGTGACTGCCAGGGCCGAAAGGGTTAATATTTGGCATATGTTTGGGGGGGGGGGGGGAGTATTTTAAAATTCAGAGTACCCTCTATTTACAGTTTTTCTATGGTTTATAATCATTGAGTAAAGGGTTATTCAAGTGAATCATCCTTAGACCATTCGATTTTTATGCTTCTAGTCACCAGTTATATTTTGGTCACTAATGGGAACCTCGTGACTGTGTTTATCAAATGCTAGAAATGACAAAAAATTCCATTTTGTGAAATATTTAGCAAATTATTATATTTGCACCAAATATTTAAATAGGAACAAATACCTAGTTTCCTTAAAATAGTTTTAAATACACTGAAGGAAAAGGGAAATTTGGATTTCGAGTCAACCAAATCTACACTGAAAAATGGACTCATAAAGATGCATTTAAGTAGAAACTTTAGTCCCTGTTTGCGACCTATCATTAATTTGAATCTTCCAGAGTAATAAAACAAGTTTTGGCTAATGATTTTCAATTTTGGCGAATAATTTTAATTTCTTAGGACGGTCTCTGATTTTGTGTAAATTAACCATAAAATTTTTGCTTTGTACTAAGGTTCTACTCCAATCAAAATGTATTGAATGGAGTTGAATAGTGTTGTTGGATTGTAATAATAATAATAATAAAATTTAAAAAAAACTTTAATTAAAAGATGCCAGTTTAAGAGGTTTTTTTCTTTCTTTTCCAGTAGTATTTAAACTTCATTTGATTAATGTATGACTTCAAGCTGGCATTTTGGAAATAGTCCTATAATGACTATTCATTTTAAATAATTACATTTTCTCAATAAGTGACAAAAATAAATAAATAGAACAAAAGCTCAGTAAAGATTTCTAGATAAGTTTCTATTACGGATAAATAGCAAGTAATATCACTAAACAATTGTTATTCCAAATTAAAATATTTCATTATAAAGTAACTAAAGCTTTTACCTGCCTTTTTAAAATATTGCTCACTTTTTTTTTCCTCCCAGCTGGTTACAAATAACTATTATGCATGTATTATCCTAATATTCTTATTTTCAATATTAAAAAATAGTGCTATTTATTAAATTCTTGTTCAGTATCTCTTTTATATTAGTTAATGTATAAAATTTGTCTCTTACAAAAAATATGATAAAGATTAAAATGCTTTAGTATAAAATAGTCTATAAAAGCTAATTTTGACCAATAAAAGGCAGTGACATGACTTTTTTTTCTTTTTTTTTTTAAGCTGACCTTTTTTTGCGATCCTAGAGTGGAATTTTTGCATGAATCAGCATTTTTTGATGATTCAATTATGAAGCTAACTAGTTCTAATTAATATAAATGATGTTCTTAGACTGTCCATTGGGGAGATGAATTTATAAAAATGATCCCAAATAAAAGAGAAAGAAATTTAAACAATGGTACAGTTTGAGATGATTTTTTTTTCTTTTTTTAGACTTAAAAATTTTGATAGAGCAAGTGTATGTGTACCCAGTAGCAAAAAACAGTTCAGCATGGCAGCAAGTGCTGCAGATTAATTTAAAAAAAAAATGCTGGCCTTTTAAAGTAAATTTTACCTTTTTGTTGTATTTTTTTGTAGTATTTTCTTTGTAAATCCAAATTTTGTTTATTTTATGGGTTACTATTACTTTTATGACAGTAAGCGTGGGTTGCAGATAAATTTTGATTAGCTGCATATTGACACATAAAATTCTGTTACTGGGCATGTTTAGAAAACTACAATAAATGAATATTGGTTTGTATGTCCAGTTGTAATGTGTGTCTTTAAAAACATATTAAGGTAATCTTTAACTAATTATATTTTTTTTTACATTGATATAAGTTCAACGTAATATAATGTACAAAACTAAATATAAACTATAAGTAAATGAAGTCTTGATGTACATGACTGCATTTTCCAGTGTATCAGTCGACTCTTTAAACACTCAGAATGCAAAGAAAATTCAAGAATTGACTTATACAGTGATTATAAAATCAGACATCTGATGACCTCAATTTATACAAAATAGTGATGATTATGAGATAAGTGTTGATGCTTTCCTTACTATTATGACAAAAAATTTATCATTTTTGATATACAGTAGAGTCTCGCTATTCTGAAAACCCGCCTATTCCGAACAGATTTCAGAAAAAATACTGATTTTTTAAATTTAAAAACAAGGAAATTTAAAAAGACGTTTGTGAAAAAACACACATTTATTGTTATATAAAGAATTTAAATAGAGACATACATAGAGCCTAAGCTTGATGAAAATGCCTGAAGCCAAATTGGAATGAAAACTTGTTACAGTACATGTCGGCTGCATTTATATACAATTCTATAGAATCATTTTTAATCACTGCTAAACACAAAAAATAACTAGTTTACACACACTTAAGAAGTAAAGTCTGTGATTTTTTTTCTGACAAAGAGCACTGAATCGACTTGAGGATGCAATGCTCTGCCATCGTCTCATGAACATAACATCACTTGGTATTGATGAAGCGGGTTGTTCGACATAGCGTAAGGCGAGGTCAAGATCATTTACTGCATCTGTATGTGATATGAGTTCAGCTTGAGCATTCACCTACTTCTCGTTTTCCTCCGAGTCAATCTCAGCTGATGAGTACTACACTATTGCTACAATGTCTCCTGGTGGCTATTGTCGTCAAAAGCAGTCCACTCCTCACCACAGCTTTCTTCTGCGTCTTCACAGCGAGGGTTTTTTCTTGTCTTCTGGAAGAAGGTGACAGTCTTTCGCTGGTGTAAAAGTTGTTTCAACAAATTCCAATGTAGGCCAGAGATTTTTCCATGATTTTTGTATTGTGCCTTTAGTGATGTTATACCATGCTTCAGCCACCCAGTAAATCACATCTTTTATTGTAATTTTCTTAAGTTTTTGCGGGATTGTGAGTTCATTTTCATCCTCTTCAAGTAAGGTGCGAAGCAGCATTTTTCTGTATATTTGTTTCATGGCCTGCAACACACCCTGGTCCATAGGCTGAAGAATAGAAATAACATTCGGTGGTAGAAAACTGCTTTGATATCTCCACAAAAAAGTTCTGTTTCTTCTGGGTGGGATGGAGCATTGTCTATAATGAGCAGAGCACGATTATGCAATCCATTTTCTCTATTGAACGTAGTCACTTTAGCGATAGATTGGTGCTCGAACTATTCCTTAAACAAGTTGCGTTCCATCCAAGCTTTTTCTTTATCCTTGTAATACACAGAAAGTAAGTTGATGTTAATGTTTTTGAACCCTCGTGGTTTTGCCAATTTGCCTATTATCATCAGCGGAAGTTTGTTTATTGCCGAGGCATTGCTTCAAGCTAAGACAGTTAGATGTTTGTTTATTTTAAACCCTGGGGCAGATTTCTCTTCTTGCGAAGGAAGACTTTTGGTAGGCAAAGCCTTAAAATTCAGTCCGATTTCATTCGCGTTTAACTTGCTGTGGTGAGTAGTTTTGGGAAGAAACAATGTCTTTAAATACTTTTATGTATTTTGCAGTTGCTTTGTTGTCAGCTGACAGCTTCTCCCCAGCAGTCATGAGCTCTCTAATTCCGTGTCTGTTTTTCCCAACGATCTGAAAAACCACAGCTAGCTGAAAATGATAGATCACCATCCATAAGCTTGTTCAGTTGAAGCGCCTTTTCTTTTACCAAAGGACCAGAAATGGGGATTCCTCTCTGTCTTTCTTAAGTTAACCACAAAAAATAAGGCCTGGACAAGTTTTTCTTATGAAGACACAGTCGTTTTTTGCCGTTTTTCAAGAGTTTTTTTTACTTGAAGCAGAACAAAACTGCTCAGGCGATTTTCCCAGTCACTAATCATAGCTTTCTTTTCCAAAACCATATTCGGGTGATAATTTAGTAGCATTTTCTCCCTTGTCCAGCCTTTTTAACGCAAGTTTTTCTTTTAAAGTACACGAATAACGACTTCATTTACTTGCTATGTTTAACTGTTGACGTCAAGGACTAAGAACATGACGCAGTAAAATAGTAACTCATACTCATGGAACCATAATTTTTCCCTATAAATTTTCAATCAGTGCACACAGTTCATCAACTCCACTAGAGTAAACACTGACCGGGAGGCAAGTTTCAAAATTATTTGTCAATGTTGTTGAAAACACGAAATGTATATACCAATATTCTGTGGCAGAGGAAATGCAGTAACCCTGGTAGTAATTCTTTGAACGCGGGAGGGAGAGGCATAGGTAGGGTGGGGTGATGAGTCGTCGAAGTTTACTGCCACTCCCTTCTAGGATGTAAACGATTTTAATCAGTTGATTTAAATCAGCGATTAAAATCATGATTTTAATCAAATGATTTTTTTTTAAAAAAATCATTGATTTAAATCAAAAATTTTCTAAATGTTTAAAATGTCAAAAAAAGTATTAAAATCTAACATAAACATAATTTGAAAGTTTCTACAGGTATTTCGACTTATGAATAAACAAAAAAAGAGCTTTAAATAATTGTTTCTAAGCTTAATTCATGAGTATTGTAAAAAATTAAAAACAGTTGAGTTTATAAAAAGCATTGTTTTTACCCAAATTAAAACAGTTTCATTTAAAAATTATATTTAAATCTAATATAATTTGCAATGTCATAAATTCCTTTAGGTAATCAACTTATGCATTATTTTATATAAAATTACACATAGCAAGTGTAATACATTTCTACAAGTAAAAGAATAAATAGTAATTAATAATAGCAATCTCAAGTTAAAGAAGAATGGAAGAATGACATATTTTCAAAGCTAAATTGTAAATGAATGTATAAAAGAAAAAAAAGAAATAATTGGTATAAAAATGCTAAGCTCAGCAAGAGCTTCTTCGGTATAGGTTGAATAAATGTTTTTAACTTTGTAACTCATATATACTAAATAAAAAACAATAAATAGGGATTGAAAAGACAGCAAAATTTTTCTTAAAAAGAAAAAAAAAAAATTGAACCATTGAAGGCTAATAATCCACACTGAGAGGTAATAATGCTGTTACTTAAATATTTTGAGGATTTCAGATATAAGTGGCTAACTTAGGTTTTTCCTATATGAATGGGTTTAACTCATTTTCATAATACTTTTGGTTATCATACACATACATTTGTGTAAGTTTAGCTTTTGGTGGTTTACAGTAATTTTCCTAAATACAAATGCAAAACGAGTTGCAAATAATATTTGTTAGTTTTGTTATTATTTGTGTTAGTAACTAATGAAATTATTTATTTGCAGTTATTATTAATCCTGTAATTACTTATACTATTTCTTTTGGGACATTTTTTTTTAATGGTGCCGCACCATGCCCCTTTTGAAATTGGCAAAATGCATTGTGCCTTAAAAAAAAAAAAAAAAAAAAAAGTTGAAATTCACCTGTAATTGTAGCCAGAGATTTCTTGTAAAAAACTTCCCCATTCAACAGTAGTATTTCTAAATTCATGTGGTCAAGATCTTGGAAAAATATAGAACTTTATTTCTTTAGAAAATACAGGATATTATTAAAATATGTTATTTAATTGTATTTTTCAATTTGTTATTCATAAAATTATTAAAAATTAAGGACACTTTATTTATCATACTAAAAATTATTCTTTTCTTTTTTCTTATATCATTACTAATACATTTCTTCATGAAATAGTACCCTTTTTTGGAGCTAGCATTCTTCCCCTTTTTCTTTCTAAAATGAATACTACATTATTATCATTTTAATACTTAAGGCTTAAAAATGTATAATATGTTCCTAATTAGAGAGTTAATTGTTTAATAATTATTAATTTGAAGTAGTGTTAACTATTTAATATAAAATGCAGTTAATAATTTTAATAAATGTTAAATATCACTAGTACTTATAAAGTTTTACATAATTATTACAATATTAATGCATATAACATTATTGTATGACACTACCTAATGAAACTACTAATTTGCAGATTTTATAATTTCTGTAATTACTAACTAATAATTATAATTTTATTAAGTAAAGTGTAAAAACATAGATTATGTTAGCAATTAGTGGTTTGTTTTGGAAACCTAAAACTCTTGGTAGCTATTCAGTATTCGAACACTGGGGGAAAAAATCATAAAAATCCGATTTAAATCAAAAAAATCTGATTTAAATAAAAAAAATCAGATTTTTTTGATTTTTTTTAAAAAATCATGATTTTTTTACACCCTACTCCCTTCTCACCTTCACTGAACTTGTTCACCTCGAGCCGATCAATGCTGTATAGAGCTGACACTAGTAGATGTCCCCACACTTAATTTATGCCTTAACAAGTTATGCCTTAACAGCAAGTTATGCCTTAACATTGATTAGTATTAATGAAATCCACCTATTCCGAATTCCCGCCAAACTGAGCAGTGTTCGGTCCCAATTAGTTCAGTATAGCGAGACTCTACTGTACTTTGCTTAATAATTAAATATTATTGTTTATAAATACATTAATTTCATTTTAGAAAAACAAACAAATTGCAGTTGGCGAATGTTTATAATTATGAAATAAACTACAGGAAAGAAAGTATAGATTTGTATAATTTAAAAACATTTAAGTGAAGTATAGAAAGAGGGATTTTGTTCTTACATAACATTGATCTTGTAAATTAGTCATCTAGAAAATTTAAACATTCTTCTTCACTGTTTAGATTTGAAAAGTTTTGGGAAATCATTCTACTTTAACAGATAATCATTATACAGATCTTCAATGCTTTCCATTTTATCTTTTTTTTCATCTAAATCTTTAAAAATGTCATCTTTCTCACCATTCAATAAGCTAGTGATGCCATGCTGTTTAATATTGGGTTTTATAGTATTCTGCATTAAAAAAGTTTACAATATTTTCTTTTCATTTGGTGATTTTTTACATATGGCTTTTCCCATAACACTTTAATTCCCCCCCCCTCCTCCCCCCCAAAAAACCCCTGTGAATAAGGGTTTGATTTATACATTGAACATATACAACATATGTCATTTCAGGATTTTAAAAAATAGGGTAGACTTACACACCACAAATTACAATTATCTTATCTGTTTGAAATTTTATATCTAAATAAAATTATCAATTTTTAGTAATTAAATTTTTAAAATTTTCTTTCTCAATAAGAAAGTTTACAATAGCTATTAAGTTTTCTTTGTTTTCACTTTCCCTCAGTATTAGAAATTATCATTTCTATTGATCTATTTGTTTATCATAACCAAAAAAAAAAAAAAAAAGTTTTATCTGTAATATCTCTTCTTCCAAAATCATGATATGATTTTTGAAAGTTTAATATAGGGTTTTTCCGAAATTCATTTATCACCATAATTTTCAAACATTAAGCTTTGCCTTATTTAATCAAGGAGTTTCTGCCATTAAATGAGGCAAATTGTTCTATTCTAAAATAGCGGTAGCTTGTGGGCCATAGGTTGGGCACACTCTATTTTAATATGAAACAAGCTGAACTATTTTTATTTTATTTATTTTTATTACCATTGATTTAATTTCTGTTTATTTTTGTAGCTTAATTATGACATTGTTTGATATTAATATTTTTTCATATTTTAATTTTCAGTAATTCTCCATGAGTATAATCTGTGATGAAATTAAAGATGTCAAGAATCATTGCGAGTCACAGATTCCTGGAAGTAAAATAATTGCTTGCGTGCCATCTATGATACGTGTTGATATAAAGTATGTTATATTTGCTGATTCTTTTAACTTTATTTCAATATATATATATTTTTTTTTTACTGATCACAAAATAAATGTTTGCCATATTTTTTTTCTTATTATTATTGCAATAAGGATTTTTGATATCTTTGAATGTACATTTTCTTCTTTTGCATATACAGCGAAATCTTGATTTCATGTACCCTGTATCATGCGTTTCTTCATTTCCTGCATCATTTTTGGTCAGTCCCAACAAAACTCATATGTCAATAACATTAATAATCCTGATTTTGGAATGCATTACAATTTCTCGCACAGTACATTGTTCAAAAGTCACTCCAAATGGGAATTTTTAAAAAAAATTTATACTGGGATAAATTTTAAACTGGGATTACAACTTTTATCATGATTTAATGTCTTTTAATGATAGTTGGAATGAAGCTAACGAAGAATCTATAGATAATGCTCTATAGTCAATCCAAATGGGAATTTTTTTTTAAATTTATAGTGGGATAAATTTTAAACTGGGATTACAACTTTTACCATAATTTAATGTCTTTTAATGATAGTTGGGATGAAGCTAACAAAGTTTTGTTACTGATTATAGTGTAACCCCTTTTGCATTTTTTGCCCCCTATGATGAAGTAACTTTTCATCAAGAACTACTAAAACAATTTCAGTAGTTTTTTTTTTTTTTTTAATAGTTTTAGCTGTAGATAAACTATAAATTGATTATTTAGTAAGAAATAAAAAATAAATAATGCAGTAGTAATGTGATTTTGCAAACCTTTTTTCCTTAACACTAGTTGACCCGCTCAGGCTCGAGATAATAACCTTAAATATACCTAAAATCATTGTTGAATGATTCTATATTTTTAACCGAAAAACTTTCTAAACAATCCTAATTGTAGATGGGATGTTCCACTACTTTCAGTTGTGTACACCCAGGATTCTGTATGATTTTCTATTTTCAAATGAAAATCTATTCATACGAAATTAGACTTGGGGGGGGGGGGGGGGGCATTGCCTTCAGCCATGTACATTGGACTTTGCTATGCACGCTCCAGTCTGTATTGGTTTCGTATTTTTAAACAGAGGATCGACATAGTCCAGTCTTTAAATGTACCTAAAATTAGTGATGATTTATATATTTAAGTGAAAATCTTTTCAAACGAACCTAGTAATGGAGAGCCCTGACTGCTATAAAATGTTTTCTTCTCACTTTTATTTTCCACATCGTGCCATTTAATATTAAAAAAATAGTTCTTATAGTGTGAAATTTTTGAGTAATAAATATAATATTACCGAAGCCTGCAAATGATTTTCGTGCTAAAATATTGATATTTAGTTGTAAAAATAGTGTTTTACTTCTGCCTTTTTTTTACATATGAGAATCCTACAAGATTCCCCCCCCCCCCCCACCCCTCGACTGAATATTTTATCCTTAAATGCTATTATATCTAAACCAAATTTTTCACGAACAACAGCTAAAAGTTTAATTTAAGGTATTAAAATTTTAAAGCAGTAGCGCAAAAATAAGTTAATGTATTATGTTATAACAGTAAATAAGCATATACAGTATTAACTATAGGTGTAGATTCCCAAAATTTTTAAGGAGCCGATGGCTCCTAAATCCAAATATTCCAGTCGCCACATTGTGAAAGAAATGTATAAAAGCAATAGTGTTTATATGGAGAAACAATTCGGGAACTCAAAGTAAAAAATAATCTAAACATGGTACAACAAAAAAAAGGAAAAAAAAAAAAAAAGACTAATTATATTGAATGTATATATTTCATTTAATCACACAATTCTTTTAGTTTGGATATAAATTAAGTATAATATAAATCTTAAGCTATGTACAGTCAGAAGATAAATTTTAGCAAGATAGAGGTTTAAAAAAAAAAACTATAAGAATAAGCTAAGTAATCATGGTAGTGGGGAATATTAGGAAAACAATATTTCTTATTTTCATTTTGTCATACAAGAGTACTCGTAAAAAAATTCTGAATGTGTGGTATTATTTTGTTCTATAAAAATCAAAATACAATTCAAACATTTGTTTTTCAAGAACACAAAAGGAAAATTGCCTTTAAAAAAAATCTTATCACAGACTATTATTACAAGGATGATTTTATTCCAAGTTTTCCGAAAATTTAAGACATTCAGTTCCAGAAATTCTGACATAAAAAAATATCAGAAATTGAGGGATAAATGCAAATTTCGTCAAAAAATCGTGAAATAATGCAAATTTCATCCAAAGATTGCAGAAAAAAAGTGAATTTTGCTAACAGATTGCAGAAAGAACACTAATTTTATCAAAGGATTGCAAAAAACAGGCAAATTTCATCAAAGGATCGCAAAAAAAAAAACCGCACATTTTGTCAAAGCATCATGAAAAAACTGCTAATTTCATTTTTGCCCGAGGATCATTAAAAAACCCGCAATTTTCGTCAATAGATCGCGGGAAAAAACTAACAAAATTATCCAAAGAATGGCGACTTAAGGCACCGAAAATTGGTCGCCACATGGCGACTGGTGACCGTGAAGCTGCACCTATAGTATTAACCTTAAGGGAAAATGTTTAATTTTCAAACAGATTATTCCCCCCCCCCCCCTTAAATCTCAAAATTTCTAAACCAAATTTATACTGCATCATTATCTAAATGGTTAATATATTGTATTAAAATTTCAGAGCGACTGTATAAACTTAAATGTGTTTTGTAAATAAAATGTGCATAATACAATTTCTATAGGAAAAAAGCGAAAAAAACGAAATTTGGCAAAAGTAACTTTCGGAAATTAACTCTTTTCAAAGAGTTAATAATCGTATTTTTTTAAACCAAAGACATCTTTTAAAAGTTGAATGTATATTCAATAAACGTGGGTAATTTGTTTCTTCATATTTAGATGAAAAATAATCATATTTTTTTTAAACCAAAGACATCTTTTAAAAGTTGAATGTATATTCAATAAACGTGGGTAATTTGTTTCTTCATATTTAGATGAAAAATAATCATATTTTTTTAAACCAAAGACATCTTTTAAAAGTTGAATGTATATTCAATAAACGCGGGTAATTTGTTTCTTCATATTTAGATGAAAAATACCAGGGAGAACATTAAACATTACCAAAAATTTGGAATTCGCAAAAGGGACTTACATGAAATGGGAATGAATGTAGATATGGGCTGATATTTTTAGTTTTCTCATAGCCTCGTTAAAAAGGTAGATTTGGATTTTTTAAAGATTGCAAAAATCATGAAAGTGAGTTACAGAAACAAATGTTTTGAAAGGTTTAATGTAAATATTTTTTCAAACCAAAGTCTTCATCATAAATTCGATTAAAAGTAGATGTGGTTAGGTATCTTTGGTCTTTTGTATTTTCATTTACGAAGGAAATACAATTTAAAAATCACAGAAAAGAGAAAATCACAAAAGTGAGGTTTTTGAACAAGTTTTTTTCAAGGTGTTAATATCCTTATTTTTCAAAACTGGCTGCGTATTTCAAAATAGGAATCAATGTAGGTATCGCTTGGTATTTTTAGGTATTTCATAGTTTGATTAGAACTGCTGATAGATTTTTAAAAATTGCAAAATAGTGAAATGTTCTACAGAAAATAAATATTATCAAATGCTTAATATAAATATTTTTTTTAACTGTAGGCTGTATTGGAAAGAACAGAGTGTGGTCTTTAAGTTAGTATAATCGTTTTATTTGTTTTAGTTCGCCAAATGTGAGGTTTGAAAAATGGGAAAAATAAAACAGCATGAATTCGATGTTTTGTAATTTTTTTTTTTTTTTTTTAAAGGGTTAATTTTTCGAACAAACTGCAGCATTCAAAATGTAGATGTACAAAATTTAAGAACATCTCATTAGTTTTTCTTTATTTTGTACTGGTTAGCTGTAGGGCATTAACAAAAAAAGCAAAGAGAAACAGCCGATATCACACTTTGCATTTTCAGGGATGCAAGTTAGTCACTTTTCTCACTTTTAGTCACTTTTTTTAAAACATGTCACTTTTAGTCACTATTTTTTAAAAAAGTCACTTTTAGTCACTTTTTTTGACTAAAAGTGAGCAAGGTGCGGAAACTGGTTCGCTCACATTTAAAAAAAAAGGGGGGGGGGGGGATAACTAAAATCTACATTTTTATCTTTCAGATTTGTCGATATCTTCAGCATCAATAATTGATATTTTTGCACAAAAAGCCATGTGTAAATACATTCGAACTTGGTTAATACAAGACCGGCTAATTTGAGTGCACGGTTAAAAGAAGCAATTTGGACATTGACAAAAGTTGTCATTTAAACTGTACTATGATTTTCTCGCTTATTATGAATTACAAAAGTAGGATCACGGGTAATAAGAGCAAAACATCATTCGGTTGCATTTGAATTTCATCGAAAAGTAGGGTAGAATTAAAAAGGAATCTCGTCACATGACTGTAAGATTCATAGTGTGCACACTCTTCATTGAATTTCAGTTCCAGTCACAATTCCATGTTTATTTATTATGATTTCTGCCAAATGTTCTAAAATTCTTGCCCCCACCTTTTAACCCCTTAGGTGGAGAATTTTCTAAAATCGCTGTGATACGTGTTTAATAATTTTTTTAGTAGATTTATTTTCTGGAATTTTACGCCCCTACCTAAAACGGCTGCTGAGATATGCCAGATGCTATAAAATTTTGGACCTCCTTTTAACCGCCTTAGGTGGGGATTTTGGAAAATTGCTGAAATGTGTGCTTAATTATTTTTTTTAGTAGATTTATTTTCTGGAATTTCATCTTCCTACCTAAAACGGCTCCTAAGATGGCTAAATGTTCTAAAAATTTTTACCCTTTTTTAACCCCCATTGGGGGCATTTCAAAAATCGCTGAAATACTTGTCTAAATATTTTTTAGTACAGTTATTTTCTGGGCTGCTACCTAAAATGGCTGCTGAGATATGGCCAAATGTTCTAAAAGTTTTGACCCCCCCCCCCTTTAACCACCTTAGGGGGGAATTTCTAAAAGTAACTGAAGTACATGTTTAATTAATTTTGAATATAGTTATTTTCTGCAATTTTATGCCCCTACTTAAAGCAGTTGCTAAGATATGGTAAAATGACCTAAAAAATTCGATTATCCCCTTACCCTGCATAGAAGGGGGGGGGGGGGGGGGTGCAGTGGAGGATTTCTAAAATTGCTGAAATACGTGTTTAATTACTTTTTCAGTAGATTTATTTTCTTGGCTTTCATGCTTCTAACTAATATGGCTGCTGTGATATGGTCAAATGTTTTAAAAGTTTCAACCCTTCTTTTACCCTCTTAGGGAGGAATTTTTATTAAGGGTGTATTCGAAAAAATATTTTTCCACCCTCAACAGCTCGAAATTTTCTGAGACCATTTTCAGACTCATTTTTAAAAGTAAAAACATGAAACTTGCTGGGGTGATTTCTGAAGACAGGTTTAACATGCCGTGTGATTTCATTTTCAGCTCAATTAATTAGAATTTGATTTTTAAACAATTATTTTCTCAGTATGACCATTTTTTTCATTCCCAGATCACCCGCTTCAGAAAATTCGGCTCAAAATGCGAACTTTGACAGCGTTTTTTACAGTATTTTCTGCATTTATCAAAAAATTAAGAAGCACCGCACATTATATAGTTTCTAAATAAGAGAATTTCCAAGTTTGATGCGTTTGAGAGCAAAAATGAATTTTAAAATGAATCGGAAAATAAGCAGTTTGGATCGGAATACACCCTAAATTTCTGAAATATGTGTTTAATTATTTTTTAGTAGGTTTATTTTCTGGAATTTCACGGCCTTACATAAAACGGATGCCGAGATATGGCCAGATTAAAATTTTCGACCCCACTCTTTAACCCCTTTAGGGGTTGAATTTCTAAATTTGCTGAAATACTTGTTTAATTATTTTTTAGTAGATTTATTTTCTGGCTTTTCACACTCCTACCTAAAACTGCTGCTGAGATATGCCAAATGTTCTAAAATTTTCTGCTCCCCCTTTTAACCCCCTTAGGAGGGGAATTTATAAAATCGCTGAAATATGTGTTTAATTATTTTTTTAATAGATTTATTTTATGGCTTTTCACACTCCTACCTAAAACGGCTGCTGAGATATGGCCAGAAGTTATAAAACTTTTGACCCCCGTAGGAGGGAATTTTCAAAAATCCTTTCTTAGTGTGTGCTTATGTTATAAGAAGTATTTTGTCCCCAATTTTCATGCTTCTAGGTTCAGTAGTTAGGGCTGTGTGTTGATTATGAGCCAGTCAGGACAAACTCTTTTATAGATATAGATGTGTGCACTGTAAACAATTTGGTACGTTTTATTTGTACTTTTTCTATGAGTTTTAATTATTTACTCGGGGTGAATTTAGCAATAGAATTTTAATTTTTCTTTATTTCCATCATTTTTTCTTAAACATCGTTTTTTTTTGTATAGTTAGTTGCAGTTAAAATTGAAACTTGTCGCAGAAAATATTGCAAGGATCCTACCAGTGACCTATTATCATATCACTATTTGCAAACAATAGATTTTTAATGCAAATGTTGTAGAAATAAGATGAAGATTGTTCTTTAGAAATAGTGGTAATTAAAAGGTGATAGGTAGGACCCCTGTCATTTTTTTATGATAAACAACCTTACTATTTATAATTAAATTTTAAAAGTTTATTATGCTAACATTGTACTTTTTGTTTTATATGATTAAATAAAACTGAGGTTTTACCTTATCCATCATTTTAATAGAGGATTGTCATCTTAAAAGCAAAAAGGTGTTTTATTTACATAATTTAACTTACAAATAAATTAAAAAAAAAATCATTGTCACGTACCATTCATGTCACTTTTTTTGGTGCTTTAGCCCCCCCCTTTTGTTTTGTTACGCTTTAGTCACTTTTTCGACACGCTTTAGTCACTTTTTCGACACGCTTTAGTCACTTTTTTGACATGCTTTAGTCACTTTTTGTCACTTATTTTGGTCTTTTTGTCACTTTTCTCACTTTTTTGGAAGCATTGTTGCACTTGCATGCCTGCATTTTTTCTGCTTGTGGGCTTTGGAAAACTCTGAGCTGAGCATGTGCAGGTGTGCTTGCCAATTTTCAGAAAAAATCTGTTTTTGATGAGTTTTTAATTAATATCTCGATTAATAATAAAAAATTTTAAATTCTGAGATTCAGATGCATCAGTTCATTCATTGGATTACTTTCTCACAAATTTTCAGCCTTGTATGTGCTGTAGATTTTCCTAGCCAACGCAGGCAGACTGCCACACACACACAGAGCAAAACTTTCTTTTCATAGCATAGACTACGTAAATGGAATTTATTTTCCAGAAAAGCAAAATGATTAAAATATATTTAATTACTAGTTTCAGATAAAAAGCTTTTTGATCTCAGTAACTGTTTTCCATAGGATTTTAGTTCTCGCTTTTTCACTCTGCTGATTTTATAAAACATGTAATTTGTAATGCATATTTTATAACGCTTTTCTTTTATTTAGGAAAACTAACCATAAAAAGTTGACAGCATGCTTGCAGTTCCCTGAATCATATCCGCTTTATCCTTTGCTAGTCGAACTAAAGAGTAAGACATTGAGCGAAAAATTCTTATCTGGCCTCTCTAAAGTTTGCGAAGAAGAATGCAAGAAAATTTTAGGAAAACCTCAGGTATGTAGTAATTGGTACACAAGACATTAAATGTTCAAATGGTATTTATTGATTATTTCCACGTACATTTTCTTTGCAATTTTTTGTTTCTGCAATGAAACTACATTATTGGAATCATTTGCATTTAGTACATTGTATTGAGTTTTTATAAAGTAAATATTTAGTTGTGAATATCATCTAGAGAACATTTAATCTAATGTCAATGTCAGACATTACTGATGTCAAGAATAATACTAAAAAAATATTTTCTTTTCTTTAAAGATGTTGAAAAAAAAATAGTGACTGAGAGTAAAGAAACTTTAAGTCCTTTTCAAATTTAAAATGTCTCAAAATTTCTTATGTGATATTGAGCCAAAATTATATAAGGGATTGAAAAATATTTTATCTTTTTTACTATTACAAACATCATTCAGTTAAGTTTTTCTTTCTTTATTAAAATTTGTTATAAAGAATCCAAACTCATTTTATTAGTAAAAAAATATTTTTAAAACTACCAGTTATTTCCCTCCAAGTTTTCAAATTGAAATCAATTTTGCTGGAAGATTTGCTAAATTTAGGAGATTTAAAAAGCATATTACAAAGAAAAAATTATAAAGATTTGAAAAGCAATTGTAGGTACCGTATATTTCCCGTGTATAAGCCAAGAATTTTTGGGCATTTTTTTGGCTCGAAAGTAGGGAACGGCTTGCTTATACATGAATCTAAGAAAATTTCCAAAATTGATGTTCTAAAATGAAAAATATGGCAAATACAAAAAATATAAAAACATGCAATTTTCTAAAAATACTTAAACACTTCACTCTTTTACAATGCAAAAGTCATTAATCATCATTCACTATCGAAGTTATTATCACAATTTTCAAGCAACTTATTAAAGTTGTTTTCTTTCATTGGTACATCAGGATGAATATCGTTAGTGAATAATTCATCATCATTATTAATGCCATTTTCTTCAAAAGACAACATCTTTGCGCCCACGTGCAGCTTAATTACCTTTGGAATATCTGAAATTTCGTCTTTTCTCATTCTCCATCCTCGCACTTGTTTTTGATTCAATGTGAAATGATGAGCACCCACTGAGTTATTTGGCTGTTCAGCAAAATTAATGACTTAATTTAAAACTGCATTATATGTCGCATGCTTTCGTTCAGCGATATTTCCCTCAGCCAAAGTAACAGTTGCCATTTACAACCATTTACAGAAATAGGAAGTTTGGTTTTTTATGAACGACCAAGTCATAACAAGATGAGTGAACCCAAATAAACAAATTTGGCAGCGCAACAAGACAAAATAGGTGAGATCAATTCTTTCAGAGACTGTATTTTTACTTTTAGCTATGCACAAAAAAGGATTAAGTTTTTGTTTGGTGAATTTTCCATCTGCTTTTTTAACATCGGCTTATATACGGATTTCCAATTTTGGGATGACTTTTCATTGAAAAGTCGTATACTCAGCTTATATATGGATCGGCTTATACGCAGAAATATACGGTAATTAATAATATTCTAAAATGAAATTCTTCTACTTTCTCATTGAATCATGTGCAATTATTATTTTTTTTCTTTCTTTCTTTCTTTTTTTTTTTAAATATGATCTTAACTATTACATATATTTTGTGTAATGTCTTATTGCCAGAAAACTGCAATATGTACTTTACATGTGTTGTCATAAGCAAAGATTCCAACCTCCTAAAAGTTCTTTTAATTTAAACTGTCAATTTCAATACATGCTCTCAAACTTTTCAATAATTTTATCTATAATGTAAGATCTAATTTTATCAGTGTGAATGGGAAAATTTCTAATTGTATAAGAAATAAAGCCTAATGATTACACAAAATCTGTAATCTTCAGCATCTAAAAAACATATACTGGTTTAAATTATCTTCATTTTATATGAAATAGATAAAAAAAATGCTAGCTTGACAGCTGTGTAAAGATGTTGTACAAAAGTGTACTATTGAACACAGTTAAAATATGCCTTATTACACATTATGTGTTGAAAAAACGGCTGAGTGATAAATAATTAAAGACATTTGGAAACCTCACATCCATATGTTTTCGTTCCAATATGCAATTATGCTGAAATGCAATTAACTGTGCTAATAAGTTCTAAACAACAATTTCTACATCAATCGTTGAAGGTGGAGTAAATAAATTGATTTTCATAATTTTTTTAATTAAAAAAGTCTTCTTTTAAATTATTTTTATTATATATATTATAAAAACTTAATATATTCTATAAATTTCAACTCCTATGATCTTTATAATGATGCATGACTACATTTAAAATGGAATAAATTTTTTCTTTGAAAACTGTTTTGCCACAATAATAAATTTTATTTGGAGATACTAAGAGTATCAAATAATATGCTAACATTATGAAATTTTCCTTAATGTTCAAGTTTAGTAGAGTGATTTCTAATACCAAGTGAAAACTGCAAATACTTTGTTCATTGGAGAGCTTTTATTAATCCACTTTCATAATTTGTGGAGTTAAAAGGGTTAACTGGTGTAACAGTTTAAAATTAAAACTTTGTGTGGAAAGCCATCATATTTCTGAATATAAAAATTGATCAGTTTATTTCCATTACCCATATCTATAGTGACAAAGATTAAGCCAGAACGTGCAGATATAATTGGCAATTTGCTAATAAATTTTTAAGCATATGTCCAGTTTTTAAAAATTTAACGTACAACAACATGATACAAAAATGTATTCTCTCCATCTTTGTATTGTTTATTTAATTTTGTAATTTATTTTTATTATAAAACCAGTCTTGATATAAGCATTATTATTTGCAATGTAAAATTATTGAATGCTGTATTGAATCAAAACTTTCACAGGCAGGTCAACAGGGATGAGAATTTTCCGTCTTTTGGCGGATTTCCGCTTTTTTGTTATTTCAAGGAATTTCCGCTTTTTTTTTTCTCGAAATTCCGCCTTTTTTCCGAGGATTCTGTATTTTTTTTCCTGCAAAATTTTGTTATTTTCCGAAATTTTCACTTTCCTATCGATTCCGTTTTTCTTCCGATTTCGAAAGAACATTCAAAGGTGATGAAAAAAAGGCAAATTTCGTCAAAAGATCGCGAAAAAGTGGCAAATTTCGTCAAAAGATCGCGAAAAAGTGGCAAATTTTGTCAAAAGATCGCGAAAAAGTGGCAAATTTCGTCAAAAGATCGCGAAAAAGTGGCAAATTTCGTCAAAAGATCGCGAAAAAGTGGCAAATTTTGTCAAAAGATCGCGAAAAAGTGGCAAATTTTGTCAAAAGATCGCGAAAAAGCGGCAAATTTTGTCAAAAGATCGTGAAAAAGCGGTAAATGTCACCAAAAGATCGCAAAAAACTACAAATATCGTCAGAAGATCGCAAATAAACGGCAAATTTCTTCCAAAGATCGCGATAAAATGGCAAATTTCGTCAAAAGATCGCGAAAACGCGGCAAATTTCGTCAAAAGATCGCGAAAAAGCGGCAAATTTCGTCAAAAGATCGCGAAAAGCAGAAAATTTCGTCAAAAGATCGCGAAAAGCAGAAAATTTCGTTAAAAAATCGCGAAAAAGCAGAAAATTTTGTCAAAAGATAGCGAAAAAGCAGCGAAATTTGTTAAAAGATAGCGAAAAAAACTACAAATATCATCAGAAGATCGCGAATAAACGGCAAAGTTCGCGAAAAAACGGTAGATTTCGTCAATAGATCGCGAAAAAGCGGCACATTTCGACAAAAGATCGCGAAAAAGCGGCACATTTCGACAAAAGATCGCGAAAAAGCAGCAAATTTCATCAAAAGATCGTGAAAAAGCTGCACATTTTGTCAAAAGATCGCGAAAAAGCTGCAAATTTCGTCAAAATGGCGCGAAAAATACATGTATTTAGTGCTTTTAGTATATCCTCCCCTTCCCCCCTGTTTTGTAACCTTTCAGAAAATTTGTTGTGAGTTAATTTTTTTTTTTTTTTACTCAGAATCGCTCCTGATTCAGAATTCACATTAAGCTGGCTGTAGGTCCTGGTTCAATTAGCCCGTGTGACCAAAAATAACTAACCATTGTGATTTTCACTAAGTTTTTCATATTTTTTGCTAAAAAAATTATTAAAATTATGACACACAAAAACTTTATTCTTAATTAAATTATTTCATTTTCAGGAGCGGTCATGATTCTGAAAGTCGAGCATTTCATATGACCTACACTCAATGTTTTAAGAGCTGTGTGTAATTTGGCTACATTCACTCCTGTAATGTAGTATACAGGTTTGTGCGCTTGTCTCCATTTGCCCGGAAATCAGACCCTGGTTTTATTTCTTAAAACATCTTTCACGGATAAAATGTGGTACAATTTTTTGTTTGCGCGTGGTTTCAGTCTTTTTGCTTTTTTGCAATTCTCATCCCTGGGTCAAAAATACCAATTGTCCATGTTATGCGAGGCATAAGAATAAATAAATCCTCTGACTTATTTTCAAATTCATACCATTTAAAACAACCATCTGAGTGGAATTTTGTGCATCTGAACTTTCAGAAATTGCAGTGTAATAGGCCTGAAATTTCTGTCTATGTACCAATCTATCTAGTAATGGGAAACTTATAATTTTTTTTAACTGCTTACACATCATTTTTTACATTTTGTGATGAATGATTTCGACTTGCTGGAAATTCAGTGTAATAAAGTAAATAATTAGTTTTTAAAAGAAACTATATTATGTTAAGTATGCTGAATAGAAACACTTTGTTCTATCAGTTTCAAATCCCATCTTAGAGCTTGTTTTTGCGGTGTTTGACCAGATTTTTGTGGATTTTCTTGTGCTGCAGTGCCTCTTAATGTTATATTCTTTATGAACTCCATCAGAGTTTCTATGTATCAAACAAATTTTGTGTTCTTTTGAACATAAAAATATTGTAAATCCCTTTTAAAAATCTGTGATTTTCATATTCAATTAATCACGCTTATTCATACATAATTAGCAGAGAAATTTGACCCAATAGTATTTAAAAATCTTAAGATGTATGTGAGTATGAATATATTACATATAAAATAAAATTAGCAGGTTTGATTAGCAAAAGATAAGTGTACTAACCCAAATAATGAAAATATTTTAAGAGTTTAAACCAAAAGTCAAGCTTGGCTCATGTACCTGGACATCATGTTCAGCTTGTACAAATTCATAGCTCATGTCAAAGTTACTTGTTTGCTGATAATTTAATGTTTTGAATTTTGATTTTTTTATGTTTTAACTATCTTTAATTAGCCCCTTATTTTTTCAATTTTACAATAAATGTTTTATTTAATGTAATAAATACATCATATTACAGGGTTCATACTCATCAGGGGAATATGGGATTCATGGGAAAATCAAGGGATACATTTTGGGTTGTAAAAATCAGGGAAACTCAGGGGATAATGCAAAAAATTCACCAAACCTGGGAAAACGACTGGTTACTCTGGGAAATTAAGGGCAATTGCTGCTGTTCGTGTGTTTTATGATATCACATCTGTCTTGTCTTCATCCATTCATTCACTAGATTCACCTTCTAACATCGTGAGGTTTGATAACAATTCAAGAGGAACTTAAAAAAACAAGGATGTTTTAAAATTGATATTGATACTTGCAGCCTTCATCATTCATAATGCTTTTGAAGAAGTAATAAAATCGTGAAGTGGAAATTAAATTCTTGCAGTCAAGGTACCAAGTTTTTAAGGACAGACCCACAAGGCATACAGACTTCATCGATTTTACACAAATTAATGTTTTTCCTTTAAAGTTCTTTTCATATTGTTTATATAGGTGATATATAAACTTTATTTTTGAGATTATCTTGTTTTTATTTTATTTCTAAAAGGTGAGTGTCATGATACTAGTTTTAAAAATGCCGTTAATTTTTGGCATGGAAAAATTGTACCTCCTGAAAAATACATCAGGTGGTTCTCAGGGGATTTTTTCTTGGAAAATGAGTATGAACCCTGTATTATATTATGTGTTGTAAAATCAAAGATAGTACAGTACAGGACCTATTATAAGAAATCCTTGGGACTGAAGGCTTTCCGGATTTCAGAAGGATCTGGAATTTTTCAAAAACATAAAAATAACAAAATTTAAACAATTCCTTGTAGAATATGAATAAAACTTATCTTTTGCATTTTTTAAAATTATTTAAACAAAATTCCTGCACTGATCAATGGTAACAATTAATAAACAAAAAAATGATATTGATAACTAATATTATTTTATCTACAAGCTCTACCCTTTAGGGGTCTTTAGGACGGGCACAAGCAAATAAATAGAAATCTGCTGTTATACGTGTATTAATACAATGGCATATGCATGATATTTTTTCAGTGTGAGGTGAGGCGACGAAATATCTGATAATTTTATTTTAAACAAATCTTAATATAAAATAATTTTTAATTAAAATTGTACAGAAAAATGATTTTCTTCTAATTTCCGGGAGCAGGGGGAGGCTCTATGTTCCCCTGCCACTGAAATAACATATTTTAGTTGCTACACATTGAAACAATGGACTGAAAAAAAGTTAGAAATCCGTATAATTTTCAAATATATATATATATATTTCCAGATTCCGGGTCCTTACGGATTTTGGAATTCCAGATAATAGATCCTATATTGTAGTAAAATAAAGTGCCAAATTCGAAATAAGGCATATAACAATATATAAGAAAAATAGTACTATAAATGTTTACAGATCTTTAAATTTTCAGACTCATGATTCTATGTTCTAATTGGTTATCTTTGTATCCACAATTTCTTGAAGCTAAAAATTGAGTTAGATCTGTCTATAAGCATACATTTTCTGATGTTTGTTATTTTTGAGATCACAGTTGGTGCAATCGTGTTTGTGCAAATTGTATTTTTTGCATACATGTTTGGACAACTGAATTAAACACATCTAAAATACCAAAGTCTCGGTGTTCCACACATAAGTTGTCATAGGCCAAATGTGACCTATGTGTAACGTGTTTCACATGCCTAATTTACAGGGTCGCTGAAAAGAGTTTCATTTCATAATGTTATACTAGGAAAAATTATTTTTGCAGTATATTTTGATGATGTCAGGTTATTTCAAGTGAATAATCAAATGTATATAATATATATTATTGAAATGCACTATATATTATTGCTTACTGTAGAACATGACATGCATGACAATTACATGCTGAAAGTGCATTTTGAGTTGTATTTATTTTCTTGTACTGCGTGGTATGTATAAATTCTATAGATCATATACATGAAATAATTCATAAGCAATATTGTGTATGGGTGTAAATTGCTAAAGGATGTTCCTTAATTGAGTTCCTGAATTAAATTTTAGTTTAATATGAAGCATTTATAAAATTCTGTAGATAATGTACGAGGCTGTACAAAATTATTATTGTTATCTTTGTCTGTTGATGGAAATTGCTGATGGTGAATTTGGACTGTGTTATACATTTTATAACTAAGCTAAAATTTATCACACTATATACTGTATATACAGATTTAAAGATCATGTACAGGGATGCACAAAAGAATTAAAGTACTTTTCAGTTGTAGACAATAACTGCTAAAATCTTTTTTAAATGCGTTATTTGTTTCCTAAGTTAAAGTTTGTTACTTGATATATTCTTTTACCCTTTTAACACAGTGAAGCTCTGTCACTGTATTCTGGAAGTGCTGGAAAGTTATAATCTCTGCTTGATGCATGCTTTTTCTTTCTTGTATTTAATATTTCTACTTCTAGCTGAAACGTTTTGACTTTTTATTAGTCTACCTATCCAATCTTCTTTCTGTAGTTTTCATAAAAAATGTTGAGGTCTTTAGGTAATTTCATAGTTCATGAGGTGGGTTTTTAAAAGTGATTAATATAATCACAAATACAGTCTAATTTTGATATCTTGAACTTGCAAGGAGCTGCAAAAAAAATTCAAGACATCAAAAATCATAATATTTTAGCATTTTAGTTTTCATATTAACTATGTTGTCAGCTTAAAAAATTCATTATGCCGTATGAAAAGTTTCCCTAATTTCCCTTCTCCAGGGTTGGGAAATACTGTTTGCTGCACCTGATGAAGTGAGTCACTAATAAATTGCTCCTGAAACAATTGTTTTTTGTTTTTTTTACTATTTGATTATGCCGTCGACCAATTTCGCCAACTTATACAAATTGCCAAATGATTAGCCATGTTCTACGAATGGGAGAATGTTGTCATTCTAAAATTTTAAGTTAGGAAAATTAACTACCGTATATACTCGCGTATAGGTCGACTCGTGTATAAGTCGACCCCCTAACTTTCAAATGCAAATTCTGCAAAAAATCAAAAACCCGTGTATAAGTCGACCCCCAACTTTTTACTTCAATTTTGTGCAAAATCAAACCAAATATTTCACTTGCCTATGCGAAAAAGTAGTAAGTAAATAAAAATAAATCATTGAAAAAAATTTTAATGATAAATTATTATTATTTGCATATTTTCTGTAATATTTTATTATTCATACACATAAAAAGTCATAATTTTGCAGTATTCGAAGTTTTATTTTTTAATTGACTCGCGTATAAGTCGACCCCCCAAATTTGCTGGCCAAAAATTGTCAGAAATGCCTCAACTTATATGCGAGTATATACGGTAATTTAAATCAAACAAATCACTAACAAATCGGGTTACTTTAATAATGATATTTAGTTATAACGTAGAGACATACCAAAAATAAAATTTGATTTATTCAGATGATTTCGGACAAAAGAATACTAAGTATAGTTTACGTATTTAAATGCAGAATTACTAAATTAAACTATAAACAAACAGATATTTTTATGAAATTGTATTTGTGAATAAAATTTAAATATTTTAAATGTAATAATCAAATATATTAAGGGACATAAAAAATATCAATGATAACAGGAGCTTGTAAGGAGATTAATGCTATTTATATAATTGTAAAATAACTATAATAAACTATATATTTATTATGTTTTTTGTCTATTAATATCATGATGTAATTGTTTATTGACATAAATTTTATTTGAAATAACGAAGAGCATATAGTAAAACATTCATAAAAATACAAATAAAACATTGAATTAAAAATCTCTTGATGACATAACAAACATGTGTAGTGTGTGTTAATGTCAAGCGAATGTGACATTTATGATCATCCATTATTGGCATTTAATCTTATAGTTTGGTGATAGTTTTTTTGTCAACAGCATATTCAAGTAGTAACCTTTTGTTTTCTTTCTAATTTTCTAGAAGAAAAAAGCTCCTTTTAAATATTTTTCATTTTTAGGTTTTCCTTTATCTGACAAAACCCTATTCATCTCACTCCTCTGTCTGTCACAGAGCCCATTCTCATAAACTATATATGTTGGAGACTTGAAATTTTTGCATACTTATAGCTGAACACCTCACATCTAACGACAAATCATGAAATTTTGAAAAAGTCTTATATTTACCACTCTGGGCTCTAAGTTGTGTATTTTAAGCATTTTTTTTCTAACTGAGCCCCTAATTAAGTTGGAGACTTGAAATTTTGCATACTTATAGCTGAATACTTGCGATCACAGGACAAATGATAAAAATTTCAAAAAGTCTTATATTTACCCCTCCAGTCTCTACCTTGTGTATTTTAAGCAATTTTTCTAACTAAGCCCCTAATTAAGTTGGAGACTGGAAATTTTGCATACTTATAGAAAAACACTTAGAATCACACGAAAAATCATAAAATTTTCAAAAAGTCTTATATTATTTACCCCCTCCGTGCTCTAGCTTGTGTATTTGAAACAATTTTTCTAACCTTCCCTCTTTTCACCCTGTGGGCACTTTTCTAACTTTTTCCGACACCTCTCACGAGATATGTCATTGCACAGCCCTTTGACCACTCTTTCATATTATTTACCATAGCCTTACATATTTTAGTTCCACTTTTTACTGGCAGAGGGCACCTATCTATCTCAGGTGCTCATTGGCCCTGATTCCCTCAATTAATAGACCTATGGATAGGCTGTAAAACAGAGTTTCGTTCGGATAAAGGTTTGTTTAGAATAGAGTGCACCCCTGGTTGTGAAATGTGGAACTCACAGATTTTGAAAAAGGATAAAGTGTTTTGAAAGTATTATTAAGTGAAACGCTCTGTGCAATCTGTGATCACACTTATCCACTTGTTAGTTTTCCTTTACTAAAACTTTTTAATGTTTTTATTATTTATTTTGCAATTACCTTCATTCATATTAAGTTACTCTGTAATTCTAATGTTTAGGTCCTTAAAGTACTGAAATTTTTAAGGACATTTTTGGAGGAAAATCCATTAGCTGTTTGCAGTGATGAGGTTTCCTTAATCAAACGGGAGCTTGGCGATAGCGATCAGATCAAGCTGAAACAAAAATCTTCCTCTTTGAGTGTTCAAATAGTTAAAGATAATTATTTTTTGAAAGTTAAAGTACTTGTGCCCGAAGTGTATCCAGAACAACAAGTTGAGTAAGTTATGAATTTATTGATCTTCACCAAAGGAAATTATTGTTAATGATAGTGAATTAATTTGTAGTGTAGTTATATATGAATATTCTCCTACATTTGAAATATATGCTAAGAAATTTTTGTTATTTAAAGAACTGCTTATTGTTTAACAATATGTACATTTGTATAATATATGTAATGATATTAACAGTGTAATATATGGAACAGCAATTATAATTCTTAAAGTTTGTGTGTATGTATGTATTTTTTAATATTAAAGTATAAAAAAGGAAATATTTCACAAATTCTTTCCCAGTAATAGGTACTTGCAAATTTCACAACACAATGAATTTCTTCTTTCTAGGATTTATTTTAATAGGTGAAAAATATTTCTGATTTTACATTGTGAGGTTTTACAAACAGAAAAAAATTCTGAAACTTCAAATAGCATCTGATATTAAAGAATATTAGTAGACGTTTAGTCAATTTTTGTTAATTTAAGTTCCATATTCATTCATCATGTAGAACTTGAACAAAAGTTTGATGTAAAACTTTGAAATGTTGTAGGGAATGATTGAAAAAAAATTCTGTTTTTAACAAGCTTAATTCAAAACCTGTAGACTTAAGGAAAGTGTTTTGTCTTTTTAACGAACTTAGTTGACCATGCAGAATGTAGGTTGAGATAAAACTCCTCTTTGAAGATTGGAAAATAAAGCTGAACTGATAACTGAAAGTTTTTATATGTAATCATCCATAATGTCATATCAATCCCTAAAACCACTTATTTTACCTATTTGTTCAGACATTACAATGCTTCAAAACACACTGAAAATGAGCACAGAAGTATACAAGTTTTAAAAAATACTTTCAAATGCACCAAACGATAGTGTAGATGTACAAAGGTTTAAAAAATATATTTTCACTTCCTTCTCTCCTGTGTCATCACCAGTTAATGCTGTTCTGTATCTTCGTCACTAGCTACTGTCATTAAAGTTTTACCCATTTTCTTTCCCTATTTCTAACAAGTAATGACATCTGTTATCAATTTTAGCATGTAATATATCATTGCATATCTGTGATAATTTCTATGGTCTCCCTTAGTAATGCGTAATTTAAACTAATATAACCTGCTGATTTCTCAACATTGTTGAAAAATCTATTATAATTTGTGATTTATTGTATATCTGAATATTGGATTTATTTAACTGTTATAACACGCTTTTGTTCTTTTTTTGTCTTCTATTTTTCATTTTGTCATACCTTATATGAAATTACCTTTCCTCCACTATCATTGAAAATTAATTTTGCATATTCCCGATGTTTGTAAATAAATTTCTCTGACTGTTCTGATTAACCTGAAGATCAATGCATCTGGGGTGATGGAAAAATTCATTCCAAGTTTAAATTTTCTCTTTAGTTTTAGGGAAATTCCTCTTATAAATGGTATCAGATTTGTAAATTCCGAATTCCAAAATGTATTTTAAAAGAAATATTCCTTCTTGAGGCATGTATTGGAAGGAGTGAAAAAGTAATATATGTGTTGAGCCTTACAATTTGTGCTAGGGTCATACTTGTCCTAAAATTCTTGAAAGTAAAAACACATCATGACATGTTCTAAATATCGCAATCTATCCTGAAATTTTGCGATCTTTGTGCATGAGATTTTTCTGAGAAGTAGTGGAATTCTGCACATATTATTATCATTTGTCATAGAATTTCATAAAATCAATATTTTGGAACAGAGGAGCCAGCTTTTTACAGTTTTAGGGTTGTGTGCAGAAGTCAGTCAAAGAGATAAATGGACAGACTTCCCAGACATGCCCCCCCCCCCCCCCCACACACACACACACCTTTTCATCTTTTTTTGTCATGGTAATAAAGTAAAATTCATTACTGAACTCACTGAATCTGTTCAGTTGCCTGTCTAAGGGAAAAGTACCTATTGTATTTAATGTTTACCGATTTGTGCAAATTTTATGTATGCAATTTTACCATAAGAAATACTTTGAATCTTTGATATATGTATGTGGCTTTGCATATGACCCTAATGTAGATTATTAGAGCAATTTACCTTTATTCAGTTTTGAACTGAATCCTTGAAGTAATTCTTACAGATTGTTTATTTTGAATTCACATGTGTATAAGTTTATTGGTATTTTACTTTTCCAAGCTTAAGTAAATTTTAATTCTTTAATGGTCTTGTGTTTTAATTAGTATGCCGGGTAAATGTGTCTTGAAATTTCACTAAGTGTCTGTACTACCCCAGTTTATGTCAGCAGCCATGTTTTGAATTATTGATTTTCAGGCAGAGAAGGATTAAACAATAGACTTTGATAATAAACAAATGTTAAATAGGAGTAATAGCTTATAAACTTCAGTGAGAATAATCTCAAAAGAATGGAAGTAGCAACAGATATTTTCCATGCAAGATGCGGAGACAAGTCCACTGATGACCAGAAAATTACATCTAAGGAAAACATAAAACAAACCTCACGTGTTACAATACGTAGATACCATAAAATTTCGAAAATTGGCCTCCGCCTTTGACTACATGAAATATTGGCAAAAGTGAGGAGGGGGCAACAGAATTTTCTTGAAAATTTCCTCAATGCTCTTCATGTAATGTGTATTAACAGAAATGAATAGGTACACGATAATGAATAAACAACAACAAAAAAAAATCTTTTAAATAAAAATATTTCCTCTTTAGAAAGAGAGAAACTACTCACTCTATTTTTTTACTTATAAAAAGGGACCCTGTGAATGTGTGAGCAACTTCATGTTGTTTGAGCGCAGGAAAAAGAAGTTATTGTACTGCATGCAAACAGAAAAGTAATTAATAGAAAAAGATTGAAAAGCAAAACAAATTTCTTTCTTACTACAGTAAACTTCCGACTATTCGGCCTAATGTGGCAGAAGGGTAGGCCGGATAACAAAAAAGCCTGATAGGCCGAAGTTCAACAAATATTTACTAACTTTGTACCCCCCGCTATGATCTTAAAAACACGTGTTATGCACATATTAAGATAAATTTTATATGTACAGTACATACAGTTTCAAAATAAGCAAAACATTAACATAAAATGCAATCCTAATTCGTAAAAAAAGGAGTAAATCTTATTTTACTGTTTATTAATAAATGATTGCACAAATACGAAAAGTTATGCATAAGATAAGAGTCAAAACAAAGTTTTTAGTTTAAGTCCTTAATAGAGGACTCCTTCTCCCTGTTAGCCCTCTTCTGTGACGCAATGTCCCTCCATTTAGGCAAGTAGATGATATCAGTTGGCGTCGATTCCTGCTGACTAATTTACTACAGTGCTACACCAATAGTCTTGGACCCTTGCGAATGTGGAAGGAGATTTTTTCCTACAATCCTTTCATTTTTTTTCTTCTGATATTTATTCCTCTGTCAACACTTCTA
Organism: Maratus speciosus; assembly: GCA_963932465.1. Taxonomy (NCBI): domain Eukaryota; kingdom Metazoa; phylum Arthropoda; class Arachnida; order Araneae; family Salticidae; genus Maratus; species Maratus speciosus. The sequence goes on along the minus strand of OZ010793.1, from coordinate 76,899,463 downwards.
CAATATCGTTTTCCCTTAATTCATTGACTTCGTCGTTTGCCATCTATTCTGTATGTCTTCTGCATTGACATCCTCAGAGCCCGGTATATTTTTCAGCAATGGAATAAGCTTATCTTTCTCATCTCCCACTGCAGTTTCCCACATGTGTTTATGTCTACATTTTTGGTGCAAAAGAATGTTCCAAGACCTTGCAGTTACTATGTTTGGAATTTTTTCCCATGCTTTTGACACCCACCTTGACGGGAACCTGCCTGCCTTGGCCGCTTGCAACATTCTTTCATTTTTTTTAATAGGCTGGATAGTACGGAGGGCCAGATAGTCGAGAGCCGGGTAGTCGGGAGTTTAAAACCATTGTTAATTGACCAATTTTGTTCAAATTTCTAACAAGTTGCAGTAATAGTACTGTGTAACAGATTTTTATTAAAATATAAGGTATTAGAAAATCTGAGCCCTCCACAAAAAAAATTGCACTATAGAGCAACTGCAAAGTAAAAGGAGTGGACTATCTGCAATTTGCTTTGTTTGTTTAACTTTGTGAAGTCAGAAGTCGAATGTTATCAGAATCAGATCATCAGTTTTGGATGGATAATATTTTTCGTTATGCAGAAAGAAACAGTATATAGAATTTATTTTTTTAATTAAAGAAAATAATATTACGTGTTCTTCCACAAAAAAAGGGACAAAAAAAAAAAAAAAAAAAAAGAGTGTGCAAAGAAGAAACAGGGAAAAGGGGCAAAGTGTATTTCTGTGTCTAAAAAGCACATCGGCACTTAAAACAAAAAGGGCTGTATGTGGCACCCTTTGAAAAATATCAAACGCGGGTACATTAGGGAGCAAGAAAACAAACTAGCCAACTTTGATACACTTATCGACAATTGTAAAAAATTTCAGCATCAAAGGGTGGATAAAAGCACATTCTAACCAAAGATTTTTGGTAAGGGGGCTTATAAATAGAAGTTTTTCAAAAAATGAATCGTTGGAAATTGGGGAAGGGACCTACATTCAGGTGGGGGCTTATTTTCAGAATTTCATAGTACTTGAATCCTTAAATTATTTGTTGATTCTAAAATCTTTGACTATATCTATAGGCTGATAGACTTCTACTTAAAGGTTAAAATTCAATATTTGCTTTAGTAGCCAGTGGCCGGTAGAGGCTGTATGCTTAGTAGCCACTACTGTCAAGTTAGTGGCCACTTATCGTAGTTTGTACATTTAAATAGTTTTGAAAGTAATATTTTACAAATATTAATGTTACGAAGACATCTTTTAAAATATATAAAAATAAAACTATCCACAGCGTCAGTTTACTTACCCCAACAAAAACAATTAACAGTTATTACATTTAAAAAAGAGAGAATTTATCGAACGATGTCGTACAAGACTGAGGTCAAAGATTGGTTCACATCTCCAATATGTCACTACGTAGCCCAAGACCAGAATTCTTTCTGAAAATAGGCCTAAAATATTTCCCGTTTGATGAAATTCGCAATTAATTTTTGAAATAGTTTTAAGAAATTTGTGATTATTTTACGCAACCCCTTTGCTAAAATTTACAACGTTTCCGGCGATCGTTCGACAGAATTCACGATTTTTTCCGCCATTGTTAGACGAAAGTGACGATTTTATTATGTGATCGCTATGATGAAATTCGCGATTTTTTCCATGATCAATTGACGAAATTTGCGACTTTATTTCCATGATCTTTCGACAAAATTCGCGATTTTATCATGCAATTGTTTGAGAAAATTCGTGATTCATTTCTGCACTTGTTTGAGAAAATTTGCGATTTTTTACCTAACCCCTTCACGAATTTCGATTTTTTTCAGCGATCGTTCGACGGAATTCGTGATTTTATTCCGTGATTGTTTGACGAAATTTGCGATTTTTTCTCTGACCGATTGACGAAATTTACAATTTTTTCCACGACTGATTAATAAAATTTATGATTAATTTCAGCACTTGTCTGACAAAATTTGCGATTTTTCCCGCAATCTCGTGATGACTTTCGAGATTTTTTTTTCGCGATCCTTCAATGGAATTCGTGATTTTTTCCACGATGATTCGACGGAATTCATTAATAATTTCTGTACTTGTTTGACAAAATTTGCGACTTTTTACTTGATCTCTTGATGAAATTCGTGATCTTATTTCGCGATCGTTCGACGGAATTCCCGATTTTAATCCGTGATAGTTTGACGAAACTCGAGATTAATTTCTGCAATTGCTTGACGAAATTTGCGAATTTTTTATGTGATATCTTGATGACTTTCAAGATTTCTTCTGTGATCGTCCGATGGAATGTGATTTTTTTCTTGTGATGATTCGACGGAATTTGCGATTTTTTTCTACGATGGTTCGATGGCATTCATGAATAATTTCTGTACTTGTTTGATGAAATTTGCAATTTTTTACTTGACCTCTTGATGAAATTCGTGATTTTATTTTACGATCGTTCGACGGGATTCCCGATTTTATTCTGTGATAGTTTGATGAAATTCGCAATTAATTTCTGCAATTGCTTGACGAAATTTGAGATTTATTTCGCAATCTCTGTGCAAAATTCGCCATTTGTTTTCCACGATCGTTTCACGAAATTTGGGATTTTATTCATCGATCATCCGACAAAATTTGCATTTTATTCCGTTATCTTTTGACAAAATTTGCGGTTTTTCGATATCCTTAGTCGAAATTTACGTTTTTTCGCGATCCTTAGGTGACATTTGCAGTTTTTTCGCGATCTTTTGACGAAATTTGTGGGTTTTTCCGATTTTTTGACGAAATTTGCAGTTTTTTCGCAAACTTTTGGCAAAATTTGCAGTTTTTCGCGATCTTTTCATGAAATTTCCGGTTTTTTCGCGATATTTTGGCGAAATTTATGGGGTTTTCGTGATTTTTTTAAAATGAAAATTGCAGTTTTTTTGCGATACTTTGACGAAATGTGCGGTTTTTTTCGCGATCTTTAGGCGGAATTTACGTTGTTTTCGACGAAAATTGCAGGTTTTTTGCGATACTTTGACGAAATTTGCGGTTTTTTCGCGATCTTTTGAAGAAATTTGTGTTTTTTTCGCGAACTTTTGAAGAAATTTGCATTTCTTTCGAGAACTTTTGAAAACATTTGCGGTTATTCGCGATCTTTTCATGAAATTTGCGGCTTTTTCGCGATATTTTAGGGAAATTTATGGGGTTTTCGCGATATTTTGACGAAAATTGCAGGTTTTTTGCGATATTTTGACGAAATTTGCGGTTTTTTCGCGATCGATAGGCGGAATTTACGGGGTTTTCGACGAAAATCTGCGGTTTTTCGCGATCTTTTCATGAAATTTGCGGTTTTTTCGCGATCTTTTGGCGAAATTTACGGGGTTTTCGCGATCTTTTGACGAAAATTGCAGGTTTTTGCGATACTTTGAGGAAATTTGCGGGTTTTTTTCATGTTTTGAAGAAATTTACTGGGTTTTCACGATCTTTTGATGAACATTGCAGGTTTTTTGCGATACTTTGATGAAATTTGCGGTTTTTACGCGATCCTTTCATGAAATTTGCGTTTTTTCCGCGATGCTTTGGCGAAATTTACGGGGTTTTCGCGATCTTTTGATGAAAATTGCAGGTTTTTTGCGATACTGATGAAATTTGCTGTTTTTACGCGATCCTTTCACGAAATTTGCGTTTTTTCGACAGAAATCGCGTTTTTTTTTCGCGATTCTTATGAAATTCGCTTTCTCCCGCGATTCTTTGACGATCTTTCTGCGGACGATTGACGAAATACATTTCTTTCGGCGACCATTTGTCGAAATTCGCGATATTTTTATGTCCGAAATTTCGGATTGATGACCGATTTTTTTTAATTTTCGGAACTAAATTCCTTCAATGTGAACATCAACGCGATTTTCTTTTTCTTTTACGATTCCGCGGAAATCGCTGATCAATTAAAAAATATAAAAAAGGCGGATAAGTGGCATTTCTGACATGTACTATTACATGAAAAATAAACATCGCCACTTTGGCGATCAGATGCACATCATAAAGTCGCCAATTTTTTACATTTAGTCGCCCTGTGGCCGGTGGCGACTGGGAATTTTAACCTTTACTTCTACTCCACCCTCAAAGATCAAGTCTATTTTTTTCGTTCAACCAAATTTAAGATTAATTCTTGCTCTGTAGACAATCACATGTACAGTTCCATTTGAAAATGTGAGCAACAGCATAGTGCTAATCTCCTATGTTTCTAAATGAAATGCACAAGGACTCGTTAAATTTATTTCTAAATTCTGTGGATAATGTTTTATTGACTTAATCTAGTTTGCTTTTGTTTGACTCATATCATCAGATTAAAAAAAAAAAGTTCAAAATACAGTCGAACTTGGATAATTCAAAGTGCAAGGGACTACTTCAAAACTTCGAATTATCCAAACTTCGAATTATGCAAAAAAAAATATTTTTATGTCGCAAAATAATCAATCGCAACAGAAATTGCGAAAGAAAAATGTTTTATTAATTTTAAATTAAAAAAAACTACAGTTTTTTAAAATATTGAGATATTACAGATTGCTTTAACGAGCTTACTTGATTTTTTTTAAAACAAAATCTTCAAGGATATCTACAGCTCGAAACACAGCTTCACTCACGTTAGATTGTCCTCCTACATAATGACGATATTCCTCTAGATGAAAGACTGGCTCAATTAAAGTTGGAATCGGCCTCTATTCTTCTACCTCATCTTCGATATCTTCATCGTCTTTATTGTTTAGAACTTCGGATAGAATATCTGTTTCAGATAAGCCCTGCACAAATGTCTGTTTTTTATCAATGTCGACGTAATCATCAAATGGTATGTTGTTTTCCCATGAAACTGGGGAGGTAAATTTTCTTCATCTAATGGCTCGCTAGGGACCTGTCCCTGATGAATTCTGCTTTCTAGAAACAATTTGCTATTGTTTTTGGCTCACTTTGGACTGTGCATTTAAACACATTCTTGATGCATTGAGGAGGGTAATGTGAAGCTTTTGGGAAGATTCCGTAAGCAGGTACTGAACGACCAGGCATCTGTAGAAATGCTTCAGATTTTTAATGATGCCTTGATCCATTGGTTGCACCACTGAGGTCATGTTTGGCGCAAAACATTCAACCATGACATTTTCTATAGCAGGTATCGATTTATGAGCCGTGCAGTTATCAATAAACAGGATGATTTTTCTGTTTTTTTTTGTACGTGTGATTGAGATCTAGCAGCCATTCTTCAAAAAGATTCGCTGTCATCCATGCTTTCGTGTTAGAACGGTATTCTATAGGCTTTGTTTACACATTATTAAAAGACCTTGGATTTCTTGATTTTCCAATCTTCAGTAAAGGTAACTTCTCAGTGTCGTCCATGTTTGTTCCCACAAGTAGGGTTATTCGGTCTTTACTGTATTTTCCTCAACTACATTTTCACCTTTAAAATCCAAAGTCTTTGCAGGGGTACAATTGAAAAAAGTCCAGTTTCGTCGACATTCAAAATGTCTCTGTCCTCTGTATGCTCAATGGTTAGAACAACTTTTTCTTTCCACTCATTTGCTGCATCTTGGTCCACACTTGAACTTTAAATGCACTCAGACTTAAAGGAAATTTCATTTCTTTCCTTAAATCCGTCTAACCATCCGGAGCTTGCTTTGAGGTTGTTGTTTCCTAAGCTGACTGGAAATTCTTCCACTTTTGCACGAATAAAAGTTCGACTGAGAGGAATGTTTTTGTCCCGCGCTTGCTGAAACCACTTCAAGACACACTCGTCCACATCAAGATTATCGTGTTCTCTAGCTCGTTTGCGATTTCTTTATTTTTCAAAAAGGTCGAAAGAATGTTAGACGCTATTTAATACTCTTTTGCGATGGCGCATTTCTTCTTTACGCCCTTTTCTACCTGACAAATCACAGTAATTTTTTCATCGAAGGATAAGGTTTTATACGGGACACAGGGCTTACTCAATGACATGCTTGCACTGAACTCTCACCACAAAAACTAAAAGCACAATGAAGAAAACTCAAGCGATTACAGTCGTGGTTTCGAAGGAATTGCAATGAGCGTTATCTATGATGTATCACATTGGCGAGAGTAGCAAGAACAGATAAGAATATTCTCCCACCCTCTTCTCTTCCCTAAAGAATTTTCCACAATGGCTAAAAATGGCCACAATGGCTAAGCGGGATCGTATCTTATCCGGATTTCACAGATTCTCGGATAGTAATGCATACCGCAGCCAGTACACATTATTATCAACATGTTTTAACTGTTTGTAACTCTTATTTTAATTCTTTCTAACAATTTTTAGATAGTCTAGAAAATATGAGTTTAAGATTTTGAAATAAAGGACAACCTTTTTTTTTTTTTTTCACTTTTGAAATAAAGAATGGCATTTTTTTCACTTTCTAAATTTTATTGTGTTACTGTTTGTACAGTAACAAAACAAAAGTGTCTTTATTCAATGCTGTCTACCAAATTAAATAAAAGATAATAAAACAAAATTCTTGTTAATCTTTGGAAAACAGAAATTTAAATATTACACACTCAAAGCGGAAAAATAATAAATTTCCGTAATTATTTTAAAACGACAAACTAGATGCATGTAAGAATAATTATTTGGTGATGAAATCCTTTGCTCTTCTTCCCTTTTGTCCTAAAGACACGTAGTAAACGGACTGCACAAACACCGTTTCGTATATAAAGCGGGTTTTTGACATGAACATACAAATTTTCTTCGTATCTTAAGCGGGATCGTATCTTATCCGTACGTATATTAAGCGGGTAATTTTACACAGGTTTAATAGGCATTTTTCAAGGGACCGGAAGAAATTCGTATCTTAAGCGGGATCGTATCTTAAGCTGGCGTATCTTAAACGAGTTTCACTGTACTTGCATTGAAAGTAGATTTTGTCATTTTTGAAAGGGTAAAAACTTCGAATTAAAGAAGTTGGACTTTGAAGTTTCCACAATGGCTGAAAATAACCCGGCCACTTTTCAAATAAACTGCAATGAAACTAGATTTTGTCATTTTTGAAATTTTAAAAACTTCAAATTAAAGAAGTTGGACTTCGAAATAACCAAGATTTTTTAGCATTAACTGAATACAAGTTTCAAGGGACCGACAAAAAACTTCGAATTATCCTCGAATTCGAATTAAAGACGTTCGAATTATCCAAGTTCGACTGTACTTAGATTTAAAATACAATAAATATTAAGTAATAAATATTAAGTACATTCAAAGGCAGTTGAATGTAATGTATATTAAATTATTAACTTTGCATTAATTGCATGTATGTAGTATGTATTGCGTGTATTCATTTCTTTAAACTAATGTGAAATTTTATCTGCTCGTTTACAATAGGAAAAAATATAAATATATAAAAAAGTATGTTTTTTTAAAAAAGATTTTAAAGGTGCATTAATAGTATTTTATGTAACATATTTTAATTGCAATACAGTGTAAAATAATTGTATATGTTTCAAGTCTTAAAGTAAGATTTTTATTTGAATAATATTTAGTGTTGACTGTTATCTTTTTAATTTTCCATTAGGGTTAAAATCATTGACTGCAATTTTCCACAAAATTTCCAAAAGTGGTTTGTTGGACAAACTACTGAGATTGCTCGTCAGTGTACACAAAAGCCACTGAAACCTAAACCAAAGTAACATATTTATATATAATATTTTCTGAAATCTGAAACCAAGCTAGTTTAAAAATATTTAAGTTATGTCAAATGCATGTTATCTATAATTTTTCAATACTGTTCTGATTCCAACTTTTTTCATTAAGCTGTTTGCAAATACACATTTGATTGCATGCTTTATTTTGTTTTACTCTGTCGACTTATTGGGTTTCTTTTACTTTAAATTTCAAATCTTCTGTGATCAACTAAGTCTAAGTAATTATATTGACTGAGAAAACTATGATGAAAAGTTAGCCAAGATCTCACCAAAAATTCATTTAAAAATTCATTATTATGTAATTTTGTTATTCTTTCCTGAATGTATTGTATCACAAGGAAAGATCCAGATGTAACTTGTTCATAAAATAATTTTGCAATGATTGTTTCTACGTATGTGTCAAGTTCATATATTGAAGTGTTAGCATTTATTTTTTGTGATTGTCTGTTTGATATCTTTACACAAAAAGCATTAAAGGAAGCTGTTTAATCCCCTGTTGGTTGCAATAGGTCTGACCGACACAGCACAATTATTTCCATTCTCTTCTCTGCCACTAGAGCACACAGAGTTACTTACTTACAATATAAATAAACGAGGTTTTTTTCATTCAAATTTGAAATATTACCTCTTTGTACATGCGAATGAAGGTCACTGATCACTTTACGAGGGTTAGAATTACGTCAATTAATTGCTAATGATGATTTTCTAACATGGGCCTGTCAGGCACATTGCACCCGAACACGGGAGTCCCAGAGTTGCAACTGACTGAGGGTTAAGTAACATCAATCTTTTGATTTTAGTAGTTTGTCATTAGTTTATGTGAGATTAAATAAGATATAAATTATTTTTTCTTTTCTCTAGAAAAAAATTAAAACAGTCAGGGTACAGTCTTACATAGATTTATTTTTCTGCATTTATTTATTTATTTATTTTAATTTAAAAATAGAACTTCTCTATGGCTTATTATTTATTCAGTTTGTCTCAAAAGTAAAATGTGGGTTAAACTCATATTCTTATATCCTTTTACAATTGATGATTGTTTGTTTGTCAAAATATTTATCAAATTCATCTTCATTTCATAATGAATAAATTTTATCGAAATCATCTTTCAGTTAAATTGTTCACATTTAGTATTAAAAGTTTTATTTATTTTCTAGCTAATATAGTTTATAATTCAGTAGCCATGTTAAAGAAAAAAATAACGATCGACTTTATTCAAAGAAAGGTATCAATATTGAAGATTTTTAAAAATTTTAATCCATGACATCAAATTTTACCATTTGGGCTTATAGGACCATTTATGATTTTATCACTATATTCCTTCGTAATAAGTTATAAGGAATAGCAGACTGTATGTTTATTTTAAAGTATAAATTCTAAAGACGGGAACAGACACTTCAACTGTTTCCCGACAAAAAATTATTTTACTACTCTCGCTGTCATAGTGGATTGGAAATAAACAAAAATACAGCACTAACACTGCACCTCTGTGCAAGAGGTTTTCTTACTATCTACAACAGGAATGTTTTACACATTTAATTATTCCCTGGTCTTCTGGCTGCAGTTTACAAGTTATGTTAGAAAGGGGAAATTCTAACTTGAAAGATTTCAAGTTTAACATGTTTGCTGCCATCTACGAGAATACTCGTAGTTGGCAAACTGAGTTTCCTTGCCAATTACGATATAACTCGTTATTGATCTTCTTATCTAAATTACCTATTACGAGCACTGCCATAGAAAATTCCTGTAATGTTTCATATGCCAACAACAAGCACACTCATGTGAATTTATTTGTTGCTAAAATTAATTCACCATATATATAGAATTTAAATAATAAAACAGAAATTAATTTAAAAGTATTAAATTGCAAATATGATCTTGGCGTTTATGAACAGATGCACCATTCAACTTTGGCAGCAAATGTATTAAAAGTTCACCATGAAACTATACACTGATCAGTGAAGATCAAAACTTTATTATGCTTTTTCACATGAAACATTACATCCAAATTTCTAATGTATGCCTCAAACAACACCAGAGTCATCCAAGCCTTTTTTAATCTGTACTGTATGGGAAGTGACTTTTTATTCTTAAAAGAGCGTAGATTTTTGTACTTACCGTTAACCAGTAAATATAATTTCTCTGTTCCATAAGCATTTGTTCCAAAAAGCACAGTTAAACGTTTTTTACTTAGCTTTTCTCTGGAACATGATTCCCCATTAAGCATCATGGTCTTATTAGAAAAATATTTGTAAAAACGCACCATTTTATCCATATTGAAAATGTTATTGGCATTATAGCCAACAAGAAGTTTGTGTAAAGAAGGTCTTCCCTTTTTGGTACAGCATATCAAGAACATCTTTTGCTTCACCATGTAATGTTCAAAACACAACATTGTGTGTGTCTTTAAATTTTTCAAGCCATCCCGTGCTTGCAGTGAAGCCTTCCACATTTAGTATTTTTGTGAAATGCAAAGCTTTCTGATGTAACACCATACCGTTTAAAGGAATTAAATTTTTCTGGGTCCTGTAATATGTAAACCATTTTACGATGGTTGTTTCAATATCTGGGAAGGCACACGTCTTCAACTTTTTGCACTTTGGATTGACACTAGACTTACATCTTTTCAAAATGTTCTTTATCCTTCAATTTTGTAGACTAGACAATGCATTGAGAGATATGCCATATTTTAGAGCTAGATCTTTGTTTCTTTAAATTATCTTTTATCAAATTTACTTTTTGTTCTAAATTAAGAATTTGTAATTTTAGTTTCGACATTTTAAAAATCTCAACTGAAAACGTATCGCTATGTGAAAGCAATAAATAGTAAATGAATACACAAGATTCAACAAAGAACCTTAACGAGAGCTGAATAGAATTGAAAGGTTGAAGAAAATCACCACATAAAAGGGTGGGAAAATTGTCCAATCAGAGAATACTTGGCCACCTGTTCCTGCTTCGGTGGGTTCTATTTTGAAAAGATGAGAGAGAGTAAATGATTGCCATCATACTCGCAGACAGTGAGCAAGGTGGGAAGTAAACATAATACCCTTCAAAAGCAGCGAGAAAGTGCAGAGAAGTTTTATCTAACAGAAAGCCATACTTTTGAGTGATGGCTGCAAAATTAAGAAATTAATTTAAATACTGTTATTTTACTGTCAGAAAAATCAACTTAATAGATGTAGATTTCGACAGAATGAGAAAAGTTTAGTGTTAATTGTAATAAAGATGTCGGGGGCTTCAATTTAAATGGATAATTGATTTATTGAGAATTCGTTGTAATTGCCATGGTTTGTAAATACTTACAAATTCTTTGTTATAAAGAAAAGGGAGAGCAAGGGTGCCAGGATAGCCAATAAGTACCAACATTTCTAGGGGTCTGTTAACAAACCTTTCACGAAGTTTTCGCCTTCAAAACAAGCCCTTAAAAAAACCGGTTTTAAAAATGGACTTTTTATGCAACTCTTTTATTTCCAAAATGAACTGTTCCCCAAATTGAATGTTTTTTTAAGTAAATTAATGCTGGATAAAAATATCCTCAATAATGCAACATAACAAACTCAAGGGTTGAGATAATAAATTACATGATATATGAAAGTAAAAGCATAACACGAGGAGCATGGAGAAATCGCAAGATAATTATGGAGCATACTTCTCCTGAAAGGCAAATTTAGAAAAGAAAGCAAGTAAATGCTCTGTTCCATAGTTTTATCTCAATATGAAGGTTGAAGATACATTAAATGCCAAATGAAATATTGAGCAAGAACTCTAGATGAATTCCAGTAGTTATGAATGTATTATATTATTGATGTGGTTGAATTTCCGTGATCTCCTAAGTATATTATTTGTTCGAGTGAATAATAAATGTTGTATAAAATTGAAAAGCTGATGGATGCATTCATTCATTTGTAGTTATAAACCAAGTGAATCTTTAAGTAGTTAGAAGACCAAGTTCTATATTTATATCTGCCACAAAATAGTCACTGGAAAGCCTATTAATTAGCATTAAACTTATTTTACAAACAACATCATTATTACTAAAGAAACGGCCCATGCAACCATTGATTGTAACCAATTTAGCAAAAATTTCTCACCTTAGTTAATTAAAATGAGGCCTGTTTTAGATACAAAAATGTCTAAACTGGAATCTGAATCAGTGTTGACAGTTGGACAGATTTTTTTTTTTTTTTTTATTATGATTGCTTTATTGCTACCACTTTTTTGAAATAGTAATATTCACCTTATTTAATCTGCTATTAAATAAAGTGAATATTTAAAATAAAAAGTGGTAACAATCAAGCAACCTGAATTAAAAATAACATTGTCCAACTGGCAATGCTGACCTGAATATAACATTAATTTCAGATTCACAAAATTATAATTAGATTTTTCCATTCATAATTTTCACAAAAACAGGACTCTATCAGAAATACCTGGAAAAGCTCCTGATTTCTTACACTTTTCAAAAATTTTCTGAAAGTGTATCTGTTATCAAGGGCAGTAGAAAGAGCAGATATTGCTAGCATTTTTTTTTAAGACTGGAAAATACTGCTTGGCTTATTTTGAATATGTGAATTTAGCTGTATAAAATATACTATAACAAAGCTAGGCATTAAAGTGCCCAATACCGAAAAAAGTTGAATATTTATACACAGGAGGGGGGTGGGGAATGTGTACTAGAGATCTGCACGGGCCGGGCTCGGGCCTATTTTCATTCACGGCACTCGGGCCGGGCTGGGCCCGGGACTTACTTTTTTCTGAAGGTTCGGGCTGGGCCGGGCCTAACTTATTTTTTCTGCACACACCGGGTACTGGTTTCATTCCTAATCTTCATGGCCCAAAATTTTCATTTCTAGTTTTCACCCACCCCGTATGAAAATCATTATCTCGGAATGGCTTGGTCCATTCAAAGGTCAGTAAAATTAGGCTTGGCACAAATTTTTTGTCAAAAAATGCATACATTTTTAAATCGCCATTATTCTACAATTAAACATTCAAATTCATTCTTTTTAAAGAGTAGTAGATTTCTACACTTATTAAAATATAGTTAAACTAAAATGTAGTAAAACGTGTGAAAAAGAACCTGTCTATGACGAAATCTTGTTTTAAACTGAAAAACGTGTTGATCCATGCAAAATTAATATGCAGTCGGCTCTCATTAATTCGAACTCGTCGGGACCACAAGAAATGTTTGAATTATCCAGAGTTCGAATTATGGAAAGTATGAGAGAAAACATGTTTAAAGGGGTACTATTACAAAGGAATTAATGTTATAGTATTTTTTTTTTAATTTCGGATGTTATCGTTAGAATGACTTACTATTAAATTAAAAGATATAAATACATAAAATAATTAATAATAAAAAAATGATATAAATAAAACATAAAAATTATTAATACACTATAGAACAACGGCATTTAAAATTACATTTTAATTGTACTATAATTTTCTTACCTGAAATTAGATGAACATTTAAGAAATTATTTACACTTATTTATCATCTCTATGAAAAAAATTATCAATTGTTGTTTGCTTAGTCCTATTCATTATTGACTTTGTAGTAGGGTGTCAACGATTTAAATCAGTTGATTTAAATCAGCGATTTAAATCATGATTTTAATCAAGTGATTTTTAAAAAAAAATCATTGATTAAAATCAAAAATGTTTTAAATGTTTAAAATGACATAAAAAAGTATTCAAATGTAAGATGAACATAATTTGGAAAGTTTCTACAGGTATTGTGACTTATGACTACATAAAACAAAGCTTTAAATAATTGTTTCTAAGCATAATTCCTGAGTATTGTGAAAAATTTAAGTACAGTAAGTTTGTAAAAAGCATGGTTTTTTTCTAACAAACATAAAAAGCATTTAATTTTAAAATGATACTTAAATCTAATATAACTTACAATGTCATAATTTCCTTTTAATAATCAAGTTATTCATTCTTTTATATAAATAAACATAGCAATAGAGTAGATTAATTTTAACACAATTATTCCAATTGGTAAATAAATCATATTAGATGTAAATTTCCAACTGGGCGAAGACATTTTTCGTCCAGTTGGAAATTTACTTCTAATAGCCATAGAGTGTCAATGATTTTAAACAACTGATTTAAATCAGATGATAAAATCACATATATTCAGATTTTTTAAAATAGTGTGAAAAAGCATTATAATCAGTAATGAAAATGATCCCTAAATCACTTGTAAAAAATGTAATATTTGTTATTGGTAATTATAACAATATTAAACTGTGTAAAAAGAAGTATTATACATTTAAAAAACATCTAACTAAATGTTAAGTAACTTCAAAACATTATAATATTTAGTAGCTGTTCAAATATTTTAATGTTGTGAGGGAAAAAATCTGATTTAAATTTCAAAAATACAATTTTTGTAATCTATTTATAAATTATGTGTGAGTTTGCTGTATACATTGCTACAATTTTTGATCAATTTGATATACATACGCTTTAGAACCTGTGTAAAATTACTGGCTGCTTTATGAATTTATCAAACTATTATTTATCACCTTTTTTCAACCACTTTTTCAAAAAATGTAGATTTGTGTTTTTAATTAAACAGTTAATTGTTTAATAATTACAAAATTTAATCTGTATCATAAATTCAAAATTAAATGCAATTTATCAATAATTTTAAAATATAAGCAGTATTTAATATTGCTTTACATAATTATTACAAAATATTAATGCACATAATGTTGTATGTTACTAAAGAAATTTTTAATTTGCAGTTTTTTGTAATTTCTATAATTACATAATTAAAATTTTATTAATTGAAGCAAAAAAACATAGATTATGTTAGTAATTGGAGGGTTATTCATTTTTGAAATGCTCTTGGTAGATGTTTAATATTTTAACACAGGGAAAAAAATCAAAAAAATCCGATTTAAATTAAAAAAATCTGATTTAAATAAAAAAAATCAGATTTTTTTGATTTTTAAAAAAAAATCATGATTTTTTTTACACCCTACTTTGTAGCCAGTTTTTCTGTTTGTAACAAACAGTTAAGTTCTTTGTCCGATGACGGCTGCATCAGGATAAATGTACGCAAACACTCAATTGATTGTGCAATTGACTTTTCTGTGGGTAAGGAAAGAACTTGGGACATAGTAGCAGAATCACCAGAATCCGATTCCATCTCCTCATTGCATTTTTCGTGAATTGTTTCAACAATTTCTTCCACAGTTAAGGGTCCAGATACTTCTAAACTATTGTTGGCAGCTACATACTCTGCAAACGTAATATCGCATTGGAACTTTTCAGAAAAGTTTGGAAATTCTATTTCTTCAAAAGGTCTGTCGTTTTCATCATTTGCATTATAACCACTCTTTTTAGATGGATGGATAAATCCGGCATGTCGAAAGCATTTTTCTATTGTTTCAGGTTGTACGGCGTCCCACGCCGCATATAAATAGTTGATGGCCGTGAGTAATGTTATGTCGTAGCTTTCTTTAAGGTCAATCGAAAATAAAATTTGTTCTAGAACCCTTTTACGGTAATGAGTTTTTAAATTTTGAATTATTCCTTGGTCCATCGGTTGCAGTTGTGCTGTAGTATTAGGGGGTAAATATTCAATCTTTATAGAGCTCAGTGTTGGTAGTTTACAATGACTCTGCACATTATCTAGCAGCAATAGAATTTTTCTGTTTTCACGAGAAAATTTTTTATCCAGTTCTTTTAACAAACTGATGCAGATCTCACGCGTCATTCAGGCTTTGGCATTTGCCACATAATCAACAGGCAGTGTTTTAACTCCTTTGAAGCAACGTGGATTAGTTGATTTACCAATAACTAACAATTTTAACTTCTCACTTCCATCCATATTGGCACCTACCATCACAGTTATCCTGTCTTTTCTAAGTTTATCACTTGTGCACGTTTCACCTTTAAATGTTAAAGTCTTATTAGGAAGAAGTTTATAAAACAACCCTGTTTCATCGGCATTAAATACGTCTTTCATTCCATAAGTAGAAATAAGTTTGAGTAGCTTTTCGCAGAATTCATTGCAAGCAGCGAGGTCTACAGCACCACTTTCACCACACACAGTTTTGTGTACGATGTTATTTCGCTGCTTAAAACGTGTCAGCCATCCTTCGCTACAATTGAAATTTTTAATACTCATGAGTAGTGCAAGTTCTTTCGCTTTAGCTGCCAATATAGGTCCACTCAAAGATACATTTCTTGCCAATGCATCTTTTGTCCATAACAGTAAAGCTTCCTCTAAATCCTCATGGGCTGCTGTCCAATATAGGTCCACTCAAAGATACATTTCTTACCAATGCATCTTTTGTCCATAACAGTAAAGCTTCCTCTAAATCCTCATGGGCTGCTGTTCTCACACGTTTTCGTCCTTTAGCAAATCTTTCCTTTTCCCATGATTTCAGGATGAATTCTTTATTTTTCAAGTAAGTAGACAGCGTATTCTTTTTTATTCCATATTCTGCAGCAATTTCTGTCTTAGATTGGCCACATCCTACCTTTTTAATAATTTCCACTTTGGCGTCTAGAGTTAACGATTTATAACTTCCATGTGGAGCCATATTTTAAATAAACAAAATCTTTTACTTTCTCAAAAAACAATTTAGCAGTAAGTAAAACCATTGACTGAAAAATTCGATCCCCAGGGTGAAAGTAGAATGTAGTGATAAAACAGATTTCCCCTATCTTTAACAGATGTCCACTCAGTGAATTTCTTGGAATGTCACTGGGTCAAATGCTACAGAAGGGATTAGGAAAAGCACAATAAAAGAAAGGGCGGATGTGTCATTGATGGGCAGACAGGTTGCACTAATAAAGCGGATTTCAAATGCATGGAATTATTATACTAGTTCAGAACAATTCTGACAAAAATGAAAGAAAGTTATTTCAAGGATCTGAAGTCCGTGAGAAAGTAAGGAAAAATGAAAAAATGGAATTCTCGTTAGTTCAAATTAAACGAAGTCAAGAGAAAATGAGTTTGAATAAATGAAAAGTTTTAACATTATTCTGCCATTGAAAATTTCGGGACTTCATGTTTAGTTCGAATTAAGCGAAGATTCGATTTATCCGATTTCAAATTAACGAGAGCCGACTGTACTACTTAATACTATGTAAGAGAATTATAAAAATTAATAACAAACAAAATTAATATACTACGTAAGAAAATAATATATAATACATTTACACTTGCTAAGAAGGGAACTTGTCCATAACGCATTTTTTTTCTTTTCTATGCAATTCAGTCTTAGATTTTACTGTATAGCATTTTTCAGATATTTAACACTTCAATACATGGAATATAGATTAACAATATTAATGATCACTGAAACATTTACATACAAGAAATAGAGATTCATTAAAAAAAATAAATATCGCACCCTGCGGCACTTCTATAAAAATGAAGATTATAAACATGAAAAGAAAAGTTAAGATAAATATTTTTAGCTTGATATCCTCGTACGAGAAAAACTTTTAAGCAAATCGACATAAAAATCAATGTATTGTAGAAATTCACTCGGGCCGAGATTTTAACTTTTTTTCGGGCCAGGCTCAGGCCGAACTATACAGGCCAAACTTTCAACTTTTTTACCGGGCCAGGCCAATATTTTTTTTTGTACGGACCGGGCCGAATTTTTTTTTCTCTGAGTCGGCCCGTGCAGACCTCTGTGTACTATTTAGAGGTCTGCACGGGGCCAGGCTTGGCCCGAGGCCCGTACCCGGCCCGGCGGAATGGAGGAGAATTTTCAAACGGGCCGGGCCGGCAGAATTAGGACAATTTTTTCAACGGGCCGGGTCGGGCCGACAGACAAAATAAACGGGCTGGGCCGGGCCGGCAAAAAAATTGAACGGGCCTGAAGGGCCGGGCCCGGCCGATAAAAAAAATTAATCGGGCCTATCGGCCCGATATAAGAATTTGAGAGGAGCAGATAAAATACGAGGTCATTTCCAATGAATATGACTTTTTCGAGAAGTATAAATGTGCGGTACGAGCCGATGCGAGTTTAACAACATCAATACAGAAATGTAACATGTCCATCGTAGAGATCGGCATCGTACAGTTACATGATGCCTGATCCCGGGTTTAATTTTTTTCGGCAGACTTGTGCCGGGACGGAACTGGTCTTAATCGTTCTCAGGATGTGTAGGACAGGCATTATGTTTTGTAAAAGTATTAATAGCGATAATGAACTTTTGTTAACAGTATCTTTGGAAATGTACCTTAAGGTGGTTCTCATATTTACTACTCAACAATGCGAAACTCTCAGACACATTTTCTGACTCATTTTTAACTATAAAGGCATAAAATTGACAGGCTGAGTATTGAAGGCAATTGGGATCAAATAGCGTTTCCATTTTTCATAAATTACGTACAGAGATAACAGACTCTTGTCACGTGACTGTACGTTTTCTCCTTTCCTGTGCTATCGCTTCCGGAAATTTGATTCAAAACGCTAACTTTGACAGTATTTTCTGAAAGATATATTACTTTTATCTAAAAAAAAAAACGGCATTTACATGGTTTCTGAATAAGAATACCTGCCAATCTCATGCGTTTCCGAAAAGAAATGAATTCATAAATGTATCAAAATGTAGCTCCTTTGGATTTGAGAAAAGCCTTAAAAATGACAGAAATATTTTCACAAATCTACCTTTTATTATAAGCTTCAAAAGTTATCATGTTTTTTAACCCTTTATTCTAAACTACAATAATCTTTTAATGAACCCTTATTTAAATTTTGAAACGTCTGTAGAGACGTTGACTAAAACACTGTAAGTAATCGTTAACGTTTACTATTGTGTGTTTTCTATTTTGCGAACACATAGTAATTTAAAATATACTGTAAAATGTTCCCATAAATATGCATGTAGTATTCATTAAAAGAATCTTAATTGTATGTCGAGAAAAAACGGAATTTTTTGTAGACATTTAGTCAGGCCGGGCCGGGCCTGTTTTTACTGATTTTTGTATGGGTCGGGCCGAGAACGGTAAAAATGTAAACGGGCCGGGCCGAACTTTCAATTTTTACACCGGGCCGGGCCAAAATAGCTTTCCTTCGGGCCGGGCCGGGCCCAGGCCTGGAAATTCCGGCCCGTGCAGACCTCTAGTACTATTCTAATTTTATAATGTTCATAAATATCATTCATGGAGTGTTAAGATGGAAGAATCACCCACAGTAGCTTCCTTTATGTAAGAAATTAAAACAAGATTTATGCAATAAAATATCCTAGATTTTAAAGCGTATAAAGCATGAAATTATATATGATTAAATTTCTAAAGTACATGTTTAATTTTGATGCATGAAATGTACTTCTATCGGCATTAATAGTATCTCTGGTAGAGTGTTGAAATTTTCTCAAATACTTTAACAGATTTAGTGCCTTATTGTCAGAGCTGGAGAGTCGGTGGGAAAAATGTCCAACTCCTATTCCGACTCTGGGCTGTGGTACTAGTGTTGCCTGTTGGTTAAAATAATGATGGAATATAAGGGAAAAAAAGCTAAAATCTCACTATTTCGGCATTGATTATCTTTTTAGGGCTTCAAAAATAAAACAGAAAAAAATTATATTTTCTGCCTTATTAATTTTACCATTTCGTGCCCGCAAACCCAAGAAACCTAACTATGGAAGTTTAAAGAACACAAAATGGAAATTTTACTGTTTTGGATCTGTGAACTGAGAAGAAAAAGTGAAATCGTGACAATTTAGTTGTTATTTTGCACCTCCAGACTCAAAAAACTTATATGGAAAGGAGGAAAAATAAAGATGAAAATTTTATTATTTTGGAAATAATTCGGATCCTGTGGATTCTAATGAAATAATAAAAAAAATTTTTTAAGTTAAGTTTACAACTTTGGCTTTTGCAGACCAGAAAAATCCGAAATTCAAAAGGTGAAAGGAAAGATAACGAAATTTCATTTTTTATTGGTATTTTGGGTACCGCCGATTCAGAAAAGAAATTTAATTTTCATCTTATTTTGACTCCTGTGCACAAAAATAAATAAATAAAGGAAGGGTATTTTAGAATTTTGACTTTTGGTCATACAGATTGGAAAGATTTGAGGGGGGGAAAAAAAAGGAAAAAGGGCTTCTATTACAATGCCTGGTTCTTAGTTCTTTTGCCTCCAAAAATAGCACAGATTTATAATTTTCCCATTACTCCGGTAAGAGGTTTGCATGAACCTAAATTTTAAGCTCCATCTCCTAAAACTTTCTGCCATGCTTTTACATTTATTCTCACTCCAATCATGCCTATTGTAAATTGCTCCTATTTTATCGCAGTAGTTTGATTCTTTCAAATTTGTCACATTGGGCTTGTCAGCCTGCTCAATTTTTTTATCAGTCTGTCGGCCCATTGACATAAATTGTCTTAATTCTACTTCGCCGTACTATTCGCTGTTTGAAAAATTGCCTTCATTTTTCGGGCTTTCGGTCCTTCCAGACCTATGTGCCTCGGGTTCTATCCACAAACTCAAAAAATATGAGGGGAAGTACTCATATACTATAAATGTAAAATATCTACTGCAGTTATGAATTAAAACTATTTTCATCTACCCTGCATCTGCCCCTCTATCTACTTTGTACACTGCAGTAAATTAGTCATCTTTAACTTGAGTAGCCTGATATAGCCCATAAATAACAATAATTCATTTTATAGATTTAAAATTACATATAATTAGTTTAATCTAGGGTGTCAACAATTTTAATCAGTTGATTTAAATCAGCGATTAAAATCATGATTTTAATCAACTGATTTTTTTTTTTTTTAATTCATTCATTTAAATTTTTAAAAAATGTATGTTTAAAATGTCAAAAAAAGTATTAAAATCTAACATGGACATAATTTGAAAGTTTCTACAGGTATTTTGACTTATGAATAAACAAAAAAAGAGCTTTAAATAATTGTTTCTAAGCTTAATTCAGGAGTATTGTAAAAAATTAAAAACAGTTGAGTTCGTAAAAAGCATTGTTTTTAAGTTTTTATCCAAATTAAAACAGTTTCATTTAAAAATTATATTTAAATCTAATATAATCTGCAATGTCATAAGTTCCTTTAGGTAATCAATTTATGCATTATTTTATATAAAATATGCATAGTAAGTGTAATACATTTCTACAAGTAAACGAATAAATAGTAATTAATGGCAATCTCTAGTTAAAGAAGAATGAAAGAATGACATCTGCTCAACAGCTAAATTATAAATGAATGCACATGAGAAAAAGAAATAATTGGTATAAAAATGCTAAGCACAGCAAGAGCTTCTTTGGTATAGGTTGAATAAAGGCTTTAATTTTGTAACATATATATACTAAATTAAAATAATTAGGGATTGAAAAGGCAGCAAAACTTTTCTTAAAAAGAAAAAAAAAATGAACCACTGAAAGCTAATAATCCACACTGAGAGGAAATAATAATGCTGTTACTTAAATATTTTGAGGATTTCAGATATAAGTGGCTAACTTATATTTATTCTATATGAATGGGTTTAACTCATTCTCATAATTTTTTTGGTTAGCATACACATACATGTACATAAGTTTAGATTTTGGTGGTTTATAGTAATTTTCCTTAATACAAATGCAAAACGAGCTGCAAATAATATTTGTTAGTTTTGTTGCTTGTGCTACTAACTAATGAAATTACTTATTTGCAGTTTTTATTAATTCTGTAATTACTTATACTGTTTCTTCTAGTCCATTTTTTTTTAATGGTGCCACACCATGCCCCTTTTGAAATTGGCAAAATGCACCCTGCCTTTAAAAAAAAAAAAAATAGTTTAAATTCATCTGTAGTTGTAGCCAGACGTTTCTTGTAAAAAACTTCCCCATTCAACAGTATTTCTAAATTCATGTGGCCAAGATCTTGCAAAAATAATAGAACTTTATTTCTTTACAAAAAACAGGATATTATGAAAATGTGTTATTTAAATGTATTTTTCAATTTGTTATTAATAAAATTATTAAAAATTAAGGACACTTTATTTATCATACTAAAAATTATTCTTTTTTTTTTTTCTTATATATTACTAAACACGTTACTAATATCATGAAATAGTGCCCTTTTTTGGAACTAGCATCCTATCCCTTTTTCTTTCTAAAATGAATATACTACATTATTATCATTTTAATAATTAAGGCTTAAAAATGTATAATATGTTCCTAATTAGAGAGTTTATTGTTTAATAATTATTAATTTGAAGTAGCCTTAACTATTTAATATAAATGCAATTAATAATTTTAATAAATGTTAAATATCACTAGTATTTATAAAGTTTTACATAATTATTACAATATTAATGTGGAACTCCACTTATATGTTACCTGAGTTGTATGTTTCCCTTAGTTATACGTTTCAACTCAGCGGTCCCGGTCGTTTGCCATTAAAAATTAGCTGAGTTGTACGTTTTTGAGTTACATGTTTCCCTCAGTTATACGTTAGGTTTTTGTGTTTCCGGATGAAATTTTGTGTCACTTTATCATTTTGCTGAAAGTAATTTCTGAATTTTTGCTACGCCTTGCCTTCTGTCTTTGCCGACTGACAACGTATCTGATTCTGATGATCCCCTTCAGAACGACCATTCGATGCGGAGCTGCTCTGAGGGCTTTTGACATAGTAAAGCTGTTCGTCAGGAGTACAAGCAATAACTATAAAGCAGCTGCATTATTAACAGAAAAGCAAACTTTACAGTTCAGTGTCGATTCTGGAGAAAATAAACAATACAAGATTAGTGATTCTTTCAACAGAATTTAGGAAACTGCTGAAATGTCTTTTAATAAAAGATTTACATGTCAGAGCGATTCCGGTAATTTCTTTTGAGTACTCTACATGCGTAAAAAATCTTTTTAATAAAACTTTTATGATAAAGTAACTTCATGTGTACTATTCTTATGTACCTTTGTTTTTTACTCTGTTACATTTCCGCGAATTTATGTCATCGGTGCAGTAATACATACAAAACTCCAGTTTTCGATATAAAAGGTAAATTTTCATGAAATATTTTTAAAAATGGTTCTGGTGCACCATTAGTTGAGTTGTACGTTTTACTGAGTTCTACGTTTTGTTTTCCGGTCCCGAGCAAAACGTATAACTGGAGTTCCACTGTAACATTATTGTATGATACTATCTAATGAAACTACTAATTTGCAGTTTTTATAATTCCTGTAATTACTAACTAATAATTATAATTTTATTAATTAAAATGTAAAAACATATATTATGTTAGCAATTAGTGGTTTAATTGTTTTGGAAGCCTGAAACTCTTGGTAGCTATTCAGTATTTGAACAATGGGAAAAAAATCATAAAAATCCGATTTAAATAAAAAAAAAATCTGATTTTTTTTTTTTTTTTTTTTTTTTTAAATGATTTTTTTACACCCTAGTTTAATCTCACTCTAAAATATCTAACAAAAAAATCTGGAGTCGGAGTTGGCTTGTTTTTTGGCTTTTTTGGCTAGTTCATGGAATATGTTTAAGTGTTAATCCTGTTTAAAGTATTTTCAGTACTTCTTTGATATGGAGGCCTCCATAATTATGATTACACCAAGTTGCAGTCACTTTTGGCAATGTCTTAGCCAAACTCGTTAAATGTGAACGTAGTGATATAAAAATGAATATCATTGCATTAAATAATACAGTGGACTCTCATTAATCCATCTTCATTTTAGACTAATCGTTGTTTAATGCAGAAAATTTCTTTTCCCCATCATATTCTAATTACTGTTAAGGACATCGTTTAATGCAGATTTTAGTTAGAGAAGATGATAAATGGCTACTCTTCGAAGTTTGCACTTATGGGAGTTCACTGTATAACATTTTATGTTAATTTGAATATATTGTTTTATAATATGTATATGTTTCATAACTTCTTACAATATTTACAAGGGTAACAACTTTTTAATGTTATACTTTATATTATAGACCATATTTCTGAAATTGCTTTTAATAATTCATCAAAAACAACTTTTTACAATTCTAAAAATAAATACAGGCAATAAAAAAAAAAAAAGCAATATATTTTTGTCACTTGGCAATTCATGCTTGGGGGCTACTCTAACAAAGAAGTTCTGTATCTTCAGCACAAATATAATTAAAAAGATTTACTAAAAGACGTAAAATACACTTAAAAGTTAACACTTTCAAAACATTAAATAAAATTCTAAAAGTCTGAAACTTACAAGTTTCAGCCACCCTGTGGCCATCATCAGGGTCTATAGACCCTGTCTAAACTTAAAGGTTTTTGACTTTTAGAATTTTATTTAATGTTTTGAAAGTGTTAACTTTTAAGTGTATTATACATCTTTTAGTAAATCTTTTTAATTATATTTGTGCTGTTAATTTCAAGACGTAATAGTCCTTCAATTTATTTACTATATTTTCTTTCAGTGTATATTTGATTATATTGTCATTTGATATATCAGTGTATATTGATATATTTTACTGAAGATAAATTATTTTTCTTGATTTACAGGGATCCACCGTTTCAGCCTAAGAAATCCTTATGGCCAGCATTGAAATTTTTAATTGAAGAAGTAAAGAGGTTTCCTACTGAAGTATGCCAGTTGTGTAAAGAAAGGGGCTTTCCCATAAACCCTGTAAGTTCTTTAACTCTTTCGCATCTGATATACTACTAATAATAGTACTTGTCTCTACATTTATCATTATTTTGTCATTACCCACATATAGTAGTGGTAATATTTGACATTACATTTATTATTATTACTCCATTTATGTTTTAGCATTTATTAATTTAAAGAAATTTGTTTAAAGCTCTGTACATCTTGCTGAAATCTTTTATTTCAGATATGTTCTTCACTCTTCAAATTTAAAAATAGGGCCTATTTGTCCAAACCCATTATTTATGATAACAAAAGAAAAGAATATAAGTTATGTTTATTTAATCCTGTTGTTCCAAATAGATTCCAAAATCTTTCCATATATTTTCATATTAATAATGCTCAAAATAACGATTAACATATTAAACAAAAACATGATTTGCCGAACAAATTACAAAAATAAAATTTTATTTCCTACATTATTTAATCCCGAGAAGGGACAGGTATTAAGATATTTCATTCAGTTAGTTCTACATTTAATGTTAAATTTTTGTAACAAATTAGTTAAACCAAGTGAACATTAAAAAATAAAAATGAAATTCAAACAATATGATACTTTTAAACACCCTAAAAACTTAGATTCCGTTCAAACAAAGTCGAAATAAATCTTAGACTTTATTTCAAATTTAAGTTGCAAATATTTGTATTGCTGATTTTGTATATTAGGCACATCTAAACTACAAACCTTCTAAAAAAAGTCTAAGATTTATCTCGATTTTGCTTGAACTGAATCTAAGTTTTTAGGGTGTTTAAGTATCATATTGTTTGAATTTCATTTTTATTTTTTAATGTTCCCTTGGTTTAACTAATTTGTTACAAAATTTCAGCATTAAATGTAGAACTAACTGAATGAAATATCTTAATATCTGTCCCTTCTCAGGCTTAAAAAATTTAGGAAATAAATTTTGTTTTTTTAATTTGTTCAACAAACTATGTTTTTGTTTAATATGTCAAGTTTTTAATAACTACCACATTCAGACGAATTCATTTGAAAATTAACTAACTGCATGTATCATAATCAAGTTTGATCTACAAGATATCGCATCACAATTAGTGGTGAATTTACCAATATTGAATCCAAATTGTTTCATCAGTGCAGTAGTGCATAGTTTTGACAAAAACTTTCACTCTGAGCATAAAAAATTTTTAATAAAAACATAAAAAAAATTTTTTTACTTAATTTTAGTTACCCCGTTTTTCACTCTGGTATGCTATGAATGCAAAAATATCCTTAAATCTTCACTGCTAATATTATAACAACAGTATAGCTGTTGTACAGTAAAAAAAAAAAAAAAAAAAAAAGTTAAATTTTGCTACTCTATATCCTGCCAGGGGGTGATGTAAATGCAAGTGGAAATTGTTACCTAAATTTAGCTTAAGATATTTATTTAGCATCAGGATAAGTTGTTTTCGTGCCACCAAAAAAAAGGACAAAAGGAATAATTTTAGATAAAAAATGCGGTAATAACGTTAAGCTTACTTAACGTTACTGCGTTAAGTTTACTTAATATTAAAAGTCTCTGTCTTTTTAAAATTTACAAATAATTATTTTTTACTTCTTAATACCACAAAAAGAAATTGCATATGAACAATATATATATTACATGCCCGTGTGTAATGCTGATGTCACATTGATGGTGAAAACTGTAAAATAAATTTCAGTTATTTGCAAATTTATTAACTCCTAAGCATCCGACAATTTAAATTTTTACACAGTCTTAAAACAATATAAATAGTTCAGTTTTTCTTTCCGGCTAGTATTTCTTAACGAAATTAAAACTTCATCAGCAAATAAATAAATCACTAAGTTAACGTCTTTTTAATTGAATGGGTAAATTTGTATGTAATTGATATTCATGCTTAAAAATCAGTATTGGGGAAATATGTTGCAATTTTTTCACGTCATAGTCACCTGCTTTCTGTATTTACTCTTATTAATGCTTCTTGTATTACTAACAAATGTTTAAAAATATCAGTTTTATTTCCTGTATGACGCCATAGTCATCTTTTTAATTCGTAAAAAAAATATTTCAAATTTATTTTTTCATGTGGCAATAATTTAACTGAAAATTAATTTCTGTAGATAAATTATTATTATTACGGCTTTTGAATATATATATATATATATATTTTTTTTTTTTTTTTTTTCAACAATAGAAAAAATTAAATTTTATACCAAAAATGTCCATTGATTCACAATGAAAAACACTAAATTTGGAATTATTAAGAAAAATATATGAATAATATAAATAAAGCTTAGGCTATGTTACTTTCTGCATTATAATCCACCCATATGCAAAGGCATTTTATCATCTGTTTTGACTCTGACGTAAGGCAAACATTTTCATACTTTGAATTCACAATATAATTAAAATTACAAAGAATAAAAAAAATATGGCATCAGGGACAAAAAGGTGGGAAGAAAAAAATGAAAAAGTTATGAGCTCCATAGGCTTTTCTATGTTAAATCAACTTTGAGTAGTGACACTGGAAATAAATAAGTATTGCGCTGCTGTGCAATACTTAAATTTCTAAGATTTCATTAAACTTAATTTTTCTTATTTAGATGCTTTTTTTTTTTTTTTTTCTATATGAAGTAATTTCCCCTCAAAATAAAAAAGTGACTCAAGAATGTTAAATGATTCTATAATAAAAACTTTGTTCTGCTCTACCACTATTTTTTAAGTGACAGTGTTGCTTATCGCTTCCAATATTACTGGAAAACTGTTGTCATTTAAGATTAAAGCTCCCAGTCATCCAAAGAAAGTATTGTTATAGTGATTGATGTATTGCGGATCATGATTATTGAAGATTCCTCACAAGTTATTATTACTTCCATTTTTTGATAAAAGGGTCAGGGAATCTATTAGGATTTTTAAGTACATGTAAAATAAAGGTAACTATAAAATGAAACCACATGTAAATGAAATCTGTCAATACTGTAGTATTTTTTTCTTTTTATCTTTCTTATCTTTGTTTTTATTCAATGTATATAATTCTCTAATTTAATATAAAGAAAATTTTTATACAAGTATTGTTATTGATAGATTTGCAATATTGACTTAATGCCTTTATGATTACATTACTTATTAATTGAAATTTAATAACAAAAGTTGTCAGAAATTGTATTTAATTTAAAGTTTAATAAGGAGTAAATAATTTAGGTAGGGTTAAATAATATTGTAGAATGTTTATTTATATCATACTTCTAATCATATATATTAAACAAGCAAGCAATTATCCTGATTATGGATGATATTGTAAACGGGTGAGGAGATTTTCACAAAACTTGCCTCCTATTTTAAACTGAGCTTGAGAAATGATTTAGCTAGGTTTTTAAATTCAAGAACATTCGATTTGACAGGTTAAAACAAACTAAGTGCTGAAAATTCTACATGGTATAAATCTAAAAATACTAATGCAATTTACACAAAACGTGCCTCCTATACTAATTCAGTCTGCTATATATTGAAAACAGCTTTAACAATTTTCACAAAACTTGGCTCCTATACTAATTGGATTTGGGAAAATTCATTTTATATGGTTAAAACATACCTAGTACTGAAAATAATAGCATAATTCGAAAAAAAAAATCCGAAGATTTTCATGAAATATGCCTTATTTGAATATGAGAAAAACCATCCGAGTCTCAACCGGAAAAATTTGATTTGATAGGTTTAAGCATTTTTTTTTTTTTTTAATATTTAATCTTCCGTAATCAGAATTATCGCTGATACTATTGGTCATTGATCATCAACGTGATAAAGGATGATCTCTAAGGTGATGCTAATGGTTTACCTTCTATACTAAATTGAGCATGAGATAACAGCCTATCTAGATCCCAAATATGGTAAAATTCATTTTGGCTAAAACAAATAAAATTGATTGATTTTACCTAATATTGATTTGGTGAATTTAAATATTTTCATTTGGCAATACACTCTGGCACAAAATTAGCAGCAATTTTAAAAGCAGGAGAATTTTACTCCCAAACTTACCATCTTGTTCCCAAAAAGCTATGTTTGACGAACTGTTGACTTAGACAATGATTGTTGAAGAAGAAAAATTTTTATTTTTATAAAACCTGGAGAATAGCATTCACAGATATGCCTGACACAATCGCATTTATATAAAAAACGTTTATTTTTATAAATGATATTCCAAATTTCCTGATATATGTATATATTTTAATTTAAAATGTCTTTATGCACTTGAATGAATGCTTCTGAAATCTAAATCCTACACATCGGCCCTTCTTCCAAAAAAAAAAAAAAGACATTATATTTAAAACTGAAACATGTCATCATGTTTGCACCACTGTGACATAATTTTCACTTATTTTTGACTTTTGACCGCTCTAAGACTACAAGCCGTAGATATAAATATTTTGTTAATGATTTATTGATGCATATGGTAACTTTCACATTTCTATGTTTATTGAAAAATAAATTTAAAAGTGAAAATAGTTTTTTAAAGAACCATTTTAACTTTTATAAACCTCCATAGTTCAACTTGAAAATCATGCTTTTTTAACTGTAGTTCATGTTTTTTCCCCAAAAATTTCCTTTAAAATACATTAATTTGGTGCAGCCACTGAACTCCATTATGAAAGATTTGCTGCTTTTTTTTATGCTTTGTTAAAACACCAGCAAGTGAATTTATTAAATATATAATTTTTGTGTTCTTTCTTTTTTAAGATTGGGCAAAATGAATCATTTTTTAAACTATTTTTTTTTTTAGAATTTCTAAATTGATTTCTCGATGTATTGATTAATATTAAACTATTAATTGATAAAACCATATATATTTTTTAATATTATACTCTTCATATTTTATTTATAATTTGTTTTCTACTTTTTAGCCCTTAAAATGATTCATTATTGCAGTTTATTCCAGCCAATTTGGCATATTTTGTCATATGTTTATTGGTGCATAATTAAATCCACTGTTGTTTCAACTCCTATACAATGGTACGTTGCAGAGATATTTGGAGATTTATCACCTGTGGTAGTGTAATAGAAAAATGACTTAAAATTAATGTATTTATTTATAATTAAGTTCTAAAAATATTAAAATGTTGTATTGTCATCTATAAATGTAATTTTTATCATTCTAGCCTACCAAGAAGTGGTTTAAAAATCAATTATAAATTTCCATCTTTACATACAAAACCCAGGTTGAGTTAAGGGTCCTGTCCCTGCCGGCAAAGACACTCACGAGCTAATGCTAATCCTATGGGGAGGGATTTTTCTAATATCTCGTTTGCATTTCGACATTTTTAAATAATTTTTTTTGCATTGGATAGCCGAGGTCCGTCTCTATAGCGCACCTTGGTTACTTTTTCGATTTTGGTTGCAGATATTTTTTAGAATGACACTTTCATTTTCAGAACCGGTTTTGAAAATGAAAGTAACTTTATTAAAAATATCTGCGACCAAAATCAAAAAAGTAACCAAGGTGCGCTATAGAGATGGACCTCGGCTATCCAATGCAAAAAAAAAAAAAAATTATTTAAAAATGTCGAAATGCAAACGAGATATTAGAAAAATCCCTCCCCATAGGATTAGCATTAGCTCGTGAGTGTCTTCACCGGCAGGGACAGGACGCTTAAATAAAAGGTTGGAAAAATAAATAAATGTTGGAAAAAAACTACCAAGCGAGGCTCGATCTACCAGGTACTAATGTAATAAAGAGGTAAAATTTATGTAGGATTTTACAATTTTCAATTAAAAAGTGAAATCTGTTGTTTTCATTTGCTTTTATTTTCAGGAAGAACTCAGATATGTATATAAATTTTTAATCTAAATGAAAAATCCTTTGGTAATGAAATGAATATTTGATGATTAAAATGAATGAATTAAATGAATATTTGAATCCTTTGGTAATGAAAAAAAAAAAGTTTTTTTAATCTGCTAGAATATATCTTTTAATATGATATATTAAGTATTGTATCCCTTAATGCTGCCCTGATTTTGCTATTTAAAGAGTTTTTTATGTTGTTTTTGTGAATATTTTAAGGATTATAGCTTGTAAGATGTGTGCATATGAGTTGTGAATGGTATTTTTGCTTTAAATCAACAAGTTTCAATTTCAGATCTTGTTATTTTTTACTAAAGATTTTCTAACTTTGTGGAATGAATTTAAATACCGGATTAGGAAGTTTTAGTATATTAATAGTAAGTTTTTTAGCAAATATGGATCAGTTGTCTGACATCAGGACTAGTGTTCATTATAAAGGAAATTAAATGTGAGAAACTTTTTGGAGCCCTAAAAATGTCTTTTAATTAAGTATTTAAAAAAAAAAAAGTTTTTTAGTCTTGTTTGGGCATCTATGAGTACAGGGAATGAGTATGCTGCATCTATTTCTCCTCTCATATGGCTAACACAGTGGTATAGTTTATAATGACTTGTAATGTATGTGTATTAGTATAATTGATTCAGAACTTTTGTTGTTTACTCCTTTAATATACAAAGTAATTTTTAGAATTAGTTTTTGAAATTTAAATGAGATGTGTTATATTCAGTGCAACTACTACCCACATACAATATTTGATATATCGTTGTTTTTACTTTCTTCTATCTTTACAAGAAGAAAGTATTGGTTTCATGAAAATTTTCAAATTCTGGTTTTCGACGGATTTACACATTTTAGGGGTCAGAGAACCCAAGAAACATGTTTTTACAAAATGTCTGTCTGTGTATGACACAAATTTTGTGGGCGCTCTATCTAAAGAACTAATGAACGGAATTTAATAAAAATTTATATTCAGTTAGTCCCTGATATAAATTGGTGCTGATTAGTTTTTGGTGCAAATCGCTCAACAGGTGGTGCTGCTATGGAGCATTTTTCACGATTTCTGTAATAGCTCAATCTCCAGAACTAATGCACAGATTTTCATCAAACTTCAGATTCAGTTAGTCCTTGACAGGAATTGATGTAATTTCTTTTGGTGTAAATTGCTCAACAGGTGGCAATGCTATGCTGCATTTTTGACGATTTCCGCAATAGCTCTATCTCAAGAACTAATGCTTGGATTTTCAACAAACTTCAGATTCAGGTATACCTTGACATGAATTACTGCTGTTTATGTTTTGGTGCAAATTGCTCAACAGGTGGCGCTGTTATGCTGCATTTTTCAGAATTTCCACTATAGCTCTAACTCAATAACTAATGCACAAATTTTCCTCAAACTTCAGATTCAGGTATACCTTGATATCAATTAGTGCTGTTCATGTCTTTGGCAAATTGCTCAATAGGTGGCGCTGTTATGCTATATTTTTCTGAATTTCCACTATAGTTCTATCTCAAGAACTAATGCACGAATTTACATCAAACTTCAAATTCAGATATACTTTGACATGAACTGGTGATAAATTGGTGTAATTTCTTGTATTATTTAAATGATTTAATTGACGTGATTTATATAGAAGAAAGTTTTGTGAAAGCCACAACATACTAGTTTACTTTTGTGTTAATTTCCAAGCATAATGCATTAAAGATGTGGCAGTGCAATAGACACTACAATTTCTTTTACAGATTTAGAAAAAAAATTGTTAGGAACATGCATGAAAATCTTCTGTATTTACCATACTGTTTTTGATTTTTCTTGGACTTTTCTTTTCTCCCTTCATTTTATATTCTTCCTTACATCTTTAGTACAGTGTTTGCTTCATTGGTATCTTAGCTATTTTTGTCTCTGTCAAAAGTTTTTCTGTTTTTTACTTTTTATTTAACTCAACCTGGTTTTTGTATGTAAGGATTGAATTTTGCAGTTGATTTTTAACCCTTTTCCTGATAGGCTAGAATTATAAAATTTGCATTCACAGGTGTGTTTATGATGGCAATACAACATTTTAATATTTAACTTAATTATAAATTAATACATTAATTTTAAAGAGCTTTTTCATTAGCCTGCTACAGGTGGTAAATCACCAAATTTTCCTTGTAACTTGAACGATCGTATACAAGTGAAGACAACAATAGATTGTGCTCCATTGATGGCCCAATAAACTGTTACCAAAGTATGCCAAATGACTGTGAAACTGCAACAATAAAAAAAAATTAAAGGCTAAAAATTATAAAATAAATTTAAAATATTATAAAAAATAGCTAAAAATTATAAAATAAATTTAAAATATTATAAAAAATAGCTAAAAATTATAAAATAAATTTAAAATATTATAAAAAATAGCTAGAAATTATAAAATAAATTTAAAATATTATAAAAAATAGCTAAAAATTATAAAATAAATAAAAAATATTATAAAAAATAGTTTTATCAATTAACAGTTTAATATTAATTAATTTTCAATTATACATTGAGAAATCCTAAAAAAGATATTGTAAATAATGTTTAATTTTTTTCTTCTCTGTTTACCTACCTTAAAAAAAGAGCAAAAATTATGTATTTTAATAAATTAACTTTCTTGCTCTCTCTACAAGGTAAAAAAAAAAAAAAATCATCAAGTTTGGTTCTCACATGACATTAATGTACAGGGTAAGCCTAAATGATTCATTGGATTTCAAAAGGCTGTTTATTTACAAATATAAAAAGATGGGCGATAATGAAAAGATACATCCACTCAGGGTTTGTAAATATCATGATATTTTCGAAAATATAAAAAATATTCGATATTTTGATATATATCCAATATTTTCGATATATATTGGATATTTTCAATTTAGTCAACTCACTGCTGACAATAAATATTTTCGAGCATAATATAAATTAGAAACTAAAACATACTGCACTTAACATGAAAACTTAATCAAACAATATTCTAAAAATGCATTTCTCTTTCCCCCCCCCCCTTTTTTTTTTCCATTTAGAACAAAGTTGAAGATCAAATAATTGAAAACAGATACAATTTGCTTTATATATATATTACATCATTAGATCTAATTCCGCGATTTCCTTATCTTATTCTAAATTACTACTTTATATTCACTAAATCCTTATCCTTAAATAATCTCTATCGTTAACTCTGTTAAATTCCCTTTAGTTTAATGTCTCACTTGTCTAAATTGCTTAAATATTATGCTTTTAGTATTCTTAAATTAAATGTTCCATGTCCGCGCTTTTTCCTTTCTAGAATATTCTTTTAGCTTCCATTTTTACTTTCCCGTGCATTTCTGAGGTTATCCCTTTTTCCTTCAAATTCATCCGCTTGCTCTGTATGCACTTTTTTCATGATGTAATATTCTTAATTATTAATTGGTTGACAGCGCGATCTACATCATATTTGTAGTCTTACACTTGAGGAACAAAATGTCGATACTCGTTGTGTTTCAGCAGAATTTGTCGTATTTCTACTTTGATAACTTCCCCTGGTCACTGTCTGATATTTTCTGTTATTTGTAATTTGCTTACCCATAATTAAATACTACGTAGCGATGGCTTGATTAAAATGAATTGGTGGAATCTGCACCGCCGAAAGCTCTTTCAATAAAATCCTGAGTTAAATTATGCATTGTCTCAATTATTCTGGAGAAATCTATACTGGATAAATGTGTTACCTGGCTTACCACTCGATGACTGCAACTACTTTTCAATATCCATGTTGATTTACTTCGAAACATTCTCTTCGTTAAAATTCAAAATTCGTTATATTGTCGACGAGAATTCAACTCTACCTGTGTTTCTATTATTTTCAACATTGCACTACTGATAACATAACAACCAGTTGTTTCATTCACTAGTAAAACCTTCCAATGTTAGAATAATCTAACATTATATATATATATATATATATATATATATATATATATATATATAACCATTAATTAAACATTACCAACCACCATCAAAATCGCAATAGTATGAATGAAATGACAATAATACAGTTTCCCCCATCACCTTAATTATTAAGTGTGATGGGGGAAACTGTATTATTGTCATTTCATTCATACTATCGTGATTTTGATAGTGGTCGGTAATATTTAATTAATGGTTATATATTAGCATTCAAATTACTATGCTGCATTTGCGCATGTAAGTTATTTATGATGTTTTTAATTATATCTTTTCATTTTGAATGCAACAATTCATTTTGAATTATTTTTCCTTAATATTGGTATCTTATATATATTTTTATATATATACCAAGGTAGCTAAATGTTTTTAGCAATCTTTTAAATATATATATATATAATAATTAAAAAAAAAAAAAAGAAAAAAAAACTTGTATTAATTAATCAGAAATTTATAAAACAAATTTTAAATACTAAATAGATTTTTTAATTGAAGAATTTAACATAAATGTAAGCTTGTCTTATTTTTTATTCCCTAACATGTTGTACAGTTTAGACTCAACTAAACCAAAATCAGAAAAGATTCTTTTCTAATGAAGCTGTACATAATTGATTATCTCAATTAGACAGTTTATATTTTGATCGCTGTTCTTATTTGTCTCATATAATTATCAGTTCTGTATTTTAAAATAAAAGCTTCAAACATAAAGCTTGGAAAATATGTTTGTTTTCTTTGGCTAAAAAAGTCACTGTTAAATTTCATTAAATATAGGATATATATCAACAAACCCTGCATACACTCACCAAGTTTCTGGTACATACTACAAATGTTCAATGTATGTGCACTTAGTTACCCGGCATACATCCCTATGGTAATCCAGTTCCATCCATATGTTCAATACATGTTTCTGTCAATGCCAGCGGTGATGCGTTCCTGCACGCAAGTCATGAGGTGGGCTTTCATGCTTGGTGAGTGTATGTATCTTGTTTTGTATCACCCGTCTTTGTAGGTTGTATATATCTCAATACACAATGTTTTGAAATCCGATGAACCATTTATGCTAACCCTGTATTGTAATGGAAATTTTTTGGGGAAAAACAGGAATTGCAATAAAAAAAATTGGGTGTGATTTTCAAGATGCTTATAAAAGTGTCTTTAAAAAATTATTTTTGCTTTAACACTTATTTATTTCAGAATATTATTTTTTGGAATGATTTTGTGAGTTGTTCAGAGGAATGTATTGACATATAAACTGTGAGATTAGACTTCCAGGTTGTTAAAACCCCCCTTTCTTTCTGTTTGACTTGGCGAAAATTAATCATCGCCAAGAATTATGGTAACCCTATTTTTTACTTTACTATTTTTCAGTTTGTTTATTAGGTAGATGTAATTTAAATTCTGAAGCGAGCGATCTCCGCTATATGAGATCTGAACCAGGATTGCCTGGTAATAATAATAAATATATTAATATTCAATTCTTCGAGCTTTTAATTATTTGAGTGCTGATTTACTTCCAATGAGTAAAAATCGTTCTGTTGATTTATTAAATTGATGTGAAATATGAATGATTCGAAGTAAAGTTCTTTTTATTCGACTGTGTTCTTTGAAATCCCTCATGTTGGCGAACCGCGTCAGGATGTCTGGACTGACGATTGAATATTATTTCTTCTGATTCTGAAAGCTTGAGGTAAGCTATTTTTTTATTGTTGATTAATTGAAAGCAAATATGTCGACTACCGCTAACATTGAAACTTTAAAAAAGAAAAGATCTGGCTTACGTACACAAACGACAAAATTGTGTACAAAAATAAGCACAACTCTTGAAAATGATTCTATTACATTAGAAAATAAATTCGATTTATTAAACATTTGTAAGGACCAACTGAATGACAAATATGAATTATTAAAAAAATTAAACTCTGATATCCAGGATATTATTGCCGATGACGATTTTGAGAAAGAAATCAAAAGTTCCGAAACCTATAGTGAGAAAATAATTGAATCTCGTTATAAATTAACAAAGTTCTTAAATGAACATAACTCCCAAAATCAGAATAATACTTTTCAAAATTTTATGAAAAATGAATCCGGTTCTCAAAACGGAAATTTAGAGCGATCTATGAAATTGCCGAAGCTCACTATAAATTTTTTGGTGACAGCAGTTCCTGGTTAGAATTTTGGGGCAATATTCTAATGCAATTGAAAAGAATTCCAATTTAACTCATTGACAAATTTGTCTATTTGAAATCTCTACTTGGAGGTAGTGCATATAATGCTGTTGCAGGATTTTGGCTTTCGGAAGAAAACTTTAAAGCTGCAGTTGATTTGTTAAAGGCTCGCTACGGTCGTGACGACCTAGTCATCAACGCACATATGAATAAACTGTTAAATTTAAAGCAGGTAAAGAATGCTTCTAATGTTAGAGAACTTCGGGAACTGTATGACAGTTGTGAAATACAAATTAGAAATTTAAATTCTCTTGGAGTTACAGCAGGAAGTTTTGGTCATCTCCTATGCCCTATTTTATTAAAGTTGATACCTGCTGAAATGGCGTTAGATTTTAATCGTAAAAGAACCGATGGTAAAAAAATGGAAGTCGAAGAGCTTCTTTCTTTCATTAAAAACGAAGTACAATCGCGAGAATCTACTATGGCACTCCAGAGCTCTGAAAATAGTTTTAGTGCTGAAAAAGAAAAGAATAAATACAATAACAGTTATAAACATTTTAGCAACTATAAACGCGACATTCCTTCAGCCTCTGCATTGACTACCAATCTAAAAAATGTTTGTTTATTTTGTGATAATGATCACGATTCAAAATTGTGTAAAATGTGTACTATTCCTCAAAAATGGGATAAGTTACGTATGCAAGGACGTTGTTTCACATGTTTCAAAAGATTCCACGTCGCGGCTAAATGTAAATCTAATTTAGAACCATGTAAATTTTGTAATGGAAATTTTCATCATTATTCGATTTGTTTAAAAAAATCTCAATCAACAATTCCTAAAGAAATCGAATCAGCTGACACAGTTATTAGTTCGATATCTTATTGTAAAAATGAAAATGAAAATTCTTTTAAAGAGGTTATATTACAAACATCTTGTGTAAATGTGGAATCTAAAAAAAACTCTGAGCTTGCATTATGCTTATATGATTTGGGGAGTCAAAGGTCATTCGTCACAGAGCAATTAGTATCAAAATTAAATCCCCGAATTATTCGTCAAGAAAAACTTCAAATTTATTCTTTTGCAGCTGTTAAACCACAAATAAAAACATTTGATGTTGTGCAATTAAAATTATCCCATGTTGAAAACAAATCGCATTTCATATTTATCGAGGCTTTAGTCACAGATGTAATTTCAAACGTTAGGATTTCCCCCCCCCCCCCTCTTCTCTCCAGACAGATAAAAAATAAACTGGCACCTTTTAAATTAACAAATGCTGTTGCATCATCCCATTCTAATGTAAATGTTCTTATTGGGGCGGATTATTTTTATCAAATCTGTTACGATAGAGAAATAAAAACAAAAATAACTAAATCTCTCTTTTTATGTGATAGTTTATTTGGATATTCGCTTTGTGGTTTTTATGAAGATGAAAAAAAGAAAAAAATGGAAAGCGCTTCTGTTTTAAATCTGTGTGTTTCAACTTCAGTTGGGGAAGATTTGAATTTTTATGGGAAATCGAATCTTTGGGTATTATACAATCAAACGATAATATTTCTGATACAGATAAGGAAATTGTGAATAAATTTGAGAATAACTTAAAATTCGTAAATAATAGATATGAAACGGGTTTATTGTGGAAGGATGAGAAAAATAAAGTCAGGAATAATTTTAGAATAGCTAGAAGTCGCTTTAAGGAATTAAATCATAAACTCGAGAAAGATAATGACTTATGTAAAAATTATAAAGATATTATATTAGAACAATTAACTGCTGGAATTGTAGAAGAATAACTGAAAGTGGTTATTTTATGCCGCACAGGCCGGTTTTAAGAGATGATAAATTAACTACTAAGGTAAGAATGGTTTTCGATGCTTCTTCTAAAGAAAAACATTTAAATTCTCTAAATGATTGTTTATATCCAGGACCTAACCTTAACCCTAACATTCTTAATGTAATATTTAATTTCAGAAAATTTAATGTTGCATTTAGCGCTGACTTAGAGAAAGCATTTTTGCAAATTAGGATAACAGAGGAAGATCGGGATTATTTAAAATTTTTGTGGTTTGGTGACGAAAAGGATGATTTAAAATTTTTGAGATTTACACGAGCTGCTTTTGGGGTAACTTGCAGTCCCTTTCTTTTGGCTGCAACGATTAAATCCCATATACGTAAATATGTTGATCATCCTGAAGTTGTTAAGATTTTAGACTCTTCTTTTTATGTAGATGATTTGATTTACGGGGTCAAAATCTGATGAAGACGCTTATTATCTATCTTCAACAGCTTTGCATATTTTTAAAGAAGCTAGCATGAATTTACGAAAATTCAATACTAATTCTGTCAAACTTAGAAAATTATGGAAGGAAAATAAATTATGTGACTCAGAAGAAAATTTGAATAATTCTTTAAAAATTTTGGGATTATTATAGGATACTAATTGGGATATTTTATGTTTTGACGTCCAATCCTTTCCTGATGATTGGAAATTTAATCCATCGAAACGCGTTGTTCTTAAAGCCATGTTAAAATTCTTTGATCCTATTGGATTCATTGCACCATTTTCTGTTTGTATGAAAAGTTTGCTACAGGAAACATGGAAAAGGGGTTTGGAATGGGATGAAAAATTCCCTAATGATTTAAAAATTGAATGGGAAAATTGGTGTGCAGAAATCGAACATTTACATAAATTTGAGGTACCTTGCAAATATTTTCCACAGGGTTTAGACTTTTCGGACCCAATCGAAATTCATATATTTTCAGATGCTAGTCCTAAGGCTTATGGGGCATAGTTTATTTTCGATGTACCACAAGTGATAATAAAATTATGACTAGTCTTATTTGGGCAAAATGTCGAGTCGCCCCGATTAAATGTTTGACAATTCCTCGGCTTGAATTAATGGGGGCATTAATAGCTGCAAGGATGTCTAAATAGCTGAAAAGTGCATTTAATTTTCAAAATTTGGAAATTCATATCTGGTCAGATTCCACAATTGCGTTACATTGGATCAAGGGATCAGCCGTGGATTGGAAGCCCTTTGTGGCTAATAGGGTTGTAGAAATACAATCTTTAACTGATCCTAGAATATGGAAATATATCCCGGGTAAGGATAATCCTAGTGATCTTCTTACTCGAGGCGAAAATTTACATAACCTCATAGAAAATAAATTATGGTATTACGGTCCTGAATGGTTGTCATTACCAAAAGACAGTTGGCCGAAACCTGAAAAGATAACTTTTAATGAAAATATTTTGAACGAAAGAAAATCAACAAATTTGAGTTCTGCTCAATTATCTTGTACAGTAGGTGTTGTACCTCCAGAGTCTTTGTTAAAATTAGAAAATTTTAGTTCTCTTTCCAAATTACTTAATATCACAGCCTGGATCTTAAGATTTATAAATAACATCAATAAATCGAAATCTAAAATTTCAGGTGAGCTCACAGCTCAAGAAATTGAAAAGGCAGAATTTTATTGGTTAAAACAAACCCAGTTATCTGTCTTCAATCGTGAAATTTATTTACTAAAAAAGGGAAAGCCCATCGATAAAGATTCAACCTTGTATAGTCTGAATCCAAAATTGGATGAGAATGATTTGTTAATTTTATCTGGAAGATTATAATTTTCAGAATTATCTCAAAGGGAAAAGCACCCTTTTATACTTCTATATGGGAGTGCTTACACCAAATTGTTGATTCGAAATGCCCATGAAAAGGTTTTCCATTATGGAATAGCAACAACTTTAGCACGCTTACAAGAAAATTATTTTATAATTAGAGGACGAAAAATGATAAAATCTGTACTGAAAAACTGTCTTATTTGCACAAAATTTAAAGCTTCTCCTGGGAAGCAAGAAATTGCACCATTACCTAAAGATCGTATTACTGAATCACCACCCTTCTATACCTGTGCTGTAGATTTTGCAGGACCTATTTATGTCAAAGCAAAGACAGGCCAAGAAAAGGCCTATATAGTTCTTTTCACGTGCGCAGTCACTAGAGCTGTGCACCTCGAACTGTGTACCAATTTAACGACAAAAACTTTCCTTTTATCATTTAAAAGATTTATCTCTCGTAGAGGAATTTGTCGAACAATCTACAGTGATAATGCGAAAACATTTATAAAAGCTGATAATTTACTCAGAGAAGTTTGGAGCCGAATATCGAAAGAGGAAGTTTTACGATATTTTAATAAAAATAGAATCATATGGAAATTCATTATTCCAAGAGCCAGTTGGTGGGGCGGTTTTTGGGAACGCATGGTACGTTCGGTGAAAACTCCTTTGAAGAAAGTTCTCGGAAGATCTTGTCTCTCATATGAAGAAATACAAACCACTTTAACTGAAATCGAAGCAATGATTAATGGTCGCCCTTTAACTTACGTTTATGAAGAAAACAGTGAACCGCTTCCACTTACTCCTTCACATTTCCTGATCGGCAAACGAATAAATTTTCTACCTGATTTTCACTATGTTACTGAACCTAAATCGAATAGAATAACGTTAACAAAAATATTGAAATATCGAGATCAAGTTTTAAACCATTTCTGGAAATGTTGGAGGCAGGAATATTTGCTAGAACTGCGTTCTGCCAATTTTTCAGTTCCTGTCAAAGCTCCGACTAAATTTGAAATTGGTGACGTTGTATTAATTAATGAAGATAAAACTCCAAGGCACATGTGGAAATGCGGCAGAATTACAGAGCTCTTTTTAGGAAGAGATTCGAAAGTTAGATCATATGCAATACAAACTGAATCTGGTGTAATAAAAAGACCAGTGCAATTGCTGCATAAATTGGAACTTGACATTATGGACTAACATTGAACATTTCACTTTTAAGAACATTTTGTTTACATTTTCATTTTTTAACTTTTTCTAATTCATTATTTTGTATATTTTAGTTTCAGTAGTTGTTCCTGTGAAAATAGAATTAATTGTATGTCTCATTATTGTAAGTATGTTCTAACTTTTAATTGTCTTATTAATGTAATTTGAAATCTTTGATAAAAATTTAGTTTGAATGATGAACAATAGTAATTGTTCATCCGGGGGCAGTGTGTTAAAACCCCCTTTCTTTCTGTTTGACTTGGTAAAAATTAATCATCGCCAAGAATTATGGTAACCCTATTTTTTACTTTACTATTTTTCAGTTTGTTTATTAGGTAGATGTAATTTAAATTCTGAAGCGAGCGATCTCCGCTATATGAGATCTGAACCAGGATTGCCTGGTAATAATAATAAATATATTAATATTCAATTCTTCGAGCTTTTAATTATTTGAGTGCTGATTTACTTCCAATGAGTAAAAATCGTTCTGTTGATTTATTAAATTGATGTGAAATATGAATGATTCGAAGTAAAGTTCTTTTTATTCGACTGTGTTCTTTGAAATCCCTCACAGGTAGGAGCATTATAGTTTATTTCCTTAAAGACAGTCTGTAAAAAATATCTTTAAAAAATGTTTTTGTTGGGCTTAGCAAAATATTATCCTTTACTGCAATAATTTTTCACACATTAAAAAAACTTGCGATTTGTTGGTGAAAGCAGAAAATTCATCATCATAAATGTGGAAAACTGTAAGTTATACATAATATTATTTTGTGCAAATTTGTTAAATTTATTACTGATGTATTTATTTTTCAATGTTAAAAATGCTAATTTAAATTGTATTAATTCAGTTTGCAGTGTTCCATAAGTCTGTCCATAATTCAAAAATTCACAAAAAATTAGCATCACATGAAATTTGCACCATATGTGTATGACTTTTTTTTTTTTTTTGCAAAAAATAAATAAATAAAAAATTGTTCAAAGAGTTCTATAAGTCTATTCACATTTTAAAAATTCATAAAAATGTAATAAATTGTCATATTGGCTTGTACAATCAGTTTTTCAAATTGTCAGACTCTTTGTAGCAAAAAATAACTCAAAGAAACTTCGAAATATTTTTATCTTTTGCCACAAAAAATCTATCACTTTGTCAATTCTTTTGGTGCAAACCACACTCCCTGTTAATATGAATTTTTGAAATGTGAATGAACTTGATAACTAGGCATTATTGTGATGTTTTAATGTCATGTTGGTGAAAAACCATCAACTTTTC
Organism: Maratus speciosus; assembly: GCA_963932465.1. NCBI lineage: Eukaryota > Metazoa > Arthropoda > Arachnida > Araneae > Salticidae > Maratus > Maratus speciosus. The sequence goes on along the minus strand of OZ010793.1, from coordinate 76,857,156 downwards.
ATTATTAAATGTAGGTAATGATCAATCCCGATACCTTTAAGCATTACAAAATTAATATTTCAGGAAGATACTCTTGCAGAAACTGATGAAAAATTTGTTGAACGCGTCTACTGTGGCCATATATTTCACAATGGATGTCTGAGCACTTATATGAAGACACCTCCATTTCATGGTATGTTTTATAGGTGGTTTTTAAACCCTTTTCTCTTGTTAGTATTATTGATTTAATTAGTCTAATTAATATGAATTTTGGTTACATTTCATTTTAAGATAGTTTTATTATCTAAAGAAAATTAATTCATTATAAAAATTAGACTGTATTATACTCTATGAAATTTCAATTGGTTTCTCAAGAGCATCCGTCCTTTATCTCTTCGTTGCCTTGGCACTAGAAGATGCAAGTGTCTAGTTTTGTTTTTCTGACTGTTATGATCAAAGAAAGACAGAGCTTTCTACTGATCTTGAATAGGATGGGGGAGGGAAAAGAATCGTCAATCAGTTAAATGCAGTGTTGCCATTGTTACTGACCTGAGATAAAAACCTGGAAACTGACCTTAAAATGTCAGTTGAAATTACGTATAGTATAGGTGCCAGTAAATGATTCCAGTTTAGGTTCTTTATTGCAATTAATGAATCACACTTCCTAAATGTTATGAAGAGAATATGCAGGATGTATGAAAATTATCTTTATAATTTCAACATTCAATGGAAACTCTTAAGAATTAACCACTTCACCGGCGACAGGTATGGGGAAACAGTGCTTTTACCCCCGACTTGTCTCAGAGCAGCCGGTGAAGTGGTTAAAGGCAAAGTTGTTTGTAGCTATTACAAGTTTTATCTGCATGTAATTTGTTACTTTTATGTAATTTTACTTGTTAATAACAAAAAAAAAAAAAAAAAAAAAAAAAAGAAGAAATCAAGACTTAGATACATTTGAAAAACTATTTAAAAATAATAAAGTCATAATTAGTACAGAACTTGTGTGAAAATATAAATTATTTGAAAACAACGTTTAAACACACAGTAAAAACAAGCAGATTTGACCATACGTATACGTTTCGTGAGTACTAGGACTCACATCCTCAGTGTAAAAACTATAAAAACTTTAAAAACAATATCCCCCCCAACTACATGTACGGTGAAAAAAACCCAAATGTCAAAACATGATACCAAAAGACCATCAAGTTCTAACAGCCAATGAAATTAATGCAGAAGTGAAGTGTCGTGACACAACAAATCCATCCAGAAAGTTGAGATGTATGGTGTACTCGATAAATCATTAACCAAGGAGTCTTTAAATTTATGGATATGAATAGCCTCAAAAAAGTCTAAATCCAGAGGAGTAATGCATTTCTTGATAATGGTAGCTGAGTCAAAATTAAAATTATGTCCCTCCCCCCAGCAATGAGAGGATTTCTGCAATTCTTTTTTCTTTACATAGTTTCTGTGTTCATTGATTCTGTAACGGAGTTTACGTTTAGTTTGTCCAATGTAGGACAAACCACATTGGCATTGAATGTTGTAAATGCCCCAATAATTATGTGGAGGAATTTGGTCCTTAAGTTGCGAAAAAGATAATTTATTAACCGGCTTAAAAACCACATTAAAATCATAATGTCTTAAGATATTAGCCATCTTAAAGCTAATACTATTATAAAATGGTAAAATGATAAGGTTGGAAATGGAAACCGCAGTAACAGGAGAATCAAGATTATTAACATGTTTATTAAGGCTATGAGAAATTAAATTATTGATATAAGATAAACTAAAACCTCGATCAATAGCCACAGATCTAATGTAATTTAATTCTGTAATAAGTGAATTATTATCTGAACAAATTAAGCGAGCTCTATTAATCAAATAATGAAAAGCCGAAGCTTTTTGGGAAGGGGAGTGACAAGGTCACCCCCCTTTGTCCTACATTGGACAAACTAAACGTAAACTCCGTTACAGAATCAATGAACACAGAAACTATGTAAAGAAATAAGAATTGCAGAAATCCTCTATCGCCTCTCATTGCTGGGGGGAGGGACATAATTTTAATTTTGACTCAGCTACCATTATCAAGAAATGCATTACTCCTCTGGATTTAGACTTTTTTGAGGCTATTCATATCCATAAATTTAAAGACTCCTTGGTTAATGATTTATCTAGTACACCATACATCTCAACTTTCTGGATGGATTTGTTGTGTCACGACACTTCACTTCCGCATTAATTTCATTGGCTGTGTTAGAACTTGATGGTCTTTTGGTATCATGTTTTGACATTTGGGTTTTTTTCACCATACATGTAGTTGGGAGGGGGGGGGGGGATATTGTTTTTAAAGTTTTTATAGTTTTTACACTGAGGATGTGAGTCCTAGTACTCACGAAACGTATACGTATGGTCAAATCTGCTTGTTTTTATTGTGTGTTTAAACGTTGTTTTCAAATAATTTAATAAAGTCATACACACAGATAGATCATCATAACTGTCAACCACCATTTTTTCCCTTAAAAATAAAAAAAAGTTAATAACTGCATAGGAACAAGAAAAAGATTATTATTATGCTTCAAATTACTTGAAAGGGTGGGGGGGGAGAAGAAGGTTAGAATGGAAGGTTGAAACAGAAGATTGCCTTTTTTCAGATAAACCTGATTGGATAGAGCTTTAGATAGTGGTTCCATAAGAATTTTTCTTTTAGCATTTTGTATTTCCTGAGATGTGTCCTATATTCTGTAGGTGCTTGCAAGTTTCAGGGTCAATAAAATTATATTTGCTGTTCACTTTACAGTGATTATAACAAGATTATTCCATATTTAAGAAGTGAATTATCACATTGCTAGCTAAGCGTAAACCAACAGACTGAAAAATGTCCACGCCAGAAATCGAACCCGTGCCCCTGGGATAGTGCATGCCAGCCGTCAATTACCAAACAATTCACAATTTATGGTGGCCTTTCTGAATCAGATTATTTCAATTTTTAAATGTGTAGTTTGATTCTTTATCTGTTAAACTCATGTTTGTTTTGTTTTTTTCATTTCTCTCTTTCTCATCCTCTAATGAAATCTTAATTTTAGCTAAAGAAAGATCGATAATTTATTCTGACTTTTGAAAGGGGTATAAAACAGATGAACTGGAATAACCTTTAATTAATTTTTCAACTACTTTTTAGCAGTGAAATTGCACTTGAAATTATTGATTATTTAAAAAGTGAATTATCACATTGTTAGCTAAGCGTAAACCAACAGAGTGAAAAATGTCCAAGCTGGGAATCAAACCCGGGCCTCTGGGATAGTACTCCAGTGCTCTACCTTCCAAGCTACGAGGACGATAGCCAGCTTGTTTGTGTTTCTTTATGCCGCATGATTGTGTGCTCATGAAGTCTATTCCATCTAATAGCTGCAGATGCAGCCTTATCAACATATATGTGTGAGAAATGCCAAGTTGGCTATCGTCCTCGTAGATTCCTACTGTCCTCGTGAAATAATCTGATTCAGAAAGGCCACCATAAATTGTGAATTGTTTGGTAATTGACGGCTGGCATGCAGCTGATGCGAAAGTGTTAAAATTTATTTGATACGGCTGACCTACTCGATATTGCCTGGGCCCATGCTACTAACTTTAAATAAACCTTACATTTCTATGATTATATATCTTTAACTTGATTTTGTCTGAATTTATATTTTTAAATGAAAAATTCGCAAAAAAATATTGATTTTTAGTGGCAGAAGCACTTGCAAGAAGACATTTTCTTATTTTTTCACATAGGGTTGTTTCATAGTTTAAAAGAAACTAGGGGGCTCTGCCCCCTGCTCACTAACACTCGCCAACCCCCGTGAATTGTGACACAATTCACATTAATACCGCTGTGTGCGTCCCCAGCTCGCTTCGCTTGCTCGACATTTTTTTTAGCATCTCTAGCCATAATGATTACTATGATAAATCCTTTTAACTTATGAAATTTTCAAAAAAATTTAAGGTAAAAAAACAGTAGTTGAAAAGTTTGTTGAAATCACAATTAAAAATGCATTTATTTGGTGCTATCAATAGGCATCAAATCATCTTATCATTATGAAATTTACCAATTTTTGAAATGTAAAATAATTAACTGAAAAAAAAATTACCTTGGAACATAATTAATTTAAAACTTATTGCACATAATGTTGTACAGAACGGCTTAAATTTATTTCAAAAAACTCTTGGGAAAGCACTACTTGATACCAAGATAGTTCAATATAAATCAATAAATACTATCTAAAGTTCGTTCAATGTGAAAAATACAATATCTCCCAGACACTTGACTTGGCAAGTTAACAAAATGTAAACAGCACGTTTTCTGATGCAGAGTTGGGTAAATCTGTAATTGCAATTATCTGCAATGTAATTACATTTTAATTGCATGTAGTTAATTATAGTTAAAATTACATACCATATAAAATTCTTGCAGCACTGGAGCTGGAACTGCCCCCATCCCATTATTTGACGAAATTTCTGCGCTTGAATGTGTGAAACTATCTAACTATAATCAATTATATGCAATTAACTTGTAATTTCATTTTGGATAATTGAGATTACAAATTTGTCCAACTCTGTTCTGATGTGTCTAAAAGAAACTTTTGATCAAAAAGCTCATTTTCTGAATGCATCACGTGACCGTAAAACGAACCAATGGTCATTGCTGTTTTTACATCTGCCAAAAGATCGTACTGTGCTTAAAAAGAGCTCCTGCTCTGAATTTTAATTTGCCGAATTAGATGTAAAGGCCAGTAAATATGATGTCATATTGACAAAATCGTGCTAAAATATTTCAGTTTTATATAGACTCTAAAGCTCGTACATCATTGGCAGTTCCTAACAAACCATTTCTGTGCTTTTCCTGTTTTTTTTTCTGCGCTTTTTTGGGGGGGAGGTAACATCTTCACACTATGAAAAAGTTTCCCAGTAATCGGTTGTTTGTTTGAAACAATTCCACCAAATGCCATAATACTTTGAATCCATATGAGAATGAATAATTTCTTTCAAATATAACATCATTTTCACCATCAGAACCATTCATCCCTTCCGAGATTAAAGCGTCATTTAAGCAATTGTTACTGAGTTTCATTAAATTTTCATTTTAATTAATTGGAAATTATGTGATTTTCAGAAATATTTTATTTTGTGTATACCAAGGATCTTTAAATAAATAGCAAGTCCAGTATGTGTAGGAATAAGAATCAGGAATATGAGGTCATCACTGACACAGTTATAGTAAAATATTTTAATTCATGGATGGAAATGCATCTTTTGTTTTACGAATGGTGTCATTATCTTCATCAGAAACATTTCGTTTTCCATATTGCTTACTATGAAAGATTATTCACTGTCATTTTATTTACACAGATTACTTAATATTATTTCTCAATAAATAAGCTGTGTTCTGCCCTTACACGATTAGTGCATAAATAAACAGAATTGTTTTAATATGTTTATATTTTATAAAAAACATTGAAATTTTTCTTTTAAATGTAACATGAGTTTAAGTGGTGAAATCCCTCTTCTGATTGGTGGAAAGTAGTAAGGCAAATTAATTGTGTTACTGTGGTTGTTGCCAAACGGCAAGCTACAAATTCACCCCTATTTTAGCACCATGCAAGAGAAATATATATATAGATAGTTCTTGTCTGAACTCTTTGAAATTTTTATTGGTTATAAATATAATGACTTTGCAACCCATTTTAAAAAGTGGTGATATGTAGTTGTAAAAGAAATGTTTTCTTCTCGCTTTTTTGCATTGGATCCTTTAACATAACAAAAAATTGTTCTTATCGTCCAAACTCTCTGAAATTATAATTGATTTTTTATATAACTATCCAAGTCCTCTTTAAATTTTCGTGAAAAATTATGCATATTTAGTAGTGAAATTCATGAATTAAAGCTCACTGAAACCATGCCAAAACATCTCAGTTTTTAGCATTTTCATCGAAAATATCTCAGATTTTATTATTTTAAAAATACTTGAACTTGTCAGAATGCTTTAAAATTTCTGTAGGTGATGTTAATCTAGTCTGCCAATTGCTGTAAAAAGATTTTGTCGAAATATGGATATTTAGTTATTTTTAGCGTAGAAAAAAGATCATCTCTGTGTAGCATGAAGTAAACTGCAGTTGCAATCTTTTTGAAGGGATTAAAATTAGTATTTTTGAAAAATTATTGCACCGTCGAACAGGTCTCAGCTTTAAATACATATTTTTGGTAGTCAATACTTCTGAAATTGAACTCTGTGGAGAGAATTGCTGAAAGGGAGAAAAGGTTAATTGCGAAAACAATCCTTTTTGAAAAAAAAAATTTCAAATGGTTAACAGCAATATTTTTCGGAACTGATTGCAGCATTTAATATGTAAAAGTACAAAATTTAGGAATGTCTTCCTGTTTTTTTTTTGTTTTTTTTTGCATTCCAAACTTTTCTACCATAGTGTATTTAGACAAGTGCATAGCATCTCTGCTGATTTACAAAAAGAGATTGCTTTTTAGATTAGTTTTTAATTAATATTTTGACTAATTATCAAAAAATTAAAAATCTGAGCCTCAGGTCTGTTAAATATGGCATGATCGTAGTGGCGATATATCTGAAAAAGTACATGAATTGGCAACCAATGAAAATATTAAGAATTAAAGTTAAATATATTTAAAATAATTAATTTAGAAACTGTTGCCATTAATTGATATCCGATACGGAAGCTGAAAAATAAAATAAAAAGAAACTCACCCTTATGTGAAGTGACAACTCATAGATGATCAAATAATATATTTTATTTCAGCACAAAACAAAACATCTTTTTTATACCTGGCCAGGAAATCATTAATAACTATAAATGCTTTGAAAATTATTAAAATAAACCTTCAATGAAATGGGTGTTGATAAATTAATTAGTTGATTAGTAGAAAACTTTATGAACATTTATTTAATCCATGAATTTAAGATGATGGATGTTGCATTCAAAGTCACTTCAGTCCAATTAGTTTATAGGTACAGTTTTTATTGATGCATTTCATAGTTATTTGCTATATTTAAAGTTCTTATCAGTCTATTAAGGGAAGTCTATAGTTTTATTTAGATGTAAGACTGGACTCTGTGAGATATTGAAGAACTTAGTAGCCGTTAGAATTTTTTGGAGATAGGTTAATTAGGAACGAACGTCAGCCAGCTAATTCGGTCACATGGAACAGATTCACTTGGACATTAGATGGCATAGGATTCTTAGGTATGCGAAGAAATTCCACATATTCAGTGGTAATATATAATCTTGAAAAATTCACTATGAAGAAAAGCAGTTATGAAGAACATCGTTTAGGCAGAAAGATCTGTCATATTTTCAAAGATGCTGACGAGAATTACGAACATCGACAAAGTTCGCTATGGACATCTAAGATTCTGTCTAATGCTTTTAAAGCTATTAATATTATTCTTCTTATTGTAGATGCATATAAGTAAAATATTGAGGATGTAATAATCAGGGGTGTATTTAAGCAGAATTCATTAGGCGATGATATATGATAGATATATGACGATTTTGCCGACTAACTTAAAATATATATATATATATCTTTGAAAGTGCATTTATGTGTCTATATATATATACATATATATGCATCTACCCGGAGTCTTACGGTGGACGGGCAGACTGACTGATTTTAAAATTCAATAACTTGCAAATGGTGACAGCTATAAAATTAAATTCTTGCAGGAGTGTTATGTAAGACTTCAGGAAATTTTTTACTGCGATTCTCAATTTTAGTTTACAGTAGTGGCGGTAGATGCCGCTGTTTGCAATAGGCGCTAAATCGGGGCCTGATTTTTGCCCTCTCTCTTTTCTCAATATTGATGTGAAAGAAGGAGATTAAATATGTGCAGTGGGCCCCTAAGGACAAAATTCCACTGGCGACTGAGAAACATTCCATATGTTTAATCTCCTTCTTTCACATCAATACAGAGAGAGAAGAGAAACAAAAAATCAGGCCCCAATTTATCACCTATTGCTAGCAGTGCCATGTATCACTGCTATTCTAAACTAAAATCGAGAATAGCTGTAAAAAAAACTCCTGACATCTTACATAACCCTCCTGAAAGAATTCTTTCAAGTAGCTGCCACCATTTGCAGGTTATTGAATTTTAAAATCAGTCAGTCGATTTTAGGACACCCGGTATATTCCATATAAAATTCAACATTATTAACCCATCGAGATCAAATTTTTCACTTTAGAACGTCGAATACTTTACACTTTAGAATATTGAGGAGAATATAAGGTAGATTTAAACATGGATACATCACCCCTTCACTTACGTTACATTGTTGTAAATGTTCCAGTAAATTATTTTAATACTTTTTGCTGAATGTGCAGATGGAAATCTGCAATTTGGATTCGTTAAACAAGTTGAAGTTTTTAGTAAGATGCTACTTGGAACTTATACAGAATCAGCTTATTTATATTTACATTAAAAAGGATTAAATCAAAACTTATTTTAGTTACATCTTTGTTCATGTTTTACATAACATGCATTTTAATCTACCATTTTTTTAGACAAGCCCATCTATTCACGACAATGCCCAAATCTACATATTTCAAAATATCGTTCTCAAATATAAGCATCATGAGTGTATTCAAACGTGGATCGGCATTGTTGTTCTTGTATATTTTTTCACAATTTTTAATTTACAATGTTTTTTTCATTCGAGGCAACTGTGACTGGAGAAGTTAGAGCCAGACGACTGATATGGTTCGCAAGTGGCAGAGTGTATATCAAAGGTTCTGTTTTCATGTAAATATTGTCCATTCTTTCAGCTTCTGCGCAGAAGTCTGACAAAACTTTCAGTTCTCTGTGTAATGTTTCCATATCAGGAATTGTCAATGTTTCACGAAAGACACTTACCGCTTTCTTAACCAGATTTAGTGTTTATTTCTTTTTTGTAATGGGAGGATACATTATTTTATCCAGTGGGTAGTGGTGAGATTATGCTGATGCAAGAATTAAGACTTTCAGTTATCACTTCTGTAGAGTATTCTGTACCTTTTGAAACTCCATGCGTTAGAACATTAGAAGTTTGGGAGCAAAGAAATTGTTTCAATTACCGTCTAACTTCTTTGGTGCCAGTCTTCGTCGATACTGCATAGCAAATTCATTTAACGGATCAACACCTTACTTGGTTTAAAAGAGAACTGCACTCTATATTTCCCTATTCACATTTTCATTGTCATTGTTGATTATTTCCAATGATTTGATACAAGTCTTCAGTATTTTCATAGCATCTATTTTAAGGGTCTTCGATTTCATTTTTTCAGTAACTAACTTGCACTTGTACTGAACGTTCTTGAGAAACATCATAGTGAAGGAATGAAGTCGAGCAATAACATTTTCTTTCTTAAATCTCGTGGCTTGATCATTGTTTTGCTAACAAAAGTAGAGGAATCAACTTTTTCAAAATTTGTAGGACACATTCATATGAGATCCAAACCGCTTTCAATAATTCCGCTCGAACAGTCTATCTCGCCTTTGAAAGATTCTGCAGCAGAATAGCATTTTCTATTTCTTTGAGCTTGTCTACTAATGGCTTCTTTCGTTTAGTACTTGCTGTGGAAAACACATCACCTATAATATTGCTGTGCAGATATGCGAAACCAAAGTGTTGAGTTTGTGACTTTGACAAGGAATATAGGACACGATTTCAGAAAACGTCTCCTAAGTGCCATTAAATTCTCCTGACATGCTGCTTGTAAAATCGTATGACTGGAAAACTACCTGTTCTATTTCGAGCTCATTCTTTGTAAGGAATTGGGATATCTAGCATGCAAGGTCAATATCCGTTTTGACGACTTCTTCTAAAACTTCGAAAAGCCGGTCGGAGTTTTTCCATCTTTGTCGACATATTTCAACCCAACAGCTGATCTATCATGTTCATGGTGCGAAGCATCTGGTGTCGTATCTGCCATAATTCCATAAAATTATGCTTCTTGAATATCCCTGGCTATCGTTTTGTACACTGCTGTAGCAAAAAATTCAATCACCTCGTTTTGGGATGAAGCGGAAAGGTAAGTTATATGGTATGGGCTAAAACATGTGTCCTCAAACATTTCCTCAGTTGTGGGTTATGCCTGGAAATTAGTTTCACAATTTTTCAAAAGTTTCCATTTTCGTCTTTGTCACTTCCACAAACCAGACCTTGTCTACACAGCATTCACGTAACGTCCGTTAAGATTGCTACAATTTCTGTGCTGAATGCAAGATGTTGCTGTTGATCTTCCAGAATAATCTGTTTGCGCTTGCTCTCGTCTAGTAAGTGATTATGCGTCATCATGAACTGACAAAATAGGAAACAGAAATGTGGTGGGAGTTGGAAGAGAAATGTTGTGCTAACTTTCTGTTCTTTTCTTTTCTTTAAGCTCTTCATTTTGTGTCCTTTGTTTACACCACTCTCAACTGAAGCATTTTGCATTTTTTCTCTCCCAGGTCCTTCATGAAACAGGCAAAAAAAATTAGCATTGAGCTCTGTGCTATATTCCAAGAACGGATGCTCTTTTGTACCAAGAGCTGTTAAAATGTCGCTGTCTATCTTGCGGGATGGAACCATTTATCGAATATACTCTGAATTTTGGCTGATACGGACCTAAACTGATCAAATATGTCTCTGATTGTCTGACTTCATTTTAGACCTTTTCCCTTGGTCATTTTCAATGATGGAATCATTCCCACTTTCCGTAATGCTAACCTCTCCACGGTTCTTCTCGATCTCTTTCACGATCTTACTGTAAATATTTGAGACAGGCAAACAATTTTATTTTTCCATGTCAATTATATCGATAAGGAACAAGAAAACACTTAATTCATCAGATGGGGCAATTTTTCAATAATCAACTTGCAATCATTTAAACAATTGACTTTATGATTCAATTGTCGAGCACATTTCAATACACCACGAGTAATATGAATGCTTTCACTGAAGTCGTCATCATCTTCAATTGAAGATCTAGTCGATCATCTAGAAGTTCAGAACCCTATTAATCCGCTGCGGACTCTCAGGGTAAACTCTCCCTTTAAATATTGAGAAACTAGTCTCTCCTGACTCTTTCTCAATTTATTTTCAGCAGCCACGCGAAGTCGAAGTAAGGAGAGGCAAACTTCAGATTTTTGAAATAAATTAAGACATATGCTAAGGATTGGTGTTTTTCAGCTTATGTTTTAAGAAAAAACGTATGAAGTTGGAAAAAAAATCGATTGTTTCAGAGTTGTATCGATCGATACTGACTACCTAGAATTTGCCAACTGTGATCAAAGTTGCCGACATTGGGGGGGGGGGGGGGGGGGGGGGTGAGACGCCCCCCCCCCAGTACCTTCGCCCCTGGTAATAATCAACAGATGCAGTTTTAGGACGTTATAACTGACTTAAAAAGAGATCTGATTTTCGAGAAGAAGCGTATTTGAAAGAGATGTTACACTTAGCAAAAATTTCTTCGTCTGGGGCCACAGCCCCAAACACCCAACCTCACGTAACTCTACATAGTTGACAAGTGAGAGAGACAAAGCGCACTTGGCCCCCAAAGATCGTTGGGCTGACGCTGAACTCAAATTTAGCCAATGAGCGATCGGCACGTGTGACATGAAATCTCACAGTGTTTAAATCATGTTATTTTTTTATTTCTTTTGGCCTTATACATCGATGTTCTTTAAACTTAAATCCATATTTATTTTTGCGCGGGCAATTTCATTTCGACCGCACATCAGCAAGTTCTCTGATGTTCCGCAGCGCCTGGCATGGGGTGCTTCTCCTTTGAGATCTGTACGATTGTGATGACGTCATCGGAGCAAGTCTCTCATGGCATATGCATTGAATGGATATCAATCTTTCGGAGGTGTCTAATCGCTGAGCATGGAGCAAATAAAAATAAAGCTTTTTAAATGTTTTCTTTCGAATTTGTTTATTAAGACATTACCTAATATTTTAAATTCTCTAATAGATTTAAATCTTTTCTTTCAGTAACTTTTGAAGTCCCCGTATTTTTACTATAAATTAAAAATTTCGTTAATTTTAAATCAGAATCTGTGTTGTTGGTGATCTGTTATAAGTTAGTTTTTGTTTTGAAAGATCGCGGGGCCGCAAGCTTCGGCTCCGGTCTGTCTGCGGATGGATGTGGAATCCGGTGAAAAACTTTCGAAAACGATGTCTACGATTTTAATAACTCCTGTTAAATTTATTTTCTGTTGGTTTATAAAGGCTTTAATTGAGATTTTTATCTATAGAAAATTCACCTAGTGCTGCATCTTACATTTTAAAGATTTTCTTAAAGAGGAATAAATTATTTTATCGGCAACGTATTTATTTTAAAAATCGGTGACCAACAGGTGAAGGCCTCTTACTTCTCTTCAACAAGATGAATAAAAAGTTTGATTTGTGCTTAAAAGTCTCCTCATCTTTTCTTTACAGATATACAAGTAAAAAGTTTCCTTTTTTTATTTTTTTACAGTTGCTGACCTCAAAGAACTGAGGTTTTTATTGCAATATTACACAACGCATGTTAATAAAAAGAACTTCCATAATTTTACCTTTTAATTAACGGCCCATATTATGGATTATAATATTACAATTTATTCCTATCACAGCACGCACGCTTCTGAGTCACATCGATAACGATTATCATCCGCAATCGAAATATCGGTAACGATTTGTATTGTAATCGAAGTTGCATTCCTGAGTTACGGAGATATCTGATACTAAAACAAGATGGAGGATAGAGTGACGTCACGACGTTGTTTTTCTGCGATGAAGGAACACAAAAATGTCTAACAGCGTCGGGAAAAAAAATGGATTGCGGGTCTTTTAACACTGACAGAAGTGATTAAATATTGTAATGCGGATATCTCGCTAAATTACGGTTTAAAATTAATGAAATTTTGGCAATCGCTTAGAATTAAATAGTAGCATCCAATCAAAATAGTTTGGGAATAAAATAATTAATATTAAAGAACTTTTTAAATTTATATTTTTGGAAGTTAGCGATTGTTAGAAAAGCATTGTAAGTTACTTTAACGTACGAGATTCCATAATGTTTATATTCTAAAAGATCCATACATTATTAGAATGATATTTAATTGCATATTATAGTATTTATTACTTTGAATAATTATTAATTATAAGATTATTAACGGAATATAAATTATTTAAAATGCTTTTTATTTATTTACTTAATTCGTTTTTAAAAGTTGTTTTTGTACTTATATATTTAAATTTAAATAGGGAAATAATGCAGACGATAAATTAATAATCTGAAATATTGAAAATGTAACAAGGTCCATCAGTATTTGCCTTAGACTAACTTCATACAAATTTTCAGAACTCTGTGTGTTGTAGATTTTCACAGCCATTGCAGAGAGACAGGCACACACACACAGAGCAAATCTTTAAATTTAAAAAGAGAACATCACTTTTTCATAAACATATAAATTTATAAAAACTTTCTTTTACTTAAGTATAGTGTCACACAAAATGCATGTATAAACAAATAAATAACTTGAAATGTTTCGGCTTCATTAGAGATAAAAACCATTATCATAAAAATTTATGATAATGGTTATTTAATACGGGATTTATCACATTACTAACTAAGCGTAGAACCAACAGACTGGAAAATGTTCAAGGCGGGAATCAAACCCGGAACCCTTGGAATAGCGCTCCAAGTGCTCTACCATTTAAGGTACGAGGACGATACCCAGCTTAGCATCTCAAAGATTATGTATGTGTTTACCGATGCTGGGTGTATTTGTGTCTTATGTTTTGCCACATCATTGTGTGCTCATGAAGACTATTTCATCTTGTGCTGCAGTTGCGGCCTTACCAACATATGTGAGTGAGAGATGCTAAGCTGGATTTTGTTCTCATAGTTTAAATGGTAGAGCACTTGGAGTGCTATTCCAAGGGTCCCGGGTTTGATTCCCAGCTTGGACATTTTTCAATCTGTTGGTTCTATGCTTAGTTAGCAATGTGATATATTAAGTATTCAATAATTTCGAGTGTAATTTCACTGCTGAAAATTATTTGAAAAATTAATTAAAATTATTTGTGATAATGGATTTTACAATACCCTGCATTAGTATATAATGCAGTACTTTATTTTTGTGGCAACACGATTTTTTGTAATGTTGATTTGAGGAAAAAAACCTCCTAAACTGCCTCAATACTTCAGCTTCATTTTCAGACTTCAAGTGACACTTTAGGATAAATTTCCTTTGTTCAAAGCTTATTCTGGTTATAGTCATTATTTCAAGTTAAAACTGAAAGGGAAAAGAGTACATGCCAGTTATTAGTGATTAAATTCTAAATAAATTTTTTTGGGGCATCCTGCCTATTCTTATTATATTGTAATTAATTAGAATGAATGTGATTAACAAGCAGATTTTTTATTTCTGTAGGAGGAAAGAAATGCCCAAGTTGCAAGTTGAGAATATACCATGATAAGTGGAAAATAACACCTAAATTAGCTGAAGATCGTTGGGCTCACCAAGAAGCAAAGAAACGTGAACTCGGAGAAGTTGTTGAATTTTTTGAGTGATATTAGTGATCTGCATTTAGTGGGAGAATACCACTTATGTATTTGCAGCTCTTTTTGTACGTGTTTTTAATTGAACAAAAAGTTTCATGACATTTTCCTTTCTACATGACAAAATAAAGTTATTTAAATCAATTTGTTTGCATGAAATTGTGAATTCATTATTTAATTAGTTTAGAATTAACATAATTTATGTAACGTGTTGGCACTTTGGATTGAGAGCATTTAATTTAAATCTATTTTTATAGTAATAAATTTTCATTATCATGACAATCTGCTGGAAAAAAAAAAAAAAAAAAAAAAAAAAAAAAAAAAAAAAATCAGGCTGTGACAGTAATTTGGATAAGATGTGCCTTTGTAGTCCATTTCCAACTCTACTCTTTCTTTCTATTAATGGAATATATAAACATAAAATAAACTAAATTAAGAATTTTTTGCGAGAACCCCATGTGCAAGATAATTTATAAACATATCACCATAAAAAAATATAGATATGTAACAAATAAGACATTGAAAATCTAATAATAATCCCCTACTGTTTTTATGTTTGTTTATTTATTTCAAAATGAAGAACTGAAATGGTTTATTATCTGAACGCTTTGTTTAAGATAATTTCTTAACACTCGAATGTAAAAAGAAAAATAGAACAAAAATTATCTTCTAGGAAGCAGGGGGGTGGCAGATCCTCCTGATGAAAAATCTTTAGTTTCTTTTTCTCATACTATTTAATGATTTTCAATAATTTGAGAAGAATAAACTTTATCTTTATTCATTTTTTTAAATCATGAGATTAAGATAATAATAAATCTATATATTTAAAAGACAAGGCTGTTTTTTTAGTCATCTGGTCTAAGCTTTCTACTGAACTGATTTTGATAATTATTATTATTTTTTTTAATGAAAGCTCTTTATTTGTAGATATGTCCACACTCGCTGTTTTTTTTAATATTTCTATTTTTCAATTTTAAGTTTTTTATGAAATTTCTTCACATTGGTGACAATTGAGTTACTTCCATTGTTGAAGAGAGAAGGGAAACAATGGGAAATTCCATTGCAAATTAAAAATAACTTTTTAAAAACTTTTGAACAGAAAATGATGTCACGATTTGAAATAAAGCATTTTTACTCATAAAGCTGTTATGTTTCAATATTTTTTTCCTTTCCGCTGATACTGAGATTGAGACGCTAATCTCAGAGGGCTTCAATGGGCAAAACTATGTCATAGTACAAATGAAATGAGGATTTTCTTTGATAAAACTAAATATTTTATTATGAATACACCTAAAAATAAATTTCTATATTTCACCGGCACTCGGATTAAAACCAAGTCAAGAGTGCGAATGTTTTCATGCAAAATTGTAAACTGGCAAACGTGACATCAAGTTTGGAAATATAATTATTAATAATCTATTGCACATTAAAATATTTTTTAAATAGTGAATATGAATATGAAAAGTATGCATGTAAATTTTGCGACAGTGAAAACGGCATTATTTTTTAATTTCATTGAAAATATGTATAATTGTGCCATAGTGGTGCAATTTTCATTGATTTTTCATTATGTATTACCAACACAGATAGAAAATCTGCTCCAAACTGCTCCAATTTTGATTTCCTGCTAATTCTACTCCAAAAACAACAAATTTTGTTAATTCTGCTCTAAGCTGCTCCAAAAATGGAAATATGTAAAAAAAAAATCATATGAACCTTGTAGAGACTTTGATACACACTGTTATTATGATGCATGCAGCTAAGATATGCTGCATCATGAAATTTTAATTAATAGATTATGCTACAAGTTCATTGTCTTAAATTTCAGTTTTTATATCATCAGATATCTTAAGGCTCCTGTCCCTGCCGGCAAAGATACTCACAAGCTAATGCTTCCTATGGGTAGGGATTTTGGTTGCAGATATTTTTTATAAAGTTACTTTCACTTTTAAAACCAGTTCTGAAAATGAAAGTGTCATTCTAAAAAATATCTGCACCCAAAATCGAAAAAGTAAAAAAGCTGTGATGTAGAGACAGATCTCTGCTATCCAATGCAAAAACAATTATTTAAAAATGTTGAAATGCAAACGAAATATTTGAAAAATTCCTCCCCATAGGATTAGCATTAGCTCGTGAGTGCCTTCACCGGCAGGGACAGACGTTAATGCAAAGAGGATGTTTACTCCAAAACGCAGGTGATATAACATCTATGAAAAGTAAGCATTATTGAAAAGATATACAGCCTTAAAGCTATTCTCAAACAAAATAGAATAGCATTTTTCAATAAATGACATCTTGAGTTCTAAAGGATTTTTGAGGCATCAAGACTTTTTCAAGACTGTAGTATTCTAAAATTAAGTTAAAAATGCTCACTTTGATGACATTTAAAAAAATAGCCTTTGTTTTTATTGAAAAATAGAAAATGCTATTTGATTTTAATGCTACAACATAAGTTTGTCCTACTACAAAACTGTTAAATTCTAATACAGAACTGCAATTAAAAACAACTTTTATTTTTTAAATTTTAAAAGGCTGTAAAATATTTCTTGTCAGAATATGATTTATTTACTATACAATGTTATAATGTTAAATGTTAGTTCATCTGTTATAGTCATACTACTACAAATTTTGAAATTCTCAAATAAGTATGTATATATTTTTTCTGTTTTAACATTTATTACATTTTATACTGTTAAAATTGTATATATGCACAATACTTAAGAAAAGGTCATAACAAATCATTTTCACTTTTAATTTGGACCTGCTACAATATGTAATTAACCCTCTCCAAAACTGTTATTGACCTGCTCCAAAACTTTAATTTGACGTGCTACAAAAATTTATTATTGATTTTCCACCCCTGTACTGAAGATCAAAGCCTCAATTAATAACTTCATAATTTCTTATCTTAATTACATGTTACTGATTACATATAAGAATAAGGTTTAATTTTTCAATAATAATTTGAAAAATTGAATTTAAACTTTAGTTAAAAATAATATTTGTTTTAACAGTTCAGTCAGCTAATATAAGATTGATTATTTATTATAATTATTTTTATGGCTTTTTTATAAATTCAATAAGTTATTTTTAACATTTTCATTCGTCGAATTTGACGGGTTTCGACTCGTAATAATTAAATGTGGAAATCCACTAAGTGGCAGTTGCCTTCTCCTGCTTCCATGTGCGGATGCTACATCTTTTTCAAAGGTGTAAAAGATTTCATAAGTGTCGCTGAAGTTCAGCTAGTAATTAAGTGGGTTGTTAAAGAGCAGGCTGGATGCAAACCTTTTCGAAACTCTAAACTTTTTTTCAAAAGGTTAAAAAAGGATTTTTGCCTTGTATGAGGCCTGTATACAGGGTTCTTGCTGGCTTTTGACCAACATTAGCAATTTGGCGAATAAGAAATTAAAAATGGTAGCCACATGTAAAGAAATGGTAGCAAAATAGATTCAGCATGAAACAATGAAAAATCTATCTTTAACCCTTTATTATATCACCTTTTTTCAAAATGTTCTAAAATAACCTTTAAAAAAAAAAAAAAAAAAAATCCTTATAAAATAGAAATTCAACTATCCGCTACAGCAGAGGTTCCCAAACCACTGCTCCGCGGTGGTTCGCGGAGCCCTTGGGGCTCCGAGTGAACTTTCCAGGGGCTCCGCCGCACTTTAGGAAATAATAAAAATTTGAACAAAACCAACACATTTAAAGAAAGGGTTTTTTTGTTTTTCAAAAATGGGAACAGATTCTTTTGTTACAAAAGTATTTATACATTGATGATAACTATCTTCACCAATCTGCTCTTTTAAATAACTAAATTTTATTTTATTTTTTTAATTTTCTGGTGCAAATATTAATTTTACTCTCTATTTTTACGTTTTCAGATCTAAAAACGCGACAAATAGAGAAACAAACGTATATTTACTCTAAGAAAGCCAGAAATTGTATTCTGAAGGAAAATTTGGATATTTGAATTTCTCAACTCCTCCACTTAGTGTGACTTGAGGTGAAGAGTTATCCAATGACTCCATGTTTAATGCTCAACTATGTCATCCTTCCGAAAGAAATTAGTCTTATTTGAAAGATAAACCACCTGATTTTTTTTCAGAATGAAGGGAAAAGTAATCTATGCATGCTTCAAAAGAAAATATCAAAGCACTTGTTAAAACAAAAATGAAATGTCCTGGACTGGTGCAGACTTCACGAGTGCGAAATAGGTAATAAGATATACTTGTACAACTAATTTAATTTTTCCTTTTGTACCGTTTAATCACTCTGATTAATTAGGACAAGAATAATGTTGTATAATTAGTGATAGAAGTTTGCCTTGTTAGACCCTGTCGCCCCTGTTAAGTCGGCTCTTCCTGATATTTTAACGAGTCGCTTGAGTTTGTGAAGATCATATAATTGCACAGACTCTTGATAAGCCTCGTAAAATTGATATTGTCATGGATTTGCTTTATGAAAAAGTTGTTAATTTAGTGTCAGTATTTCCTTGTCAAATAGATCTTTTTTAAAAAATTAACTCTATAACAGGTGACGTAAAAAACACTTAAGAGCATCTTCAGCTGTACAAAATTTGCACTACAAATGAATGAATCTATTGACGTCACTGGATTAGCAGTTTTGTTAGTATTTTTCTGTTATATATACTAATATCCCGTTCAGACCAGGGAAGTAAAGAGTCTTAACTGACATTTTTGAAACAGGCAACCGGAACTTAACTTGACTTTTCTATTATTACGGTGTTTGAGAACATTAACTTGATTCAAATTAAATGCCTTACTAACGCCATCCTGAAAGACGTTTCACGTAGCTATCAGGATCATATTTTTTGTAGGTCACTACAAACCAACGCACTAAGGAACGGTATATTTTTTAATAAATACATAGGAAAACACATATTAGAATGAATGCACTGATGATGCGAAAGCAATGATGGGTCACAATGCAATTGCAAAAATTAAAGAGATGATAAAGCACCGCAGCACCATCTATTGCATTCCTTATAGATACACGCTGTCCCTGGGAAAAGGTTAAATGCTACCATTAAAATAATAAACTATATAAAATCACGAACTCTTAAAAGCAAACTTTTTAAACTTATGTATGAAGTTATTGGATGCCGGCATCCGCCCCTCCTACTTACATACCGAAGTAAGATAGTATTGTCTATGAAGAGCGTTTACACGAGAAGAATATTAACTCTAAGCTTGCAAAACTTTTAACTAATGAAAATTGTGAATTCTAATTGCCTATTTTCCCGAAATGTTTAGCAAAATTAAATAAATGTATCTATCATTGCAATGAAAATCTGTCACAATTTCTGATTCATTTACCGAAATTTTCTTCTTTAAGATGAAACGTGTATTGGTCGGTATCTGAGTGAAACGTTGATATCGATTGCGTCCCTCTTGTTAAAAAGGAATGCAAACAACACCAGATAAAAAAAAAAGTATTCAAATAAATATTCAGGGGCATCCTACAGCTTTGAAAAACTCTTTGAAACAAAATTTTCAACAGCTGAATAGAAAAGGCTTTGGGCAACTCTAAATGTGTTCAGAGTTATCAAAAAATTACCCAGCTTAAACTCAGTGATACGCTGATTTCCTCGTTGATTTGACATATCATAGCAAATTACACTAAATATACCAACAACCGGTTATTTGGTGGTAACAAATAAAAATATTTCGATTTGAACCTAGAATTTTTCATAAAATAAATATAAATCAAACAGAAATAAGTTAAATAAAAGAGTTAAATAGTTTTAAATAAAAATTATTGGTCTGAAATATTTTTATAAAACTTGAACAAAATTCCCAGTATATGTAGTAGTGTTAAACATCTTACTTTAAGACAAAATAGAAATGCAGAAGTCTTAAATGCAGAACCAAAATTCGCCTGCAATTACTATCAACTGGACCTGAATTCAGACATCTGTGCAACGCAATCCAATCACATTAAGCGTTTATGTGTTATTGTTTGTCACTCTAATAATGTAGAATTTATTGTAAGGCAAATGTTAAGATTTATGTTTTGGAGGTTTTTTTAAGTTTGTAAACTTTTGACAATTTCATCTTTATTGATGATAATGGAAAATAAATTCATTATTACAATAAAAGTTTCAAAATATAATTTTATTTCTGGCACAATACAGAATTCTTTAGAGTACTATTCATCCTCTTTTCCTGTGCTCAGTAGCAGTGCACCTAAAAAACATTAACTTGTAACATAGGGTACGGTAAGCTTCAGGGGCTCCGCCATAGAAATTTATTCTAAAAAGGGCTCCGCCAGTCAAAAAGTTTGGGAACCACTGCGCTACAGAAACTATTGAAAATACATTCTAAATGCCTCTTAAATATGTAAATGCTTCAGACATTCTTTTAGCAGTCTAAATAAACCTTAAAAACAACTATCTTTGATTTACTGTTGTGAAAATATACACTAAAGATTGCTATGAGATTTCGACTTTTAACAGATGGAAAAAATTTAACCGGCCAATGATACTTTGCATACAACTAATACATGGTAAAGGGCTAATTTCAACACCGCATTCTAGCAAAACTTTTCTCTATTTGGCGCTTGATGCGAGTAATTTTGTTTGTGTTTTTACCAGCGTGATGCCGGTGCCTAGATATTGATTAACAGGCAGTAGAGAAATACATATTGCATCCTTAATATCCTTTCTGTGTATTTGGTTATTGTTAAATTGAATTGATATTGAGTTGATATCTCTATAAACAAACAGAGCAATGCCAATGGCATGGTGTGATAGAATATGTTAAAGTGACATTAATCATTCAGCAATGCAGATAAGAATCTCGACTGTATTGGCACACACAAAGAGCAGAAATTGAGCACTCACAATTTGGCGACTATGATTGTTCTTTTACTCACCAAATGGAGCATTTTGTCGTGATTTGGCACAATGGCAAGCGGCAGCAAGAATCCTACCTGTATAGTGTGGTAATGGATCGAATAATCAAAAAGGTTTTTTTTATAAATGAACTCTGAGTCAATATCTGTATAGGAAAGGCGTTTATTATATCAGCAGCAGTTCGTAAAACCAGAGTATTTTCCCCAACTAAGAATTACTGTAATATCGCTAAATAGATCATTTCATCTTTGTTCAACTTTATATTACTCTTTCATAATGAAACGGTAGTAAGCAAGTTATTCATACCATTAAGGAAACATTCTTCCTGATGATGTACTAAGATGTTACAAATCAAAAACATTCAAAAATCTCATTTTAGAATTCATGCAAGTCAATAAATACTACAGACAAAGTAATTTTTATTGCAATGAAACATCTACTTTTGGTGAATGAGAGCGTAAAAAGACAAACTATATTTTTTTAATTGCTTTGGAAAAACTTTGTAATTGGCTTACTGTTACACTTATGATAATTGCTTGAAAAGGGATAGAAGAATACAGAAGAAAAAAAAATGGTAAATTAAAATGAGATTTGCAGAACAATAATTTTAGTAAAATTCATATCAGCGTTTAAGATTAAAATAAAAATGAAAAAACCTTGAAACAAAAGTAATAATATGTGAAGTGTTGCTAAGTGGGATTTTGAAAAGACAAATAAATTATTAATGTATGCATTTAAATGGAAATGAGAGTAATGTAAAATGAATTAATGGGAAATTAAGAATTAATAATTAATTAATTCTTTAAGGGCAGAAAAAAATTAGATTAACTAGAGTTATAAAATTATGTTAGATGGGAAAAATTTATAGAATACTTTTAAAATATAGGGCGGAATTTTAATTTCGTAATATTATCTCCACCCACCACGCAAAAAAAAAAAAGACTTGTAATAGTTGGAAATCTTAAGCCCAACAAGCTTATTAAAGAAAAAGCTTTTTTTTTGAGAGAGAGAGCAATCACTTTGCTTTTCTTTTCTGGCCAATATTCAAATGTGAGTCTGTAATATATATTTCAAATTTGTCAGCTCAGCCGTGAGCAATGTGTTAATTTTATAAAAACCAAATTTATCATTTCTTATGTTATAAGCAAGGTGCATACTCTACTTACCTCTATTTAGGATAAGAATTTTTCTATTTTAATATTTAAAGTGCATAAGTTAAATCGCCTCGTTCATTCACAGAAGTTGTAACTTTTCCTGCCATTAAATAAGGCGAAATATTCTATTAAAAATTTGCAATAAAATTGTATGTACCTTGTATAAGGCAATGTCCAGTTTATGGATAAACATCATATGAGGAATAGATTCAATATGTGACGCCCTTTAAAGTAAAATAAAATAAATTTCAACATAAATTTTTCTCACTTTGTTTAACACAGAATAGTGAATAATGTCTCCTATTTAAATAAAATCTGAGGTTGATTCAACTAATTCTAAATTTGCTTATAACAATAACAGGGCTGCTACAGGCGACTATTTTTCTATTCTATTCGCACCACTATTTAAAAAAAAAATAGACCTTGTTTTATATTTCTCTTGCAACTGTGTATGTCATCAATTTTTGTTTTGAGAAAGTGGTGTGGGGTACGATTAAAAAATAGTCACCCGTGGCAGCCCTGCAGTAATCAACAAACATGAACTCCTCCCCCCCCCCCCCCTATCAGATTCAACAACTTTTCCGCCGATTTTAACCCTTTTTCCCTTCAAAGGGAGAAAAAAGTTACAATTGTCGTTGCTAAAGTTGGAGGAAAACCAGTACTACTAGTACCAGCCCTTAATATTTATCACCTATTCATATTGATCGCTTATTTCTGATTGGCTGAAATGTTGAAAGTTGGGGGGGAAGTCGCGGCTGGCGCAGACTTTTTTAGAGCTGTGGATAGAGGAAATCAAGAGTTGGCTCAAAAATTGGTGAATCTGATAGCCCCTAGAATGATAGAAGTGGATGTTTTAAACTAATTTTGAGTTTTTAATTTCAAATACGCATTCGAAAAATCTCTAGCGCGTACCATTTTTATGTAAGTTTATGTTCATATTTTTTGTAAGGGTATTTGTTATTTTAAATGGTCATGTATAAACTTTCAGATACAGTAGTGCAAATTGTAACAAAATGGTACTATAGAAACAAACGACAGGGAATAAAATAGAATTTTACCGCATACTTTAAAAGAAAGGCATTTGTATTAAATATTTATCAAACAAATGGCTGGGCTGTTTTGTACATTATTGCGCTCATTTAAAGTAAAGTGCCAATATTAAAAGTTTATTCTACTCACACCGGCAGAATTACACAATTATATTTTATTTATACCAAATAGGCTTTGTAAACGGAGACTTAACTTAACCAATCAAACTTTTAGAAACGAGTGACTGGTCTCCGTCCTGTCTCCTCGTGATTTTTTTAATCAGTGTTTACTTAGTGACAGTGAGGAGCTTTTATGCATAAAATTAAGTACTCTGATCGTTACCACTAGCGTCTCTTTCGTGCGGTATTCCCTACGACAGCGATGGATAGCGGTTAAGTCCATTCTAAATGCAGGTGGGAAGGGTAGACAGGAATTCTGTAGTCAGCACTAAATCGCACAACACTTAGGTATAAATAAACTGAAGGCTCCTCCCACTCTAGAAACGAGCGCCTTCAACTGGCTAATCTTGATTTATCCAGAGTTCGAATTATGGAAAGTATGAGAGGAAAACATGTTTAAAGGGGTACTATTACAAAGGAATTAATGTTATAGTATTTTTTTTTTTTTTTAATTTTCGGATGTTATCGTTAGAATGACTTACTATTAAATTAAAAGATATAAATACATAAAATAATTAATAATATTAAAATAATATAAATAAAACATAAAAATTAATAATACACTATAGAACAACGGCATTTAAAATTACATTTTAATTGTACTATAATTTTCTTACCTGAAATTAGATGAACATTTAAGAAATTATTTACACTTATTGCCGAAACGTCAGTGAAGGCTTACTGTGGAGACACGAAAAGTTTTGGTTTCCGTTTGTCTGTCTGTCTGTCTGTCCGTCTGTCCCGCGATAACTGCCGTAAAAAGCATCCGATTAGCTTAAAATAAGGTATGCATGTTGGTAAAATCCCCGGATTTAGCTGTATAGTTTTTGGTTAAATTTGGTTCATGCGTTCGGAATATATAGAACATTTTATTTTGCGACTTAATGCTTTCCTATAGCAATTCAGACGATTTTTCCATTTTTATTTGTTGAAAGGAAATGGCTCATATGATTGAAGGATTTAAATAGTAAATTATGGATGATGTAATTTCTAATTAGAACCATACATTATTCATATTAGTTTGAAATTTTGTGTATACATTTGTCAGAGTTTTTAAATTCGGTGTTTAACTTATGGAGGTATTTTATATATGTGTTCCAATAATATATCTTTTTATAAATTTACTTTTTTTCAAAGCACACATTTCATTGTTTTATTTTCTTTTAACTGTTGCCTAGCGACGGAACTACACCTAAAAATATCGTAAATGTGAAAGTATTTGTAATTGTTTGAAGTCAATCAAAGTCAAAAGGGACGAATTAATGCCTTTGTGACTTTACATATAGATGAAATTTACCCCAGAAATAAAGAAAGACTATGTTCTGCTTATTTTGTTCAAATATTTTTTCTTTTAAATTAAGAAGTTCATTATTTTCATACTAATAAATTGACATTTTGCTATAAATTTAACAATCTTTTTTTTTTTTTTTTCTACCGTTGCCAAGAAAATCCTATCCCAGAATAATAATTTATCCTAAACAGTTAATTTTGATTTGAAAGATTTTCATGTGCAAGAGAAAATGAAATAAAAAATAGACATGAATACGTCTTCATATTGGAAATAAAACTAAAATACGAAAAGAAGGTGAATTTGATCTCATATATCAAAAATAAAACTAATATGCTTTGAGGTTGAAATAAAAAGGGCTTGTGTTATGATATTAATTCTTATTATTAAAAGAAATGTTACTAATATCTCATGGTTTATCGTCTGCACACAGCTAACAGAAATGTTAATTTTTAATCGAAAATTTCAATGAGAAAAAAAAAAAAAACTTTTGAAAATCAAATATATAGTAAATGTCAAAATTTTACACCGCAAAATTATCGCTGTCGAAAATGACGTCATTGTATTGGGAAATAAATATTCTCATTCTTAAAAACCAAGCATTAACTAGATTACCTAAAAAAATATTTTATGACGAGTGTTACTTCTTAATGCCGTCTCATTTCAGAAAATATGAATGAAAATTATTTTATTTTTAAAAGGAAATTATATTTTCATTCATAAAACCTAAACTTTTAATATAATTGCGTCAATGTGAATCATTTTCTGTCCACCAGTATTGAAAATTAAGGCTCGGAAGTATAAAAAGAAATTTAAGATTTGCGATAACCAATAGAGCAATAAATAAAAAGTTACATATGTAAATTAATGAAACCACGGGGAGTTCAGGAGGCGGAGCCCCCCCCCCCCCCTGAAGAAATCTGTTTTATTATTTAAAAAAAATATCAGAATTAGTAGCTCATGAAAATTATTTCAAAATATCCTTCCATAACAACGTTTTTAATTTAATGCTTCTAATGTCTGAAAACTTCGTATTTTTTATTCTTATAAATAATTACATAATTTGAAAACTTTAAATTGCGGTTTGCATGAAATTGAATATTACCAAAGTGTGTCTAAAAACAGTGACTTGCAGAGCTGACGTTGAGGCTCCTGATCTGCAGACTTACTAGTTTATCATATCTATGAAAAAAATTATCAATTGTTGTTTGCTTTGTCCTATTCATTTTTGACTTTTTAGCCAGTTTTTCTGTTTGTAACAAACAGTTAAGTTCTTTGTCCGATGACGGCTGCATCAGGATAAATGTACGCAAACACTCAATTGATTCTGCAATTGACTTTTCTGTGGGTAAGGAAAGCACTTGGGACATAGTAGCAGAATCTCGAGAATCCAATTTCATCTTCTCATTGCATTTTTCGTGAATCGTTTCAACAATTTCTTCCACAGTTAAGGGTCCAGATACTTCTAAACTATTGTCAGCTGCTAAATACTCTGCGAACGTAATATCGCACTGGAACTTTTCAGAAAAGTTTAGAAATTCTATTTCTTCGAAAGGTCTGTCGTTTTCGTCATTTGCATTACAACCACTCTTTTTAGATGGATGGATAAATCCGGCATGTCGAAAGCATTTTTCTGTTGTTTCAGGTTGTACGGTGTCCCACGCCACATATATAAATCGTTGATGGCCGTGAGTAATGTTATGTCGTAGCTTTCTTTAAGGCCAATCGAAAATAAAATTTGTTCTAGAACCCTTTTACGATAATGAGTTTTTAAATTTTGAATCATTCCTTGGTCCATCGGTTGCAGTTGTGCTGTAGTATTAGGGGGTAAATATTCAATCTTTATAGAGCTCAGTGTTGGTAGTTTACAATGACTCTGCACATTATCTAGCAGCAATAGAATTTTTCTGTTTTCACGAGAAAAAAATTTATCCAGTTTTTTTAACCAACTGATGCAGATCTCACGCGTCATCCAGGCTTTGGCATTTGCCACATAATCAACAGGCAGTATTTTAACTCCTTTGAAGCATCGTGGATTAGTTGATTTACCAATAACTAACAACTTTAACTTCTCACTTCCATCCATATTGGCACCAACCATCTCAATAACCCTGTCTTTTCTAAGTTTATCACTTGTGCACGTTTCATCTTTAAATGTTAAAGTCTTATTAGGAAGAAGTTTATAAAACAACCCTGTTTCATCGGCATTAAACACGTCCTTCATTGCATAAGTAGAAATAAGTTCGGGTAGCTTTTCGCAGAATTCATTGCAAGCAGTGAGGTCTACAGCACCACTTTCTCCACACACACACACACACTTTTGTGTACGATGTTATTTTGGTGCTTAAAACGTGTCAGCCATCCTTCGCTGCAATTGAAATTTTTAATACCCATGAGTAGTGCAAGTTCTTTCGCTTTAGCTGCCAATATAAGTCCACTCAAAGGTACATTTCTTGCCAATGCATCCTTTGTCCATAACAGTAAAGCTTCCTCTAAATCCTCATGGGCTTCTGTTCTCATACGTTTTCGTCCTTTAGCAAATCTTTCCCTTTTCCATAATTTCAGGATGAATTCTTTATTTTTCAAGTAAGTAGAGAGCGTATTCTTTTTTATTCCATATTCTGCAGCAATTTCTGTCTTAGATTGACCACATCCTACCTTTTTAATAATTTCTACTTTAGCTTCTAGAGTTAACGATTTATAACTTCCACGTGGAGCCAAATTTTAAAGAAACAAGATCTTTTACTTTCTCAAAAAACACTTTAGCAGTAAGTAAAACCATTGACTGAAAAATTTGATCTCCACAAGGCAAGTAGAATGTAGTGATAAAACGGGTTTCACCTATCTTTAACAGATGTTCACCCTGTGAATTTCTCGGAACGTCACGGAGTCAAATGCTAGAGAAGGGATTACGAAAATACACAATGGAAGAAGGGGCGGAGGTGTCATTGATTTACAGACAGGGCGCACTAAGAAAGCAGATATCAAATGCATGGGATTATTATACTAGTTCAGAAGAATTCTGACAAAAATGAAAGAAAGAAAGTTATTTCAAGGATCTGAAGTCCGTGAGAAAGTAAGAAAAAATGAAAAAATGAATTCTTGTTAGTTCGAATTAAACGAAGTCAAGAGAAAATGAGTTCGAATAATGAAAAGTTTTTTGGCGTGCGGTTTTACGCGTGCCAAGAAATTAGATAAATTACTTTAGGAAATAATACATAAGAGATATTAAATAATGCCAGCCTGAAAGTAAAACACTAACAAGTTTAATAAAACAAAAAAGAAAATAAAGTTACATTACATATTGAATTAAGATTAAGCGTTAAATAATAAGAGAACAGCAGCGGCCATTGCCGAACACGAGACAAGCACAGACGAGAGACAAGCGCAGACTGACTGCGATCGACGGAGAACGTTCATCCACAGTGGAGGTTGCCATAAAAGTCTTATCTCGCCAAGCAGCGATGAAAGTTTATTCAATATGGCTACTTAGCGCTATGTTGGCATAGCAGTCCGCTGCAGTTTTAACGTTATTCTGCCATTGAAAATCGGGACTTCATGGTTAGTTCGAATTAAGCGAATATTCGATTTATCTGATTTCGAATTAACGAGAGCCGGCTGTATTTGAAACGGACATGCTTCCATCCTCCTTATTCATATCTAATTGTCCCCATGCGTCCTTTGCTAAATTAATGGTGACAAACTGACGAGATGACATATACAAAGGCCATCCCATTAACACCCAAAATATTTCCTGGGCAGAATAATCACGTTCAGCACACATTTTTATTAAAATCTCCTGAATTATCTGCTGAACATTGATATTATCGCGTGATTCTTGAACTGTTTGTCTAGTGAAATCTTTCATCTCTTCTGATCTGGGTTCACCTTTGCTAGCATATTTAGCAATATATTTTAGAACTGCGTGAATGGAAATGACTGATTGGGAATCCATGTTTGCTCGCCAAATTTTTAAAATTTGTGGGCTATGACTGTTTAAATAAGGACTACAGTCGGCTCTCGTTAATTCGAAATCGGATAAATCGAATCTTCGCTTAATTCGAACTAAACATGAAGTCCCGAAATGTTCAATGGCAGAATAACGTTAAAACTTTTCATTTATTCGAACTCATTTTCTCTTGACTTCGTTTAATTCGAACTAACAAGAATTCATTTTTCTTTACTTTCTCACGGACTTCAGATACTTGAAATAACTTTCTTTCTTTCATTTTTGTCAGAATTCTTCTGAACTAGTATAATAATCCCATGCATTTGATATCTACTTTCTTAGTGCGCCCTGTCTGTAAATCAATGACACCTCCGCCCCTTCTTCCATTGTGTATTTTCGTAATCCCTTCTCTAGCATTTGACTCCGTGACGTTCCGAGAAATTCACAGGGTGAACATCTGTTAAAGATAGGGGAAACCCGTTTTATCACTACATTCTACTTGCATTGTGGAGATCAAATTTTTCAGTCAATGGTTTTACTTACTGCTAAAGTGTTTTTTGAGAAAGTAAAAGATCTTGTTTCTTTAAAATTTGGCTCCACGTGGAAGTTATAAATCGTTAACTCTAGAAGCTAAAGTAGAAATTATTAAAAAGGTAGGATGTGGTCGATCTAAGACAGAAATTGCTGCAGAATATGGAATAAAAAAGAATACGCTCTCTACTTACTTGAAAAATAAAGAATTCACCCTGAAATTATGGAAAAAGGAAAGATTTGCTAAAAGACGAAAACGTATGAGAACAGAAGCCCATGAGGATTTAGAGGAAGCTTTACTGTTATGGACAAAGGATGCATTGGCAAGAAATGTACCTTTGAGTGGACCTATATTGGCAGCTAAAGCGAAAGAACTTGCAATACTCATGGGTATTAAAAATTTCAATTGCAGCGAAGGATGGCTGACATGTTTTAAGCACCAAAATAACATCGTACACAAAAGTGTGTGTGGTGAAAGTGGTGCTGTAGACCTCGCTGCTTGCAATGAATTCTGCGAAAAGCTATCCGAACTTATTTCTACTTATGCAATGAAGGACGTGTTTAATGCAGATGAAACAGGGTTGTTTTATAAACTTCTTCCTAATAAGACTTTAACATTTAAAGATGAAACATGCACAAGTGATAAACTTAGAAAAGACAGGATTACTGAGATGGTTGGTGCCAATATGGATGGAAGTGAGAAGTTAAAGTTGTTATCTATTGGTAAATCAACTAATCCACGATGCTTCAAAGGAGTTAAAATACTGCCTGTTGATTATGTGGCAAATGCCAAAGCCTGGATGACGCGTGAGATCTGCATCAGTTGGTTAAAAAACTGGATACATTTTTTTCTCGTGAAAACAGAAAAATTCTATTGCTGCTAGATAATGTGCAGAGTCATTGTAAACTACCAACACTGAGCTCTATAAAGATTGAATATTTACCCCCTAATACTACAGCACAACTGCAACCGATGGACCAAGGAATGATTCAAAATTTAAAAACTCATTATCGTAAAAGAGTTCTAGAACAAATTTTATTTTCGATTGGCCTTAAAGACAGCTACGACACAACATTACTCACGGTCATCAACGATTTATATGTGGCGTGGGACACCGTACAACCTGAAACAACAGAAAAATGCTTTCGACATGCCGGATTTATCCATCCATCTAAAAAGAGTGGTTGTAATGCAAATGACGAAAACGACAGACCTTTCGAAGAAATAGAATTTCTAAACTTTTCTGAAAAGTTCCAGTGCGATATTACGTTCGCAGAGTATTTAGCAGCTGACAATAGTTTAGAAGTATCTGGACCCTTAACTGTGGAAGAAATTGTTGAAACGATTCACGAAAAATGCAATGAGAAGATGGAATTGGATTCTGGAGATTCTGCTACTATGTCCCAAGTGCTTTCCTTAACCACAGAAAAGTCAATTGCAGAATCAATTGAGTGTTTGCGTACATTTATCCTGATGCAGCCGTCATCGGACAAAGAACTTAACTGTTTGTTACAAACAGAAAAACTGGCTAAAAAGTCAAAAATGAATAGGACAAAGCAAACAACAATTGATAATTTTTTTCATAGATAGGATAAATAAGTGTAAATAATTTCTTAAATTTTCATCTAATTTCAGGTAAGAAAATTATAGTACAATTAAAATGTAATTTTAAATGCAGTTGTTTTATAGTGTATTATTAATTTTTATGTTTTATTTATATTATTTTAATACTATTAATTATTTTATGTATTTATATCTTTTACTTTAATATTAAGTCATTCTAACGATAACATCCGAAAATTAAAAAAAAAAAATACTATAACATTAATTCCTTTGTAATAGTACCCCTTTAAACATGTTTTCCTCTCATACTTTCCATAATTCGAACATTTCTTGTGGTCCCGACGAGTTCGAATTAACGAGAGCCGACTGTATTTTAGAAAAGTACGAGCAACGCCCAGTGAGATTTGAAAATATGTCATTGCAGAATTATTTCATGAACGTTTATAAACGGGGTGAAAATTTCAGTATCAGAAAAAAACCATTTATCCCCAGAATTATACCGAAATTGAAATATGATCCGAATAATGTAAATAATTAAGATTTCTATAAGCAACAAGTTATGTTGCATATTACTTGGTGTGATTTTCAAGTTATGAATCCAAATAATACTTCATGGAAAGTTATATATGAACAGCATTTTGAGAATAATGAAATTCATGGATTGGATTTAGAATATCTGTTGCAAAATTTAGAAGATGAGGAAGAATTTGAAGAAGTCGAATCTACTGAAATAGATCAACCATTTGACTGGATGAATGTCGCTTCAAGACAATATAATGCACAGGATGAATTAGATTTGGGCAGAAGGGACATTGATATAAGGTATAACTGGCATACCATTCAAAGTCAAGATTTGCTTAATAAATTACAGAATTTTATTGAAAATGAAAAGGTGAGAGAGAGTGATAAAAAGTGGTTGTGTCACTGTTCCTTCTAAATTGCCAAATTTCGTCTTTTCCAATGAACAGAAAAAAATAATAAATATTTTTGAAGAACAGCTCAATTTCTTGCAAGGTCATAGGCGAGAAATGCCAATAAAAAGAACTGTTGTCCAAGGAAAAGCAGGTTCTGGAAAAAGTACTTTAATACATTACTTCACTGCTCGATTAAATGAAACATTTGGTCCATCTACTTTTCAATTGCTTGCACCAACTGGTGTTGCCGCAGTCAATATAAATGGATCAACGATTCATTCAAAACTTTTATTGGGACTAAATCAAAAGCTAAGAGATCTTAGTCCATATTCGATTGGTCAACTTCAGGAGGAGTTTCGAAATTGTAAATTCATAATTATAGATGAAATGAGTATGATTGGATGCAGTCTTTTGCGAAAAATAGATTTACGATTACGTAGTGTTGTGCCATCGCAACAAGATGAACCTTTTGGTGTAATGTTCTTATATCTATTTGGAGATATCAAACAACTACCTCCAGGAAACGACAGGCCTCTTTACAGTGACAAAAATCAAGGAATTGAGTTTCTTTTGGAAGGACATTTGTTATTTTCTTCGACTATTCAAAAATATTTTTTTTATCATCATCATCCTTCCGGCAAGATGAAACTCAGTAAATATTTTGTAGCATACTTGATTGAATTAGCAATGGAGAATGCATTACTGAAGACTATGAAATATTAATGAATAGAAGCTTACAGTCTGTTTCAAAAAGTCAACAACTTTTATTTAAAGATGCAATTAGGCTGTTTTCAAAGAATAAAGACGTAAAAGAATATATAGTAAACTTCCGACTATCCGGCCTAATGTGGCGGAAGGGTAGGCAGGATAGCAAAAAAGCCGGATAGACCGGAGTTCTATAAATGTTTACTCACTTCCTGCAACCACCATTAGATTAAAAACACATGTTACACATTTTAAGACAAATTTCAAAAGATTAACGTACAACGCAAGTCTAATTCGTAAAAAAAAAGAGTAAATCTTATTTTACTGTTTATTAATAAATGATTCCACAAACATGAAAACTTATGCATAAGATAAAAGAGTCAAAACTTAGTTTTTAGTTTTTGAAAAATTAGTTGATAGATGACTGCTTCTCCTTGTTAGACCTCTTCCGCGACGCAATGTCACTTCATTTACACAAGCAGATAATATCAGCTGGTGTCGCTTCCTCCTGTTGACTCGTAGTTTCTCCTGCATAGTTACTACAACCTTTTTTCGTTTTCCACCTATTTCGTTAACTTGTGATAAATAAACACGAAGCACACCAAAAGACTATACGAAAGTTACCAGGATAATCGGAAAATAACGTCCGCACTTGTTAACATCCGTTGCACAGCTGACGAAACAGGTTATCAAGCCTTAACCCCCCCCCCCTCTCCCTTTCTGTCTGTCTCTGCTATTGCATTCTGTAACCCTTCTTGCTCCTTCTTGTCGTGTGTTAGCACTTTCCTACGGATGGAACCTGCCTGTCTCGGCCGCTTGCAACATTCCTCATTTTTTTGCTAGGCCGGATAGTACGGAGTGCCGGATAGTCGAGAGTCGGATAGTCGGGAGTTTACTGTAATAATGAAAAATTAAAAGAACTGCATTAACCTGTTGCCTTGATTCAAGCTCTTCATAATTGTACTAAAGCAAAGTTGGCTGATTCTGAAATGACAAACGGACTTGAACCATTTCTTACTTTATCTATTGGGTCTAAAGTAATGTTACGTTCTAATTTGTGGACAGAAAAAGGTTTAGTAATGCCGCGAATAATCATGGTTAAATTTGAAAACTACAGTTATTCAACTTATGAGAATGGCTGCGTTCCGATTCCACCAATAACTAAATTCTGGAAAAATGGAAATATAAATTGCTCAAGAAAACAATTGCCTCTGCAGTTAGCTTTTGCAGTTACAATTCATAAATCCCAAGGTTTAACATTAGATAAAGCAATCGTAGATATTGGGGATAAAGAGATATCAGTTGTCTTGACGTACGTACCGTTGTCGAGAGTGAAAACCCTTCAAGGTTTAGCATTCAATAGAAAATTTCCTTACGAGAGATTCTACAATACCAAAAATTCTCGTATGCTAACATGCAGAAAAAAAAGAAGAAATTAGAATGAAAAATTTTACAGTTAATAATTCTTAGTATCAACCAGGATAGATTTCAAATGTTTTTCCAGAAAATAGGATTTTGAAGAAGTAACTTTCTTCAAGCTCTCTTGGAATATATTATTCTAAGATCGCTATCAAAGATTATTTGATGTGAATTACAAAGATTGGAAACATAGCTATTTCAAACCATTTGAGAAACCACCAGAGGCTATTGTAAAATGTAAAAAATCTTTAAAAGAGATTTTAGTTAAAAATTTAAAAATATTTTGTAAAATTTTGCTTCGAAAATATTTTTACTTATACCAGTCTTATATCATAAACCAAAAATTCCGAGGAAATTCTTAGTTATTTGGCAGAATTTACATTTCAAAAATTAAAATGCGCCAAAACATAAAATAACGTTCTTGCTTAATAATGATGCAAAAATAATAATAAAAAAATATTGTTACTTTCAAATATTTATCTTATTAAATAATGCTTCGCGAATACAAACAAAGCATGGCTTTTGCTAGTATTTATATTTAAATTCATTATATGTATTCATTCATAATATAAGCACCAGTACCGAAAACAGGAATTCTGCTTTTTCAGAATTTAGTGTCACCCGCCGATGAAAAAAAAAAAAAAAAAATGTATATATAAATAGAACAAAACATATTTCAATTTTAGGACTTAAAACACACGCTTTTATTTTATGTAAAATGACGTCATTTGCATCCGCTTAAGAATTCAACATTTACGACCCACTCTTAAACATCTAGACTCTAGAGTAAAGCATGCATAGGACGTCACTATCGCAAAATAATACACAAATGCCGCAAAAAGATGCCGATATTAAAGAAACTCGAAAATTAAAACGGCTATCTAATGATTCATAAGCCTTCATTTGTTTGTAACATTAATATAGATACTTAAAATTAAATATAGTTTATAATAGTTCCATGTTTTAACAGAAATTCATTCGTTTACATTTTTTTTAAATAGCACGTAATTTGTTGTTATGTTTTCTTACGGTTGTTATGAGAAAATGGCAACAAAATTGTATAATTACTAATTTAGAACTATATTTACTTTACTTTCTACAAAAATGGAGTACTCCCGTTGCCAATATTAAGAAAATGGCTCTAAAAACTACAAAAAAATTAATATTTAAAAAAATAAATGGCGATACAGCTTTCAAACAAATTGAATTTAAAAGTACTTTTTTTTCCCAATACGACGGTATAAAAAGTGAAATGTGCAATGCACAGAAGTTAAAAAAATTGCTATAGAGTATTTAATCGGACAGTGATACATGTGCTTTGTTTTACGGCTGTCTTATACAAAGTAACGTTATTTTTTGGAGACGACATAAAATAAGCTGGGAGAAAGAAATAGCATACCGGAAGCTTAAAAACAAAAATAAATCTAGCTATATAAAAGGGGTGGAGTATCGTCTCCGGTGCGATTTGAATACAGACGTAAATTATTAATATTAGTCCGGAAAAAATACATAAGTTTTGTATTTGGAAAAAATTTGTTTCCTTAACAACGTCGCTCCGAACTTCATGAATTTCAAATATGTTTTACAGATACTAAAAAATCGTAATTTATTAGTTTTTTTTTTTTTTTTTTCTAACAATTTCTTTAAGAGAAAATTTGTGCAAATAGCGATGGAGTATTATACTCCATAGTAAAAATATACTGTATATTTTAGAAAAATTAGAAACATACCCATACAAAATACTGAGGAAGTAATGACCTTTTAACAACTCTACCCCCACAACTTCAGATTGATGCAGGTTCACCAATAGAATAGATGGAACAACTTGCGAATACGCCCGGAGTCCGCCATCTTGTTTCTTTGTTGATCATCGTCGATTTTAAATTTCTTTATTTGGATTTATTTATTTATTTTTGTTGTTATTTATTTTTGTTGTTGTTTATGTTTGTTGTTGTTTATGTCGTTATGTTCCGAATGGATGATATAGACAACTTGATTTTTCGATGTTTTAAAAAATTTTGGATAAGGTGAGTTTTGAAACTCACGTCCTCATATGTAAAATGTAAAAAATAAATAAATAAATAAAATAAAATAAAAAGCGAGAGAGATAAAGAAAGAAGAATTAGGGCGGAGCTACGCATTGTTTGACTCTCTCCCTAAACCTTGCTTTTTTTAATGTATTTTCAGCAATAATAGCTATTTCTTTTTACATGTTTATTATCATATAACAGAGTGCCACCCAATCAAAATGCTACATTCTTCCCAAGTTACATGACTTGAGACTACAGGTGGTGGTGGTGGTGGGGGAATGATAACTTAAATCCAGAGAGATAAATTAGAGAACAATATAGCGAACGCTGGTTTACCAAGAACAGGAAAATTTAAATTTGGACGTTTGTATGAGGTAGTGTTGGGTACGACGCGAAAAATTTTGAAGGTTTGCATGGTGTGCCTCTAAACTTTTTTTATCATGACAGTGCTATGTTTTCCAATGAGGTGAGGAGTTTAGACGCAAGAGTGACAACTGACGTGGATGCGACCACCTTGACTCACAGTTTTCTGCAGTGCCCCTTCACTTGCGCCTCTTAATGGGAGTCTTCGCTTACTTGAAAACGCCCACTCCGTAATGTTAAATCAATGGGCAGGTTGCTTTCGAATTTCTCGTTTAAATTTGAATATTTTTAAACGATTTTTTTTGCTTAGGATAGCTGAGCTCGATCTTTAATATATCTGTTTTTTACTTTTTCGATTTCGGTTGCAGATTTTTTTATAAAGGTACTTTCAGTTTCAAAACCGGTTCCGAATGTGAAAGTACCTTCATTAAAAAAATCTGCTACTGAAATCGAAAAAGGTAAAAAACAGTCATATTAAAATCGAGTTCAGTTATCCTATGCAAAAAAAAAAAAAAAAAAAAAAACGTTTAAAAATATTCAAATTTAAACGAGAAATTCGAAAACAACCTGCCCCATTGGTTTAACATTACGGAGCGGGCGTTTTCAAGTGAGTGAAGACTCCCCTTAATGTGCTCTTTGCCTAAAGATAGAAGTGCTCAGAGGGCCAATTTTTGTTAGATTTGGAACTTTAATAAAACATTATATGATTGACTAATAATTCATAAAATAATTAAACATCACAATAAAAATATAATTAAGGGTTTTATTGAATATAATAAAGAATTAACTTATATCAACTTCACTCACCAAAAAATCCCCGATTCATGTATCATCCATCTTAACAGCGTTACTGCCGTCGAAAGTCTAAACATTGATTATGTAACAATATTTACTGATAGTGCCATCGGTTCCTTTTCTCTACACTATCCCACTGTTGAAATACGAAATCTTATACATTCGCATTGTTATTGGATAGTCAGGATATTAACCTCTTCGCTACTGAGTATTAATGCAGTATTATTGATTATCACTGAATTAGTTCTTCTCCCATTTGACTTCAGAGCAAGATTTTTAATTTATCTGTATTAGCTCTTATCTTAGATTTTGAAACATATCATTCTGATATTGAAATTGTAACTATGTTCGAATATCATTAATAAAATGGGACAAAACGGAGGTCCACATACGTGGACCCGACCCAGGGAGCGAAGAGGTTAATACCCCTTAATATTTGAACATTATAAGCCTGTACGGTTTTTTGCAAAACTCACACCGTAAACTTTGTATAATAAAGTTATTTATTATATTATTTATACTTTTACCTCTGATCTGACGGTTATAGGACTTAACTATCATGTAAATCGGTAGCTGAAATAATGCAGCCGATTTATTATAAACGTATAAGAGGACTACTATTTAAAAATGTTATTCTGGATATTGGAAAATTATACAGGGTGTCCGAAAAGTCTGGAAACGGTCGAATAACTCGAGAAATACAAAGCAGATTGAAAAACGAAAATATACGTATTAAATATTTTTAAAAAAGCTACTCAGTGATACCAAATTTGACCCTCGCAACCGACCCCCCGGGGGTCAGAGGGGGTCCAACTTTGAAATCTTGAATGATAATCCGAAATTTTTATTGCAGATTCGAATTCTACGGACAAAAATACGTAACTTTTGTATTTAACATTTTTTTCTAATATTCGTTGATCACGGTGTAATCGAGCAAATAAAACAGATACATATTTTGGTTTTCCCAACCAGGTTTTGAGATCTCGAAATCTGATTGGACAGAACTTTCATCGTCAAAGTAGTCGTCTTTTGCGGGAATAGTGTTTCTCGAAAACCATCAGTGGTGATTGTTCGATAACTCTTTATATGCTTTTTCCATAAAAATTAATTGAAATATATTAAATTAGTACTGTATTTGCATATTTTTTTTATCCAGTCAGTCATTTCAAAATAATAACCTGCGTATTTTGATTTTTTTAACGTGCAAATATACACCTTCCCTCCCGGACAGAAAAAGGATAATCTTAATTATTTGGGGGCGGAGTTTGCAGATATTCAGCGTTTTGATGGCTTTTTTTTTTTTCTTTATAGAACAAAATATAGGACAAAGTATTTAAAAAAAAAAAAAAAAAAAAAAAAAAAGACATAAAAACTTGTTATACTGTCTGAACAAAGGATGGGGAAGTAGCGTAAATTTCAGTGGGGGTGGAGTCATGTATTTTGATGATTGATTAGTTACTGTATCTCCAAAATATCAAGTCGGGCAGATACTTCTTCAATAATTCTTATAAACGTTTTATTGCAATTAAAAATATTTTTCAATTTAAAATTTTATCATAATTTTAAAATTAATAATTTTAAACAATTGAAAATTTTTGATCTTTTAAACTTTTTCATTTAAAAAATAACTAAACTCTTTAAGCTCTCTTGATTATTTCTGGGGAAGACGACGTTTTAATTTTCATAGGGGAAGGATGATGTAGAAAATTGTTTAATTATTTATAAATTATTGCAATAAAATATCAAATGTGACAAAATACAGGGTGTCCGAAATGTTTGGAAACGGTCGAATAACTCAAGAAATTCATATAAGATTGAAAAACAAAAAAAAATACATGTTAAATATTTTTTTAAAAGCTATTCCGTGATACCAAAGTTGACACCCCACTCCGACCACCTGGGGGTCAAAGGCGTTCCAACTTTGAAATTGTAACTGATAATCCCCATTTTGTATTTCAGATTCGGTTCCTACGGGGGAAAATTCGCAACTTTTGCTTTTAACATTTTTTTTTCGAATCTCTGTAGATGACGATGTAATCCAGCAAAATGTGTCAGATACATATTTTGTTTTCTCAACCATGTTTTGTAATCACGAAATGTGATGGGCCAAAGCTTTCGTTGACAAAATGGGTCGCCTTAGCTCGAATTGTGTTTGTCGAAAACTATCAATGGAGGTTGTTTCGATGGCAAAAGTGCTTTATATGCTTTTGCCATGCAAATTAACATAAATATATTGAATTAGATTTCTATTTGTGTTTTTATTTTATCATTCAGTCCATTCTAATCAATTAACCTGCATTTTTTTTCCCTCTTCCGAACAGAAAAAAAAGATAATCTTCGTTATTTGGTAGAGGTAGGCGTGGATATTTGGCATTTCGATGGCTTCTGCTGTTTTTTTTTCTTTTATACTCTAAATCGTGGTCAGGAGGTGGGTGTATGGGATTTTTTTACTATTACTATAGAGTAACATATAGGACAAAATAAAAAGAAGTACATATATTTTTGTGTGTGTGTGTGTGTGCGGGCGGAGCAAAGAACGGGGAAGTTGTGTAAAATTCAGGTGGCGGTCGGATTGGAGATTTAGATCATTGATTAGTTACTGCAACAAGAAAATAACAAGAAGTGCTAAAATATTTTCCATAATTCTAATAAATGTAATAATGTTTTTGTAAATTAATATATTTTTTCAATTTAACATTTTTTACATAAATTTAAACAACAGAAAAATTTTGGTATTTGAAAATTTTTAATTAAAAAATAATTTAACTCTTTAGCACTGTCGGGATTTGTGAGGCACATTTATTCATCGTCAAAAGGTGCATGTGGAATTTGTTTTGGGCACCGTTAATAAATGAATAAAATCATTTAATTTTTCAATTAAAGGATTTTTTGGTATTTCACAAGTAAAGGCGACAGTTGACAAAACACATTGTATTCCAAATAAAATTTGTGTGCGATGCGGTCTCGAAAGGGTTAAAGTGTAATGATTATTTGCTGGGGTAAACGACGTGTTAATTTTCATAATAGAAGGATAATGTAGAAAATTGTTTGTTTATTATTACAATAAAATAACTTATGTGACAAAAAATATAATCTAAAACACAACTGGCAGAACAAATTAAAAACAGATCAGTTTAATTTCTTCATTTTTTAAGCTCTAGAAGGGGCATTTATTAATATATTTCATTCAATTAGTTCTACGTTCTTAAATTTTTATAACAAATAAGTTAAACCAATTGAACAATTTAAAAAAATTCCAACAATTTGATATATAAAACCCATTAAAAACTTAGGTCCCGTTAAAAAGAAATCTAAATAAATTTTAAACTTTTTTCCTTTTTAAGTTGCAAATATTTGTATTGCAGACTTTGTATTATGCTTATGATGAGTGTGTACAAAATGATAAGGCACATGTAAAATACAAAAAAAAAAAAAAAAAAAAAAAAAAAAAAAAAGAAAAACACATTTAAAAGTCTAAGATTTATTTCGATTTAATTTGAAGGGAAATTTTAGGGATTTTTAGGGTATTTACATTATCATATTGTTTAAATTTTGTTTTTATTTTTTAATGTTCATTTGGTTTAACCCTTACCGGCGCGGAGTAATTCTGTTTATAAACTGATGAAATGATAGACTCACATCAGCATTTATAAACGAGTTTATTGGAGAATATAAACTTTCTTATTTTAAAGTACGTTATAAATGGAAAATTTTAATTAAATATTTTGGGTGCCAGTAAAATAAAAATTATGAGTCCTTTTTTAAGGCACTGTCCGCAAAAGCTCTAACTTATTTGTTACAAAACTTTAAGAGGGCTGGTCACTCAGATTCGGAATTCTCCTCCGTAATGTTAAGTCTATGGGCATTTGATACATTCGTATATTTAAAATATCTCCTATGGAAATTAATATTTTTAACTTCTATTTTTTGTGTACACTTCCTAAAAGATGTCTCTTTTTTTCTTAGTTCTCAAAATATTTCTAAAATCTACGCTTAATTTTATATGAAGTGTTAAAATCTTACTCACAGTTCGACCGCTTTTAACACAGAAAATATTAAATTCAGCATAGGTTTTAGAAATATTTTGAAAACTAAGAAAAAAAGAAACTTCCTTTAAGAAGAGTACACAGAAAAAAGATGTCAAAAATATGAATTTCCCGAGAAGATATTTTAAATATACGAATGCATCAAAAGTCCATAGACTTAACATTACGGAGGAAAATTCCGAATCTGAGTGATCAGCCCCCTTAACATTAAACATCGAAGTAACTGAATGAAATATATGAATAAATGTCCCTTCTCGGGCTTAAAAAATGTAGGAAAAAAATGATTTGTTTTTAATTTGTTCTGCAAATAACGTTTTTGTTTATATATTTTTTCACATTTGTTATATTATTGTAATAATCAATAAATAATTAAACACTTTTCTACATTGTCCTTCCCCCATGAAAATTAAAACGTCTTCTCCCCCAGGTATTAATCAACAGTGCTTAAAGAGTTAAATTATATTTTAAATTCAAAAGTTTAAAAGATCAAAAATTTTCAATTGTTTAAAATTATTGGGTCGTTCGGAGAGTCGTGTCCGTTTGGAAAAATCAATTCGAACCGGAAAATTCTATCATTTAATAATTAGACATTGATTCCTATATCTAATGTCTAATAATTACCGGGCACGATTTTCCGGTGCGGATTGATTTTCCTAAACGGACACGACTTCCCGAACCACCCAATAATAAATTTAAAATTAGGAAAAAAATGTTAAAATGGAAAAAAAAAATTAATTTACAAAAAAGTATTACATTTATTAGAATTTTTGAATGTTTTCTGCCCTACGTGCTAGTCAGTAGTCGCAGTAACTAATCAATCATCAAAACCTATAATCCCACCCTCCTCCACCTAAAATTTACGCTACTTCCCATCCTTTAATCAGCCAGCGCAAAAAGATTTTATAGGTTTGTTTGTTTTTTTGCTCCTTTATGTTATTCTATAGTAATAATTAAAAAAAAAAAACTTATACACTCCCATCCGGCCCCGAATTAAGTGATTTTTTTTGACAGCAGAAGACATCAAAACACAGAATAACAACACACTCCGCCCCCAAATAATGAATACTATGATTTTTCTGTTCGGGAGGGGAGGTGCTTATTTATTCGTTAAAATATCAAAATACGCAGTTTATTATTTAAAAATGATAGACTTGACAAAAAGACATGCAAATAGAAAACTAATTTAATATATTTCTATTAATTTTTATGGAAAAAGCATATAAAGCGTCATGGAAACAATCTCCACTGATTATTTTTGAGAAACACTATTTCCGCAAAAGACGGCAACTTTGACGTTAAAAGTTCTGGCCAATCAGATTTCGAGATGTCAAAACCTGGTTGGGAAAACCAAAATATGTATCTGTTTTAGTTGCTCAATTACACCGTGATCAACGAGGATTAGAAAAAATGTTAAATACAAAAGTTACGTATTTTTGTCCGTAGAACCCGAATCTGTAATAAAAAATGGGGGTTATCATTCAAAATTTCAAAGTTGGACCCCCTCTGACCCCCGGGGGGTCGGTTGCAAGGATCAAATTTGGTATCACTGAGTAGCTTTTTTAAAAATATCTAACACGTATATTTTCGTTTTTCAATCTACTTTGTATTTCTCGAGTTATTCGACCGTTTCCAGACTTTTCGGACACCCTGTATATCACTCAATGTCAAATAATGATATTCAGCAATGACAGAAAAAGATATCGCTTAATGTCAGAAACTGATCTTCAGAGATGTTGGGAAATATTGGCCAACATTGCCAAATATCAAAAAATAATATTTGTGGATATCTTTTTAGGGGGGGTCATTTAATGTTGGCCAATATTACATTTTGATATCGGCCAATATCTAATTTTGATATTGGCCGATATCTTTGTGCTACCTGGGTATTACAAAACACGACCTCCACGGACATTTTCTCCCGACCTCCCTGGACATTTTCCCTTCGAATGAGGACTATTTATTTTTGTCGTTTGGCAACAGAAACTTTTTGTTTTGTAGATCGAACGAAAGAACGATTTTGAGATGTGGGTTTTTTTCCCCATCAAACATGTTTTTAACGAATTCGAGATTAATTCATCGTATGTATATAATGTAAATATTTTTTTTTTGTATAAGTGAGCCATATAAATAATCTAAAATGAAAGAGATGTTTCTTCATTTCCGACTACTTGATGTGAATTATTTTTAATTGCCGAATCTATCCTGGAATTAATAAGTTCTGATTCTAAAGAAGGCGGCCTACCTTGGATCGGTAAGTATTTTTACTTACCTTTATAGATTTATATCATATGTTTTATTGTGTATCTGACATTTACTGGCGCCCGTAACAGCGACTGCCTAAAATATTTGAGTCAGAATAAGAATTTTGTTGAATTAGAATCTTTATTGAAGTGCTTTGTTTATATACGATAATTGCAACCATTTTTGTTTTTGATAAATTTTATTAGTTATAATATTGATTTAAGAGAATGGATGCAGTTAATAAAACAAAACGCACTACTGTTAGGTCTCAAACTACGAAATTAATTAATAGAATAGAAGCGGCAATTTCAGAAAATAGTGCCGATGAAGATACATTAGAACAGTTTCTCGCTGAGTTAGATTTGAAAGAAAAAGAGCTTAATTATCTAGATACTGAAATTCAAAAATCTAGTAAATTAGATGAATTAGAAGCTGAAGTTTTGAAATGTGATGAGTATAATTCGAATTTGGTAATTTGGAAAACGAAAGTAAAAAGGGCTAAATTGAAATTAGAAACTAAATCTAATTCGAATGTTTCTACTACAACAATAAACAAATCCGACGAAACAGTTGTAATTCGGGGGTTAGAATCCATTCGCATAAATTTACCCAAGCTAATAATTGAAAAATTTGACGGCGATCCTTCGGATTGGCAAAGATTTTGGGACCAATTCGAATCTACAATTCATAAAAATGCAGAATTGTCTGAAGTAGAAAAATTCAATTATTTAAAGTCATATCTGACTTCAAATGCTGCTAACTGTATAAAAGGTTATAGTTTAACTAATAGTAACTATTTATCTGCAATAGAAACTCTAAAAGAACGTTTCGGTAAGAAACAATTAGTAATTAGCTCACACCTTCATAAACTTTTATCACTTAATTCAGTAAAGAAATCCAGTGACGTTTGTGCACTCCGC
The DNA here is from genome assembly GCA_963932465.1 of Maratus speciosus. NCBI lineage: Eukaryota > Metazoa > Arthropoda > Arachnida > Araneae > Salticidae > Maratus > Maratus speciosus. The sequence continues at coordinate 76,812,599 of OZ010793.1, read as the reverse complement.
AAATTGCTGGACACTTGCCAGACCGAAATCAGAAATCTGAAATCTCTCGGATTGGAGATTGAAAATTATTCAGCGTTACTCTCTCCCATTCTAATTAAATTATTACCTTCTGACATAGTGTTACAAATAACAAAAAAATGTGGTAACGATGAAGAATTAAAAGTTACGGAAATAATTGATTATTTGAAAATGGAAGTTATTTCCCGAGAAAGAACTGCTTTTTTAATTTCTAATCAAGAGTCTTCGAACGCAGACATTACGTCTGGGAGGCCAGTGCGCGACAAGCAGTCGCCGAAAATAATTCCTTCAGCATCTGGCTTAATAAATGAAACGGTATCATTTTCTAAACAAAGTAAATGCCCGGAATGTAAAGAAAAACATTTTTTGATCGAATGTGAGTTATTTAAAAATAAATCATTACAGGATAAAAAGGAAACTTTAAAGCAGTACGGTTACTGTTTTGTTTGTCTCAAAAATGCAGGGCACATAGCAAAATATTGTAAAAAATTTGTTAAATGCAGCAATTGTTTTAAACGGCATTATAAAATTTTATGTCCCGAAAAAGAAAATGCCAGATCACAAGAAAATAATGAAAGCACGACATTATCAAATAAAACTTGTAATCGCGCAGTATTAATGCAGACTTTAACTGTTCGTTTAGAATCAAAGGATCAAAATAAACACTTGTTAGTACGCTGTTTGATAGACACAGGTAGTCAACGTTCTTATCTGAGTAAAGATATTATTAATCGAATGGGATACGAAGCAATAGGAGAAGAAAAAATGATTCATGGTCTTTTTGGTGGTATTCAAGAAACACACTTTCATAAGCGATATAAAATATATTTAAGTAATTTAGAAGATACTTTTAACCTTCCGTCTACCAGACGGGTCCATTGGACCCGACATGTACATTCAAAATATTTATTCAAACCAGAAATTTCTTCAAAACAAACTAAATGTATAAATCATACAATAATAAGTTAAATAAACAAATTAAATAGTTTTAAGTAAAAATTCTGGTGTAGAATGTTTTTATAAAACTTGAGTAAAATTTCCGGTAGTTCTAGGGTTAAATGTAATTTTGATATCTATGATCAAGACAAAATATGTACTGAGGTTCCAAAAATAAAAAATGGGCCTTGGATAAAGGAAGCTAAAAAATATGGGATAAAATTTACAGATTACGATGCATATACAGGGAAGCAAAAAGTTACAAATGCACAAGAAATAAGTTTACTTATCGGAGCAGATATTTATGGAAAGTTATTAACGGGGAAAATTAAATCCTTGGATAGTAATTTAACTGCTATACAGACCAAATTGGGGTGGACATTGATGGGTAAAACTAATGAAAAAGATACAAACGATTCCACAAAAATTGTTTTATCCTTACATGTAAATGAAGCAAAACTCACAGATTTATGGCGTTTAGACACTTTAGGAATTCTTGATCCAGGTGACAAAGGGTCTGGTTTAGAACTCGAACAAGCCGTAAAAGAACATTTCAACAAAAATATTCATATAAACAATGAAGGACGTTATCAGGTTAGTCTTCCATGGATTGTTGGTCACCCCCCTCTCCCCAGTGCTCGGAAAATTGCAGAACGTAGATTAAAAAACTGCGTAGATTCATTAAAGAAATCCGGCAATTTAGCTGCCTATGAAGCAGTATTTAATGAGTGGCTTCAAGAGGGCATTATTGAGGAAGTCGAATCAACTCCAGGAACGGAAGCTGAATTTTTTCTGCCACACAGAGCAGTAATAAAAGAAAATTCCACTACCCGAATACGCCCTGTTTTTGATGGGTCCGCTAGGGAAAAAGGCTCACCCTCTATTAACGATTGTTTGTTGAAAGGCCCCAATTTAGTAGAACTTATCCCTTCATTGATAAATCGGTTCCGATTGAAGAAAATTGGTGTAATATCAGACATAAGAAAAGCATTTTTACAGATTTGCTTAAATGAAAATGACAGAGCATTTTTAAAATTTTTATGGTGGAAGGAGGGAAATTCTGAAGAAACGAAAATTTTCCAACATCGAAGAGTTGTTTTCGGGCTTACATGCAGTCCCTATTTATTGGGAGCAACTTTGCAACACCACTTAAAAAAGTCACCTCCCTCTATGCAGGAAACAGCTTCTAAACTTTCAGAATCCTTTTATATTGACAATTGTGTCACTAGTGTTGACAATGAAAAGCAACTCAATAATTTTATAACAGAGTCAAAATACATTCTCAGCCAAGCTAAATTTGACCTCAGAGGTTGGGAACACAGTTACTCTAACTCCTCAATGAAACTAGATTTTACCTTAGAAAACAAAATTGTCCCAGTTTTAGGCCTACGATGGCTGTTGCCCTCAGATGTTCTTTCCATAGATGTAAGGGAAATTAATAAAGATGTTGAACTTATCACTAAAAGGAAAATATTGTCGGAAGTTCATAAAATTTTTGACCCCATCGGTTATACCTGTCCAGTAACTCTTTTCCCCAAAATACTTCTACAAGATTTGTGGAAAAAGAAAATAACTTGGGATTCTGAATTACCAACTCCGATTGCCCAAAAATTTCAGAAATGGAAAAATCAATTGAGCTCACTGAAAGATATTGCTATACCTAGATGTTTAATAAGCGACCCAGATAACATCGGTGATTTAAGTTTGCATGTATTCTGTGACGCGAGCAAGGTAGCTTATGCTACATGCATATATTTACGAAATGAGAACGAAAAATCAACATCATGTCAACTGATCCAAGCACGATGCAGAGTAGCACCGCTAAAATGTGTTACCATCCCCAGACTCGAACTCCTCGCATGTACGATTGGTGCACGATTATCTAAAGGGGTTAAGTCCGACTTAAAATTAGAAAATCTTCCAACTTTTTTCTGGACAGATTCTAGTAATGCGCTGTACTGGATAAAAAGAAGTGAAAACTGGGCTCCATTCGTATACAATCGTGTTAAAGAAATTCGATCTCTTAGTAATCCAGAAAATTGGCACTATGTGCCTGGAACTCTTAATCCAGCCGATCTACCTTCCCGAGGATGTTCCGCGGAATCCCTTAAACAATCCCTCTGGTGGGAGGGACCTGATTGGTTGAAAAAACCTCAAGAATTTTGGCCAAAAAGTAGTTTGAATCCCGATTTTGAAATAATTAACTCTGAAAAAAGAAAGACAGTTGTCAGTGCAGTAAATATCTCTCAAACTCCAATTGAGTTATATGAAAATACATCTTCATATTTGAAAATGATAAAAGTTACTGCCTGGATGTATAGATTTTTTGGAAATATCAGAAAGACACCGAATGAGCGAAATTTAGAGAAAATTTTAACATCTGAGGAAATAAATCACGCAGAACACGTCGTATTGAAATATGCTCAGAGATATTTATTAAGTGAATCTAAACCATGTTATACCTCTTTACAGACTTTTACTGATGAGGAAGGTCTAATTCGAGTAAAAACACGAATCTCTATGCGAAAAGATTTCCATTCTTTCCGGTATCCGATAGTTCTGCCTTTCGATCATAATATTACCTATTCGCTCATAAGAAGAAAACATATTGAACTTTTTCATGCAGGGATACAAATTGTAATGTCAGTTTTGCGCGAACAATTTTGGGTATTAAGATGCAGGCGTACAGTTCGAAAAATTATAAAAAGTTGCATGACATGTAGACGATTCACTGCCTCACCTGCTGAGACACCTACTGCCCCTCTCCCTGAAGAACGAGTCAAAGATGCTTCAATTTTTGAAAGTGTTGGTCTCGATTTATGCGGACCGTTATTTTTAAGAAATGGCTCGAAAGTTTGGATAGTTCTTTTTACGTGCGCCATATTTCGCGCAATTCATCTTGAATTGGTATCTTCACTTTCAACGGAAAATCTTCTATTAGCTATGAGAAGATTTATCTCAAGAAGAGGGAGACCCTCTATTATTATTTCTGATAACGGAAGAAATCTAGTGAAAGCATCATCAGAATTGAAGTCTATAAATTTTGAACGCTTGCAAAATTTTGCTATTGAACGAAAAATACAGTGGAAATTTAATCCACCTTCAGCTCCCTGGTGGGGAGGTTTTTTTGAACGCATGATAGGAATGTTAAAAGGTATTTTACGAAGAGTGCTTGGAAAGGCCAGCCTAAATTATGAAGAATTATACACCGTGTTATGTGACGCGGAAAGTGTAATCAATTCTAGACCGCTGACATATATCGCAGATGATGATGATCTTGACCCTCTTACCCCCGCGATGTTCTTGCAAGATATCAAAGATTCGAGAGTTCCTGAATTTGACATAATTGATTCAACAAAAATGAAAAGAAGATTTGCTTATCAGCAAAGAATCCGAGAAGATCTTAGAAAACGCTTTAGAATAGAATACCTGGGGCAACTTCGAGAAAATGCGGGTAGAAATAGGGAAACTGAGTTAAAAAAAGACGATATTGTCTTAATTGGGGACGATAATTCAAAACGTATTAATTGGCCTTTGGGAAAAATTGAAGAACTATATCCCGGCAAAGACGGAAAATTCCGGGTAGCCAAAGTTAAAACCAAAACGGGTTCTTTTTTGAGACCCCTTAAAAGACTATATCCTCTTGAAATCAATAATGAACTAATGCCTCCTTTTTTAGTAGACAGAATTCCTGCTCCTATAGACGACGATTCTGTTCCTGCTCCTGTGCCAGAGTCTTCAGATCCTGTCTCTGTAGCTGAACCTTTGGATAGCGTTCCTGCTCCACTGCCAGTGTCTTCAGATTCCCCTTCTGTAGCTGATCCTCTGGATATCACTCCTGCTCCTGTGCACCAGTCTTCCATACCTGAGGATGGCAATCGACGATCTCGAGCTGGTAGAAAACTGAAACAGCCGCAACGACTAAATTTATGAAGTTTTGAGTTTCTCTATACTGAACCTCAAAGGTGGGAGGATATTACAAAACACGACCTCCACGGACATTTTCTCCCGACCTCCCTGGACATTTTCCCTTCGAATGAGGACTATTTATTTTTGTCGTTTGGCAACAGAAACTTTTTGTTTTGTAGATCGAACGAAAGAACGATTTTGAGATGTGGGTTTTTTTCCCCATCAAACATGTTTTTAACGAATTCGAGATTAATTCATCGTATGTATATAATGTAAATATTTTTTTTTTGTATAAGTGAGCCATATAAATAATCTAAAATGAAAGAGATGTTTCTTCATTTCCGACTACTTGATGTGAATTATTTTTAATTGCCGAATCTATCCTGGAATTAATAAGTTCTGATTCTAAAGAAGGCGGCCTACCTTGGATCGGTAAGTATTTTTACTTACCTTTATAGATTTATATCATATGTTTTATTGTGTATCTGACACTGGGAATATGCGAATGAATGTAACATTCAGTCGCGCGATTTTTTTGAAAGTGTGCTAATATTTATTTCTGTTGCACCCATGTTTCTATGACCCCAAAATATTTTCGGAACATGTCTGAAATTTTGAATATTAATTATTCAACGTATTCAATCAATTCGTAATTTTAATTTGTATATATATATTTAATTTGTAAATTTTTATGTTTTCATCCTTGTTTTCTTTGTGCATAAATCTTTAAAACTGCATAATCATGCCGCACCCACCTGACGGAGTTACTATCAATAACCAAATAGCCCATGTTGCGGTAAAACCCCACCGTTTTGGAAATCGAAAACAATTTTAGAGTTTGTTAGGTTAGAAGTGAATTTTAGTTTGGCTAACATAACGTTCGAAATAACCAAATTTAACCATGTTGTGACGTTGATGTTTTGACTTCTGTCAGCGACATAATAGTCAGCCCACCACCGAATGAACCATTGAACTTGGCGATCAACGACATTCTCAATTGTTTTCGCGCATGCGTGCCTTGGCAGGCACAGATCTGTTTGCGAGCCGCTGCTGAAATCTTTATGGCTAGGGAAACTTCCGAATAATACTCAGTCCATTCTTGCCACTCTTAATGAAGGCCTTACTTAGTTAGCAACAATTGCTGATAAAATTCACGAGTTTACTTTCACTCCGGCAATAAATGCTACAAGTTCATTCAAGCTGGAATCCTCAAGCAATTTAGAACTACAAATTGCACAACTATCTAAACAAGTAAGTGACTTGACAAATCTTGTAAACAAACGTGATGCCACGCATGACAGAACGCGAAACGATCATTTTCGAAAACGGAATAATTCCCGCGATCGTTTTAATATAAAGAACCAAGTGATGGCAATTGTTTTTATCATACGAATTTTGGTAAGAACGCTCGAAAATGTTCCCACCTTGTTCTTTCTGACCAAGAGAAAACTAAATTGGCGATCGCTGGAAAGCCAGGATCGTGATCGCCACCTCCAGCGTATTCTCCTGGCCGATACTAAAACAAACATGAATTTTTTGATTGATACTGGCTCAGATATTTCAGTTTTTCCAAAGAATTCTGCCTCTCAGCCTAAAATTGCAAATGATTTGGTACTTTACGCTGTAAGCGTACATCAATAAAAACATATGGCACTAAACGTCTCACGCTCGACTTCAATTTACGCCGTAGTTTCACATGGCCATTTATTATTGCAGATGTACGCCAACCAATTATCGGAATTGATTTTTTAAAGCATTTTAACATGTTAGTTGATGCCAGAAACAACAAATTAATTGATGCTACTACTCAAATTTCTACTGCTGCCACTTCCGCTACTTTAAGCTCTGAAATTTCTAATTTATCTTTTGCTTTTGGCTATTCTCCATTTCAAAAAATACTTAAAAAATATCCAACAATTATAAACGCTACGCCATTCGAATCGTCTTCACATTTGACAACGTTTCATCATATTGAAACGACGGGTCCGCCTGTATTTTCTAAGCCAAGACGTTTATGTCCTGAGATGTTACGCACTGCGCGGCAGGAATTTGAGCATCTTATGTCTCAGAAAATATTTCGACACTCAAAAAGCCCGTGGGCTAGTTCGCTGCATATGGTACAAAAACCAAATGGGGAATGGCGTCCCTGTGGTGATTATCTCCGCCTCAATTCTGTTACTGTAGCTGACAGGTATCCCGTACCGCATATCCATGATTGCACACAACTCTTATTTGGCAAAACTATTTTTTCTACCATAGACTTGACTAAAGCGTATCACCAAATATCGATAAACCCACCGGACATTCAAAAAACCGCTATAACAACACCATTTGGTTTATTTGAGTTTGTTTACATGTCTTTTGACCTACGCAATGCCGGAAAAACATTCCAGAAATATATAAATAAGGTATTATCTGACTTTGAGTTTTGTTACTACGATATTTTGATTGCTTCTGCTAATGAAGTCGAGCATATTAGACATCTTGACCAAGTCTGTAGCCGTTAGGCGTTACATGGCTTAAAAATCAATCCCACCGAATGTGTTCTAGAACAATACTCGGGAAATTCCTTGGCTGTCTTGTGACTCCGGAAGGAGTTCAACTCTTCCCTGAAAAAGTGTCCAGCATAAATGGTTTCCCAAAACCGGAGACACTTTCTCAATTAAAGCGTTTTGTTACGATGTTGAACTTTTATCGACGATTTCTACTAAATGCCGCTAAAAAGCAAGCACCTCTTAACAATTTACTTCGTGACTACAAGAAAAATGACAAACGTCCTGTCCCTTGGACAGACGAGGCACTTCTTGCTTTAAATCAATGTAAATCTGACTTAGCCAATGCAGCAATCCTCGCCTATTCGGCATCAGACCATGAACTCCACTTAATGGTTTACGCTTCTGACATTGCTGTTGGGGCAGCATTATATTGTTTAACTCAAAGTGGTACAAAGCCACTGACATTTTTCTCCGGTAAACTGAGTGTAACAGAAATTAAATATAGCACATATGATAGAGAGCTTCTCGCTATCTATTTATCTGTCAGGCACTTTCGGCATTACCTGGAAGGTAGAAATTTTATAATATTTACTGACCATAAACCTTTAACAAATGCATTTACAAAATATTCTGATGCAATTTCTCCGCGTCAGGTCAGACAACTTGATTTTATTTCCCAGTTTTGCACAGACATTCGACACATCCCTAGCTCTGACAACGTAGTAGCATATAACTTGTCAAGAGTAAGTTCTGTCAATGTTCAGTCAATTGATTTGGCTACAATTGCAGAAGCTCAACAACATGATGTCGAGCTGCAAGAGCTGTGGTGAATTCTTCTAACATCCACCAGATGTAAGCGAAAGTTTAAAAAACTTATTTGTGTTGTGGCAGCAGTATTGTAAAAAAACTTTTAGATAAACACTAGTGGCAACAGCTAGTGGTTGTTGTCGCAGACTTTCCCGGGTTTCCCTGTATCTTGATCTCTCATGATCACTCACTTCGCCTTTTTAACACCTTAACGCTCGAATTAAATTACGGTTTAAAAATTCAAATTGCTTATTGGCACCACTTTTCTGAAAAAGAAATATTCATCTTATTTAATGACAGGTAAAACGATATTAAAATATAGCCAATTTCACTATTTTATAAAACTGGTGGGAATCAAATAATCTGAGTAAAAGACACAGCCCGTGAATATGACGGGAGCGAGAATTAAAGGGTTAACCTGTAACTTACAATTAAGCTAAACTTTTTTTTAGTTATATATGTTTTCTGTAATGGTTCTGTACTTTTCCCATGGTAAATAGTAAAATAATTATGTAGAAAGTTATGTGAGATTTGAGCAACAACAAAAAAAATAACAAAGTCATTGCGGCAGTCGTGAAAAATAATATATAACAACGCCACCTGTTGTGTAATTTAAACCAAAACGTAGTAAACACCAACTAATATCAAGGACTAACTGAATCTGAAGTTTCATAAAAATCCGTGCATTAGTTCTTGAGATAGAAACATTGCGGAAATCGTGAACAATGCGGCATAGCAGCGTCACCTGTGAAGCGATTTGCACCAAAAACTAATCAGCACCAATTTATATAAGGGACTAACTGAATATAAATTTTTATTAAATTCTGTGCATTAATTCTTGAGATAGAGCCCTCAAAAAATTTGTTTGTGAGGGCTCAGACGGACAGACGGAAAAACAGACGGAGAGACACAGACAGGCATTTTGTAAAAACATGTTTTTCGGGATCTCTGACCCCTAAAACGTCGAAATCCGTCGAAAAACGGAATTCGAAAATTTTCACGAATCCAATACTTTCCTCTTGTAAAGATAGAAGAAAGTAATAAATTATTGAAATTACTTCAGTAGTTTAAAAAAAATGTCAATACAGGTAATTTTTTCATATTATTTCACAATTGTTGATACCCTTTTAAAATGTGACATGTTTCAGTTTTACATAGTTTACAATAATCTAAAAACTGAAAATCATTTTAGAAGCAGAAACAAATGATTTTTTTGCCTTAGCTGAATCTGAAATTGAAATTCGTTTCTTTTCCATCACAATTAACATTTTTGTTATGCGACCTCGAGAAACTGTTGGTGAAGTACAAAATTTGAAAGTGACCAAATTTATTCGTATTTGAAAATATAGAAAATGAAATTTACTAAACTTGCGTAACTGAAAGATTTATAAAACACTTACCAAACTCGCAGAACTTAACGTAGACCACCACACACAAAAACACCCGCCACTGTTTTCAGCTGAATTGAGAGTGCTTTTAAACACGATGATTTATTGTTTAACCACTTAAAAGTTTTTTTAACAATAAACTGAAAATAGGGACATACTGTTTGTTTTCGGAAAGCGAAACCCTCCGCATTTGCGTATGCGTCAAGTAAGCTTTGATTTTATCAAAATAGGGGTGAGCGGTCAATTGTTTAGCTGCGATTTTTAAGAATGCATTCTAGGGGAAAAAATGTAGATTTACGTGAAATATTTATAAAAAATGAAAACGCTTAAAAATTTAAAAAAGTTATAGAACATTTTTGCTTTTAGCGATGCAAAAGAAAATAACTTAAAAAAAAATCCTTCTCGCAAATTACATTAAAAAAGCTTATTTGTTAAATACTATCTTTAATCCCTTAAGGGGCAAGCAAAAATGTTTCTAAATATTGAATTCTCACCACTATAATCGAAAAATTTTATTTTTAAATAAGGAAAAGCAATTTTTCAGCAGTTTTCCTCCAAACTTAAAAATACAAAATTTAGTTAAAATTTTCTAGTGAGAATCTTGTTTAAATTAGGTGGGATATATTTTATCCCACTGCCCCTCAAGGGGTTAATTAAGCTATACCTTTAGAAGTACAGTTCGTCTAATAACGCTGAAGTCGTATTAATGTATAGCTGTTTTTTTCAAAAACATCCTTTTAAACTCTTTTTTTTAGGTGAACAAAAAACAGGATTACGCTCATCTATTGCTTTACGGCGAATCTTTTTAATAGCACTACTAAAAACCCCGGCAATTTGACTGGCTCGTTTTGTAGAATAAGCTATCGGAACAATTAATTCTTCTTTTTCTGCTTCTTGATCACAAAATTGAATGACATTAGATAAAATCTTTTTACTACCACTCCTGAAAAATTTATTTGCACTCAAACTAGCCATTTGAACACCAAATATAGAAGTTTTAATTTGAATTACAACGAGATATTAACAGAATTTTAAACTTTGATAGGATGTAAAAAATAACAAACAAGTAGGCGCCAATCTGAGTAACAACGCAGACGAGAACGCCGAAGTAGAATTTCGGAAAATGCCCACCTAAGCGTAACACCCCTTTGGATAGTAGAATCGTTCCAGAGTGATAGGCCCGGCTTTCGAAAACAAACAGTAATACCACTTCTCAGTGCCAAAATATTTGCCTACGTAATCAAAAAATGTCTGCCCAATAAATAAGAAAAAATTAAAGTTTACAATTAGTGGGGCAGAAAAGTTTTTAATAACGAAGCAAGTGAAACTCTTTTTGCCCATACGGTGGACGGGAAAAACTGTTAAGTGGTTAATTCTTTGTTCATTGGTGCCGTGTGGATGACTCATTATTTTTTTGGCCATGCGGATGAGTCTGGATGGCAGATCGTTTTTACTATGTGTCTAAATTGTCTGTACATTGTTTCTATTGCACTATACAGATCTTTAAAGTTAATGAACTAGAAAACGTGACGGGATAGAACAATTTTTAAATTTTCTGTTGCAGCATTAAAATACTTTGCTCTAAATACTTATTGATTTATTTGTTTTGAAAATCCCTTTTAAAGCAAACCTTGATGTTCTGTAACATCTTTCTTTACCTCAATTATATTTCTTTTTAAGATTATAGAATAGTGCTCAATGCATTAAACGTATAGAAACAATAGTCATTCACTTCCTAGAGGAGAATTAAATCCGTTTATAAATCAAATCGTTATCTTTAAGAACACAGATATTTACTATACCCAATATCATAAAAGTACCCCATTCTCCGACAAGTAAAATTTCTTCTTTCCAAATTTGTTAAAGGAATCTATGAGCTTAGAAAAACTATTAACTGAACAACCATAAAGAGATTGTTCTAAAATACTTTTTGATACGCTTTTGATGTTTACAATCTAAACTATTTCTTACAAATTACAGGTTGTAATCTTTGCAAGTATTTCTTTCGACTTATAAACAAACAGATGGGATTCAAACAAGATAAACTTTTTCATTAAAATAAACTTTTGGAAAGAATTCAGTAAATAACATTTCATTAAAAGAACATGAAGGGAAATATAAAGGCACTGGTGCTTTATTTCGGAATGCAAAGATTTCACATTATCATCATATTTTGATACATACATTTGGTACATCATATCATTCAAACAAGATAAACTTTTTCATTAAAATAAACTTTTGGAAAGAATTCAGTAAATAACATTTCATTAAAAGAACATGAAGGGAAATATAAAGGCACTGGTGCTTTATTTCGGAATGCAAAGATTTCACATTATCATCATATTTTGATGATAATGACAATAATTGGTGTAAAGATTTCTTATAACGAAAAATATTGTTAAAATTAAGTTACGCTTCATTAAAAGAACGTGTTGAAGTTTTCCGGCAATAATTCTTTTCCGCTTTGCAGTGAAGCGCAAAACTTTTTCGTTATGATTATGATTTGATGATAATGGGAATAATTATTTAAAACTTTCTTATATTGAAAACTATTCTTTAGAAAGAGTTTAGCAAATTACACTTCACCAGTGGACACGCACTGCATTCTTTGAGATTATTTTGATGTTTTTTTTCATTAATTTTTAATTAACTCAAACTTTAATCAGACAAGGAACTTTAACGAAATGTGGGTGTCCTATGCCTAAAGCGTGTTTAAAAACTTTTCGAATTTGAACCGTATTCACCACTATGCGCTTTCTATGCGTTTAGAAAAATATAATGTTTATAAATATTTTCCCTTTGCTAGTTTTTTTAAAGAGACAAAATTTTTTTGTTAAATATCTATAATACTGGAAATAGTTTCTTAACTGACATGGTGGTTTCATTGAAAAGAACGACAGATTAATTCATTTCCACATGTCATTTGGTCTTTACAAAAAACACTCTATACTCTTTGATTTAGGAAGTTAATTTTTTAAATCTATACTTGAAAAGTACTTTGATTTAAAAGTTAATTTTTTTAAACTGATATCTGATTTCAAATTTTAAAACAAAAGTAGAATATTTTTTTTTACAGTATCACTTCTTTCCCCTTTAAATGAACGTGATTCTTGTTGTTAAAAAAGGATTTATATCTTAACAACGGCTAAAAAAATTTATGAGTATTAAATGAACAAATAAGCTTACTTAAATTACTTGACTTAACATTTACACCAGTGGAAGTGATAATGTTAACTTAAAAAAAAAAAAAATCTTAGAATATTTTTTACGTATGTCCACACATAAAAAAAACTTCAAAGACTTTTATTAGAAACAAAACTGAATAAAAAGTATTTCGATTTTTTAAACTCTTTTTTGAAAAGCTGAACTGTTAGTAGATTTTATTCTAAAGCTATCAACTAAATTTCAAAAGTAAAGTTTTTAATGAATGCAACAAATGAAAACATTGCAAATTACAGCCCCAGAAAAATCCATTAAATTTTTATTTCATGGTAAAGAAATTAAGCACTTACAAAGAATGTAATTTAAGGAATGTCAAAATTGTGTTTTAAAGCTTCTTCTTATAACTTTATTCATTAAAACGGAATATATTAAAAAGAATAAATTGCTTTTAGATGTTAAATTTTTGTTTTACAAATAACTTCTGCTTTCTGGTGAAGATATAACAAAAAAATATCCTTTACTGTTATAAATTCAAAAAAATGAGTTGAAACTTATTTAATTATGAAAAGAGGTACACTCTTAGTTCTCTAAAATGAATGTTTCAAACACCTATTTTTACAATCCCTCAAAATAATCACTATTACATAGCTACCAACTCTTCCGCTTTTCTGTACCACAAACATTTAAAGAAAAATTTTGCCGTATTTAATCGGCAGATTAAGGCGATTTAAAAAGGTAAAATTGACTATAAAAGTTTTGTGGTACAAAAAAGCGTAAGGGTTGGCAGCTATGTTACGAATAAAGTGACGCTAGTAATTTGAGTAAATGTGAGTATAATATGCAGTAATTGTTAAATAGTCAAAAGAATATGTCTTGTCAGACAACATAAAATTTACTATTTTGCAAACCCACCCCCCCCCCCCTTTTTTTTTTTTTTTTTTTAATCGTTTACATCAGGGGTTCTTAAACTTTTGTTTTTAAACTGTCCGTGGTAACGCAGTTCACCAAGGTCATACATTTAATGTAAAAAAATCTCTTTTCTAGTATCTAATGTAACCACTGATTTAAATCATTTAGAGTAGTGGTTACCAACATTTGGCGAACGCACCACATGATTTTTGACATTTTTTTTCAAAATCCTTTCGACCAACATTTAATCGAGTATGTCCTCTATTATTACATATTTCAAATCATAATTAATGTATTTAAAATGTGTAGAATATTTATCATTTGCTGCTTTACCCTTTCATTGTGGAAATTTTAAATAAGATTATTTCAAAAATTGTGTATTATATAAATTTTTCTACAAATGGAAATCACGGGATAAGAAGTCAGAGGTAGTTAAGTGGTGTAATTCAAGATTTTGTCTAACACTGTGAAGGTCACTATCATTGGAATCACACAAAAGTACGCATTTTCATTTTATTCGAGCTATCTGTGCGTTTATAAACACATTATAAAAAAAGTAAGATTTCAGTTCAAAAATATAATTTCATAAAAAAAACTTGCTTTTGAGTAAATTTGGAATAAGGAAATGTACGTTTCCTTCATTTCGCAACATCTCACACACAAAAAAAATCTTTTATAAATTATTAGAAAATGGTACTACGCATATTTAGAAACAATTATATACATAATTTTAGATTTCGAGAAAATTTGTTCTAAATTTAGGGACACGTGCTAATGGGAGAATCAATTTGTAATTACTTGCAAATATGCTAAGGGTCTTATAAGCTGAGACATGGATATTTATACGTCCAGAGTTAAAGTGTTTTACGTTTAACATTTAACTAACATAGGGAAAGAGTTTTTGTATAAAACGATTTAAAATTTCGTTATAATTTATAGTACAGATAAAATAGGGTTTGACAACTGTTGTGCATTCCCGAGAATTCAAGAAGAACTTAATTTTTCAACTAGAAATAAAGATCTGACCAGTCCTCCCTTCCCAACAAATTTTTAACATTTTTGGAGGCAAAAGAAGAGCATTTTTAAAAAACTGAATATTTTTTTAATTGGTCGAGTGGCGTATCGATTACCATGTATTTTTTACTTTTGAATCGAATGACACCATTCGATATGATTACTTGCTAGGGAGCTATAAAAATCGAAAATTACTCTTTATGAGAGAGTACAACTTAACTACATTTATTTTACGCTGAAACACATTCTTTATGTGTTTGTACGTAAAATAATCGATATGCAACTATTTTGCGTTTATATAAATTTAAAAAGCCTTATTTATTTACACTATTTTCACAAAGCATCACTGCAATTAAATCACAACTGAGCTCGAATTTGCTAAGAATATTATTAAAAATAACAAAGCATGCAGCAGGTACAAAGTGCACTACATAAGCAAAAATCTCTGTAAAACTTATTGATACGTTTTTCATGCGAATAGAATTGTTATAAGTTAGATACTGTATTACTTAAATGTTAAAAAATAGTAAAATAAAACTTCGTATTTTGTTCTTTTTATTACTGTACATTCCACTTAGTGAATTAAATTTCTAGAAATTAATAACCAATTCTAAAATACGGGAAAATCACATTTTGATTTTTGTTCTTATTTATTTATTGCATTAAAACAAGGGTGTCTAACGGTTAGTGTTTTATATATAAGCAGCCTATTTTGCAATAGCTTTTTGCGCAACAGGTTTTATACATGAGATTGTTGAACAAGAAATCGAAATGGCATTGCGAAATGTAAGGATTTCGATAATTATGACAACATGAAAACGTTTTTACGACCTGTACAATTAAACAATGTTATTCTATTTTTCCAGCTTTTCCAATTGCTTATGACAGACAATTAGATATCTCGAAGTGATATTCTGCTAACCTGCTTGGACTAAGTGTGCATTAAAATTTTTTCTATGATTTATATTTTCTTCTTTTATTTTCCGGTATAAGATTTTAGTATTTTTTTTATACTAAAAATTATTTTATTTTATTGTTATATTTTCTGTTTAAAAGGATTCCTATTCATATTATCCTTCCTGTTTTCATAAGATGCCTATTTCAACTTCATATGAAAGATCACATTTTTTTAGTAAACATTATTATCATAGAAGAATTCTGCAGACACCATTCAATATCGTTTAAGATGTTTTGACTTCTATGTATGAATATTTGGAGAATTATCTCACAAAGAAAATTATTGAGTCAGTATAATATTTCTGAAAATATTTCTTAATATTAGTGGTATCCGTATTTAATATCGTTCTTTTAGTGAAATGCACGTATTTTTGTATTTATAAAGAAGCATTTTATCAACGTACTAACTATACATTTCTATTTCTTTCCCATTAATTCATTAAGTTTTCTAACACAGTTTAAACCATATTCAAGAAATACCCTTATAATATATAGAGTGATTATAGAAGAAGTATCCCGATATATGAGCCACTAGCTATCATTCCGTTCACAGAAACTGAAGGAAATTTTGATTTAAAATATTTTGAAGTATGCGCTCAAGAATCCATACGAAAAGCAGCAGTTAAACTCTAATAGTTAAGGTTTTAGTGACAAAATTTCAAAACTTTCTAATAGTAACTTCAACTTTTTTTATTGGAATGCGGTCTTCATAGTAAAAAACCATAAAATGCGTTGGAACGGTACCTGCAACACGAAAATCGCCCATCGCTAGACAGATTAAGAAGAAAAGAGAAAACAACTGCGGCGCTTACCCGAGAACGATTTTCTTTTCTAATGACGTCACATTTTACACAGTGTCTTAGGCTCTAATTTCAGGCAACTGAATCTCCCTCAAAACGAGATGAAGAGACCAAGATTTTCTGGTTCGGCGTAAGACCCCGTTATGACTGATGTCGTTGCACTAAGCGAAGGGGAAGGCCTTGTGAAATGTGTGCAGCGTATTTTGATTTCTTAGACTCTAAACAACATGGCAGTTACAGGCAAAGAACGTGGGAAAGTGTAAATATTTATTACCTAAACGGATAAAATGCTCCAGAGGCATTGCGTGTCTACCGCAGAAACCATGGGCTTCGCCGAGTCCCGTGGACTGAAGAATCTGTACGGGACTTGATACGCAAATATGAATAAACTAGTTGCACATGCGATCGATCTCGGCCTGGACGAGGATGTTGAAGAAGTCCACGAGAAGTTCCTTTTGGAAATGGAGGCGGTGTTTTACGCATTTGACAGGGTTGTCAATTTGGCCTCGATTTTTACTCAGAAAATTACTGTTCACACCAGAAATAAAGAATAATATTTTATGTTTTATTTAACGAGATTCATTTCGCTAACACAAAATTGTTATACTAGTACTTATGTACTTTGTCTTTATTTTGTTAGTCTTTTCTTTTTTCTTTAAATTAGTAAATAAAGTAAATTTAATTTTGTGGCTACCAGCCACGCCTAAACATTATTTTTTTTAAGGCTCCCTAATGCCCTTGCAACACGATCACCTATCCACTGGATATAAAGTTGCAACGCAACTAGGCAATCCAATCAGCTGTTCACATTGTTCCATTGTTCCGCTAACACAAAAAGTAAAAAATTCTGTTTAAAAATTTCCGGTATGAATTTGAAATTTTGAATTAAAATTGGAGGCCAAATTAGCAACCCTGCATTATGCGGTTGCTGAATTCTACAGTCCGCAAGATTCTTCACTCTGTTCTCCACATGTTTCTGTATCGGTTCCAGCGTGTCCAACTATCCCCTTAAAAGGCTTTTGTAGTCTGACCTTTTTTTAACGGAAAAATGCTTTGCCAAAAAAAAAAAAAAAAAAAAAAAAAAAGCACAGCAAGAATAACATTACGTGCAAAAATGACTGTATCGGTTCCAGCATGTCCAGTTACCCTGCATTCTGAAGTTGCTGAATTCTACAGTTGCAAGATTCTTCACTTTGTTCGCCCCATGTTTCTGTATCGGTTCCAGCATGTCCAGCTATCCCCTTAAAAGGCTTTTGTAGTCGGGCATTTTTTTAACGGAAAAATGCTTTGCAGGAAAAAAAGCAAAGCAAGAATAACTGCCATGTTACGTGCAAATATGACTGGACATCAGAAATTGAAAGCATTAGTTATCGGAAGAAATAAAAATCCAAGATGTTTAAAAGGTGTAAAAACTTTTGAGGTTCATAATGACTTAAAAAAAACAAACAAACTTGGATGACGTCAGAAATTTGTGAAAAATGGGTTAAAAAGTTGGACAAACGTATGATTGCAGTGTGTCGCCAAATTGCTCTCGTTTTTGACAGTTGTTCCGCCTATCCGAAGAAAATTAACGAAAAATTGAAAAATGTTAGTTTTTTACTTGCCACCGGTGGTCGTACTCTTAACCCTTTGAGGGGCGGTGGGATAAAATATATCCCACCTAATTTAAACAAGATTCTCACCAGAAAATTTTTACTAAATTTTATATTTTTAAATTTGGAGGATAATAGGTGAAAAATTGCTTTTCCTTATTTAAAAATAAAAATTTTCGATTATTCCGGTGAGAATTCAATATTTAGACTCATTTTTGCTTGCCCCTCAAGGGGTTAAGAGGCTTTTTCGGGACAAATATCACTATTTGTTTATAGAAAAATAAATCTAGGTTAAAATTTCGTCTTATTTAAGAAGAGATTTTTCCAAAAGAAAATACTGGTACCGAAGAATTTTCTGATCGTGAAATTTCAGGACAAGTACGACCCCTGCTTGTAACCTAACACTACATCAAAACTGCAGCCAGTGGATGACGGGGTGATCAAAAGTTTTAAAATGCAGAAGAAAATTTCGCCAGAGAATAATGCGAAAAGTTATCACTGCGCTTGAGAACAATCAATCCATGCCAAAAATACACTTACGAGAGTGCATATCAGAAAATTCCAAAACTATGATGTCACAGACAGTAACTATTCGCAGAAATTTGCTAATGTTGTATTCTTTGTCAGCAATGGGAATTCGGTAAGTACAGAGGACGAAGAGAAAAGAAAACTAGAAAACAGGAATTCTGCCTTTTTCAGAATTTAGTGTCGCTCCCGAGGAAAAAAAAGTATGTATATATAAATAGTACAAAACATATTTCAATTTTAAGACTTAAAGCACACGCTTTTATTTTATGTAAAATGACGCCATTCGCATCCGCTTAAGAATTTCACATTTACGATCCCCTCTTAAACATCTACAGGGCTCCCAAATGGTCCGCCAACTGAATACCAATAAATTTTAACAGAAAATTTTATGGTAGGTTTGCGCTGGAATTAACTTTCAAAGGTGATTTCGGGACGGTTTGTAAGAGAAATCTAAAACGAAAAATTTTCTAAAAAATTATTGGTATTCAGTTGGCGGACCATTTGGGAGCCCTGCATCTACAGTGCAAAAAAGATGCCGTCATTAATGAAACTCGACAAAAACCCCCGGCTATCTAATGATTCACAGGCCTTCATTTGTTTGTAATATTAATATAGATGCTTAAAATTAAATACAATTTATAATAGCTCCATGTTTTAACAGAAATCATTCGTTTTTACAAAATAGCACGCATTTTAATTACATTTTCTTTCGGTTGTTATGAGAAAATGGCAACAAAAATATATAATTACTATTAACACTATTTTTCCTGTACTTTCTACAGAAATGGAGTACTTCCGTTGCAAATATTAAGCAAATGGCTCTAAAAACTACAAAAAAATTAATATTTCAAAAATAAATTGAGATGCACATGCACGTATTTTAATTTCAGTTTTTTTTTCAGTATTTAACATAAATTAATATATTAAAATCAATCAGTACCGTAATTTCGGGTGTATAGCCCGCAGATCAAACAATTCATTTTGCACCCAGAAATTTTATTCAGTATTTGAAGACCAATATTTACCGTGATCTAAACAGTTACATTTTATTTTTAAAAATTTCTGGGTCGAAACACGATTGTTTGATTTGCGGGCTATACACCGGAAATTACAATAATTAAATTAATTTAAATCAATAATTAAATTTAAGGACGCATGAGGTAATGCATGCGTAAAATTACTTGTTATAATAAATGCGTTATTATAACTAAAATTCAATAATTTTAATGTAAAATTATTTTTTGTAAACTGAAAATACAGTGTATTCCCGGACAGTGTTTTGTTTTATTCTTGGTTTACTTGTGAGTTTATTTTTGATGGATGAAATAAATAAAACAAATAGATATAATTTATAAAAAAAAGTATAATTAATTACCTTTTTAATAATACAGTTGCGCTCAAAAGTATTTTGACAACCTTATATTCTCTCTTATTTTATTTAATATAAAAATTTAAAGAACACTATGACTGCACTTATTCAAATGTATCAAGTTTCAACTTGTTTGTTTACATTCGGCGCCACCGATGACTCCTCCTTAGCTCAAAAGTATTTTGACAATTAATTTCCATTTAATTGTTGAAGGTGTCAGTGGCGCTATAGCTTCGATTAGTGTTTATATTGACTTATTGTGATTATTTTTAAATGCCGAAATGTAAAAAATATTGAAGTGATTCTAGAAAAGCCGCTGTAAATGTACTTAAGAAAGGTAGACTGCAAGCAGAACTAGCTCGTTCTTTTAACGTGTCTCGGCAACTTGTTATTACATGGAATAAAGTTTTTAATAAACAGAAATACATCGAAAATAAGCCTCAAAGTAGCCATACGAAAAAAAAAAAACAACTTGAAATGTTGACTGTATTATAAAAAAGATATCTACAAGTGATTATCGTAAGACCGCTGTAATAATAAAAAATGAATTGAAAGAAAATTACGGCAGAGACCTAAACGTTTCATCAGTCAAACGACGCCTAAGCCTCTGTGGTTTACATGGCAGAAGATCAGCAAAAACACGTTTGTTATCTACTAAGAACAGGAAGGCTAGAGTCGCATTTGTAAAACGGCATAACCCTTTCAGGGTCAAAGCAATTCCATTGCTAAAGTGTTGAAATTAATGATTGACACCGGAATTCGAAAACAAATTTATTTGCAAATAAGAAAAAAGCTATATTTCACACACATAATAAACCGAATTTTTTTCAAACCAAAATTCTGGTGTCAGTCATTAATTTCAACACTTTAGCAATGGAATTGCTTTGCCCCTGAAAGGGTTATGCCGTTTTACAAATGCAACTCTAGTCTTCTTATTCTTAGTAGATAACAAAAGTGTTTTTGCTGGTCTTCTGCCATGTAAACCAAAGAGGTTTAGGCGTCGTTTGACTGATGAAACGTGTATGTCTATGCCGTAATTTTCTTTCAATTCATTTTTTTATTATTACAGCGGACTTACGACAATAACTTGTAGATATAATTTTAATAATAAAGTCAACATTGTAAGTTGTTTTTTTCGGATGGCCACTTTGAGGCTTATTTTCGATGTATTTCTGTTTATTAAAAACTGTATTCCATGTAATAACAAGTTGCCGAGACACTTTAAAAGAACGAGCTAATTCTGCTTGCAGTCTACCTTTCTTAAGTGCATTTACAGCGGCTTTTCTAGAATCACTTCAATATTTTTTACATTTCGGCATTTAAAAATAATCACAATAAGTCAATATAAACACTAATCGAACCTACAGCGCCCCTGACACCTTCAACAATTAAATGCAAACTAATTGTCAAAATACTTTTGAGCTAAGGAGGAGTCATATTTCTTCGGTGGCGCCGAATGTAAACAAAAAAGTTGAAACTTGATACATTTGAATAACTGCAGTCACAGTGTTCTCAATTATAGGGAATATATTTTCTTTTACATTTTTATATTAAGTAAAATAAGAGAGAATATAAGGTTGTCAAAATACTTTTGAGCGCTACTATATTTAGTATTTATGAATTTAAAATCTGTTTTATGTAGTTTATAAAGTGAATCTCTATTTAACGAATTTTCCATATAACGAAATTTTTTCGGAATTTAGCGACTTCGTTAAATTGAGGTATAAATGCAATTGTGAGGACCTTAATAAACAACCATTCTAAGGTGGTTTCACAGGTTTTTTATAATCTATCTGAAGATTCTTCCTTAGATATACGAGGGAAAGTCAGTAAGTAAGTTACAAACCGATACGTGAGGTCGGAAACTAGTAATAAATTGTTTCCAAATATGCCAATAGGTGGCAAACTTATGATGTTAACTTTGAATTTATGAGACAGCAGTTGTACAATATGAGCAGATGCGTTCAAAAGTTGTTGACGAAGAACGAAGTGGTCGTCCTGCTGAGATTGCGAGAGAAGAAACAGTGCGGAAGGTTTAGGAAATGGTTAGAGCTGACAGGCAAACAACAATAGACAGCATAGTAACTGAATCGGGTGTTTACGTGGTTTAACCTACAGCCGACTGGTGCAGACGTTGAATGTGAGGTACACAGAAGGCTAAGAGAGCAGTCCAATGACTTTTATGCACTACAATAACTTTATACTATTAGGTACTCGAAAACTCATAAAGAGATGGGACAAATGTATCAATGTAAATGACGATTATATAAAGAAATAAACATGCTTTTCAAGTGTGTATCTCGGTTTCCCCTTTTCTTATTGACTTTTGTATTCTGCTTACTGGCTTGTCCTCGTATACGATAATTTTAACAAAAATGAAGTTAAACACAGCGAAAAATTTGTTTTCAGAAAATGCATGTGAAATAAATTATGATATATTATTTTCATTATTTATATTTAAGAAATACGAAATCATGTTTTCTGTCCAACACTTGGCAGTATATATGTTCATTTTAAAGTTTAACCCCTTGAGGGGCGGTGGGATAAAATATGTCCCACCTAATTTAAATAAGATTCTCACCAGAAAATTTTAACTAAATTTTATATTTATGACTTTGGGGGAAAAACGTTGAAAAATTGCTTTTCCTTATTTAAAGATAAAATTTTTCTATTATTCCGGTGAGAATTCACTATTTAGAGACATTTTGCTTGCCCCTCATGGGGTTAACTGTTTGAGGCAGGCACACACACACACAAAACCTCGTACTTTCAGTCGACTTTCAATTTTTTGAAAGTCTCCTGTCGCCCTGATTAAATGGATTGTAATTATTTCAAAATCATTAGAATAAATCTAGAACCCTTCACAATGTACTGATGTACTGTAATGATAACAATGAATGGAGGAAATGAATTTTAGTAACTCAGGAAATTAGAGCTAGAATTAAATTCTTACTTATTTAAAAGAGTGTACATTGAGCGTCGAGTTCAAATAAGAATCCATATTCACATCTCCACAAACTTCTTTTCTTAAGTACATTTTGAGCTGCATAAGTACTTCTCATTATTCATTAGTGCCCTTTAATGGAAAGAATTAATGCATATGCCTAAAGGAAAATAGTATTAGAGTGCCGAGAACTGGTAATTGACAAATCCATTAATTATGTTTTTTCATTAACAGCAATTGTTTTAAAATGAGAGATGGGGAAGAAAGCAATTCTTTTATTGGTTTGTAATTGACGAGGAATAAAAGGCATCGTTTAATGTTTCATAAAAGACTTTTGTAAGTTTTAGTATAAAAAAAAAAAGAAAAAAAAACATGAAATTATCCTCGAGACCTTTTAATGAATTTATATATTTACTTAATTATTATACACAAAACATTTTACTTATAAACCTAATGATGTAATAGCGACAGAGGGTGGCGTAGGTGCTTATTTTTTGAGTACTATTATTTTGAAATAACGGCCTTATTTGATCACAGAGTTCCGTGATTAAATGGTGTGACGATTGCTATTCGAAAGAATTACTTCTATGGACCATGTGATAACATTCGAAAATTAGCTTTGTAGGGTTGGATTATTTAAGGGAAAATTTTTATTTTTTTTAATATAATGAGTTTTAATCTTCAGTTTAGCATAGATCGGTGTGGTCCAATTGCACCTCACCGGGTAACGCTAATCCCGGATAATAATATTTCCCTTATTTAATTGAAGAATTTCTACAATTACATAAGCGGTGATACTTTTCGGAAATAGTGATACCAGGCGTAGACACTTAGATCATTATTATTATTATTATTTAACTTTTAACGAGCGCTGTCTCTTAAATTCAATGTTGTAGTTGAAGGTATACGGAGGTATCCTCCGTATAACTTTTGGATTGTTTTAGGAAACTCCGCATGCCCTCTGTTTCTCAAATAAATCTAAAGCGTATACCCTAGCCATGAACGTTCACGTCTCTAGCGTATTCCCTCTCCCTCTAGCGTACACTCTCTGCTCCTTTTACGACTACAACACTGCTTAAATTTTACGACGAACGTGATTTTTCCAAAATTTTTCTCTCTCAAATGGCACCTTAATTCGCATTTAATTTTTACTACTAATATGTATAATTTCTCTTCTATTACGTATCTTATTAGGGTAAAGTGCCCATATTTCGTCCCCCCCCCCCTCCCAGTAATTTTTAGGACCTAAATGTTGTAATTTTCAGTGAAAACCTACCAAATTTGGATTTCACATAGACTAACTACATACGAACATAGATATGTAGGCAATCGTAAAATTTTAACAATGCGAAAAATTGTTTTTTCAAAAGTATGTAAAAAAAAAATGGTCCCAATTTTGTCCCCTTAAAAAATCCAATACGCCGAGATTTAACTTATAACTAAATCAAAATTTATTTCTAAATGATTAAGTAATTTAATTTACATTAAAGTGAGGCACAAAGAAGTGTACTAATTATTAGCGGAAGAATAACATAACGAAATACTAGCCATTCAAACACGAGGAAAAAATTGAAAAAAAATTGTCCTGAAAAAGCATTCCCAATTTCGTCCCCGGGACGAAAATAAGAACTGCAAGGGGATCGAAATTGGGACCACGTTACTTCTCAATATGGCTGAGCTTCAGTTCCTGTAAGATGAACTGAGCGTCCTAAAACTCACTGTATGCTACTGTCAGCATTTACCTACGTAAAATACATGCAATGAATAAGAAATAAAGAGTTCCAGTACAGTAAATAACGTTCTACATACGACGTAATAAGAACTCAGGTTTTATAAAATTAGGAAATTCGGCGTCTTTAATTTATGTATGAGTCTTGGCGAACGAAACTTTCAATACTGAGCTCTCCTACCTTCCGTCCCCTGTGCCTTGGGTCATAAATGGCGCCACTTTCGCAGAAGCAAAAAAATTAAGGGGGACGAAATATGGGCCCTTTACCCTACTGTTATGAAATATCTTGTATTCCTATTAGCGCAACTATTGCCTGAAAGAAAAGTTCACGTGCCATGAAAAAAATTTAAGAGGGCACCCTGAAAAGTTAAGATTGTTAGAATAATGCGAAAAGACACGTAACTAATATTTTTACGAAAATAATGATTGAGTAAATAATAATTTTGCAGAATAAAAGTAAAACTCTTAACCCTTTCATTCCCATGGTAGAATACGTTCTAGAAATTACGTAGTTCAGAGAAATCCGAATTTACACCAAAAAATTTCTATGTTAAATTTCGCTTTATTTAAATACGGAATGGTCTGTTATTAAATAAACCAAATATTGCTATTTTAATTTTCTGGTATGGACTTGGAACATCCGAATTAAAAAATCCACTAACATCATGATGCCGTTTGGACTCACTGGGAGTGAAGGGTTAATACTAGTGTTCAGTTTAAAGGGGGAAATCACCTTCAACAGCTCGATATTGATTGATTTTAACACAATATTAAAAAAAAATTGGAGCTGTAAATATTGCTTCAAAATAAACAATTTTTTTGAGTAAATTGTACAAAACTTTGTTTACGAATTCCTTTAAATACCTCTAATGACAAATAATTAGAGTTTAGTTTAATTAAGACACACTAATTAAGAATTTTCAAAAAGGGGATTTGACGTACGGGGCATTCTCACAATCTTTTGACTTTCATGTTCCTGAATAATAATTTTTATTTTAATACACTTTTTTGTGTTTTTTTTTTATTTCATATACTGGGGAACATCCCATTGCATGATTTCATAACAATATTAACGAGATAAATAAGTTTTGGACGATGTTGGGGGTCCAAATACCAGGAAAACTCCTATACCGTCCCGTGTCATGATGCTGATTTTTAAGTTTGGAGCTGTCTGCATAAAATTGTTCAATAAAAGTAATTCGATGTAATTTTTTTACAAAACTGGGACAATTGTTTTATATAAATATGTAGCAAAAAATTAACCTGCACACATTTTTATGGTTGATATTATTTTTTGAACTCTGTCCCTGGGTTTTTCATCCTTACCGTTCCTCTTGCTAAACTTATACAGAAAATCACTTCAGATGCCGTCACAGAATTTTTTTCAACTTTTTTCTCATGCAGAAATACGCTAGAGAAAGAATGTCTAAAATTCTTTTACAGGAAATTTACTGCAGAATTTAAACCAGCATTTAAGTATCAATTTCAAGATAGTCGCTTTATTGGTAGTCTTACCGTCCTCAAGGTTTATTACTGCTATTTTCGAGGTAAATTAATTTTTTTAAAAAAAATTTAATCCAATGTTAACAACTGTTTCTAAAAATCATTGAACATTGTGGCTATCACTTAGTCTTAACATGATTTGCCTAAAATAGGTGGTAATTTTCCTTACCGTTCCATCCTTAACGTCCCTTTTTTCCTATACCGTCCCCTCTTTTATCTTACCGTCCATTCTTTAATACCCCTTTAAAACAATTTTATACCAAATTTTTGTATTAAAAATACTACATTGTTATTATTTCTTATTTGAATGTCCTGTGGGTACTATGCAAATTCATAATAAGTAAAAATTTCGAAGAAAATAAAAAGTTTTAGTGGTAAAATGGTAAGGAAAATTAAACTCGCAAAGTTTAATTTTCCATAACATAAGTTTGACATAAACCTCCCCAGCAAAGTGGGCAAACAGTGGGCCATCAGCTGGAAAAAAGATGGCAGCCAGCAGTGCCATCAGTGGTAAAGTGCAAGGGTGCCATTACATAAACCTGTCGAAAAGTGTCCAATCCGAATGCAGCTGGCCCATCAGTGATGGCCATCAGCAGGCCAGCATTGATATGCCATCACATTACTTCAATCCGGCACTTTTCCTGCAGTGTTAGCACCTATCCCACTGCTATTCCTTTGCTGGCCCAGCACTTTCCCTTAAAAAATTTCATATAGAATTCTATAAAAAACAAAGTATTATATAATTATGGCTCTTTTTTCTATAAGCTAGTATCACTAAGAGCTATAGAAATATTTGAACTTTCAGTGGTTTCCATGTGGTCACCCTCGCAAGTACTGACCGCGCTCGATGCTGCTCGGTTTTGGTGATCGGACATGAACAAGTGCTTTCAGCGCACGCTATGACTGCTCGTAGTTTTCGAGCTCTCATTACACTATTTCAAGTTTGTTTCTTTTGTGATTTACGTTCCCAATCATTAAACTGGTGTAGAAATTATTCTATTGTATAGAAATTCTGTGTATTTTATACGCTTTTTTTATTATTGATTCTGAACTGCGTAAATTATGAAAACCGAAATCCTTTGTAACCTAGTAAAACCAGATTTAAGGAGAAAAAAAAAGTGCGTTGAAATAAAGAATTTATTTATTTACTCATTTACTTATTTATTTGGCAGTGGTGCTATATTTTTTTACAGTTTCAAAAAAAAAAAAAAAAAAAAAAAATAGCTTCACAGCTTAAATTGTGTTAAGATATTCATTTCAGATTTGTGTTCAAATACTCAATGTCTTCGATATTCGCAGCGCCACCTAGCGTAAGGGTTCCCAGCAGTAATACTGCAAAAGTTCGTGCACTTCCATGTAGTGATGGGGCGGCGCATGAGATAAAATGGATGCCCACCAGAATTTTATCTGATGATTTCCAACAGCAAGGTTGACTGAAGCTGTCCGGCAGTGGTCATGCAGTGGTAGGCCATTAGCCAGTACTTCTCCATCATTGTCAGCACCTATCTTGCTGCTGGCCAGCAATTTCCTCTTTGCTGGGTTAGTTAAATAAAAAAAAAAATTCGCTGCTGACCATTTTTTCTTTATTTTGAATCATTAAGGCATTCGTCTATCAGATTAAAATGTTATTTTAGCAAGTTCAATTTCACCAGATTTTTTCCCCCCAAAAGTCAAAAGATTGTGAGAATGCCCCATACATGTATTGCGCGCAGGATTATTAAAAACTAGCTAAAGTACCCGTCGTTGCACGGAATTTTAAGAATGTTAGTTTTGAAAAAACAATTTCAAAATTTAACATATAACATAAAAAAAAAGAGTCGAAGTGTTGTACACACGAATCAAATGAAAACCCAATATAAAAATGTATAAATTTACATAACAGACGCAAAATAATACATCCATAAATGAACTTATTTCCATTCATCATTGGAGCAATAACGTTAAAATACGCCAATATTTCCATAAGCGAGATTTTATCATGCTTCAATACAATTTTTCACACTTATATGATGTTATATATTCACCACGTCCTTTATATTTCCAATATGACGTAATTTTTCCATTTTTTTATTCGTCAAATTAATTAAATAATCATAATTTTTCCCATGGAAATCATGAAACAGAAAAAATATGACGTAACATCCACTTTTGTTTTTAATTCGTCAAGCTATTTATTTTATTTTCATTTGTCATGTGGAAATCTTACAGTAGAAAAGTTATGATGTAATATTCCCTTTTTTTTAAATCGTCCATTTTTTCACGTGGAAATCTTGCAATAGAAAAGTAATTGTAGTGGTAAGAATTTTATTCTGGATTTTTAATTTTTGGCAACAGGTATAACGAAAAATGTTTAAATTTGATTGGAAATTGCTGTTAAATTTGTAGTTTTTTAACTATAAGTTATTCCGATTCCGGATTACTTTAGTTGCCTCGGCCGTGTTTTAATACACATGTATGTAATATTTCACAATTCTGGCTTCCAAACTGTGGATTTGTATAGCATTACACACAGACAGACAAATTTTCCTTTTTATATATTAGCATAGCTGCCAACTTTTACGCTTTTTTGCTACCACTAAAATTTTAAGGAGATTTTCGTATTCTTTAATCATGAGATTTCGACGATTGAATGAGATAATGTTTTCTATAAAATTTTAGTGGTATGAAAAAAGCGTAAAGGTTGGCAGCTATGTATTAGATATATTCGATATATCCACTTAATCCACTTAATTATCCACTTACATATATATTCTTAAAGGATTGTACTTTAACTTGAACCTGAAATAATAATCAAGTTTAGAGATGGAAATATTTTTTTCAAGCAATTAAAACATAAAATACAAAATTTATGATAAAATTTCAATAAAAATTTAAAAAATAAATAAATATATTACACGTACTTATTTATAAATAGGTAAATGATATAAAATTATGTAAAATACAATGTAATACAAAATACTAAGTTTCTATGTTACTTAATTTTGGAAATAGGATGCACGCAGTGTGAAAAATATCTATTTTGAGAAAAATGACTTTAAAGTTCAAATTTACCTTGATTTGGACAGGAATAGATTCACACATTTGATCATAAATACGGTCGTATTGTAGTATCGTCATAATTGTTTTTGTAAAATTTGGTAACATTTTCAATTTTTTTTTATTTGTAAAATTTTTTTAAGATGATCTCCCCCTTAACAGGCACCAAATAAATGCATTTCGATACGGCCGAGAAAATGATTAATAAAATAAGTTAAACACACCACTCTGCCACTAATTAAATAAAGTAAATTAAAATGTTATAAATAAAATTGTGCTGTAAAATCTTTTAAAATTATTTGATTAAAAATTCCAGCTGTTATCATACCATTATCATTAAGAGCTTGTAAACTTATAGCCATCAAATAAAAGTATTTCATTCTCCTTTAATTAAATGTTTTCTTCAGAAATTTGTTAAAGGAATCAACGAGGCTATTCGCCCTGGAAACTATTATCTGAACAACTATAAAGAGATATTTTTAAAATGCTTTTTTGATACGCTTTTTATGTTTACAACATAAAATATTTCTTACAAATTACAGGTTGTAATCCTTCAAGTATTGTTTTCGATTTATAAAGAAGCAGACGTGATACAAATGAAAAACTCAGAAATGATTTCCCAAGAAAGAAAAAAAAAAGAAATACTGACTTTAGTAGATTGCACTTCATTTAACCCCTTAAATTACGGTTGAATAATTCGAATTGCTTATTGGCACCACTTTTATGAAAAAGAAATATTCACCTTATTTAATGACAGTAAAAACGATACCAAAATATAGCCAATTTCACTATTTTATAAAACTAATGGGACTCAAACAATTTGAGTATAATACACAGCCCGTGAATATGACGGGAGCGAGAATTAAGGGATTAAAGGGGTTAAAGAATATGTAGAAAAATAGGAAGGTGGTGATATTATTTCTTCTTTTGCAACGGAATACAAAGATTTTTCGTTATCTTCAAAATATAATGATAATGAAATACATTATGGAAAGTTTTCGGATAAAGAAAAAATGCAGTAACTACGTCTAAGGCGGAACTGAAGCAGTCCGTTTTATGTTCAATAAGTAATTAGGATAAATGTGTGTTTTACTATTCTAAAATAATTTATAATAAATTGGTAAAATTATTTTGAAAAATATAACAACTCTGCTTTTAGTGCTTATATGAAATATCTTTAACGACTGGTAGCAATCATTCTATGAAACATTAAAATATTTATTTAATATTTCATTTTTCCCTCGCTCATGAGATCAATTTTTTATAACAAAAGTTATTTTGTAGGACAAAATCGGTCTTGACGTTTTCTTATAAATAAATGTATTAAAGTAAATAAAAGATAATATTAAAGTAAATAAAAGAATTAAAATATTAAAATATACTGTCTAATTTTAGAAGGATAACGAATTTCTTGAGTAAAAATGTTAAATTAAGATAATTAAATTGAATAGAATAATATATCAAGATTTTCACGTTTGAAATAAATATGTCATTTAAAATTTGTCAATTTGTTTTTGTTTTACGAATTAAAATGATTGAAATTAATGTAATTAAAAAATTAAGTTTAATAAATTAACGTATTTGAAAAAATAAGATAGTTAAATTAACCTGATTGAAATGAATAGAATAATTCTTCATGCTTTTCTCGTATCGTATATATGTAACATTTGAAATTTATCAATTTGATTTTGCTTTAGAAATTAAAATATCTTCTGGACAATTATTTGTCTGGTTCTTTTTCTCTTCTTATAGTTTTCTGTTTGCACAACATAATGCAAAGTCCTGTCAATGTTCACTTGAGTTTCTGTTTGTCTTCAGTAAGCTCAAGCTTAAGAACAAGATAAATATTTGAGCCTTAAATCTTGCTATGTCGTTTCCAGATTTTTATTAGATTACAATATAAAGAAAGAACATTTTCTTTCGGAGTTGTTTTATTATGTGATAAGGAATTTGGCTATTGTTAAAAAAAAATGGTGTTAAATGTGAATAATTTCAAATAGACAAAGAAAGAACTCTTTTGTAAATGAATTTAGAGCTTTTAAAATAGGAAGAATATATCTATATATCGTGTAACAAATCCACAAAACGTACCACGCAAAGCAGATTTATGTTTACTTTTAAATTCTACGAATGAAAGACTTTTACTGAACTTTATATTTTAAACTTAACCATACTCACATTAGCACCTTTGTGCTCGTATAGTTGTACTATTTATGGAACAACTCCTACGGTGAGATAACTTCAAAACTTAGTAATAATAACTCATAAAAAACAAGCTACCAGCATTTATTTTCTTTCTTACCGTAATTTCGGGTGTATAGCCCGCACATCAAACAATTCAGCTTGGACCCAGAAATTTTATTCAGTATTTGAAGACCAATATTTACTGCGATCTAAAAAGTTATATTTTATTTTTTAAAATTTCTGGGTCGAAACACGATTGTTTGATCCGCGGGCTATACACCGGAAATTACGGTACTTGAATTTACAAAAATATAGGAAGTTGCCACAGAATACATCAAAACTTGTCCTTTTTTCCTTTTTAACCAGCGTCAATAACATATGAACGCGCAAAAACAAAATAATAAATGTCATTTCAAGTCAATTGTTTTTCTTTACATTTTTCATCTCTGATCGCGTGATATTGAACAAAAATAAATAATGCCGATTCCTTAACATCGTCCCACCTTCTGATTACCTTGTATAACCAGAACTAATTCTAAACGTAGAGAAATTGACAAAGTCACTTGTTATAAATTCAGTCTTTCAGGAATTTTCAGTGTCCTTCCAGCTCTGCTGTCTTTAGGAGATTCCTTGCTTAAGGATACATCCAAAGTTGTAGCTTTGTTAAGTATTTTCACTGGATTGTGAGAAATCTTTGGTTTCGGACAGTCAGTAAACGAAGCTATCTCTAGTGGATATATTCTTTGTATAGTTCGTAAAAGCTCATGTTGTGATGTTTGAACTCTTACGAGTCGAACTTTCTTGTCTCTACCAGGCATAAGTTCTGTGATTCGACCTAAAGGCCAATCAATTCTCTTTTTATTATCAGATCCGATCAATACAACATCACCTACAGCTATAATTAGCTCTTGGTGTTTGTTCCTTGCTCTTTCAATTAATGCACCTAAATATTCGGACCTGAAGCGATCCTTCAATTCTTTTTGCAATGACTGTCGATACTTCAATCTCTTGTTGAATGATTTTTGTTCCACAACATCCAGGTCTGGGAGATTGCATTCTTCTATACTCTGCAGAAACATAGATGGGGAGATAGGTTTCACAGTTGCGTCTTCCGAAAGGTATGTTAGCGGTCTTGCATTTATTATACTTTCCACATCTGTCAAAATTGTGTTCATTTCTTCATAAGTGAGGTAAGCATGACCTAATACTCTTTTTAGAAGATCTTTCATTATTCTGATAAGCCTTTCCCAAAAGCCACCCCACCACGCTGCGGTTGGTGGATTAAATTTCCAATCAATAGCATTAACAGAACTGTATTTTTGTATTCGTGACCAATCTAGGCTTTTCAATAAATTAGCTGATCCAGTGAAGTTTGTGCCGTTGTCAGAATAAATGACAGTGCACCTTCCTCTCCGTGCTACGAATCGTCTGAGTCCCATCAAAAATGCCTCTGTCGAAGCAGCGGTCACTAGCTCTAAATGCACTGCTCTGTATATTGCGCAGGATAATATCAATATCCAAGATTTCTCAATTTTCTTCAAGTATAACGGACCCGCCATGTCTACACCTGTGATCTGAAACACGTTAGCATCCTTTATTCTATTTTCCGATAGAGGCGCACTATCTCTCCATAAACTCTTCCCACTGAAGCATTTGCAGACAACACACTGTGCTAACACTTGTTTTACATTTCTACGACCATTAAGTATCCAGTATTTTTCTCTCAATAAATTAAGTAGGATCTGTAATCCAGCGTGACAATGTTTTACATGTACATGATATATGAGTCGTTTTACAACTTCATGTTTTGCTGGCAGGACTATAGGTTTCAGAAAATCTTCATTGTCTTTCCTGTACGTTATTTTAGTCTCCAGTCCAATTATATCTTGTTCATCTT
This sequence comes from Maratus speciosus, assembly GCA_963932465.1. Classification (NCBI taxonomy): domain Eukaryota; kingdom Metazoa; phylum Arthropoda; class Arachnida; order Araneae; family Salticidae; genus Maratus; species Maratus speciosus. The sequence goes on along the minus strand of OZ010793.1, from coordinate 76,779,422 downwards.
TCCATGTTTGTAAAGTTCTCAATCTGTTATCATTCTTGGGAAAAAACGCTTCTTTCTGAATCATACATAGAGTCTTTAATTCAGCTTCTTTAAATTCAGATGACGTCAGGTCTCCTCCTCTTTTCACTTCGGTACTTCTGCAGTTATGCCTAAAACGTAATATCCATGCGACCATCCGTATGATTTTACATAACTCGAGAAATATCTGTAATACCAACCATCTTGTTTAACATCAGAATTCGTTATCATGGAAACTGACTTTATTCGTTCCTTCCGAATTTCATCTTCGTCATAGTCTTGATCACTAGAGATCGTATATTTTTCAAACTCTGCTGAATCTCTCAATCAAGTTGGACCCTCCCACCATCTCCTGGCAGCTAGCTGTCTCGCTTTACATCCACGAGTTGGCAAATCTGCAGGATTTTTATCACTTGGCACATAGATCCATGATGAAGGACTGCTTAATCTTCTGATCTCTAGAACCCGATTTCTCACAAATACTGACCAATTGACATCTCTGGATATCCAAGCGAGTACTGTAGATGAATCGCTCCAATAATATCTCTTCATCTTTTCCCAACTGTGGGCATCTACAATAGTTTGCGCCAAACGAGTTCCCATAGTTGCCGCCAATAATTCCATTCTTGGTATCGTGACGTTTTTCAAAGGTGCAACTCTTGATTTGGCTTCTATAAAAACTAACTCGACTTGGCTTCCAACTTCTATTCTAAGGAATATAACTGTTGCGTAAGCATCTTTACTTCCATCTACAAATGTGTGAAGTGCACACGCTTCTATGTTTCCTGGAGTCATTTTCATGTATCTTGGGATCGCTATATCCTTCAAAACTGTTAGTTCTTGAAACCATAGTAAAAATTCTTTACGTAACTTACCAGTTATCTCTTCATCCCATTTAAAACCTAATTTCCAGGCTTTTTGCAACATTATTTTCGGACAAATCATGACTGGCGACGTAAAACCAAAGGGATCAAATATTTTATGCACAGGTGACAACATACTGCGTTTGGTGATCTTTTCTGTGTCAAAATCATGTAGCCAACTTAGGTTGATCTTTAACATGTCGGATTCCTTATTCCAAACAAGTCCTAAGACGTTAGTTTCATTCGTGTTTGGCGTTTCTTAGCGATCACCTGTGTACATGTACTGTCTTAGATCAAAACTACCTTTCGCCATGAGCATCCTCGCATCTTCGATGAAATGTTTCAATTCTTCTTCGCTATTTACACTGGTTACGACATTATCCACATAAAAACTGTGCAACAATCTATCTTTAAAACTTTCGGAGAAATCTGGAGCCCTTCGGATGTGATATTCAATGACAGATGGAAGAAGAAATGGACTGCATTTCACACCGAATACAACTCGGGTATGCCTGAATGTCATTAATTTCTTTTTCTTTAAGTCCTTCCACCACAAAAAAGTAGGAAACTTCTATCTTTCTCACAAATGCTGATCTGTAAAAAAGCTTTCCTAATATCTGAAATTACACCAAGTTTTCTTTCTCGAAAGCGTAGAACATCTGGAATGAGCTCGATCAAGTTAGGTCTACATTGTAGGCATTGATTCAGAGATGGATAATTTGCTAATCTTGCTGACGCATCAAATACAGGACGGATCGGGGTTGTAGTACTACTGTCTTTTATGACTGGATGATGCGGCAAGTAATTGCCATAAGATTTTGTTTCGTAAGAAGGAACTTCCTCTATAATACCTTCGTTAATCCAATCATTAAAACATTTTCGTATTGTTGAAACATGTTCTTGGCGATTAACTTTGAGGTGATGCCTTCCAAACGTTTCATCGCCAAATTAAAGTTATTTGGCAGTGTTGTTATGTCATCAGCCCAAGGAAGGCAAATCTCATACCGATTTTCATCGTTTATTTTTACTGTTTCGAAGAAATGCTCCTTAGTTTGGTGATCTATCTCTCCTCTTGACTTCTTCTCTATGGGATCTGTAATTCCGATTAAGTCAAGTTTCCATAGGTTTGAGATATCCGCTTCTTTTACAAACATTGATGTTACTGTCATCGCCAAGTTTTCGGATGAATATGGCTTTTCACATGGTGATTTTCCCATTAATGCCCATCTAAGATATGTTTCCACTGCAACTAAACCAGAAGACAATATTTTTCTTTTACCAGTTAACATTTTTACCATAACATCATCTCCAATTAAAACTTCTATACTACCACAACATTGACTCACATCGCTTAACATGATGCCACTTTCCTTTAATTCTTGTAACCATGGCCCCTGTGTAACGGGTTGAATATCTCCGCATATGCTAACTTGATCTCGTACTTCGAAATTACACCTGAATTCTTCGCTCAAATCTCTAACTCTTATTTTGTAACAGTTATGTTGGCATTCTTGAGTAGTAATGTCGCCAAACAGAGAATGTATTATCTTTTCTTGCCGAATAGGCTTGTAATTCATTTCTTCCGCCACACTTTTTAATATATACGATTTCTGTGATGCTGAATCTAACAATAAACGAACAATCTTCTGTTTACTTTCAGAAACTAGCTTCACCTTCAAGGTCTGCAAGAACACTTTGGCGCTCTTCTTACTAATATTTGTCATATTCACTTCATCTCTTTTACACTTTTCAGCTCCCTCTTGAGTATCTTTACCGGATGACTTACGTTGATTGCACAGTAATGACACATGCCGCTTATTACAAATAATGCATTTCACCATCGCTCGGCATCTTTTAGCGGTATGTTCTGGTACTAAACATATGAAGCAGCATCTCTTCTCCTTGGCGATTTTTTGTATTTCCGCTAAGTTTAATTTTCTCGCAGAAAAGCATTCCGAACTTGCATGTCTTCCCTGGCAAAAAATGCAGACTCCTTTTTTCTCTGTTACGGAAGAGGTAGTCAACAGAGAGGCCGCTGTCGAAGTATTACCGGTTTTATGTTCAAAATTATTGTGATTCCTTTTTTGCGACATATTTACGATCTTCACTTTTAGCTAATCCAAAACCAGCTACGGCGAGTGACACCCTTTCTTCACCTTCTACTTCAGTTCGCAAAAACTGCATCAGACTATTTAATCTGTCCTGCGCCTCAGTTTTCTCAGACGATATGTTCGTGCAATTCCACGCTTTTAGAAATTCTGCTGGAAAACAGGACTCAACTAATGGATATAAAATTGATGCACATTTGTCAGTTGTGACACCTAATTTATCCAAGGCTCGTAAGTATAATTCCAATTTATCATATAACGATGTCAACGAGAATTTTCCCTTCGTTTGTACTGATATTATTAATTTGAGTAGTTCTCTCACATAGACTTCTACCAATATATCTTCTCTACCAAAATGGGTTTTTAAACTCTCAATTGCCTTGGCGTAATTAGTGCCACTTGGCGGGAAACTCTCTACCACTTCTCTTGCTCGGGAGCCGGCAACTGTTGCTTGCACCAAATACTGAAATTTATCTTCTGGTGCTATTTCTGTATCTTCATCAATTTGTCTAAATTGACACCAAAACGGTAACCAGTCTATTATTTCACCTAAAACTTTCTGAATTCTAACTTGGGCAGCGTAAACTTTCTTCTCATTGCATAACTATCGATAATTGGATTAAGATCTCCACCTTGACCGTTTACTGCTGACTGAAGTTTCGCCAGTTCTAACTCGTGCTCCAATTTTAACTTTTCGCCTTCAATCTTTGCTTGTAATTCCATATTCAGTGCTTCAGTTTTTTCCTTTGCTTGTAATTCCATATTCAATGCTTCAGCTTTTTCCTTCGCTTGTATTTCTAATTTTTCTTTTTCCATATTCAATGCTTCAGCTTTTTCCTTTGATTGTCTCTCTAATTTTTCCTTTTCCTTTCTTTCTGAAACGGCATTTTCTAAAACGCTCTGTACAAATTCAGGATCATCTTTATATGCCTTACAATTCAAAATTAAATCTTTAAATGCTACAAGTGAAGCCGTTGGTGCTGCTATTTCACCTAATTGCTCGGCTACGAAGATCAAATCTTCCTTTTTAAAACCTTTAACCAACTTAAACATCATGGAAAATCTTTATTTCATTTAATTTTTATTAACACCTTTTAAACTACGTGTGATATATAACCTTGTTTAACCCTCCGTCTACCAGACGGGTCCATTGGACCCGACAGGTACATACAAAATATTCATTCAAACCAGAAATTTCTTTAAAATAAACTAAGTATATAAACCAGACAAAATTAAGGTAAATAAGTAAGTTAAATAGTTTTAAATAAAAATTCTGGTGTAGAACGTTTTATTAAAACTTGAATAAAATTCCCGGTAGATCTAGGGTTAAACTCAGGTCCTCTACCGGCGGACGCCACTAATGTAACAAATCCACAAAACGTACCACGCAAAGCAGATTTATGTTTACTTTTAAATTCTACGAATGAAAGACTTTTACTGAACTTTATATTTTAAACTTAAACCATACTCACATTAGCACCTTTGTGCTGGTATAGTTGTACTATTTATGGAACAACTCCTACGGTGAGATAACTTCAAAACTTAGTAATAATAACTCATAAAAAACAAGCTACCAGCATTTATTTTATTTCTTACTTGAATCTACAAAAATATAGGAAGTTGCCACAGAATACATCAAAACTTGTCCTTTTTTCTTTTTTAACCAGCGACAATAACATGTGAACGCGCAAAAACAAAATAATAAATGTCATTTCAAGTCAATTGTTTTTCTTTACATTTTTCATCTCTGATCGCGTGATTTTGAACAAAAATAAATAATGCCGATTCCGTAACATATCGCATATTTTCAGATAAAAAATTGTTTTCAGTTTTCTTCGAAATTTGGTAGTGGAACTAAGAAAAGTTTGATGTAGAGGTTTACAGTTTGTAAAATACACAGTTTGTTTCATAAAAATATCTATTTTCCCTTCTACGTATGTTGGAAGTGTAAAAAAGGGCGAGGGGGATGAGTTTGATGGAGAATTTTTTTAAGTTGTCGGCTTTCTGAATGCCCGGCTTTTGAGGTCTCACTGTATTGCCATTGAAGGTTCTTCCTGAGCACATAATGTACCCAAAAAACATTACAGGATTATCAGCAATTTCTCCCTGGAATTTTTAATATTTATATGATAGTTATTTATCTTATTGATTTGCGATACTTTAAAAAAATTATGTATTTATTTATTTTTTTTTTGTAGCTCCATTTTAAATGAAAATTTTTGGTTTCTGAACTTTTTTTACAATACAAAAATAAATAGCTCATAACAGCGATGATATGAAAATATGGCTGTTGTGTAAAACATTATTTTCTGCTGTATGTATTGCTGCGAATAAGTTAAATCCGAAAACGATAACGGATATTTTAAAGACGTGTATATGGAAGTGTTTTGAGGGACCTTTTTCAAAATGCCTATTAAAGTAACTGTACCACTTTAAGAAGGTTTTTCACCATACTTTTAGCGTACCGTTCTTGGTTTTAGTAACTGTGAGAATAGTTAGTGTCCGATATCTCAATTAATTCTTTCAATGCACAACTTCTCTGAAAAAATGTCTGCTTTATGCCTTTCCTTCAGAAAATAATATTTTTTCGGCGAAATGTTCGGCAAAAAATAGCATATTTTTAAATTTCGGCAAAATTTAAAAATATGCTAGTATTGGACAAGCGCAATCTAGTACCGGACGCTGGACTTTTGCTATTTGTCAGAAAAGGGAAGTGTCTGTTCCGGTAGTAGGCGTGTTTGAATTCTTACAAAGGACATCCAATAGTGGATGGAACGCAGGGTTCTCGATGGCTTTTGTCAAACATTAGCGATTTGGCGAATAAGAATTACAAAACAGTAGCCAAATGAAAGGAAATATTAGCAAAATAGATTCGGCATGAAACGGTCCAAAAGCTATCTTTATTATCTCTTTTTTTCAATATGTTATAAAATAACCTACTTTTTGTAATTGCTTATAATATAAAAATTCTATAATCCGCTACAGAAATTATTAAAAGTAAATACATTCTAAATGTCTCCTAAATGTGTAAATGTTTCAGACTCTTTTAGCAGTCTAAGTAAAATTAAAAACAGATTGACGGTAAACTTTGATTTACCGCTGTGAAAATATACACTAAATATTGCTACGAGATTTCCACTCTTTAACCAATAGAAAAAAATTGACCATCCAGTGATTCTTTGCATACAAGCAATAAATAGTATAGTTAATGGCTAATTTCAAAGATGCATTCCATCAAAATTTTCTCTAGTTGGCTATATTCTATATTGAATGAAGATATTACGGTATTAGGGTAAATGGTGTTTTACGTTGCATTTACAACAATTTAATTCAGTAATTTTAGTAATATAACACCAAAAAAATATTCCAAGTGTAAAGTTGACCTGTTTTGTTAATTAAATCTATCCAAAGGTAAATTTAGATGAAAATGGCCTACTTTAGGCGTTAGTTCTTGAACTCTGGAAGTTGTAATTATTATGGTAGCTGACGTTACTAAAAAAGAAACGTAAATTGTCATAAAAATATAATTTTCATTCTCACTTTTTCGGTGATTTTCATGCAAATTGACTTTTGCCGCTAGAAGCGCCATCTATGTGGATTGTTTGGAAACTTGTGAGTTGGGTTCGAGACGCCGATCCGAGGAGTAATGTAAACATCTCGAAATAACTTCGTTTATTATCTGCGTTAAATTATCAGGTTGATTGCGAAACACTCCACTGACAGAACATAATTATTTTTGTTCTTGAGTCAAAACAACTGCACGATTTAAACTCCTCCTAATATATTTTTTTGACACCACAGTATTAAAGTGATATCATAAAAACTTACATAGGTGCCAACTCAAACTAATCTTCCGTAATACGTCCGTCAATTTGACCCTGGTTTATTATGTTTCAAACCAGAATTGTTTTTAAGAAAGGAAATGAAATATATCAGGTACTGAACAGGTAATCAGCATTGAGGGGTTTCCTAGCTGTTATCAGATTAACAACAAGACTAGGATTTTTTTTCACGTAGAAACACTAAATAAATAAAAATTCACGAAATAAATTTTCTGGTTCGAAAGAGGTTAACCTGGTTTAAATTAATCCTGGTATTACGGAAAATTAGTGGAAGGTTGGCAGCTATGTAACTTATTAGATTAAAAAGAAATGCACAAATTCTCATCAAAAGAAAACACTCAATTCGTTTCGGTACACGCTCGTTGACTCGAAACCACTTTATACTCGATTAAAAAAATACTTGTTTTTTCCTCCGGCTCGACGGACCAAAAGAAGACGTTCCGCCAATAGCTCTTTCTCAAATAATTACTGCACACACTCACAATAAAATAAAACTTGTGGACTGTATCACAATTTAATTTCCAAAACACAATAAAAATTATCGAGAGTCAATGTTTACATTTACTCGCATCGGCGTCTCGAACCCAACTCACAAGTTTCCAAACAATCCACATAGATGGCGCTTCTACCGGCAACATTGATCTTCGGATAGGTTTAACACTAGAAGCGTCATTAGGGGTCATTTTGATCCCTGACAAATCGATAATATTCGATTCAAAACAGAAATTTCTTTACAAGATATGTTAAATGTATGCAGCACAAAAATAGGCTAATTAAATAAGTTAAATAGTTTTAAATAAAACTTTTGGCGTGAAATACATTTCATAAAGCTCGAGTAAAATAGCCAGCGGTTCTAGTGTCCATTATCAAGTCATATCAACTTTACATTTGAATATTTTTTGGTGTTATATTACTAAAACTACTGCAGTAAATTGTTCTAAACGTAACGTAAGTTACCATGTAATGACCCATTAATATGTTAGACGTGATCAGGGGTGAGATATGCATAAAAAGCATTTACAAGAAACAGAATATTTTCGGAATCACTGTCGCATTTGCGCTAGTAACTCCTTCTGAGTAAAGAAATATTTTATTATTGATATCAAGATTCAAACACACACATATTTTCAATTTACACTAGAGATGAGGTTTCTGCGTTTTTGCACACCAGTATTTTGTTAGAGAAAATGATATTTCATTTAATCAGAACATTTTTGCGATTTAACAGAACAACATTTCCCCTAAAAATATACTGGTGTACAAAAACGCGGAAATCTCATCCCTGAAAATTTACACGTTTTGTTACAAAGTAATTTATTTATAAAAATTTATATGATAAGAATTTGATATTTATTCTTTCTGTGAGAATTTCTGTTACTTCTAAAGTTATATAAATATATTTGGGGGAAAATATTGAATTATTCCAAGTTTATGTTTAACTCAATTATATAAATTGCTATGTGAATAGTCTGTCTCAGGAAAAACTTAAGTACTATAAATTAAATCTAAATTACATTCTTGTTTACTGTTCACTTGTTATTTGATGAATAAAAACTTCTGCTATTAAATTGAAATTATGTATTATCATTCATCTTCAAAGTAGTAAGGGAACGTCGTGGAAATTTAAACAATTAATTCTTGCAGTAATTGACTACTTCCAGAAATGTTTTCTATAACTCCTCTAAATAAATTTGTATCTCCGTCTTTCCAGTTTTAACTTTTCGAAAGAATATTAATTATTCAGAACTAGATTAAGTCATTCAGTAGATTTCCGAATACTAATACAGAATTAATGAATGATATTCTATTCCCATTTTGCTTAAAGTTTAACCATAAAACTGTATTTTCTACTCATAAATTACAAAACTTAGAAATTCCGTGAAGTAGTTTTATAAAGTAATATGTAAATGAATTAAAATACTGATAAAAGTTTTAGTTTGAAATGTTCTAACCAAACAGGCAAATTTGATGGTCTATCTTGTGAAGTTTCTTAAAATTACTTTAAAAAATTGAACTATTCGTCATTCAAGTGATATTTGTCTAGAAAAGTTATTAAAAAGTCTGTTCTTTGCTTCCATTGATTTTGAAGATGAGCATAGTAGGAATAAAGATGAAAAACAGTAAAGTAAAAATTACAATATTAACCCTTTGAGGGGCAAGCAATTGCGTTTGTATAATGCAGAATTCTCACCGGAAATTTACAAAAATTTTATTCCAAAATAAGGAAAAGCAATTTCTCAACCCTTTTCCCCCAAAGTTATAAAAGTAAAACTTCATTAAAAGTTTCTGGTGCGAAATTTAATTAACTTAGGTGGGATATAATGTTAAAAAATACCAAAGTTGCAATAATTTAACAAAATATTTTAGATAAATTGAAGGACTATTGAAGGACGTCTTGAAATTAACCCTTTGCACTCGAGAAGTGATTCTCACTCACCATTAGTGTTCCCAGGTGTTCCGCATAATTCGTATCTCCAAATAATCTGGACACCAGTATTTTAAAGGTATTTGTTCCCCTTATCTAATAACACAATTATCTGCTATTAAAGATGAGGATATAAACTGTAAAAAATAAGTGGTGTCTAGAGCATTTGGAGCCCAGATTTACACGGAACACTTCGCGTGAAAGGGAGTCACCTCTCGAGTGCAAAGGGTTAACAACAGAAATATAATTAAAAAGATTTGCTAAAACACGTATACAACAAATAAAAGTTAACACTTTGAAAACATTAAATGAAATTTTAAAAGTCTAAAATTTTTGAGGGCGTGTACAACACAGTATGACTTTTAGGAACTAAAAGAATTTTTCTCTTTTGGACTGAAGTAAGATCCTGATGATGGCCACAGGGCGGCTGAAACTTGCCGATTTCAGACTTTTTTAAATTTTACTTAATGTTTTGAGAGCGTTAACTTTATGTGTAGAATACGCAGTGATGGAACAGTGGCGCAGCAATTGGATAATTGACACCACTAAATTTTAATAGTATTCTTGGCCTTCAAAAAAAAAAAAAAAACCCTCAGAAATTTCGTCCTGAAATAAGATGGGAATGCTATTAAAATTTAGCGGTGTCGATTAAAACTCTGGTGCTACACCGTTCCATCACTGAATACGTATTTTAGTAAATCTTTTTAATTATATTTGTTCTGAAAATATTTTAGGGTAACAGTTGTGACATGTATACGATTACAATGTATAAAAAGACAATTGTTCCTTTATATACGAAAATATATGTCAGGTTCTGAGAAACATCTGCTATTGGAACTGGGGTTATGTATTATTCTTTTTACTTGCATATTGTATTCATGTCACTTGGTCTGTGTACTTTGAATTGCAAAGTAACATTCTTTTCTTATCTAAAATTTAATCCGGGCTGGTGAGTTAGACAGAGTGGGTGAAGAGAAGTAGTTATAATAGAAAGGGGTTTGCCCTGCTATTCAGGTGCCTGCCTGAGATAAGGAGACAAGGATTTCACCAGAGAGGGAAAGAGCTGACATTGGGGTCAGAGTGGAAAACCCGGTTTTATGTTGGGGAAAGAGGAGGAGTCAGAAAAAGCAAGGGGTTGGTAGAAGCAGTCGCTTTGGCTGGGAGAGGGTCAGTTGAAGTCTGGCACGCAAAGTGGAATTTTGTTCCTGCGTATAGCTCTTAGATAGAGCGTAGGGTTGAGTGAAGCTCGCCGAGCTTAGAGCTCTTGTGTTGGGAGATTAAGAGTAATCTCCGGTAACGTTAATTTAACGAGTGTAGAGTGAGAGTGATATAACGTAGTTTAACAGTACACAGCCAGCATTTAGGGGAGACTAGGGAGGGTTGACCATACGGGAGGCTTGACCCACCCGACAGTTTTCATATTTAAAAGAATTTCAGAGTTTTATCATTAGGTGTCAACCAAAGCTACTGGAATGCTCAAATAACAGTCTTTGTTTCATACAGAAAATCGAAATAGGTGTGGAAAAATCAATTGTGAGGCGTTTTCAACCGAAAATTTGTGTTTTTTAGAAATACTTTGTAAGCATTTTTCAGATAAAATATATCATAGAAATTTAAGTAGGTCGATTTAACCCCATCGGGACGGAAACCTTTTACGAAATTTTTAAGCTTTTGTCACCGTTTTTTAAAAACAGAAATTTTTGTCTTCTTGAATCCAGAAAATGCGCTGATTAAATAAGGCAAATTTTACTGGTGAGGAAAAAGAAGGATTCTGAGCGCTTTATGCGGCACGTATACGGGTCGCTCGTCCCCAAGGGGTTAAGGTAATCAGGGCCGTGCGAAAAGAAAACCGCGCCCGGGGCAGCGTGTCAATTTGGCGCCCCCCCCCCTCCTTCAAAATTGATAAAGGGCAGAAACAGAAATAAATTACATTGAATAAATATTTTGCGTTTATTTTGGAGCTTTGAAAGATTTAATTTTAATTCAGAAATTCCAAACAACTAAATAGCAGTAAATAAAATTGCACTTGTTTGTTAATGAGATCATGATGCTTTGCGACAGATTTTTCTTAACCTTTCTCGCATATTTTTCTAGTCATTTTTAGTTGTTAGTCTATAAGCTGCAGAAAATGGGTAAAAATCGCTAACATCCAGGTTGGAAACAAGTGTTCCCTTTAACCGATAAGTACTAAAAAAGCAAAACAAACAAAAAACCTGCAGAACATAATGTAAAAGATAAAAATACAATGTTTTAATTAACATAAAATAAAATATAAAATCAGGCAAATACATTTACTTCCATTTTATTTTTCTTGCGTTTAGGGTAGCAAAATCGTTTATTATTTTATGTGTAAAGATTGCGTCACACTGAATTTTATAGAAAGTAAACTCAGGTTGCTTACTCTCTCGACTCATAGTAGATCTTAAGTAGTTTTTTTTACTATTTTATTGTTGCTAGAATACTTATAAATTATGTACGCTGTCTCCATGTTTTTGTAATTCCTTGTTCTCCCTAAGTTTAAAATTATGGAGCAACTAAAGAATTTCTAAATGACCCATTTTATAAAAGTTCTTATCTAATGATAGAAATAATGTTTTCGCATTTAAAACCTCGCTTAACAATTCAAGCCAGCATTAAAGGGAAAGGTCCAGGCAATATTAACTTACGGCTGTTTGTTCTTAAGGGTGTATTCCGATCCAAACTGCTATTTTTCTGATTTATTTTAAAATTCGTTTTTGCTCTCAAACACATCAAACTTGGAAATTCTCTTATTTAGAAACTATATAATGTGTGGTGCTTCTTAATTTTTTGATAAATGCAGAAAATACTGTAAAAAACGCTGTCAAAGTTGGCATTTTGAACCGAATTTTCCGAAGCGGGCGATCTGGGAATGAAAAAAATGGTCATACTGAGAAAATAATTGTTTAAAAATCAAATTCTAATTAATTGAGCTGAAAAGGAAATCACACGGCATGTTAAACATGTCTTCAGAAATCACCCCAGCAAGTTTCATGTTTTTACTTTTAAAAATGAGTCTGAAAATGTCTCAGAAAGTTTCGAGCTGTTGAGGGTGGAAAAATATTTTTTCGAATACACCCTTAACTGCTCTGTACAACAAGCGCAAAACGTTCTGACACATTTAGAAATTCCATTTTTTAACGGAAAGATGTAAAATTGGAAAGCCTGTCCATGGAAGCGATTTGGAATCGAACTGTTTTTTCCATTTTTCGATCAATCAATTACTCATTGAGTTATAAGTCATTTCGATCACGTGACAAACTCGTTTTTCGCCCGCTCTTGAGTGATTTTTCTACTTTCGCGCGGAAATTCGGTTCAAAACGTCAGGCTCGGACTGGCCCGCCGGCCCATCGGCCCGAGGGCCGGTGCGCCCTCGTCCAGAAAAACTTCGCGCCCCTATAAGCCATAAGTGCCTAAGTCGCACCAATGTTTTTACCCTCGTTGTATATACAATACTTTCTGACTAGTGTACTAAATTTCGAGAATTCGTTTAGGGAATAATCATCAGTTAATAGACAGACAGCCCTAGAGAGATATTTTTCATTATCACAAAGAAATTAAAGATACATCGAAATAATTTTAGGATCGAAAATTAAAGTGGGGATGTGATTGAGAGAGAAAACATGCATCCAGGGAAAGCTTTAGTAGCAATGGCGCCCTGGGCTAGTTTTTTTCCCATCACTTCTTTGAATGATATATAATAATTTTAATTTTAACCAAATATTTGCATAATTTAATTCCTATACCTTTTAGTACCTTGCCTTTCCCTCCCCTTTAAAGACGGCCCTGAATGCACCTATAATTGAAACCGTGCTTTTTGAAAACAAATTTAGAAAAGAAAGAAAGTTATATCAAAAGGCAAATAACCTGTTGTGAGAATTTTATTGCTGATTGGAAAACATGATCTTTCTTTTTAAAGAATGCAAACTTGATGACACTTCTGGATTGCAATCCTGCAAGCTGGAAAATCCTGCAGCCAGCACTTTTTCATTCACAAAATTTACACTATAACTTTCGATTAATGCTAATCTTATCTTTATTTAATTACAGACTTTTCATGGTTAAATAACTATTAGAAAAACTTTTATTTATTTTTTACCCAATACAATAAAAAATTGTTTAATCTAATCCCAAAAAATCTACTATCAAATAAAGAAAATTAAAAAAAAAAATATGACAGGTTTTTTGAATAAAAAACTCTGGCTCCGGTAACTTGCATTAAATATTTCCCTTGATCTCTAATTGTGATAAGAATTTTGCGAATCACGGGATGACTGTGCTGAGAAGAATAAATTTACTCAATTATAGTGATTTTGGTCTAAGAAAGAGACTTTTTTTGGTGTACTTTAGAAACTTTTTAATAGTGCAATATGAATTCAGCCTTTTATGTATGCTTAAAATCATTTTTTAAGGATACCAAATGCCTCTTTCTACAAAATACCCGTAAAAAGTAATTGCTTAAAATAAAAAATATCATAGGTTTTCGAAAAAGAAAAAAAAATCGCCGGCCCAGGATCCTGTAACATGCATATGGAAACTTAAATATTTCCCTTGATCTCTAATTGTGTTAAGAATTTTGCAAATCATGGGAAGAGTGTGCTGAGAAGAGTAAATTTACTCAATTATTTTGGGGATTTTATGCTAACAAAACGACTTTTTTGTGTACTTTTTCTGTAGAAACCCTATAACATTGCAATATAAATTCAGCATTTTATGGGTGCATAAAGTCATTTTTTAAGGATGCAAAATACCTGTAAAAAGTAATTGCTGCCAGATTGTAACAGAAATTGAATTTATCAAATTTTTAACTGATTTATAACTAATTCATGTAATATTAAAGAAATATACTTTAAGAAAAGGATGAACCTTTCAGCAGTACTGCAGCAATTCTATTTGGCGTCTGGTGCAAAAAGCCATGTTAGTTTATCTATCTATTGTCTGTGCAACAGTGATGATAAGAGAAATAAAAGTGGTTACCCATTACTAATTCTACTAAAAATAATCAAACAAAATATATAGGGACCAATCGACTAGAAATAATGTCTACTACTTATTGTTATGTATAACTTATGTTTCCGAAGTAGTCTACATATTAAAAATTGTACCAACTTTGAATTTTCAAACAATAACACTCATTTTTGATACCTTATTTAAGTTTCTTAGATCGGGAATGCCCGGAAAAAGACATTGGTTACTTACATTATCTTAAACCTTGATAGAGTTTGAAGAGTTTAAATTTGAGGATGCTAAAGGAAACCAATTTGAGAAAAATTAATTTATATCTTCAAAAAAGTCATCTGATTGATTTTTTATCAATTTGTTTAAGAGATACGCTGAATAGAACCAAACATACTATAGACCTTTTTCGCGACTTAAAAACATTTTTAATCATGAAAACTATTAATAAATTCATGTTAAAAAATTATGAATTATGGCCTATATTAATTTTTGCATACAACAAACCACAATCATTAAAAACATCAATGTGTAAGTTTACAGCTCATTTGAATTATTAGTTTTCGACATAAAGAGAAATTTTGACTTTCCGTAATTTAAGAGGACCGTCGTCTTTTATCAAAAGAGCCACAGAAAAATTTCGTAGATAAGTACCAGAAAAAAACTTTATAGAATTTGTAAAGTAAGTTTATCGTAAATTTAGAATTCCTGTGTAATCTGTGTAATTTTACTGGTGACTAATTGAGTGTTTTCGGTACTTTTTATTGTAAGATCATTTTGTTTTTCGAAATTTATGGATAAACCCCTAGCACTCTTTGTATTAAGATTTAAGAAAAACATATAAACTGTATCTCTTTACCGGCTGCAAAGGAATTGAAATAGAATGTCAAATGTGAATGTTACCATTTGAAAAATCAACGCTTGTGCTTTTTTTAATATGTAGACAACACCCCAAAGCAAAATTTATTAATAGCATTCAATAGTAGATATTATTCCCAATCAGTTGGTACATATTTCTTTTTATACCAGTGTTCGTACGGATCAGATAATTTTTCCAGGATATCTACCAGTATTTTTTATAGAAAAAAAATCCAGTTGAAGCTCACGAAATTTCGCCGTCTTTTAAGAAGAGATTTTCTACAAGAAAATACTGGTGCCGAAAAATTTCTTAGTTTGCAAAATTCCAGGGGGCGTACGAACCCTGTTATACAGTCATTTGCAGAATTGGTAGAGTACTTTTTATTCCATGACTCTTATAAACTAACTATTGACAAAAGAATAATATATGATATCAGTTATCTATTACAAGCTAATCTGTGTTCAACTTGCTGGAACTTTTAGATATCACATTATTCGTTTTAGAAAATTACGTAGCATTGTGTAGATTTAATGGAGCTTTAAACATGAACGGAGAATACAGCTAAGTCTTCT
Organism: Maratus speciosus; assembly: GCA_963932465.1. Taxonomy (NCBI): domain Eukaryota; kingdom Metazoa; phylum Arthropoda; class Arachnida; order Araneae; family Salticidae; genus Maratus; species Maratus speciosus. The sequence continues at coordinate 76,763,761 of OZ010793.1, read as the reverse complement.
ATCTAGACTCAGAGATATAATATCAAGTCATTTTTATGCTTGGTACCGTGGGAATGTATTAAACCTTGTTATGCCAGATACACCACAAACAAGTAAAATTAACATGAGTTTGTTAAAATTTTTGCGCCCTCTGAAAATCCAAGGTCTGCGCCCTTTTCCCTGGCCCAGTCCGACCCTGCAAAACGTCCAATTTGACAGTATTTTCTGAAAGATCTATTGCGCTTGCAAAAAAATGGAAAAAGCAGCTCGATGACATAGTTTCTGAACAACAACACCAGCTGGTTTCATGCATTTTCGGACAAAAAGAAATTAAAACTTATGTCAGAAAGTTGCCCTTTTGGATTTGAGAACAGCCTTAACAGATTTTCGGTTGATTTTAGTTCACACCAGCCATAAACTCAAATTCTTGTTATACATTTCTCAGTTTCGTAAACCTCCAGGTCAATTGCACGGTTATAGTGACTCTATATGTAACACGAAATCCTTCACTTTCATATAAATTTCCACTTTCATCAGGATAGACCTGGAGCCGACGGCACAGACAAATTCGTACAGTTCGTACGGATACCGTTATTTTTCCAGCAAAACTACCAGTACATTTTTATGGAAAAAGAAATCTAGGTTAAACGCGCTGAACAGTGCTGAACAGTGAAGCAGCGGTTAAGGGGTTGCCTAGTTGAAGTCAACTTTACACCCAGTCTGTTTAAATGTGATGTCTTACTTAATGTAGAGCCATTGGGAAATTAAGAAATGTGTAGTTGTTTGCAACTACTTATAAATGAAAAAACTTTAGATATAACTAGCATAGATGCTTTAAAAGTTAAGAGAAAAAAGATTAAGAACTTGGATTTACTTAATGAAATTATATTAAGATATAGGTTTAGCTGCAGTATAAACTGCTGTAAAGAAGGGAAAAATAAGATAGAATAGAAGTTAGCACTAGTTCAGAGAATTACTCACACCAAGCAGGGGCAGGGTCGGCGGTTAAGGAAGGCAGCAAGGCTGCCTACAAAAACAAAAAGGCACTAATCAGGGCAATATATCTTTTTCTTTTTTTTTCTATATAATAAAGTTTATATAGAGGTTTTTTTTTTTTTTAAATAAAAAAGAAAATAAAAAAGGAGAAAAAATTTACTTAGCAATCTTATGCGGTGAACACAAAGCTCACGGGGATTCCATTATTGTGGAATATTTCGGGCGTTTGCGATGTTGGGGCTCGAAGGCGTCATAGTCAGGGAGCCCTGCTACAATATCATTTGGAAGGTCATAAACGGTAGAATAAAAAGTATTTGCGAGGTCTTTAATTCTTTTCCTAAGGGTGATGGTGTTCAGGTCCCTACGGACAGTGGTATTACGTAAATATCTGGAGGCGCCACGGACGATGCGGAGGTTTTTATTATGGAGTTTGCTTAGGTTGTCCATAGAGGATTTGCAGGTAAAGCCCCAAATAGGGCTTGCATAGGTAATGATGGGGATGATACAGGAATTGTAGAGGATGAGCTTGTTGTGGACAGAAAGGGTTTTACTATTGAGAAGTGGTTTAAGGGCAAGAGAAGCTCCGGCGACTTTCCCCCTGACGGAGAGAATATGTTTGCTCCAAGTGAGCCTACGATCAAGGATGACACCCAGGTATTTGGCCTCGTCGGACCATGGAATTGTAGTGTTATTGATTGTTAGTCTAGAAGGATAGATAAATTTACGGGAGAAATAGACAGCTTTAGTTTTATTTTCATTGATTAGAACGCGCCATAGGTCGCACCAGTCAAGGAAGTCTTCAAGATGAGTCTGCAGGTACCTGTATAGACTATCAGGGTGGTGTGCAGAGGCGTAGATACATGTATCGTCCGCATACAGAGCTAAATAAGTAAGTAATGAGCGTGGGATGTCATTGAAAAATATGTTAAATAACATTGGGCCCAACACGCTCCCTTGAAGGATGCCCGCTAGGATAGAGAGAATTATGGATAATATGTTATTGATGCGGACTCTGAAAGTTCGACCGCAAAGGTATGAGTATATTAAATGTATGAGTCTAGCACGGAATTTTAGCTTAATTAATTTGTATATAAGGCCTTCGTGCCAGACTTTGTCAAAAGCCTTTGCGATATCAAGGAAAATGGCAGCAGCTGGGATCTTCGCGTTGAGCTTTTCGCTGAGAAACTCAACAACGCGAAGGAGCTGGTGTTGGGTTGAATGTTTTGGGCGAAAGCCAAACTGTTCAGGCATGAGGATGTTGTTTTCCTGAATAAAGTTCTGCAACTGGGTCCTAATGACACGTTCGATGACTTTGCTTAGAGAAGGAAGCAGAGAAATAGGTCTGTAGTTAGTAGGATTAGAGAGATCAGTTCCAGGTTTGGGTATGGGTGATATGATAGAGAGTTTCCAAGGTTTCGGGAAGTAGTTAAATTTAAAGATAGCATTAGTAAGGTGGGTAATATATATAATACAGTTGGGTGGAAGGTTTTTAAGAGCAAAATTTTGCCTTCTTTTAAGAAGAGATTTTCTATAAGATAATACTGGTGCCGAAAAATTTTCTGGTCTGCAAAATTCAAGGAGACATACGAACTATGAGACAACCACCTCATCGAGTTGGAGGCTGAAATTCCAGAATTAGGTAAAACTCGATTCCCATATTAAAACGCAATCCGTCTGCCAAGTCATATCTTGGTGGAAAACATCTAAAAATCCGATTTTACCGGTTGACTCGTAGGTTTACCATTGTGTTTTCCAGCTCCCAGTCCGCCATGTTTTCATACCTTTGGGTGCAGGAAAACGCAATGGTAAACCTACGAGTCGACCGCTAAAACCGGGTTTTTAGGTGTTTTCCACCAAGATATGACTTGGCAGACCGATTGCATTTTAATATGGGGATCGAGTTTTAGCTAATTCTGGAATTTCAGCCTCCAACTCGATGAGGTGGTTGTCTGTGCTGCCAGCTCCCGGTTTAGGAGCTTCGTAGTCAAATTATTCTGCGAATTTTACGTTTTCTGTTTTGCTCAAATAAGGACTCTACATTTACGGACATAACCAAATCTTTGCTTTCTTGTTAAAAACTATGTTCCAAAAATTTCCTCTCTTATTGTCTGAATTGTGTTTTTTAGTGTCTCAATCAGTATGTTGGCGACCAAAACATTGACAGTTTTTTCTTCTTCTTTTTTTCATGAGAATAATATTAACTTTTTCTAATTCATTTAAAATGCTGTGTCAAACTGCTGGGCCGTAAATAAAGGGGGATTTATTTATTTGCTTTATTAAGCATTTTGCTCCTGAGTAAGTTTACTCATTTTACTTCATTTCTATAAGATCATCCAGAGCTCTTAAAATCTGTGGCAATTGTTTGTAAACTGAAGATATAGCTCAATTTTTTCATGACAATAGAGTATCGCAATGTTTCTTTAAATAAACTGAAAAGTGGGACATAAATATATCCCATCTTTCAGTAGAAGAGAAGAAAAAAACAAACACATTTTATGCAGTTCCGGACATTTTGGGCATACACCAGCAGCACGAACTCAAAGTTTAGAGAATGTGCAGAACATGGTAAAAAATAGTTATGTAAATATATACATTTTTTTTTTTTTTTTACAAAAAAAAAAAAAAATAGAATATCGAAGAGTGAGAAAAAAATTTCCAATAAAAATAATCAACGACAAAAAAAAAAAAAAAAAAAAAAAAACGCAAATTAGTAGTACAAATTTGGCGCCCCCTGAATTTCCGCGCCCGGGGCGACCGCCCCCTTCGCCCCCCCTTTCGCACGGTGCTGAAGGTAATGCAGAAATATCGAGCTTTCATTCCAGGTATAAAGATTATACAGTAAATTAGGCTTAACATAACAATGTGATATTCTTTAGAAAAGGGCTATGTGGGTAGGCTTGACCCAGTCAATGTGAGGGAGGGTTGACCAAATAAAATCTTTTTATTATGCACTATGCATAATGAAAGGTTAATGGTTATATATAAAAAAGAATGTAAATTTATTCTGTAAAGTCACAATAAAATAGGGCGATGGAAAAGAAAATGTCTAGATTAAAGAAAGATATGAAAAATTGCTATAGTATCCACTGCACGAAAAAAATTAATGAAATACAAATTGGAAAATTCATAGGAACTTTTCCCATTTAAATATTACTACAATAGGTAAATAGAAACAATATAAAGGGCTAGAAAGTATGAAAGCAGCAATCTTAGCACTTTTAGGGGCAGCGGTATGCTTATGAAACCACTTAATTTTAATTCCCAAAGGCCACAATGGCACCAGAATTTTGCTAAAATCTGTTCCATTTAATATGTGTGTAAAATATATCCTTTTTCTTATTTCTAAATAAATTTGTTTGTAAATTCCGCTGCCAATCATTTGTTTCAACATTTTGATACTAAAAGTACTTTGCCACTGAAAGGGATAAAGAAGATAATGATCAGTTAAGTGCACATGCGGCTGCAAAAGAACATAGCATTGCTCGAAAAACTTTTGGAAGGTATATAGACAAATTTCACCAGCATGAATACGCTGACATGAAGACAAACTATGTGACAATTAGAATTGTCAGGTCGAGTGTCACAAAAAGTAGGAAAATGAGACAAAAACAGCGGGACAGTGGCTGTAAATTCCGAGCATAATAATACATGAAACCCTATGAAAACGGAATCTGTCTCTAACGAAATACTGTCTTAAATGTTAAAATTTAATTTTTCCTGCTGTATAATTATACCTGCTCAGACGAAATTCTGTTTAAAACAAAAATGTTCTCCTTTGACTTGCGATTGCGTCTAAACGGGTTTGTTTAAACATCACATTTTCAAAAATGTTTTTTATAATAATTAAAGCATGTAAATACCTTCTTTAAAACAGATTTTATTCTCTTCACAAATATTTCAATATAAAACAAAGTAGGTCAAACCTCCCATATAGTGGGTCAAGCCTCCCATTTGTGGGGAGCCTTGACCCATTATTTTCTCACTCTTAAAATCGACCATTTTTCAAATTTCTTATATATTACACTTATGTAGCAATTATATTTTGATAACTGATTGTATAACGAATAAAATGATATATAAAACTTTATTCTACGTTCATTATTTAAAAAATTAAAAATCTTTTTGTAAAAAGTGGGTCAACTCTCCCTAGTCTCCCCTACTGTATTTAATTTAATGTTGAACCGGATCACCTACATCCGAGTTTTTAAGAGTAAATAGTGTTTTGTGATTTGTAAATAGTGTGTAAATAAACTGTTAATTTAGTTAATTGAACGAGTTGGTTTTCATTTAAACAATCCTCTCAGAGCGTGACCGATATCACGTAATCATATCGGTGGTGGCAGCATATAAATAGCAAAGGATTTTCTTCAAAGTTGTGCGGACTAAGAGAAAACTCCGACAATATACAATAAAATTTTCAGAGTACCCATCATTCCGAAAAAATCATCAAAACGTGAGAATCTAATATACTTCAAAGATTTAAAGAATCGTTTATAAAAAAAATCTCTATTCCTGCCAATGATTTTCGGAAACGTTTCCGAATAGTTTTTATAGTGTATTAATCACTATTCTCAAAATCGGAATATCGATTTTTAGGGGGCTATTTATTCTCAGTTAAGCTTTTGTAGCTGCGTAATTGAATTTTTATGTGCAAGTGTAATAAAATAATATTAATGTTATTGTTAACCCTTTCGAGGGCGGTGTCCTTAAAAAAGGACACCTAATTTTAATTCCAAAACTGACAAACGGCATCAAGAATATTTAACTAAAATTTTCCTTTTATAATGTACGTGAAAATAAGCAAGTTCATATTTTCTAATAAATTCGTTCATATATTCTGGTGTCAGTCTATTTTTTTCATCAGTTTATAAACAGAATTACTCCGCGCCGGTAAGGGTTAATGTTAATGTTGTTAATTATTACGTTAGTCTGTAAAACTTGTTTGTCGAACATGAAAATGTTTTCTTTATAATCAATAACATCCGAAAAACCTACATTTCGGGTTGAGAAAACTGATTAATAAACTATACAAACTACCCGGAAACGATCCGAAACTCAGTGGCATTAAAAGAAACCTTATTGTCATAAATATTTTTATTTTATAAACGATTCCTTAAATCACTGATATATATCGGTTTCTTAGGTTTCTAAAGCGCTTTCCGGTACCGTAGATTACTCGAAGGGAGTCATTGCATATTTTCTTTCGTGAAATATTGTATTCTCCTACATTAAGAAAATTTGTCTTCTTTTACAGTGTACTGTTCACATATTATTTTTACTTTCTTCTATCTTTAAAAAAAGTAATTATTGGATTTGTTAAAAATTTAGATTTCCGGTTTTCGATGTATTTATACGTTTTAGAAGGCCCTGAACACAATTTGATGGTGTTTAGAAAATATCTGTCTTTGAGTCTGCACTCTGTTTGAGAGTCTGTATGTGACAAAAATCTTGTGGGCGCTCTATCTCAAGAACTAATGAACGGAATTGAACAAAGCTTTAGATTCTGTTATACATTGATATAAATTAGTTCTGATTAGGTAAATCCCCTTACAGGTGGCGCAGCTATGCTGCATTATTCATGATTTTCGCGATATCTCAAGAACTAACGCATGGACTTTCATCAAACTTCAGATTCAGTTATACCTTGATATAATTTGGGGCTGAATACTTTTTGGTGTAAATCGTCCGACAGGTGGCTCTGCTAAGCTGAATTTTCCCGATTACTGCAATAGCTCTATCTCAAGAGCTAAAGCACATATTTTAATCAAACTTCAGATTCAGTTTCTATTGAGAATTCAGGCGATTTTTAAATTTTTAACATCCATTAAAAGGAAATTTGGCTCATTGGGATAATTGATTTAAATAATAAAATATGGATGAAAATAATATCTAAATTATTTTCTTAAAGTATTCTGATTAGTTTGAAATTTTGTCAATGCATATGTCGGAAATTCAAAATTATCGATTTTTTTAAAAATGGAATTTGGCGCATTTGTTAAAAAAGTGTAAAGCATTTAAAATTTTCGATTTGGATTTTTGCCGATAATATATATCACTTTTCTCGTTGTCTTTTTAACTGTTACCTAGCAACAGTATTTAATAATGTATGAAAAAAGGAAAGTTATTAAAAGGATTCTTTCTTTGTTACATTCACAATAACCCAAGATTTTGAAAAAAAAAAAAAAAAAAAATGAAAATTCAAACAAACTGATTAACTAAAGACTAAGAAGCACTATTGTTTAAAGGGAATGTATGAGGGCTGTTCAATAAAGAATGATTACAATTTTCTTATTAGAATACTTTATTGCACACAAATTTACTTTTATGTTCCATTGTTAGGCTAATGTGTACTAATAATGTAGTAATTTGATTTTAATTTTGTCCAGTAATACGCCAGTGGCATCCATGGAAGTTCAGATATTTCAATATCGTCTACGGAACGATGAAGGCAAAACGCAATGAGCAAGTATGCTCTTGCCTGCTGGAAATTTTGAATTCTTTGAAATTCTGCAGAAATCGTCAATCGGTGCGTTGCGTATGCTATAGGAGAATTATGGATATTCCCTGTACTACAGTAGAAGATTTTTTTTAGACGTTTAAGGAGACCGTAGACCTTTATTTGAGCAAAAATTGACCCCAAAATCGACATTTCGCTTTGTGTGCATTGTTATTCTCCAATTTGTACTATATCATTCTTGGAAAAAACTCATGCAGATGCGATTATTTTAGACAAAGTTACAAGTGGTTTAATTTTGTTCGCAAACAATGTTTTGACCTTTTAATATACTATAAATCCATTTTTCTCAATACTGATGTTTCAGCTTTTTTTTTCTTTAAATGCTCTTTGCTATTTAATTTTTAATCAAAATTCATGAAACTGATAAGGAAGAATCCTGATATTGCTTAAAAACAAACTGTGTATGCATTTTAAAATTCGGCTTCATTAAGACAATTAAATTTTATTTTTAACTTATTATAAGGCAGAATTTTGATGTAAATCGATATGGAATTCAGTAAAATATCTCTAAAAAATTAACTATATGAGGGATTACAAAATCGATACACAAATTTGTTTGTAATAGAGTTTTACGTCATTAAAATCTAAAATCGAGGAAATATCTAAAAAATTGAGACGCAAGGAGCATTTTAAAATTTCGTTTTAAAATTTAAATTTTTTAAAAAGATTTTAAAATTATAATAAGATTGGAAATGTCTTTTAAAGTGTTCTATATACTTATGATGAATTGTACATTTTCATAAAATTTCAAATCCCTATTATGAAAGTTAAAAGAATTTTTTTTTAAATGTCCACCGTCCTTTTAATAAATAATTATTTTTTACCATAAAAAGAATCTGCATTTGACCAATATATATGAATATATATATATATATATATATATATATATATAACACAGAAAAAGATGCCCGTGTCACTGACGGGCAACATGCAAAATAAATTTTGCTTATTTGCCAATTAATTAACTTCAAAACATCGGACAATTTATTTTTTACGCGTCTTAAAACAATATAAATAGTTTAGTCTTTGTTTCCAGTTAATATTCCATAACTAAATTAAAACTCCATCAATAAATAAATAAGAGAAAAATATAAATAAATCACAAAATTAACAATTATTTAATCGAACTACGCACTGAGCTGTATGCAAATGATATTCATGTTGCAAAATCAGCATTTGTAAAATATATTTTAATTTTTTGTTTAAAATTCGACGTTATATTCACCCATTTTCTGTGTTTACTAGCAAATGTTTGAAAAGGCCATTTTTATTTCCACTATGGTGCCAATTTCATCTTCTTACCAATTCTAAAAAAGAAAAAAAACCTTTTTCAGTTTTATTTTTAATGTTTAAATCTTTCAACTGAAAATAAATTGCTATAGACAAATTATTATTACTGCTTTCAAATTTCTTGCAGCAATTGAAAAAAAAAAAATAAATTTTATAGCAAAAATGTCCGTGGAATGAGAGAGCCAAATGAGAGTCCAAATGAGAGTCCAAATGAGAAAGCGAAATTTGGAATTATTAAGAAATACATTTGAATAATGTAAATAAAATTAGTCTATGTTACTCACTGGACTATAATTTACTCATATGCAAAGGCATTTTATCATCCTTTATGCCCGCGACTTCAGTCAAACTTTTTCACATTTTAAATTTATAATATTATTAGAATTAGCAAAGAATAAAAAAAAATGTGGCATCAGCGACAAAACGGTGGAAGAAAAGATAAAAAAGTTATGAGCTCCGTAGGTTTTTTATGTTAAATTAACATTGAAAAGTGACACGGGAAATAAATTGCTCTGCCGCGCAATACTTAAATGCCATAACAGAAACTAAATATAAACAAAAGTTAAGTTGCATTGGCGCCCACGATTGCATTTTCCCCCTTAAAGATGAAAAATAAAATTCTACCCCAAGAAATATTTTCTAGTTTTTAGTGCTTTAAATATATATGTATATATGTGTGACGATGTAAACAAAAGCAGTGGACGTTTATCGAACTGATTCGGGTTTCCACTTTAAAACAGCACAGGCATTCTCGGCCGATGGGGTTGTTGAGGATAAATCAGGCGATGATCATAAAACATGCATTCTATTTTAAAGTAATCCAGAATTTATGTTGGGGGGGGGGGGGTGGATGCTCTGATTTACCGATGAAAAGTATACGACTTACTGGCAGCTGATAATTGCAATTTGGAAAGAAAATGGAATTTCACGTACTTTTTCGAAGTATAACATCTTCCATACGAACGCTGACCTCACACATTATTCTCTCTGGAGTCTACAATACATCGTTTTACATCGTACTCATACCTCATTGATTTCCGCATACACTCTGCACGCTGAACGCTACACATTTCTGTACACCATCTGACACTATATGCGCTTCTAAACTTCTGAATAGAACTCCAATACATAGCACTGCTACAAATTCTACTCCATTCCACTAGCTATCTCAAGTGCCTTCTAACAGACTAACTTCTGACATCCTACTACTACATTCTACTTCCTCTTTCTACAATGCATCTGGCTGCCGCAATCAGTATGTACTTTACCGCCGCAAAGTTACAAAATGATCAGATGATTATTTTTTTCCCATCAGAATCGCTCTTTTGACGGGATTTTAGTATTTCCGATCTGATTTATTTGGAAGTGAACAGCTTTCTTGGCGCGAAAGAATGTTCCAGAACGTTCCATAGCCCACAACCAGGCGCGCAAGGTGTAAACAAACTTTAGTCTCTGCTGTCGAGATGGCTTCTAAAAATAGCTTTTTCTCCCCGTCAGACGATTTTTAACAAAAAGAGAAAGGAATTTTTTCTGCGTAAGTTTTAAATCATTGAAATATTCTAGTTGGCACCTGGATATCTCTTAATAAAAGAATGAACTAAAAGAAATAGGTTTTTTAGACGGGATGATTAATGAGTTACAATATTTTAGTAATTAAATAAAGAATTTAAGGGGCTATGATACACCGGGATTTATTCGCTGGTTTTAATAGGAATTTAAATAATAAAAAGTTTTTATTAAAGAAATATAAATAGTTAGACCTATTTTTAGGTTTACGCAATTTGGAAGATATATTATTAGCTGGATTAGGATCTTATGAAGATTAATAGACTAGGATTTTAAATTAATAAGCCGGTATAATACACACACATATATATATGTGTATAATACACTATATATATATATATATATATTCTATATATTATATAAAAATTTTACTTGCAATATTCAACTAAATTATTCAAAATTTCTGGCATATTCATTATTTATCTATTTATTAATAATCTCTATTATTTACTTCTCGTTAATTTCCTTTAAACTTAAAAAGCGTATATTAATAATTACTTTCTAAAGAAAAATGGAGGCCAAACTGTCAACCCTGATTCAAGCGGACATTGGAGTTTATCATCTTCAGTTCCAAAGCTAAAATAATAATACACATGCTGGGTAATAATAATGCAAATTAATAATGCAATTTTTTTTCGAACAAAATGACATCGTAAATGACAGAAAAAATATCCTTACTGAAATTTATCCTTTAGGAGCTTAATAATTTAGGTACAAAAATATGGATCTAAAACTACAACTCCAGGCTTAAAAACATCAATTTAACAACCATTAACCTAAATTAACGCAATTACAAATTTAAGAGTAAATAATCTACAAATCCTTAAAATTATTTATTGAAAAAGATTTAAGTTAAATACTTATGAAAATTTTTATCACTTGCTTGGTTACAGTGTCTTTTGGGCATTTTTAGGCATTTTGTAAATTCAGATGAAAATAACATTTATTTTATGTGGGAATCAGCTTAGATACTGCCATTTATTCGTTTGCTTTGAACGCAAAAAACACTCAGCTATTAAGAAGTGACGTGAAAATGTAAAAAAATCGGACATTTTAGTTTTCATAAAGAAAAGAACAGAGGTCCCCGTATGGGAAACCCAGGGACCGAAGAGGTTATGGCAGATTGTTTCAGAAACATCTTGTGGGAATAAATCTTTTTGAAATTTTAATGTTAAATCCCATTTCGCTAGTTATTCAGATAATTCGGTGAACAGAAATAAGTACAAATTATTAACCTCTTTGGGACGAGCGACACGTATACGTGCCGCATGAAGCGCTCAGAATCCTTGTTTTTCGTCACCAGTAAAATTTTACTGTAAAATTTACCTTATTTAATCAGCGCATTTTATCGATTCAACAAGATACAAATTTCTGTTTTTAAAAAACGGTGACAAAAGATTAAAAATCTCGTAAAAGGCTCCCGTCCCGAAGGGGTTAAGTACAGTAGTGTCTTTAAGCAATAATTGCAGAAGTGCGTTTTCAATTTTGGTATGCGCTTTTAAATTTAGCATTTTTTAGCATGTTACTCATTCTGTACAAATTGTATAGATTATATGCCGGACTGCACAAAAGAATTCACGTATATGTCTCCTTATTAGCGAAAAATGCTGAAGGGAAATTTACAAGTGAGGTATATATTTCCTAACTGAACTAAATTTTGTACAGTACAGCCCCGATTATCCGCGGAATTGGATGGTAAGGGTACCGCGGATAACAAAAATCGCGGATAACCCGAAAAAGACTGAAAATGGGATGCAAACACGAGAAAAAAAAAAGAAAATTCAGCAAACTATGTTTTAGTGTACAAAAGACATAATGAAACGTTTAAAAGACATACATATGCATAGTAAAGCAGAAACCTTTGCTTTACGTCTAAATCACTAAAATAAAGAACAGTAAACAAGAAACAATGCCATACATATACTGTACAAAAAGTGTTGAGTTACACCTTTTTTTTAAAAAAATCAGTCACTTGTTTTTGCTTCTTGCTTTAAGCCCCACCAGTGGCCGAGAGGTTCTGCTCTCGAAGCTGGTAGACGGGAGGTGCTGGGTTCGATCCCAATCGCGCCCGTCGGCCTAATCGTTCGGAGTTTTCGTGGTTTTCTTCGAACCTTGGTTCTCCAAGCGTTAATACGGGTTAGGTTCCCTTAGAAAGACCTCCACGGAAGGCACTCCCCCTTTAGGGCCTATATCCCACGTGCAGATAATTGGCCGACATAAATACAACCAACCAACCAACCAGCTTCTTGCTTTAAAAACACCTTTTCCATCTCAAAATTGAAGCTATTCTTGATATGCTCCACTGGAATTTATCATAATATTCTTAGTTAATTGTTAACCCATAAATGCCTGGTGTTGCTTTTCGGCAACATACCCAATTTAGGCTCTGAAATACTATTAGAATAATATTGAAGCTATAATGCCTAATGTTGCCAATAAAATACATTCTGAAAATATTATTAAATCGATTTTCAACATGTAGATGACAACACTTGTGCTGTTTAAGAAGAAAGATACATTTATTTTTTCAATTGTTGCTACTTGTTCTTTTTGTTTTGTTTGGGAGCTTGCGAAATACCCTATTTTGACCTGCAGTGAGCAAGTAAAATTTATTTCTTATTATAGTTCCTAAAATTCTTGTGTGTTTAACATTATAGAATTTTATCAAGGGAAATTATTTTTTCAATTAAACACCAGTATTGCCGATTAGTAAAAAACTGTTTTTTAGCCGTAAACTATACTTAAAACAAAATATGATTTTTTAAAGTATTTTTCCCATTATTTATTTAAGAAATGAAAGCCAAAAAACATTATTACAATGATTTTTGAAAAATCAGGCATTTAAGGGTTAAATATTTTAATTGCTGTGCCTACGTTTAGTTAATAAAATCAAGAAAAGACATCAAGACTTTATAACTGATATTTTAAACACAGCAACCGAGTCTAGAAATATTCTTCTATTACTTTCGAATACATGAATTTTTCTGTTTATATTTATTAGTAGGGCTTACTGTATTTTCCTTGCTTAAATTTAAAAATTTGGCTTAAATTTAAAAAAAATTCTCTTCGCGGATAAACCGCACCGCGGATAATCGAGGCTCTACTGTATATATAAAGTTAACAGCTACAAATCTATATATCATATACAGTACTGATCAAAGGATTCGGACAATTTTTCGCCTGCTGATGGGAATTGCTGCAATTGGGTTTTCGAAACTGTTCTGCGTTTCTAAATGGTTCAATGTACTGAATTATGAATTCATGAAAATTTTATCTTCTAAAATATTTTTCGTGAATTTTTGAAACTACATTTGAAGGTTTACATAATCATTGCATAAATTTTAGAAGGATTTTAGAAAGATCGAAGGATTTACACGGATTAATTAGATTTGAATTTATGTTGATATTGTGCATCATTTGTAACGCCACACAAATCTTTTATATAAAATATTTTTCTCGGTATTTTGTAGAATTAGGAAATGTACATATATTATTACTATAGAAATATAGATATAATTCCGAATTGAAAAATTCCCCCCCCCCTCCCACTCCGTCCCGATCGTCAAGAAAGCTGAGAAGATGCAAAGGTAAAAGAAATCATCCTTTTAAAAATAGTTTTGTTTTGTATAACTCATAATGCTTTTGAAACAAGATAAAGTAATGGATTTGTAACTCATTCTAAACTGTATTACTACTAATCACTGTATTAAATTAAATTTATAACGTTATTTTAATGCTACATATAAGTACAGTCAGTAGATAAAGGATTAAACATCATATTTCAACTTATTAAACAGTGACGTTTTGTTAAATTACTCTAAATATCGGAGAAACAGTTTCATAATGTATACTTGAGGCATGCTTTTTTCTTTCTTGGTTTCCTTTTTTTCTTTTTAACTTTTTTCATACAAAAATTATTATATTTCTTTGCACACGAGATTTAATTACACAAAATACCTCATAATCGTATTTATTGAAAAATAGTAATAAATGCCGTTAGGTAGTCTATATGATATCCTTAATTATGTATATTAATAGTAATTTTCATTGATTTATAAGAACTTATTCGTGTACCAAACACGCTTCTAGCTATCTCGTCTGTAAAGTCGTTAAATTTCTCCAGAGGATAACCATTGAGTATGGCATCGAAATGCTATTAGCCCCTTCACTGCGGAATCTGTTTATTGAATGGGTAAATTCGAGATTCCCAAACGCAAAGGTTGATAGTAATATCTGATAAAATCATTAATTAATGTTAGTATCAAACGTTGGTTTTGCTAATCTTATGGAGGCCGTACTAATTAATCAACAAATTAACAAGGCGTAGTTCAAATTTATACACAATATATTTCATATGAAATTTTCATCTAAAATTTCGTAGTTTGGAAAATGCAGGATTAAGAATGAGAAATTATGTTGTATATAAAGATTCAATTACCAGAAATTTATAGAAGAAGTAATAAATATTACCCGAACCACTTAAGGCTGTTCTCAAATCCAAAAGGGCAAATTTGTGACATAAGTTTTAATTTATTTTTGTTCGGAAATGCATGAAACTAGCAGATGTTGCTGTTCAGAAACTATGTAATCGAGCTGCTTTTTCCGTTTTTTTGTAAACGCAATAGATCTGTCAGAAAATAGTGTCAAAGTGGGCATTTTGAAGCGAATTTCCGCGCGAAAGACGAATAACCGGTCAGAAATGGGTTAAAAACGTGTATGTCACGTTATCAAAATCGCTTATAACTTAATATGTAATTTATTGATCAAAAAATGGAAAGCACAGGTTGATTCCAAATCGCTTCCATGGTCAGGTTTTCCAATTTTATATCTTTCCGTTTAAAAATGAATTTGTAAATGTGTCAAAGCGTTTTGCGCTTGTTGAGCAGAGCAGTTGAGCAGCCTTAAATGCACATTGATGTGACAGTAACTTGTGCACTTCAGTGCTTTGTTCACTTACTCGTACATTCTTAATAAAACCAGCTACTGACCATTAAGGATTTTGTCTACTATTATATTTTAACAATGAAATTTGCCTTGTTTAATTGCAGAATAATTAAGATTACGTAAGGCAAATTTTACTGTTAAAATATAGTTAATCATATACTAATTATATCTAGTTATTATTTTTAATATTTATGACCAGTAATTTGATCTTAGATTTTCTGTGATTAAATAGGGAAAATTTCACATTAGAAATTTTTTTATATAAAAAATCTGTAATACTTATCAGCTAAGAGTGCACAACGATGCGGCACAGTATTTGTATAGTCGTTTTTATCTCATGTTGTCGGATTTTAAAAATTCCAAATGATCTATCCAAATACTTTTCAACTGAAAAATATATTTACATGAGGATTTTAAAAAACAAAAACACTTCAAATTTATTCAATTATAAAGTACAAAAAGCATTTAACGGTGAAAATTACGTCAGTTTTCAAACAGTTTATTTAAAACGAGTTGCTTATAGCGTCTAAAAAAACCTTTTTTCCTAGAAACTAAAAAATTCAGGATGTCAGCAACATTTTATACTTAACCGTTTTACACAAACTTATTTAAATATGTGTAATAGGTAGAGATGTAAATTTTTCGGAAAATTTGAAGTGGCCGAAAAATTTTTTTTCCTAATTTTTTATTTAGGAAAATTGGAAATAATGGAAAAATTGATTTCTCATAAATGTTTCTTAAAAATAAGTTATATTTTCTTAAAACACATAAAATAATAGACTTCTTAATGTTTATGCACACTAAAAAAATGATTTTTCCTTTACATGAACACATTAAAAAAAAAAAAAAAAAAAATCAAGCCAGCTTTTAAAAGTTTATCCTTTCAGTTTCAGAATTCTGACAGTAGCTTTTCTTTTTTAATTTAACACCAGTGTTTGTGATACATCACGTATCTTTTGAAATGATTTTTCAGTAGCATTTGTTTAATTATATCAGTGGAACTAATTTAAAAATAACAACAAAAAATATTCAGTTTCAACCAATATCGCTGCAGTTTGAAAGCAATTTCAAACTGTATTGTACATCCCATCTACATAGTACCTACTGGTTTTCAAATATATAAAGGATGCCAGTTTAAAATAAACAAATTATTGTAGTTCTGGTATTATTGTAAATACTATTATCATTTTCAAATCTTCCATTGTTTAAAAATTAATATTATTTTACAATATCACATTCCCCCCCCCCCCCCATACAGTTATAATTTTCATTTCCTGTATATTTAGTATTGATACAGCTTTTCAGCCTAAACCCATATTATGTTTTAGTAAGTTTTAGATTCTTAATATTGAAAGTGGTATTTTTTTATGAAAGTTTTAAAATAGACGGATTTTTGCATGTTTAAAAATTGTTTTCAGCTAGATTTTTCACAGAGATTTGCTTACAATTTCTTTGCAAAGTTTGTATGGATTTATATTTTTTAAAAATACATTTTAGACAACCGCTAAAAATCTATATTTCAGGAAAAGAAAAAAAAATAAATTTCAACTGCATATTATTATCAAAAGAAATTTTGTGAGAATAGTGAAAAAATTACAGCTATGTGAATAAAAATAAATGCATGTTTAAAATTTTACATTAAAATTTCCATCTTACCATATTCATTAATTGGTATAATACTTAAATAATTTTGCACTTGAATTTTCATTTTTAACAAGAGAAGTTGCATTTAATTATTATTACCTAGATTTGCTTCGACTTTTTTTCACACGATCGTGTCTTTGAGAAATTGTAAAACTTTTGTAGAAACTTGTAAAAAATGTAAAAAATTGTGAATTTGTAAAAAATACTGTATGCAAATTCACAATTTGTATACAACTAGATAATAGATTCATTAGTAATTGCAGCGATTATTCAACTGTTTTTTTTTTTTTAAGTTCTAAAATTATTAAATTTGTGAAGTGATTAATTACGATTTAATTCGGAGATTTGGAGATTAGAAAAAATTTCTGAAACGTCAATTTTTGAGAGAAAGAAATTTTTAAGGTAAAAAAACTGTAAAGAATCCTTTAATGGACTCATTTTCTTTCTAAAGAGATTCTTGATTACAGATAAGATTTTCCATGTTAAAGTTTTCATGAGGGACACTAAATATAAAAAATATATAAATAAATGTATGAAAATGTAACAATTATAAATTTTTTCTACGTTATTTTATAAATGAAATTTCAATTTTCCCAATTTGGAAAAATTGAAAAATAGCCTTTCGGAAAAAACTGAAGAAAAACCGGTCTTTTTCCCAAAGTTTCCGAGTTTTTCCGAGCATTCCCATTTCTAGTAATAGGTACTACGTTATTAAGAATTCACTTGTCAGCTGTCGCCGCAAGAGGGGCTGCGGCCTCGGTAATCGAAAAATCCACCAATCAAAGAGAAATGAATGAAAATCTGATTACAGACGATCGCCACTGGTCGTAAGAACATCCTTCAATGTTATGTAATCGGTAATTTTTTTTTAAAGCAAATTTGTATGTTTTCAGAACCTGTTAGCGTTAGGGGATTTGCGGAAGTACCGCTTAATGAGAAGAACTGCCACGTTTCAAAAAAGAATATTCTATTTACGTTTCATATAAGAAAATATCTCTTGCCCGAAATCAATTTTCAAACTTTATTAGCCCTTGGTATGCTATTTCTTTCTCCCACCTATTAATATGTCGTCCCCAAAAAATTATGTTACTTTGTATAAGCCAGCCATAAAACAAAACAGATGTATCATTGTACTGAATAATCTCTACTGCAATTTTTTAACTTCTAAACATCGCACATTTTTAATTTTTATACCGTCATATGGAGAAAAAAAGTGCTTTTAAATACAAATAGTTTGAAAATTGCATCTCTATTTATTTTTGAGATACTAATTTTTTGTAGTTTTTAGCACCATTTGTTTAATTTTGGCAACTCAAGTACTCCATTTCTGTAGAAAGTAAAGGGGAAAAAGTTGAAAAATAGCAATTATATCTTTTTGTTGCCATTTTCTCATAAAAACTGAAAAAAAAATTATTAAATACGTGCTATTTTGAAAAAATGTAAATGAATCATTTCTGATAAAACATGGAGCTATTATAAACTAAATTTAATTTTAAGTATCTATATTAATACTACAAGCAAATGGAGGCCTATGAATCATGAGATAGCCGATTATTTTGTCGAGTTTCTTGAATGATGAAATCTCTCTTTTTTGGATTTGTGTATTATTCAGCGATAGTGTCGTCCTATGCATATTTTACTGTAGATGTTGTATAAGACCGGACCGTAAATGAGGAATTCTTTACCGGATGCGGATGACGTCATTTTATATAAAATAAAACGCGTGTTTGGCCTCTTAAAACTAAACTATATATATTTATATACATATATATATATTTTTTTCATCGGGGTTGACACTAAATTCTGAAAAAGCAGAATTCCTGTTTTCTAGTTCATTTTTCTTCGCTTGTTATTTTGAAAATTGTAATAAAATATATTCTTCTCAAAAGATTTAAGATAATTAACCCTTTATGTACTGAATTATGAATTCATGAAAATTTTATCTTCTAAAGCATTTTACGAGAATTTTGAAATTACGTTAGAAGATTTACATAATCATTTTACAAATTTAAAAAAGATTTTAGAAGGATTGAAAGATTTAGTATTAATAAAATTTTAATTTATAGGGATTTTGTGAAATATTTATAACCCCACTCAAATCATTTGTTTTAAATATTTTTCTTGTTATTATGTACAATTAGGAAATGTACAAATGTAATGTTCTTAGAATCTTCAAATCTGAATTTAAAAAAAGTAGCCTACTGGCAATACTGACTGCGTTGCTTGTTATAGCTTGTTCTTAATACTTTCCAAAAATGATTCAACATGGTAAATGGCATATTATTCAAATTCAAATAATTTGAATTTTAATTGCCGATTTAGACAATTTAATA
Source organism: Maratus speciosus (assembly GCA_963932465.1). Classification (NCBI taxonomy): domain Eukaryota; kingdom Metazoa; phylum Arthropoda; class Arachnida; order Araneae; family Salticidae; genus Maratus; species Maratus speciosus. The sequence continues at coordinate 76,744,492 of OZ010793.1, read as the reverse complement.
AAAGTTTTATGATGTGGAGATTGAATAAAAGTAATTTTTATGCTATTTCCGAGTCTGATCTGGATTTAGAGGCCGGAATTTCAGGTTCTATCGATCTGGAATACTCCATGCACATAGTGTGATATTTCTTTGAGGAATTTCCCTATTTTTGCTTAACTTGCATTCTTATGACAGTAATTTCTAAATGTACTTTAAATCTTATTAGGATTCAATGCCGCGTTAAGTAATAATACAATTAACAAAAGTATCCTTTAATGTAGGAGTGCACAACCTTTTAAAGAGAAGGGCCACTTACAAAAATGTCTGGGTTGTCGAGGGCCACATCAGTAACACAGAAAGAATTCTATTTTGGGGGGATGGATCTGTGATCTATAAAAAACATGGTTTCATAGGGGTAAATTTTTATCCCTTTAGGTTCCTCTACCCAATCAACTTACCCAATTCAGTTGGCAAGGATATGTCAACAGTTTATGTTTGTATATATAACAGAGATATAGCAAGGATTATTTTCAAGGAATGAAAATATTCCTTGACTTTATTCCGTGAGGTAAATTTTGCTTTATTAAAAATGCTAAAAAACAAACATTTCATGAAAGTGGGTAGTGTAGAAAAAAAATTTGAACTTTATGAATAAAGTTAAACTGAATTCCGCAGCCGATCAACAAAATTTGCGATTTTTACGAGCTCCATCGACAAAATTCGCGATTTCCCCGCTCCTGATCAATGGAATTTGCGATTTGTCCGTGATCGATGAATGAAATTCGCGATTTTTTTTCGCCCTATTGACAGAAATCGCGATTTCTTTCGCGACGAAATTCCCGAAATCCCAAAATTTGCGGCTTTTCTCGCGATAAACTGACGAAACTCGTTTCCGCGGCCGGTAGACAAACTCGCATATCTTAAATGACTGACGAAATTTGCAATTTCCGCGCGACAAAAAGACGAAATTCGCGACTTTCTCTCGCGATAAACTGACTGAACCCGCGACTTTTCCGCGCCGTATAGACCAAACTCTCATATCTTAAATGACTGACGAAATTTGCAAGTTTTCCGCTACAAAATGGCGAAATTCGCGACTTTCTCTCACGATAAACTGACTAAACCCGCGACTTTACCGCGTCCGATCGTCTAAACTCGCGATTTTATTGCGCTCGACGAAACTCGCGGTTTTTTCGCGCAGGATCTAAGAAATTTGCAATTCTTAATAGACAGACGGAATGTGCAATTTTTCCGCAGCAAATTGGGTAAATTCGCGACTTTTTCTCGCGATCAACTGACAAAATTCGCGATTTTGCCATGCTCGAACAACAAAATTTTTCCGCGTGCGATCGATGGGACACGCGATTTTTTCGCGCCTGATCGATGGAATTCGACTGATAGCGACTGACGATGTAGCGACCGATGAAATTAGCAAATCGCGAATTTCCTATAGTGATACAAATGTTATCGACCAGGCAATTAATGAAATTCGCGATTTTTAACAGACTGACGAAATTTGCAACTGTTTTCCACGGCAAATTGACAAATTTCACGAATTTTTCCTGCAACCTAAAGGTCAAAAATTGAAATTTTTTTCCAATTATAAATTGACGAAATTCGCGGGCCACAGGTTGTGCATCCCTACTTTAATAGAACTCCCTGAGCTGATTTAAATTCTGTTCTTCGAAACATTCTAACCGTAACGAGTACAGTTTGACTACCAGAATTTATTAAAAATATGTATGATTGTGTCATGCATATACTAATTCTGAAGGTTTAACGAGGTGCCTGGGACATCAGCCCCATATCCCCGTGCCATAACAACTGGAGGAGGTAACAGGAAAATAGTCAGTAGTGACGTGAAAATGGTGAATAATTCGGGTTGGTTGGGGCAAGCCCCGCCCATCCGACCATGCCAGGACGATAAGAACGAAAGGGGGAAAAGCTGCTAGTTCAACCACCCCCCCCCCCCAAAAAAAAAGACCCTTTTCAGGGACCATACATTTTTACATGGTAATAAAACAATTTGCCTACACAATTACAAAAAATTTAAAATTAGTAAAGATAAAAAAGATATTTACAGAACAACTGGAGAAAATTTACAATAGTTACACAAAGAATTATTCTTTTCTCATTCTTTTAGGAAATTTGGACATTCCGTCCCTGAATTTGAGTGCTTTTCGAGTTTCATCGGCTTCAGATGGAATTTGCTCATAAAGATTTTCCAAGTAAACTGTTAATTCATCGAAAGATTCAACTTTTAATTCTTTCTTTATTTTTTCTAGAATTTCGAAGAACTTTGAAATGTTATTACCTATCTCAAAGTCTTGGTATACAGGCTCCACCTGAGGGGTGGGGATTGAGTTCGAGTTACTGTTTTGGTTTTGGAAAGTTTTACGATTTTCAGGTTTATTTTTATTTTGGAGAGCGTTAGCGTACGATTTTTTCGCGTTTTTGAGGGGAAACTTTTTGCAGCCTCTGAACGAGGCAGGGTGTTTGTTCCTCAGAACAATTTGTACATTTTGGTTTGGGGTCATTTTCAGTTATATTTTCAGTTGGAACTTTCTTAGGGCATGAAATGGAGTCATGACTTTCGTCGCACCTGACACATTTAGCGTCTAGAAAACATGAATCGGCGTGGTTAAAGAAATTTTGACATTTGAAGCATTGGGTCGCCTTCTTTGGCGCCCTATATGCTTCAATTGTTACGCGAAAATGGAAAAGGGCCTTAAACTTGAAGATTTTTTGAGAGAGTTCCGTCTTAGGGAGGTGCAACAGGAATAAGGGTAGGATGCGTTTATCTTTACGGCTAATCATTTGTACTGTTTTAATAATTTCGAGCCCTTCGGCAATGAGGGTGTTTTCAATAGTTTTAGGGTCAATATTTACAGGAAGTCCCCTGATTACGACTTTTAGTGGGGGGATTGCATAAGAGGTTACGTAAAATTTGAAATTTTCGGATTTAAGGTACACAATTAATTTTTTCTTGATTTCGAAGGAATCAGCGAAGAGCTTCATCCAGTTTTCATTTGTTTTTACGTAGAAATTTTTGTCACAGTTATCAGCAATTTTCTTAATCGTTTCCATTAAGTTGGCTGGCATTTCAATTACAATCGGATTAGGTGTCCTAGTGGCTCCCTCTTTCGGTGCATCTTGAAAGGACAAGTTATCCGGTTGTTTCGCAGTCACGCTAGGAGTTTCGGGTTTAATTGGATAATTTTCATTATTTTCTGGGGAATTTTTCTGATTACTTTTTTGAGTAAAGTTGATAAAAGAAAAATCAAGCATTTAGATGTCGAAATTAGTAGGGTTTTCCCCCAAATTTTGATCACTTTGGTTACAAGGATTTTTAACGAAAGTATCCATATTTATACTGAGCCCTTTGGCCGTTAGATTTTGCTTATGGTTATAGAATTGCATAGCTTCCTGAGGGAGGTCCTCAACAATTGCATATTTAAGCTCAATTAAGTTATTTAGGTCACTTTTTGGGTCAACTTCTATATTAGTTGGAGGTTTATATAAATGCACATAATCCTCTCTGTGGCGCCATCTACCAAGATGATTGAAAAGCTTAACTTCGTCTTTACTAAGGTCAGCGAAATTTCGCTTAGTTCTTTTGCAATGTCGAACTAAATGGCTAACTTTTAAGCCCAGGGGGGGGGGGTTCTGATCTACAAAGAAAAAGGCACATGCTTACCATCTCCGCTCCAAGCAGAGATTCCAGAAAATGCAGAGGATGTTGATGCAGCTGAGCCTGGTCTTTCAGGCAGCTCCATAACAGAGGCAGTAGGCTTAGACCAGTGGTTCCCAACCTTTTTTTGGCCGCGCCCCACCTATGCATCTCTAAAACCATGATGTCCCCCCTCCTCCCTAAATATCATATAAAGCTTATTGCATAAAATATAAACTTCTATTTTTCCTGAAGGATCCGATAATAGCATTGACTCTGATAAGTTATATCGCATTCTTAAATTTATCAAAATAATATATTTTTTTTATTACAAGTACGTTTTTAACATAACTCTATGAATGCAATGGAGCCATTGATCTTCGCATTTACATCTGCAAAAGCTTGATTGCTTTTTGGAAAATTACCCCAAATTTAAAACTGATAAATACTCTACGCATAAAATCTCTCTCACATTTTCTATTACATCTGATAGAATTGATACATTTTATAATAAATTTTAGTACTTCATTAAGAGCAAGAGACATTTGTTATTACTGAAACTGTATGGATAACGTAATTCTCAAGTAACATTTCCGGATTCGTGCTTTTATCCATTTTAAGTAACATTTTTTCTTTCCCCTCATAACACACTTCTTTGAGAGCGGGCTTTCTTTTTCCCATTATTATTACTTGGCCACCATGTTTTCTCCAATTTTAAATTTAAAAATGCATATGTCATGAAGTATGTTTATATATCTGCAGAAGAGCCGTAAGAAGTTTACTTTCTACCCATTTCCTTCTGTAATGCACACAGGGATTTATTAATTTCATACAAATAGTACCCTATTTAGATAATTCAAAACATTTTTTTTTCAAATAGTCAATTTTAGATATGCCCTACAAAATTTCATACATAAAAGGTCCTTCATGGAACACATTACACTATGAATAGATGTTCAAGTTTTTTTTTTTTTTTTTGATAAATAGTAAAAAAAGACCTGTGTTTTACTAAAATAATATTAAAATAAGAAAAATTAAACGGATTTTGTAACACATAAAAGGTGTTAAAATATTAAAAAAAAACAATGCATATAATTATTTTGATGTCAGTGTATTTTGAACTTTTAAATGGGTACATTTTGAAAATTTATTTTTAAATTTTTTCATCTAGTATTTCTATTTCTAGACTACGACACTACTTTCATTAGGAAAAAAAAAACCCCAGAAAATTTGTTAATAAGAAATCTGAAATTGCCCCCATGTGGGGCGTACGCCCCACGCTGGGAACCACTGGCTTAGACGAAATGCCACCTACCAGCATAAGTTAGTGGCATACGTAGTTATTAAAAAAACTTTTCACTATTTACCGGTTGCGGTGACTGGCATCGGAGAGGGGATGTCTTCAGTCATTCTCATGCATATAAAAAACATCATTTCTACATTAAATAATTTACAATATTCTTTTTCTGGTACAAATATTTTAATACATTTTTCAGTATTAAAATTACGTGTCCGTTTAAACATTTATTCTTTATTTTTTAATATAATTTACCAATTCTCCAACCTCATTCACAGCCTCACTAACAGTTACTATAAGGTAAAATAGCCAAATATATTATGCTATTTTGTGTTTTTAGTTTTTAAATAGAATCCCTATTGATATTGAAAAGTTTATATGTTATCTGTTTATAGTTGTACATAGTGCTGACTGTATTTATTTTATAAAAGGAAAGTTATATTTACAATTACCATTTCATGTAAACACTGAAAAGTTTCAAACACCGCGAAAATACACCATATCATTTTAACCCTTTATGTACTGAATAATGAATTCATGAAAATTTTATCTTCTAAAGCATTTTACGTGATTTTTGAAACTACTTTAGAAGATTTACATAAACATTTTACAAATTTTAGAAATAGTTTAGAAGGATTGGAGGATTTAGAAGGATTAATTAAATTTGAATTTATAGGAATTTAGTGCAATATTTATAACACCCGTCAAATCCTTTATTTTAATATTGTTCTTAGTATTTTTTAGTATTAGTAAATGTACAAATATAATGCTCTTACAATAGAAATGTAGAGGTATTTCCGAAATGCAACCCCCCCCCCCCCATCCCAAACGCCAAGACAGCTGAAAAGATGCAAACGTAAAAGAAATCATCCTTTAAAAATATTTTTGTTTTGTGTAACCAATAATTTTTTTGATACAAGATAAAGAAATACATCTATAACCCATTCTAAATTGTATTACTAAAAATCGATGTTTTAAATGAATTTTATAACAAGTTATTTTAACGGTACTTTTAAGTACCGTCAGAAGATAAACGGGTACAAAAGGTATGCAAGGAATAGGAATTGTGAATTTTTATCACAGGTCAGAGCCCCTCTTTCCCACCTTCAACCTAAAATAGTTAATAAAATTCTTTATTATTTTTTCTTTTACGTTCGTGGAATTAACAATTACTTTAGGCAGGGTTTCAGAGGGCAGAAACCCGCTCCATCTCTAACCAAAGGACGAAAAATAATAATCTCTTTCAATTCATCAGTTTTAAAACGTGTTGTCGGATATTTAATGCTATATTTCTGTATTGCATTTTATGTTGATATACTTAAAAATTGTTTTTCACGTGAGGTTTTGATTAATAAAAATTACCAGTTTAATTTATTTAAAGTTTATATTCTCTATTAAAAAAATACATAAATAAAAATGGATTGCAGTTAAATGTGTTCGGATATTTTGTCCTTCTTGAATTTTGTTCTGTGGAGGCCCAAATATTGACAAGAAAATATATCCAGTGCTTTTTATATGTATAATTTGTTTTATGATGAATATGCAATGTCGACATAAAGAAAAGAACGTTCAAATTAAATTTAGATCATGTGTGTTGCCCTTAATACTTTCCACTCTCTTCCTTTCTACCAAAGAAAGTTTTCTTATGAAGCCTTGAAGTATCTGCAAGCTAAATTTACTTTGTTCATTGTCTTACTTACGTTATTTTTTAGTGATGCATAATCATCCTAGAGAATCAATTTTTTTATTCATTATATCGGACTTCTGTGTCCTTCACTCCCATACATATTTAATAAGTTAATCATGTCTTTCTATGGTAAATGATGTTGATTTAATTTTACGATAACTTCATACAGCATAATCTTAAACGGGCTTTTTTAAAAATAGAAATAATATTTATTTTAAATTAGTAGAAAAATAGCATCAACAAAGTACAACAGCCCCAAATATATATATATATATATATATATATATATATATATATATATATATATATATATATATATATATATATATATATATATTGTAAATGGAAGAAACACAATTGCCACCATTTTGAAGAAATTTCAATAAAAAAATTAAGATAAAAAAATTATAATAAAATTATCTTGTGCGGACTCTTCTGCAAGTGAACAGATTTCATCTCTCTATTCTAAAAAAAAGTAACTCCCGCTGTCACCGCCGCCGCCGCCGCCGCCGCCGCCGGTTTTGATTTTTTTGTGACCGGAGGCCTTTCTTCGTTAATATTAACAAAAATAATGCATAAAAAAATATGAAAATCGGTGGTATTATACAGAAATGTTTGATAAACACGCTGATGCAGACAGTTTTCAAATCGAAGATATATTTTAAGAGTTTTTTAATGCTAAAGTTGGGCAAAATCGTTCCACTAAAAAAGTTTTATAGCAGCAAAAACTATACATGGCAGTGTAATCATTTTTAGATCATTTTATGCGTTAGAATTTGCCGGAGTGCAGATTGCATTAATTTTTTTATTTTGACTCATTTTTTCAGGTTTTATTTCTATTTTAAATTCAAATTTTCAGCATTTCTAGAGATATTTTTTACAGATTTCAGAAAATTGCACTAATTTAAACTGTTGCCAACTGTTTAAAAAGCGCAAGCAATAATGTTTGCTTCAAATTAAAAATTTATTTACACGTGACTATTATAAACAGGAAAAAAAACTTTCAAATTAGAATTAAATAATTACGTATAAAAAGCAGGAACTTATTAAAAATTACGTCATAAAAAGTATACACGTGAATTTTAAAAGAGAAAGGATAATGTAAAATAATAAATTCATTAACATGCGTTAGAAGTCTTAGGAGAAATTACGTCATATTTACGTCACATTATAGTTATTACATAAAATGAACACAAAATAATATTGCAAAACAGTTTAAATTTAGAAATTGCGCTAGACATTTATTTGATATTTTGAGAATTAATTTAAAATGTCTCATTTAAAAGAACTTTCTTTTCGCTTTGTTAAAAAATACCAGGAGACAAAGACTCTCTTTACTTAATTCCTTTTATATTAAGCTTATTTTGAAATGTTGTTACAGGTGTATACGTCATCAAGTTATTTTTATTTCGACGTTTTATTTGTGTTTTTATTAATGTTGTACGAATTTATTTGTTCTTTCGTTATTTAAAATAAAAATTATATCAATTTGTATAATTTGGCGAGTGGTTTGGCGATTTATATAATTTGGCGAAATTGGTCGACAGGATAATCAAGTAGTACCGCAGCGGATTTGGCGTTAAAATTCCCCAATCAAAGAGAAATGAATAGAAATTCGTTTATAGGGAGATCGCCACTGTTTTTTAAATTATAATTCAATCTTTCGAAATCTTTTTAAAGCCGATCAAATTTGAGTGCATTTAGAGTCTGCGGTGTCTGGACGGGGGTTGGCGAGCGTAGCTCGTAGGGGGCCGAGCCCCCTAGTTGTAAAAACAAAAATAAATAACGTTGGTAAACTAGAAACTATACAGACCCTTGAAATCGGATCATGACTTTTTATTTTGGCTTTAGCCACACGCCCCTAGCAATTTCACAAACTACTCGGTCATCCCATGCCATTCCGCAAACTGGTCGACGGTCTCCAACTATTTCGCGATCTGACCGACAGTACCTGGCCGCTTCTCGAAGTGGCCGACAGCTTCTAGCCATTTCGTGAGCTAGCCGGCCAATTCGTGAACTGGCTGATTTCGGACATTGGCCTAATATATTTTATTAACATGTACAGGGTATCCCGGAAGTAATGGGACAAATTTTAAGGTGAGGTAGGGGACATCACAAGGATTCAGATTTGATAGCAACCCAAGGCCGGAAACGCTTTCCTGTCGGTGTAGTGACGACACAAAAACAAGAAAGAAAGGACACGAACAAGGAGAGAAAACATGTTTATTATTCTTAGTGCTGCAAAAATGCCGGGACTATGCTGGGAAGCGTTGAGGAACTTTCTGCACGCATCGTGGCAGCTGCTGGGGAAGTCCGGGGCACTCCCTGTACTTTCGAGAACATTAGATCTTCCATACGTCGGAGATGCGCTTCTATGCATCACGGCCCGGGGTCGTAATTTCGAACACCTACTTTGATGACGATCGTTGTCCCTTTAATGTTCTTTCTTCTTAGTTTTTTATGTACTAAAGATAATAAACATGTTTCTCCTCTTATTCGTATCCTGTCTTTTTTGTGTTTTGTGTCGTCACTACCGCGCCAGGAAAGCGTTTCCGACCCTGGTTTGCTATGCAAATCTGAATCCTTGTGATGTCCCCTACCTCCTCTTAAAGTTTGTCCCATTACTTCTGGGACACCCTGTAGATCTATATCTATCTATCTATCTATCTATCTATCTATCTATCTCTCTATATATATGTATTATATATAGCACATTATGTATGAAATGCATTCGGAAGACCCAGAATCTCGCACCATAATTAAACTAAGAATAAACAACAAACATCTAAGAAATTTCAACAGATATAACCGGAACAAAAAATAAACGGCCAAGTTCGAGTATTACTCGCGCTCAGAGGGTTCTGTACAAAAAATATATGAATTATTAACAGTATTATTAAAAAAAAAATCGTTACTTAAAGAGTGATATGACTTTCTAAAAAAACTATACAACGTAGGGTTGGGTATAGCTGTATATACTATATGGCCAAAAGTGCTGGGTCACTTGCGATTTTTGACGTTTTGTTAAATATGTAGGATATTACATGAGAAATTATCATGAAACTTCAGGTGTGTAAACAGAATAATACAGGTCATACATTTCCGTGAGGATTTTTTCCAGAAACCCCATAGGGGGCCGTCAACAAATTGAAAAAGAACGAATATCTTTTAGATAACCCTGTAAAAACTAATGGAGCAAAAGCGTTCAAATTGTAGATTATGGTTAAGTGTCTTATTGTAATAAACTGTATTTATTTTTATGAGGATGGAATGTATACTCATAGAAAAATTAAATTTTGTATACAAAGAGTCCCAATTTTTTCCCTTTTAATTTGTAGAGTTCTTAATATAAAAAAAAAAGTTCTTTTCAGAAAATATGACAAACGACGATGTACACAATACCCTGGAATCAGAATTAAAAAATAATAAAAATTGTATGAAAAATGAGCACATTTACTAAATAATGATCCACTGCGCATGCCCGAATGTAATCAAAATATAATTTGCATAATGTGTTAACTAAATGTATAGAGCAACTTTTGTGAAAGTCTCAAAAACATAGTTTGAAATGCCTGAAAATTATCGTCGATAGAATAAGCTCAAAATCCGTTGTTCTCAAAATGAAGCAAAAAGATGAGGGGCTGTATCCATATATCCATTGATTAGTGCCAAGACAGCATACACAATATTGCACGTACTATTGTATTTGGATACAACCCCTCATCTTTTTTCTTTCTTTTTGGAATAACGGATTTTGAGGTTATTCTATCAACGATAATTTTCAGTCTTTTCAAACTATGTTTTTGAGACTTTCAAAAAAGTTTCTCTATACATTTAGCTAACATATTATGCAAATTATATTTTGATTGCATTCGGGCATGCGCAGCGAATCATTATTTAGTAATTGTGCTCCTTTTTCATACAATTTTTATTATTTTTTAATTCTGATTGCAGGGTGTTGTGTACAATATTGTTCGTCATATTTTCTCAAAAGAACCTTTTTTTATATTAAGAACTATACGAATTAAAAGCCAAAAACGTGGCAAAAATTGGGACTCTTTTTATAAAAAAATTAATTTCTCTATGAGTATACATGCTATTCTTATAAAAATAAACACAGTTTATTACAAAAAGGCACTTAATCATAATCTACAGTTTATACGCTTTTGCTACATTAGTTGTTACAGGGTTATCCAAAACATATTCATTCTTTTTCAATTTGTTGACGGCCCCCTATGTGGTTTCGGAAAAAAATCCTCACGGTAATGTATGATTTGTACTGTTCTGTTTACACACCTGGAGTTTCAGGATAATTCCTCATGTAATTTTCCAGATATTTAACAAAATGTCTAAAATCACAAGTGGCCCGTCACTTTTGGGCATATACTGTAAACTGGAAGAGTAGGAATGGGTATACAATAAAAGTTTAAAGAGATATGGAGCCTAAATAATATCAAATATTGTTATTCTATATAACTTTTTTAATATCTTATCCTAATCTGTCTATAATGAACTTAATTCGGACTGACAATAAAAGTAGTTCATATTTAACTCCTTGCGCTCTGGAGCTGTTAGCGGATGTATGTCTGTGACCACATGCGTTGCCGCATATGACAGGCTTTATTCTCATAGAAATTTTGAGTTCACTCCACAAAAATTTATTTGATGATTTTCTTTTACCTTTATTTATGAAAAATCAGTCATCTTGTAAAGCAAAAATAACAGTTAAAACTTTCTGGTGAGAATTCGGAATGTCTAATTGAAATATCAGCCATATATCACATTGTCGAAAATGGCCAAAATAGCATGGCGTACACTGCGTTTGTCATAGAACGCAAGAGGTAAAACTTCATTTGGCATTTCATAAAACTAAATTCAACATAGCAATAATCTTTTCTTTTTACAGTGTAGCTAAAACAAAACCCTTGTTCAAAGTTTTAAATTGGTATTGTGCTAAGCGCGCTTCGAAAGGCGTTCGCAAAGTTGCAACGCCACCTTGGTCCGTGCCGCGGTTTTCCTGATAGGTTTTTAATTGACTTTTAAAGACACTGGAGGCATATTGAAAGATACACTCAATGCAAACTAGCCTCGAATCCCATAGTATTTATGTGATTAATCCTATTTAAATTAGTCTGTTTTTAACAATTTGACGCTTAATGCTTTTATACTACTACTGAGCATTGTATTACACAAACACATCATTAAAAGTTCCTATCTGGACTTTAAAAGCCGATGGTATATAGCGTATGCCGCTCCTGTCATTATGTGTGTCCAAACCGTCCGTGTCTTTAACGGTTAATATCTGGGCTAAATACCGATGATTTTTTTCGAAAATTATTATCAATATACCTCTGCTACGATTCTCAACACCTTTTCTGAATTCCACCAAGTCGAAATTTGTGTGTAACGGAAAAATGCGTTTTTCTCAAAAACTATGTGACCTAGAGCAATCGCTATAATTTTCCTACAAGGTTTAACTTAAAGTCTATTACCTCTAATTTTTTCATAATTTTTGTTTAAGTAGATTCGGAAATAGATTGGGGGGGGGGGGACAAATATTTTCACTACATTTTTAGCGATATCTCTGAAAATAGAATACCTAAAATTAAAAGAAATGTTTTTTTGAGTGCAACGCTACGAAAGCTTTCAAATACCCCACAGTATATACCCCACAGGATATACGAAGAGAAGTTTTTCTTTTTTCAAGCAACTTAATTAACCATCTTACATTTTTCCTAAATATTTTTGTGAATGTTTAATAATCTATAAATACGCGGGTCAATAGTCTTTATTATTTCCCCCAATTTGAACTTTCCACGTTCAATAGTTTACGAGTAAAATGTCAAAGACAAACGGACAGATAGACACAGGAGTGATTTTATAATGGTCTCGTTTGTACTTTTTAAGTACGGAACCCTAAAAACCAAGAAAAAGCAACTAAAAAGCTGTGGCCTTGTCAGCGGTGGACATTTAAAAAAAGCACAGCAATGTTTCAGACGAATCACGATACACAACAAAATATTATTCAGTAGTGCCGATGGGTTTCGGACAGAGTGTCGCAAAGCATAAATCAAATGCCTAAAAACAAAAGAAAGCATATCGCGAACACTCCCCCACCGTACCCGACGCCACAATAAACAGCACATCTCGTAGGTACAGCTGATTCAAAACGTATGTGTAATATGTACTGGAACAGCAATAAAATTATTTTACCCAAATCCGAGCCACACAGCCACAAAAAATAATAACCAACTTCCAGTGATCCATAATCTGTCCATGCTCGTTCCATGTCTGTTGCCACACAATTGCAGACATCCTTGTAAAACCTTCCAAAAAAGATTTTAATTAATACAAATCATTAACTGTCAATCATATAGCAACTATTCACAAATGAAAACTGTCTCAAAAACTAGTATATCTATTAATGAAATTCAAAGGTATGTTATTTTTATCATACAAAATGCTGGTTAAATTGAAAAGTTCTTTAAAAAATAATTTTTTATTCGGATAGTGTTTATAGTAGCAAAAAATATGACCTATAATAATATTGATATAAACGCACTTATGCATATTTGAGCTCCAGTTAACTAATTGGTTACCTTCAAAATTAAAGTTATCCTGTTTATTGTAGATTGAAATGAGTATACCAGGGCTTGAAATTCAATTTTCCATAGGAGGGGAGTCTCCCTACCAACATTTATAAATGGAGGGGAGTTGAGCTATTTGGGAGGGAGAAAAAATATGAAATCCACTGTTATTTTACGTGCTTTTTAAAGATTTGTATTAATTATTTTGTCATGTCTGTATTAATACAGGCATGACAGAATACCATTGAAGCAATTTAAATCAACAACTAAGAATAATGATGCAAAATGTTTTTTTTTATTTAAAAAAGTAAGAAAGCAGGAGTGATTCTAAGTAAAAAAAAAAAAAAAAAATTCTGAAACTGACAGCAAATTTTCTGAAAGGTTACAACAGAGGGGATGGAGGGGGGGGGGATCACTCCCAGCACTAACTATGTGTTTTTTCGTGCCCCTTTGACGAAATTACCGTTTTTGCCATCTTTTGACGAAATTTGCCATTATTTCGCGATTTTTTGACGAAATGTGCCGTTTTTCCGCGATCCTTTGACGAAATTCGAGTATTTTGCGCGATTCTTTGACGAAATTCGCGGGTTTTTTTTCGTGATCTCTGGACGAAATTCTTTTTTTTCGCGATCCTTTGCCGAAACTCGCATTTTTTCCGCGTACCTTTGCCAAAATTTATGATTTGTTTGCTATCCTTTGATGTAATTTGCGTTTTTTTTGCGATCCTTTGATGAATTTCAAGTTTTTTCCCCGCAATCTGACGAAATTCACGTTTTTCCGCGATCTTTTGACAAAATTTGTGTTTTATTTGCAATCCTTTGCGACGAAATTGGCGATTTTTTCCTCGAACGATTGACAAAATTGATTTTTTCGGCGATCAATTGTCGAAATTCACGATATTTTTCTGTTGAACTGATGACCGATTTTTCACAATTTTCGGAACCTAATGCCTTAAATTTTCGGAAAATTCGTAACAGAATCACCCCTGAATTCGCCAATCGGTCGCGGACACTTGTCAACTGATCTCGAGAACAAAATAATGAAATTTGTTTATCGGTCGCATCGAAAATTCATGAGTTTCAACGATCTTTCGCGGTAAAAAAAAACAACAACAACAAAAAAACCGTAAATGTGTCAATTAGTCGCGCGAAAATATCGGGAGATTTGCAAGGCGTTCGCGGGAGTTAATCATAATTTCAAAATGCAAAATTTTCAGGAAAAGTATGAAATTTTTTGGACGGGAGTCTCCCGCCCACAATATTATTTTGGGCGGGATTTCAAAATTTCGGGCGTGAATCCCGCCATCCCGCCCTGAAATTCAAGCCGTGGTATACCATTTGAAACATTTATTTTCAAATCAAGGTAATCAGCAGCACTATTATTTTTGTTTGTTTGTTTTTTCCCAAGATTATCATATCAGGATACATGTTACATGATAGACCAGAAAATCGCGATCACAGTTCAAAATTATTAAATTGTCAATATATCTGAAAACTGGAAAATTAACATCGTTATTGACACTACAAAATAGCAATTCATAAAAAAATAAAAATAAGTTAGCTGCCGTTGCAGATTAAATTTTTCCCATTCCTATCCCATTATTCTGTAAATAAATATTTGAACCTGTATAAACATAGTTGTTATATAAACAAAATTTGCATAATAATTTAAATAAATTATAATCTAAATCAGTATCAGCTATAATTAAATCGACAACTTTTAAAAGGACATCCATTAACCCTGCAATAGGAATATTTGTGAAAAGATTCTCAAAATTATATGTTTGGATACTCTGTATATCTTTATTAGTTAATTCATTTCTGATCTCATAACTCTTTAAAATAATCCAATACGTATTACTATCTTTATACTTAAATTTTAGAATATTCAAAATCTTTTTTAGCATTTCTTCAAATTTGCGATTAAATCCTTTTCCAGTACTGTTTACATTACTACAAATAAATCTGTATTTAATTGATATTTTATGAAGTTCTAGTGTTACGAAAAGAAAAGGAAATGACAAATATTTTTTTTAGGCAAAGGAATATGATACTTTTTTGAAAAGATCAGATGTTTCTTAACATGTTAAGCACTACGTCAGTCACCTATGACTGACACTGAACTTTCCGTTTACAACGCAACATTCACCTATGACTGACCGTCTAAAATATGATATAAACTAAATATATACAGGGTGATTCATAAAAGATGGGCAGAACTTTAAGGGGTTATAGTACACTTAAAGACAAATAATATTAAATAGGAGACTAAGGGTCCCAGACGTATTCCTAAGGAGATAGGGGGCATTAAAGTTTAGGGTCCGAAATTTCAAATGATTATAAAACATGGAAAAATTGGTCGATTCGTTTGCGGTTTTTGCAAAAAATTTTCTTTATGCCAGTATTTTCTTGAAATAAAATTTTAAAGTTCAATTTCAAAAAATGCCGATAGGGGGCGCTTTAGACTTTGGAGTAACAAACAACTATTTTTTAACGTTATTTTTTGTATTTCTTTAAATGATTTCGAAAGCTTAGACTTAAACTTAAATTTTGATCTAAAAATCCGAGTCCTAACGAGTAGTTAAGTAGCATAAACTGAAATTTGAAATTTGAAACCCTTCTCCCCCCAGAACAAAAATCAGTTATTCCCGATCTTTGTGTCATAGATTAGGCTCTAACTACTGCCGCGTTTTGCTAAAATTATTCTTTATGTCAGTATTTTCTTGAAAATAAATTTTAAAGAAAATTTTCAAAAAATTCCGATAGAGGGCGCTTTAGACTTTGGAGTAACGAACAACTATTTTATACCGTTATTTTTTGTGTCTCATTAAATGCTTTCTAAAGCTTAGACTTAAATTTTCAGCCCAAAATCTGAATCGTTAGACGTGGTTAAGTTTCTGGGGAGAGGGGTTTGAAATTTCTACTCCTGAGTACAGTTCAGTTTACCATGTCCACACATTGTGTGCTGTGATACGAGGTAAAAAGACACAAATTAGGATTATGTTACCAAAGCATATTTATTAACATGTAATTACAATAAATGTTCAAAATTGTGACCACCAGAGGTTATGCACGCAGAACAACGGCGAAGAATGGAACGGCGAACATTCGCGAAAACATCAGGCTTTTCGAGCACTTCCCCTACAGCGGCGGAAAGTCTGGCGACCAGTTCCTCGGGGGATTCAATGGGTGTCTCATACATAAGAGCCTTCAATCGTCCCCAAAAAAAGAAATCGAGGGGTGAAAGATCTGGCGAGCGAGCAGGCCAAGCAACAGGACCACCTCGACCAATCCATCTGTTCGGAAATGTGATGTCCAGATAGTTGCGGACGTCTCGTACGTAATGGGCTGGCGCTCCATCGTGCTGGAACCACATGACCCGCCGGATGCGTGGAGGAACAACGTTTAACAGGTCTGGCAGCACATGTTGCAGAAATGTGAGGTATGTTTTACCGTTGAGGCGTTCAGGAAGAAGGTACGGTCCGATTAGGTGGTCTCCGAGGATTCCTGCCCAAACATTGATGGAAAAGCGTCTCTGATGAGCATGTGGATACGTAGCATGTGGATTGACATCCGCCCATACATGTGCATTGTGTGTGTTAAATGTACCTTCACGTGTGAAGGTACATTCATCGGTGAAAAGCACAGTTCGTCCAAAATGTGGATTTAGCGCGTTCTGCTGCAGAAACCAGCGGGCTAATTCAATACGATTTGGATAATCCCCTGGAGACAGTTTCTGGACTCGTTGCACATGAAACGGGAGCAAATGTTCATCCTTCAGTACCCTCCAAGTCATGGACTGTGAGGTATCCACCTGCCTAGCCACTGTTCGTGTACTTGTACTTGGCTGCGCCGCTACTACATCCAGAATGGCTTCTGCAACAACTACTGATTCGTCCTTTTTTGCACGACCTGCATTCGACCGGGAAGCGAGAAATGATCCCGTCTCACACAACTGTCTGTGCAAGCGCTCGAAAGTTTTGCGGTTAGGCAACCGCCTGTTGGGAAATCGCTCTCCGTACATTCGTTGTGCCTCTGCACCATTTCCATCTGCCGCTCCGTAAATTAAATGCATCTCAGCCTTTTCCTTATTCGTGAAGGGCACCATCTTCCGATTCATTACTACAGCGACTTACACTTGACTCACCGTTCAGTGGTTTTTATGCCTGAATCGTGTCGAAATTTTGCATACGTGTTCTTCTTCTTCCCCATTTGACATTTGCATACTTTCTGTTTCCTTCTTCACCCGGTGACTAGCGTCAGGAATGGAGCTTTAACGTTTGCATGAGCGACGTTTCCAACTGTGCCAGTGCCTTTATGAGTGAATTCTGACTATGCAGTCCTTGACGAAAGTTGTATTTTTGCCTCGTATCACAGCACAGAATCGTTGGGCATGGTTAAGTAGTGCAAACTGAACTATGTTCAGAAGTTGAAATTTGAACCCCCTCCCCTCGCTACTGAACCACGCTCAGCGATTCAGATTTTGAGCTGAAAATTTAAGTTTAAGTCTAAGCTTTAAAAAGCATTTAATGAGACACAAAAAATAACGGTATAAAATAGTTGTTCGTTACTCCAAAGTCTAAAGCGCCCTCTATCGGAATTTTTTGAAAATTTTCTTTAAAATTTATTTTCAAGAAAATACTGACATAAAGAATAATTTTAGCAAAACGCGGCAGTAGTTAGAGCCTAATCTACGACACAAAGATCGGGAATAACTGATTTTTGTTCTGGGGGGAGAAGGGTTTCAAATTTCAAATTTCAGTTTATGCTACTTAACTACTCGTTAGGACTCAGATTTTTAGATCAAAATTTAAGTTTAAGTCTAAGCTTTCGAAATCATTTAAAGAAATACAAAAAATAACGTTAAAAAATAGTTGTTTGTTACTCCAAAGTCTAAAGCGCCCCCTATCGGCATTTTTTGAAATTGAACTTTAAAATTTTATTTCAAGAAAATACTGGCATAAAGAAAATTTTTTGCAAAAACCGCAAACGAATCGACCAATTTTTCCATGTTTTATAATCATTTGAAATTTCGGACCCTAAACTTTAATGCCCCCTATCTCCTTGGGAATACGTCTGGGACCCTTAGTCTCCTATTTAATATTATTTGTCTTTAAGTGTACTATAACCCCTTAAAGTTCTGCCCATCTTTTATGAATCACCCTGTATATATTGTTTTAAGTAAGTACTGAAAATGTACTGAAAATTTAGTTACCTTTTATTTGTTACAGGATTATACTTTTTTAAAAATTACTTAAAACATTATAAGTTTTTCAGCTTCAGTGTCAGTCATCGTGGCACTTAACGTGTTAATCAGTGTCTGAATAGTAGATTTATTTAAACTGTAGGTGACATTATTGTTAAGCTCAGTAAAAAGCATATTATTATAATAGCTTTTTATAACTGCAAAGTTATTAGATGCTTTGTCGACTCAACAAAAAATAAATGTATTTTTCAATTTCAATATTACCTTCTCAAGATCTGTATTTATTCTATGGCAAGTATAAGCAGAAGAATCATTCATGTATTTTATTTGAAATTATTTAAAATCATCCAAAATTTTAAATTTATTTTCGTAACACCAAAACTTCATAAAATACCAATTAAGCACAGATTTATTTGTGGTAATGTAAACAGTATTGAAAATGTATTTAATCGCAAATCTGAAGAAATTCTAAAAAAGATTTTGAATATTCTAAAATTTAAGTATAAAGATAGTTTTATTGGATTATTTTGAACAGTTATCAAATCAGAAATGGATTTATTAAAAAAGATATACAGAGTATCCAAACATATGATTTTGAGAATCTTTCCACAGATATTCCTATTGCAGGGTTAAATGATGTCCTTTTAAAAGTTGTCATTTAATTATAGCTGATACTGATTTAGATTTTCACTTATTTAAATTATTATGCAAACTTTGTTTATATAACAACTATGTTTATAGAGGTTCAAATATTTATTTACAGAATAATGGAATAGGAATGGGGACAATTTATTCTTCAACGGCAGCTAATTTATTTTTATTTTTTTATGAATTGCAATTTTGCAGTGTCAATAACGATGTTAATTTTCTAGTTTTCATATGTATCGACGATATAATAATTTTGAACTGTGATCGCAATTTTTTGGGGATATCATGTAACATGTATCCTGATATGATAATCTTGGAAAAAAAACAAAAAAACAACAACAAACAAATGAAAATAATAGTGCTGCTGGTTATCTTTATTTGAAAATAAACATTTCAAATGGCATACACATTTCAATCTACAATAAACGGGATAACTTTAATTTTGAAGTTAACCAATTAGTTAACTGGAGTTCAAATATGTATAAACGCGTTTATTTAAATATTATCATAGGTCAGATTTTTCGCTACTTTAAAGTCTGTTTGAATAAAAATTATTTTTTAAAGAACTTTTTAATTTAACCAGCATTTTGTATTATAAAAATAACATACCTTTGAAATTCATTAAAAGATATAGTAGTTTTACAGGCAGTCTTTTTTTTTTTTTTTTTGAGTAGTTGTTATATGTGTTAAGTGAGATTCCGGGATATGTAAATTGAAATGAAAATTCGAAGAGAAATATTCAAATCTGATCGAAACAAATTCAATTCACATTCCCCGAAATCACACTATGGCCGTAGGTATAGTGGTTAAGTAGTACGCGTCGTAACTAGAAGATAATAAACTTTCAAATAAATAAATAAATGAATGGTAATTACTCACCCCTTGAAATGTTGTAGGTATGGAAACATAACATAAAACAATATTGCTAAACCAATCACTTTATTTATATAAAAATATACTTAATCGTGCAGGATCCTTGCAACAGATATATGCATTTATAAAAATATATTCACATTGAAAATAATTTAGCATAGACTTTTCTTGAAACATCATTGCATATTATTAATAGTAGTAAAATTAAATAGATGATTATTTTTCAATATTGAATTACTGACGAATAATACGATGGCGTAATGGTGATGAATCAGTCTGAAAGTTTTTCAATCCATATTATTTGTGAGAAATTGTCATTAGAGTTCAAGAAATCGATCAAAAATTATATTATGATAAAATGTTATTAATGACTCCCAAAACACTTGCAGGACATTAATGTGATGATATCGAAATTTGATGCTAAGCCAAATATTGAGATCCATCATGCGAGTTCAAGTTCATCCGAAGTTAAGTGGTGATTGGAAATTACAAGTAAATTCTATGAATCATGATGAAAGGTGAAAGAGGCAGGAAAGTACTGTTGGATTTTGGAAATGCTTACGTCGGACTCAAACTATCAAAATCTATTTATGTCGGGTAGTTGGGAATCAAGATGCTCACACTGGAAATCACTATCAGTATTCCTAAAATTTCATGCAGGATGAAAATTCATTTCTTTAAAGTGATTTAGAGATATTCAGGAGAAATGAAGGCTACGAAGATAATTCTGGGAGTTTCACAAAAATAAAGATTTTCTTGTAAAAACTGTTGAAGAATATATTTAATTGATTTTCATCTTGAATTAAACGTTATTAATGGGAAACGGCTGCTCGTTGGGCCAAGCGGCCCAACGGCAAAAATTCCGTATCAGAAAAACGATGTTCTCTCTACCGATAAAAATAACGAACTCTATCTTTTTTTGAAACGCCTGCCGAAAATCGGGAGAACGATGTCGGCGGAATAGCCAATCAGAAAACTCCAAAGGTCGGAATATCGATAATGAATCGATGGAAAATGTTTTAGCGGCGGAATAATCACCGTGGGATGGCAACACTCTAACGAGCGGGAAAAGAAGGAATGTTTGCGTCGTGGGAGTTCTAGTGACGTCAAAAGGAATTTCCTGCCTGTTTTGAGATAAGAAACAAATCCTTCTTAAACGTTGCTTCTTTTGGGGTACCAAGTGAATGAAAAGCAATAAAAATAAGGGAAAGTGTAGGAGTTATAATTTCGTTTCTCTGGCAAACGATTTCAGCAATTGTTATGAAAGTTTATCAGAGAAATGGAAAAAGATAATAGAATATAATAAATGTAATTTTAAATGAAATAATTAAGAATAAAGATTTAGGATTTAATATTTAAAACTTAGTAAAATTTGCTTTCAAAATTGAAAGATGGTAAATGGAAGTAGATTATTAAAATTAACAAAATATACAAAATTAAATTTATGTAAATTTAAGAAGGGGGAATATTATGTAAAGCTTTTACAACATAACAATATGATTGGCAGTTAATGATTTGTATTACTTAAAGACTTTTTTGGACGGTTTTACAAGGATGTGTGCAATTATGTGGCAAAAGACATGGAACGAGCACGGACAAATTATGGATCACTGAAAGTTGGTAATTATTTTTTTTGTGGTTGTGTGGCTCGGGTTTGGGTAAAATAATTTTATAGTTTTTCAGTTTTGATACATACGTTTTGAATCAGCTGTATCTCCGAGATGTGCTGTTTATTGTCCCCGGTGGGGGAGTGCTCGCGATAGGCTTTCATTTGTTTTTATGCATTTGTTATGTCGCAAATAATTAAATTTAAAACTTAATCTAAAAACAATATTTAAAACATTAATTTTAATTCTAGGGACCGTTTGTTTACAAAATCGCGATTTTAGTTTTGTTTACAAAAGTAACGATCTCTGTTTACATTTAGGTTTAATATCATTAGTAAGAAAATGTTATAAATTTTATCATTGTTAAGTTTCTTGGCACAGAATTTTGTTTTAATTAATTGTAAGAAATTACACACTGTATACCAAATCAGAATTCCATTTAATACAAAATAACTTGTTTTGTTTTTATGTACCGTAACAATCGATTTGTTGGAATGATGGTTGAATTATTGACACATGTCAAATGGAAGTTGCACGATTTTCTCTTGTCAATTGTGAATTTTGAAATTTATTATTTTCAATTAATTGTATTGTGCGTGATAATTTCAGAATGGTTATTTTTAAAGTGTGTTTAAGTGATATTTGCAGCTACTAAAGTATAAATAATAATTTTTCGAGTATAAATAATATTTGGAGCTACTGGTCTTGAATAATACATTTTGTAGTCTACTAGAGAATTAAATAAGATAATTTCTTTGATTAACATATTTTTTTAATTATGTGTAAATTCTTTTCATTTTTCACCCTTTTTCTATTTTCTTGATTTCTATTGGCAACATTCACAATTCGATTGTTCGCCGCAAAAAAATGTAGCGTCATCACGTGACAGAAGTTTGTTGTAGAAGTGTGACATCACAACCCCGGCACAAGAATATCTTCAATTTTAAATTCAATAAGGAAATATTTTCAAGAAATACATCCTTTCATTTTCAACTTTAATTTACGAATAATAAATTCTGATATTTATGTGCCTTGCAGCTGTGGGCTTGGCATTTTACAAGTTTATAGTATATTTTTAATACGCACTATTTTACTATTGCGCAGTGTCAATTGGGAATGGGGTGAGTAGTAATGCCACTGGATTTTGGCAGTAGATTTTTTTCTCTTTGCAGACGTGAAGCGGATTGCATCGTTCTCTGAAGTTTTTGGCCAAGAATCCACAGTGCCATGGGGGCCCCCTCAATTATGCTCAAGATGAGTGATAATTTTCTTCTTCCTTAATTTTCTTCTTAACTTAAGCATGCTTATTACATTTAATCATAATTAATTTTTTACATGGGTTTTAACACCATAATTTCACATTGGCGTAATGCTTTGTGAAGTAATTTTGATTACACACTTCAGTAGCTCCTACTATAAGTAATGTTTTTTTTGGGATGGTGTACAAGTACAATGTGTTTATACTAAATATTATTAATTTATCATTAATAGAAGATGTGTATTTACATTTTTATTATAATTGATAATATTAAATTGAATATATTAAACTGATAATATTAAATTGTTAATATTAAATTCGCATCACGAATGGAAATGATTAGAATGGTAAAGGAATTCACGATGTCTAATTTTAGTAATCTCAGTACAATTGTAAATAACATTTAATTTAAATGCTAGTAATAAATTGAATCAATAATATTTTAATGATTGAAAATAAAATTATGTCATTCCTTAATTTGGTTTTAATTCTGCAGTGCCTATAATAACCTTAAGAAATTTTCTTTTTTTATTTTCATACTAATCTTAATATAATGATTTAAATTGAAATTAATTATACTTCCTTTTTATTTGTTAGCAATATTAACATGTTAAAAATTAGAGTTATTGTCTGCTTTGTTATTTTTTTGACTGTGTCTGATCTTAAAATCAATCAAATGAAATTTTGTAAGATTATTAAACACTTAGGAGATTAATTTTATTCGGAAAGGGAATTTAAGGAATCATGTGTAATAATTTATTCGGGAACATTTTAAATAATATAATTCGGGAAGAAAAATTTAAGGAATCATGTTTAGTACATGATTCGGTAGCATTTTTAAATATTTAAAATAATTTATGATTCACTTGAATCCGGGTTATTTGCTAATTTAAATTTTACTTTAAAAAGTGCCTGAACACAACGAACTTCCCCAATAGATTAATTATTTATAATTGTTATTAATTCAGAATTAACTGGGAATAGACATGGCTTATATAAATTTAATTGATAATTCTTAATTCACTCTATTAAATGCGATAGTACATTCAATTACTAATTAATAAGTCGTAAATTAATTTGAGGGAATTGCAATACTTATTCATTTAATTTTTAATTACTACCTTACCCGTGGCTCTAATTTTTCGCGCAGTAGTTTATGGATGCTTTTTTGTTGGAAATCTGGACAAAGTCTTGTCCCCCAAAATTTGTCGTTTGGTTTGTTCGGAAGTTATATCGTTCCGAACCAGCTTTTATTTTTCCATTTCGGTCGTAAAGACACTCTCTTTTAACTGTAACTGTATGCATATTTTTATTCCAGTTTTGATGTACTCAGTAAGTATATTTAGTGTGAAACAACTCCATGGAGTACGATGTGTTGTGATGGAAGTAATGTAATGGAAGGACCATGGAGATGGAGTTTAAGCCTACTCCTTGCTATAGCTATAATATGTCAATATGATTCCCAGCAAAAGCTGGAGGTGCATGTATATATCTTTATTATTTAAGTTTTTAAAATTCAAGTTGAATTTAATAAATGAACTGTTATTTTGAAATGAACTGTTTCGTCGACTGTGATTTATACTTTAACGCCACACCAAATGACCTTAAAACCTGCGTATTTATAACTCTGCTTTAATTATAACATTTTTTTGACAATAAAAGTAAAAAAGAATTCAAAATATTTTGTGTAAATTATTTTTAATGAAAAATGATACATTTCGCTATTACATAGTGATATTTAACAAAAGATAAGAAATGAAACAAACTTTGTGGCCAACGAGATCCATTTCCTCCGAAGTTTTTTATGCCCCTAATGTTTTGCGCATGTTCAAATGAGACGAAATTTGTAAGTCTTACCACTTCGTTGATCCTCCTTTGGCAGCATAAACATCTCTCACTCTTCTCGCCATAGTTAAAACAAACGTTGCCACTCAGAAATTGAATTTTTTTTTTGCCATTTTCCAAGAAGAACTCTTTTCAACTACTGATTGTCACTGTAGCTGATTTGTGGTGCTCTTTTTCGAACTTCCTCCTTTAAGTATCGCCACAAATCCTCTATAGAATTGATGACCGGGTAATTTGGAAACCAATCTAGCACAGAGTACCATTTTGTTGAGGACAGGCTCTTGTTGTCTTAGCTGTATGTGGTTTGGCTAAGTCTTGTTGAAAATGATAACCCAATTGAAGGCCAAGTTATTGAATTGAAGGCAATAACTGATTTCTGCAAAATGTCTCGATAACATTGTGCATTGATAGTCCCGTCATATGGCAGTATTTGTCCGACTCCAGAAGGATCAAAGCACCCCCAAATTTGAACATATGATGGGAACTTGCACTCTCGTTTGACTTTTTTGCTATCTTGTTTGGGTTTAAAGCTTTATTTGCTTGCATGCAACCAGACAACCGATATTTCCTTACAAAACTGGAAAAAAGGATTTGTCCGATTATATAACACTTTATCATTGCATATGTATCTACTTTAAGTGGTCCACAAACCACAGGAAATGTTTCCTTTTCTGAGCAGAAGTTAACACCGGCTTACGTTTGCTTTTATAAGATTTTATGCCTATTTTATGCAATCTTTTTGTAGCCATTTTACGAATCACTGATCGTCCTATGCTATCTTGCCATAGAGATGCGGTTTTTGCCATTGTTCTTGATCTTATCTTCATTACCACTCGACGGAACATCCGATCTTCTCCGGCCGTTGTTATTGGTAGGCGACTAGTACCGTTTCTTGGCTGTATTTCTCCAGTTGCAACATTATTTTGTTTTTCGATTATCTTTTTACGCAACTCCATCATCAATCTTATATCACACATTTTCTTCTTATTAATTGATTTAAAATCACTTTTCTTTTAAACAGCACATGCCATCAGTCCCGGGTGCGATAATTTGGATATTTGGAAACAGCCAGCCAATCACAATGGTAAAAAAACTTTCTTTAAATTCACCTGCGCAAAACATTAGGGCTATCTATTTTTAAGAGGGAGAAGATTTTACATAAACAAATCTAAGTGTGTGACTTCTTTTATTTTGTTATTCAATGCAATTCATTTTAGACGATTGACATTTCAAGAAATTGATTATTTATTTAGACAAAATTAAGTTTGCGTTTTCTTTCTTTGAAAAATTTCCCTTTTAAACTAGTGCGCAAAGAATTAGGGCCACAGGTAAGGTTGGTTAATTTCACTAAATGGTTTAATTAATTTAAGAGCTATCTTTGTAATTTATAGCAGTTTAATTTTCTATTGTTATTAACTTGAGTTTTGTAATTGTAAGACACAACGCATTTGATTTATGCTTTGCGACACTTTGGCCGAAACTCACCGCCACTACTGAATAATAGTTTGTTTTGTATCGTGATTAGGCTGAAACACTGCTGTGCTTTTTTAAAATGACCACTACTGACGAAACACAGATTTTTGGTTATTTTTTCTGTTCAGGTTATATCTGTTGAAATGTCTTAGATGTTTGTTGTTTATTCTTGGTTTAATTATGATGTGAGATTCTGGGTCTGCCGAATGCATTTCATACATAATGTGCTATATATAATCTATGTGGTTATTTGTAGCTGTAGCGCTTATCGCATGGAGTTTATTTTTATTGTTAGTTTTATTTTAATCTTTTTTGAGCTTATATATATATATGTGTGTGTGTGTTTATATACGAAGCAACACATCGTAGCAGGTGATATTTTATTAAGATTTTTTGTGAAAATTTAAGTTTTATAACCAAAACTGTTGATGGCAACAGTAGCTGTTAAATAACTAATAATGTTGATAGCAGGAATAAATGCTTTAATAATTAGCTATACAGGATGTCTACCGATCAGGAAAAATCACAGTCAAATAAAATAGGATATACCAGTATTTACTTATAGAAAATTTGCTTTATTTATTCGCGTCTTTCTATATAAGATCTGTCGCGAATTTCCGTATAAGAAAATACTGGAGTTTCACCCTTTTTTTTTTTTACTGTATTTTTCCCTGATCTGTAGATCTATAGTAACTGTGAATTTTGATAATCTAACAGAGACGGTTAAAAAAAAAAAAAAAAAAAAAAAAAAAAAAAAAAAAAAAAAAAAACACGCAATATCGATCAAATTTATTTAACCCCTTCGAGTGCGGTGGTTCATTTTTGGACCACCTAATTTTAATTCCTAAATGTTAGATTGGCACCAGAATGTTGGAATGAAAAATTTCTTTTTATTAAGAGAGTGAAAAAAAGATTTTGCTTATTTTGAAATAAATTTGTTTGTAATTGCTGGTGTGCCATTTCAGCTTTTTGCGAATGGACGTACCTTGTCCCTGAAAGGATTAACGTTTTCGTTTTCACGTTAAATAATTTTACTTAATAATATGATATTCCTCTAATATATATCAGTCTTTACTCATTTTCCCTTATAATTTAGTAAATTGTTCCTCCACATACTTGTGGGGGGGGGGGGGTGACTACTTGAAATATATTTGGAAGTTTATTTTATTTATTCAGGTGTAACGTCTTGTTTTTACTAAATCATAGAGTACTATGGTTAAAGCAGAATTGAAGATTACACATTTACACATCCATGAAATTTAATATCATTTAGCGGTCATGTGATCGTAATATAAACACTGATTGAAAAAATAATTATTTTATTGCTTTTGTTATCGACAATGGAATAAATTTTTATCTTATTACGTGTTTTAATGTCTGTTTAATTGTAATTTAAGTAGTTCAATCATTATGCAATCACTTTGAATAATAAAAAAAATATTTTTCATTTTTTTTTTTAAATTTGAGAATATTACTGATAAAATTCTTTCGATATCTTACTTGAAGTAGTCTACATACGCTGATTTTTGAAAAAAACTTCCAGTAATCTGATTATTTATTTGAAAATAATTGGTACTTAATTTAAAAAAAAAAATGCTAACATTTATGATAGTGTTTAAAAATTATTATTCCTCATTAAGTTGTTTTATGTTATTAAATATACAAACCCAAAATAATTACCGGTTTTATAATAAATTAGGATTGTAAATAATATTTAAAATATCAAGCTTACATACATTGACACATTTTTTTTGTAATACAAATAAACGTGACAGTTACTTTTTTCAAATTTCGTCTTTCTAGAAATTTCGATTTCCCCGTACTTAAAAAAGTATAACATTCTTAAAAAGCGAAATAACAAAATATATTCATCAATACTAGTATTTATTAAACATTCTTAATTCCATTATAATAAATTACGCCCTACTTTAACAAATTACATATTATTAATTCCACTTTATTTTACCTCCAAACTGCTAAACCGCTCTCAGAAGTTTCTAGTACATTTTTGTTTTTATGATGCGCATGAAGAAAAGCATATATTTACTTCCAATCAATTTCTTCGTAAATTCTGGTGGACGGCAATTATTTCTTCTTTTTTTCAATGTAATTGCTTTGCCCTTTAAAGTGTTAAACATAGTATACAGCTGTAAAATGATAATTGTCTGAGCGAAGCGAAGGCTAATACTCAGCGAAATATTACTGTCCGGACACATTACTACTACGATGGATATTAACGCCATGTCCTACTAAAAAAAAGCCTAATAAAAACCTTTCGTCAAGCATAACTCAAAAAATATTTGTCGGATTTCGTTTCTGATTGCACCAGAAGGTACCTATGAGGGTCGCCTACTGAATGCACCTACTATGAAAAATAAGTTCCAAACCCTTTAAAAATTATATAGAAAAAACTGATAAAAAAGCACAATTTATCTGCATACGTCACAGAAATTTGGTGTGCGTCACTTTCACCGGTTGATGTTTTCGTAGACAACTGGTTTGAACACATGGAGCAAATTAAAAAAAAATACGCACGCATTAATATTGAATAGATCAGTTTCAACCACATGATCACAAACCTTGCAACAACCCGTGGCAACCAGTTTTGGTGGGCAAACAAATAATAATACAGTACTCCGTACCACGGTGACCGTTTTTAGCCTGTTATATAAAATCTGGCCTGTTGTATGACAAAAATTGTGGATGATTAAAACAAAAGACATGAGTGTTTATTGCTCCGGGAGGTTATCTTTCTCTGGATGTCTGTCTGTCTATCATACAGCATGCAATTTTCTTGTAAAGGATGATATTAATATGCAGTAAAACCTCCATAACGGACACACCCGATTAGTGGACACCTCTATTTAGTGGGCATTTTTTCGATTATCAACCCTTAAATAACTGTACATTTTTTACTCTCAGTAGCGGACACCTCCAAATAGAGGACAAATTCTGCCCTCCCGAGGTGTTCGCTATTCAGAGGTTTTACTGATAAAACCTCCATAGTGGACACACCCAATTAGCGCATACCTCTATTTAGCGGACATTTTTTCGATTACCAACTCTTAAATAACTGTACATGTTTTACTCTCAGTAGCGGTCACCTCTAAATAGAGGACAAATTCTGCATTCTCGGGGTGTCCGCTATTCAGAGGTTTTACTGTATATAATATTGATAGTTATTTTACAGGGCCACACAAAAGAATAAGAATATATGAAACGAATATAAACTAAATTCGGGATTGGTAGATCGCTGATGGTAATGTAATTTTAGGATGTTGTTACAGTCATCCGCAGCATGTTTTTAGAGTTTCGTTCATCTAACGAAACCCTACCTGTCTCACTCCTTTGTCTGTCTGTCTGTCCGTCTGTCACAGAGCCCGTTCTCAGAAACTATATATGTCGGAGACATGAAATTTTGCATACTTATAGCTGAACATCTCACATAAAACGACAAATAATAAAATTTTGAAAAAGGTTTAATATTTAACCCTCTGGGCTCTAACTTGTGTATTTAAAGCAATTTTTCTAACTCAGCCCCTAATTAAGTTGGAGACATGAAAGTTTGCATACTTATAGCTGAACACTTGTGATAACACGATAAATCATAAAATTTTGAAAAAGTCATATTTAACCCTCCGGTCTCTAACTTCTGTATTTTAAGCAATTTTTCTAACTCAGCCCCTAATTAAGTTGGAGACATGACATTTTGCATACTTATAGCTAAAATCCTCACAACAAACGACAAATAATAAAATTTTTAAAAAGGTCTAATATTTAACCCTCTGTGCTCTAACATGTGTATTTTAAGCAATTTTTCTAACTCAGCCACTAATTAAGTTGGAGACATGGAAGTTTGCATACTTATAGCTGAACACTTGTGATAACACGATAAATCATAAAATTTTGAAAAAGTCATATTTAACCCTCTGGGCTCTAACTTGTGTATTTTAAGCAATTTTTCTAACTCCGCCCCTAATTAAGTTGGAGACATGAAATTTTGCATACTTATAGCTGAACACCTCACATCAAACGGCAGATAATAAAATTTTGAAAAAGTCTAATATTTAACCCTCTGGGATCTAACTTGTGTATTTTAAGCAATTTTTTTAACTCAGCCCCTAATTATGTTGCAGACATGAAAATTTGCATACTTATAGCTGAACACCTCACATCAAACGACAAATAATAACATTTTGAAAAACTCTAATATTTAACCTCTAATATTTTGTCTCGCGCAATTTTTAAATTTAAACTGTTTTGCAATACTATTGTTTGTTCATTTTGCATAATAAGTGTAATGTGACGCAGTTTCTTCTATTTCAGACTTCTAACGCATGTTAATGAATTTATTTTACAATATCCTTTCTCTTTCAAAATTCACATGTAAATATAGTTTTAATGGCGTAATTTCCAATAAGTGCCTGCTTTTTATACCTAATTATTTAATTTTAATTTGAAGGTTTTTTTCTGTTTATAATAGTAACGTGTAAATAATTTTTTAATTTGAAGCAAACATTATTGTTTGCGCTGTTTATACAGTTGGCAACAGTTTAAATTAATACCATTTTCTAAAATATGTAAAAAATACCAGTCAAGATGCTGAATATTTGAATTTAAAATAGAAATAAAACCTCAAAAAAATGAGTCAAATTAAAAAAAATTAATGAAATCTGCACACCGGGATTTTCTATTGAATAAAATGATCTAAAAATGATTAAATTCACATGTATAGCTTTTGCTCCAATAAATTTTTTTTTTAATGGAACGATTTTGTCCAACTTTAGCATTAAATATCTCTTAAAATAATTCTTCGATTTAAAAACTGTATGCATTAGCGTGTTGATCAAACATTTCGCTATAATACCACCGATTTTCATATTTTTGTATGCAATAGTTTTCTTAATATTAACGAAGAAAGACCTCCGGTCACAAAGAATTCAAAACCGGCGGCGGCGGCGGTAACTGCGTTAGTTACTTTTTTTAGAATAGAGAGATATATAAAAAGGAAAACTTGTCTATCTGCCTGTTTGTAATTCTATAAAAATCCACAATTTGGAAGCCAAAATTGTGAAAAGGTACGTACATGTGTATTAAAACATGGCCGAGGCAACTAAAGTAATCCGGAATCGAAATAATTTATAGTTAATTTTTAATTAATAAAAAACCACCAATTTAAGAGCAATTTCTTATCAAATTTAAACATTTTTCGTTATAGCATTTGCCAATAATTAAAAAACACAATAAAATTATTACTACAACAATTAATTTTCTACTGCAAGATTTCCACGTGAAAAATGAAAATGAAATAAATAGTTTGACGAATTTTTAAAAAAGGTGAATATTACGTCAAAACTTTCTATTGCAAGATATTCACGTGAAATATGAAAATGAAATAAATGGTTTGACGAATTTAAATGAAAGTGAATATAACTTCATAACTTTTCTATTTCAAGGTTTCCACGTGAAAGAGGAAAATATTACGTCATATTGGAAATATAAAGGACGTGATGGATATAGTATAACGTCATATGAGTGTGAAAAATGTATTGAAGCATGATAAAAACCCGATTAGGGAAATATTGGCCTATTTTAACATTATTGCTCCAATTATAAATTGAAATAAGTTCATTTATAGATGTATTCTTTTGCGTCTGTTATATACATTTATACATTTTTATATAGCGTTTTCATATGATTCATTCATACAACATTTCGACTGCTTTTTTTAATGTTTGTTTTGTGTTGTATGTTAAATTTTGAAATTGATTTTTCAGAACAAACATCCTTCAAATTCTGGGCAACGCCGGCACTTTAGTTTGTAACAGATAAATGGCTTTTGTATCTGTATATCTAATGCTAATATTATAAAGCCTTATAATATTATAAAGTATTTAATATTATTAATGCTTGTACGTTTGTGAGGTGTTATCTCTGAAACTACATAACCAACTTAAAAAAATGTTGGTGGCCATCTCTGCTCCGAAAAAAAGACTATTTTATGTCAGTGCAAGAACCTACATCGCTGCAGGAGCAAAAAAGTTCTAAAATTGCGATTTCTGTGATATTGATTAGGTTAGAAACTTTAAATTTGGTGCGGTAGTTACTTTTAAGATGTAAATACTCGTAATGAACGCTCTCTAAAAGGTTCAATTTGACGGATAAACGTAAAAATTTCTAGAAAGGTTCTAAACTATGATATATTTGGAATACTGAACTTTTTGGGATACTGTTGGGGTTAGAAACTAGAACTTTGGAATGGTAGTAATTAATAAGATGTAAATGCTCGTTGTAGAACGAATTCTAAAAAATAGAAAGACTAAACAAAGCGGAAAAAGATCTAAAGATGATCTAAGTAACGAAGTACATGGAATTGTTAGGAATATAAACATGAAAATTGACATGGCTGTATTCATCATGACGTACGTTCTCGCAATAGAACAATTTCTAAAAATGTCGCTATATAAAACTGCCCAAAAACAAAAAACTTTCACAAATTTTCTATTTCTGTGTTACTGCTGAGCCCAAAATCTTGAAATTTTGCTTCGGGTTAGTTTTAAAATATCTATGAATGGTTTCTAAAAAATTTAAAATTTAAAAAGATGAAATTAACGGAAAGCGATCTCAATTACCATTAATTTGGAATTATTAGGTACAGCAACTTTAAATATTTCATAATGCTGCATTTCCTCCGCGAAACATGCGATTTCAATGCAACAAAACTGATTTTGGTATCCGTTGACATATGTTGTAGTGATATGTTTACACAATATATCACTAGCATTAAATAAATTGTGTAAATATTGAATAAAGACCTGTATGAAACAGTGAGTAGGTTGCCCGAAAGTACTTGTTAAAGTGTTCCTTCTCTAGGCTTTTCTCTCTCTCGCCAAGGCCACTAACAGAGGGAAGTGCCGTTTTAAATGTGATATGAATTTTTTATCCGATTCATTTTTCTAGATATTTTATCATAAGGTCATATTCTCAATTATCATTAGTAGCTTTTTTATATATTAACTTATTCTGGTGAAATTTTATAATCGGGTTCATATTGGCGTATGTGAGCTTGCATGATTTCCTGATTAAATATGTATGGATTTGTAAATTACTTCAAATGACACTTTGACAGCTCAAAAGTTATGCAGACGATATATTCAGGTCTTGTGTCATACTTTATGTTGTAATCATTGCCGATTTCTTTTATTTAATACGTGCTAAATACAGCTCAACTTGTGCAGAATATGTCTGAAAACAAAACAATACAGCGTATGTAGTGGCCAGCATACACTCATCATTTAAATCCGATCGAGTATATCTAAAACACACTCTAACGAAGCATTGCATGCCACTGTTGATGTATTTGGTACTTTGATACTATATTAGATTTTGAGGAGAGAATTCCTTAAATGTTATCGACAACCTCATTGCATCCGTGGAAAACAGATATTGTACAATATTAACTATTCCAGGGGAGCACACACCATATAAAGTATAGTCCATTCTTTATAAACATCATATATTTGTCATTTAAAGTTACTCAAATTGGTACGGAGCGTCTGATTATGCTCTTGACATCATTTAATACAGTTAAAATTCCGATATAAGTAATTTAGTGTTTCATTTTCTATTTTACTTTTAATATATTGCGTACTTTCAATTTTATATCCATGCATGGCTGTCTTGAATGGTTTGATTTCCCATTTTTTAAACAGTGTACACGAATTTATATATAAGATTTTGTAATTCTACGATTCGTTTATTTTCATCATTTCAGTTTATCGTAGTATATGGACAATTAAAGATAACATCTCATTTTCTTTGCTTCCACATGTTATTATTAAATCTATGTTCTCAGTAATATCGCTCAGACTAATCCCTCTGAGGGAAGTCCTAGTATATCCATCGAACTATGAGTAAAGAGAACTTGACATATCGTCAAAATGGTGAAGCTTTAACTGTAACCTGTTTTACAGTGACTCGTTACCACTAGGTCAAACTTCCATCAGTAAATAGGAATAGAAATTTCCTATCTATTTAAAAGTCTTATAAATGGAGAAATTCAATCGTAATTATGGCCCAGAAACAAGTATTTGTTTTTAACCCTTTATCTACTGACGGTACTTATAAGTACCACTCACTTTAAACTTTTATACCATAGTGAATATTACTAATATTCTAATGGTACTTTGCAAAAACGCTCTTTTAACTCCACTTTATCCGAATACATGGCAGCAATAGTTCTAGGTTTGTTATTTTAGAGAGGAATGAGGCTATCTTTGAAGCAGTCGATGTGTTTTGTGCCGAAATTTTGCATAGTTTGCCACGCTCGCCTTTTCATAGCTGCAAACACAGTAAAGAATATAAGATAAGTGTTGGATTTTTTTTATGTGTTCATTATGATCTTAGAATACAATATGACTAGCTATTTTAAGTGAACGGTGTATGTATTTAATTTAACTGTTGAATTACTCGGTAGTACTTATAAGTACCGTCAGTACACTGGGTGTTGGAAAAAAAACTTCTTGTTTACTTTTCGTCTGTGTACGTATCGATCGTTTTTATCTGATTTAAAATGTAATTACTAAAATGCAGTCTAGTAATGATTTCCCTGGTATTTCTGTTCTGTTCCATTGTTATTTTTTATAGGAAATCGAAAAAGTTGTGGCACCGGCTCATTTTTGCTATGCTAGAAATGGCATATGTAATTTCATATATTGCATATGTGGAGGTGCGAAATAACATGTTGTCCCTGGAATATTGATGTCGCATAACTAAAGGACTGCTAATAAGATCGAAATCTTAAAAAAAAAAAAAATAGTTTTTTTAACCCTTTTAGAAGCAAAGCATTTTCAATTTTTAAGTGTTGAAATAAATGTTTGGCACCGGAATTTGCCAAACGATTTATTTGTAAATAAGAAAAAACCTATATTTCACATACTTATTAAATCGAAAAGATTTTCTGGTGCCAGTTGAAATACCATGTGGATTTTCTGTTACAATATTTTAGTCATGGTGTACTGACGGTACTTTAAAGTACCACTTTAATTAATTACCTCTAAATAATTAAATTTCTCACGGGTGAATATTTTTTTTTATGTTTATCCTTTAATTTTCATTGTAGTAACTGGAAAAAAATATTACATGAAAAAAATTGCAGTAGATCATAATGCCGTAGATAAAGGGTTAATGGTAGGTGTTTACATCAGGGGTAGTCAGGCCTTGTGTTTCCTCTACATAGTGACAACCTAAAACAACCTTCTGTTAGTGTCAGTGAAAGAGATTGTAATACTTCCACCAGACAAAACGAATAGAAATTTGTTCAAATTTGTGAGAGAAAATTTGCTCGAAAAAGCCGCTAAAATAAGGCAATATTTTCTATTTAAAATTTACTGGTGGAACTTTGGTTGGGTAATAATCACAAACTGTTGATCCAATGTAAAAATCAGTCGCTATCTTATGACAACATTCTCAGTTACTTCGCTCGAAACTGATAGACTTTACGCCATATTTCTTCCCTTCTTTGTTTATAACTCCATTTATACATCATGGCATAGGCTATATACATTAATTCACGTTTTATCCCCATACAGGAAAGGAAGACAATAAAAAAGCTTAATAAATATCCGGATATGCGGTATTTATTGACATTTATAGAGGTAAGAATGATCATATCTAAGACGAAAATATTTTAAATTTTTCTTAAACATTTTAGTTCATCATCATAATATTACACATTATTTAATAAAATTATGATAAATAATTAAACTTATTGTAATCGAATTCTAAATACGTTACTTAATATTGAAGTTAAAGTGAAACATATTATTTTTATGAAACTGCTTAAAAAAGCTATATATCCGAATGAACCTTGTAACGAACGACAGATTACTATATTTGACGATTTATTGTATATTTGTCGGAAACTACAGAGGATGGGTTACTGTACAGGGTGTATACAAATTAGTTGTGCAAGAAGAATGATTTATTGAATGGAATTGACATGAAACCATTAAAATACATATTGTTGCAAGTTAAAAAAATAGTTCAAATTTACCATTATAAAAAAATGTTCGATGTGACTTCCTTTTGTGACTCTGGAAATGTCCCATCGGTAAATGATTTCTTGCCACAGATTTGTCAGTATGTTTCCGTCGATCAAATTGATTGCAGTGCAGATTCTTGATTTTATTTCAGGAATGGATGCAGGAAGTGGCGACTTGTACACTTGACCACACACCGAAATCAAGCGGTGAATGATCTTCGCAAAAAGCAAATAATCTTTCGCCAAACTTCCGCCGAAAGTCCTAACTCGACTATATTTCGTCCTGGCGATCTCATTTTCCGGGGTCGGCAGATATGACTTCTTGTCCGCAAGGCAGATCAGCTTTCGAGCATCGCCTCCCGACTGCAATTGAATCGGTTTCGAAGCCTTTGCGTATTAGTTTTCGATAATTTGGTCCCTTGGTAATCTTTTGCCGAGTACATTGCAATATCATATAATCTTTTGCCGATTAGCTAATCATATCGAATAGAAGAATTTGTACGATGATAAAATAATATTTAAAACGTAAAAAAAATTCGTTTTAATTCAAAAAATAAATATTGTTAATTGGGAATATTTTCTACTATAAGATGCAAAAATATTTCCATAACGAAGATGTAACTAATTGAAATGTAATAAATCTTGTTTTTTTTTAAGTCAAAATATTTCTGTTAAATGATTTTACAATGATAATTACAATTAAAATTAGAACTAATTTTCTATTGTAAGATACAAATAAAATTACATTTAATTTAAAGATTATATTATTGCTTATAAGTAACTCACATTGTTGATACACAAATATTATTGCTGTAATTTTCATCCCAAGTTCAGCAATATTTAGAATTCAAATGAAACAAAATGTTTTACCTTTTAATTAATTACGCCCTCGATATGGAAACATTTTTGTATTTTATAGCGGAAAATATTTCCGTCTAACAGTACTTACTGTATGAATTAAAACGAATTTTGATACATTTTAATTAGATAATTTTTTCATCTTACAATGTATTTTCATCTTACATTTAACATTGCGTCCTAGCTGTGAAAATTCTATCATTTAAAGCGTCTCATTAAATTTTGGTTAAGTATGGGAAAAATTTCTTTTTTTTTCTTTTTTTTTCAATATCTAAATAATTATTTTAATTTAAACAAAACTGTCAGTCTTTACTTTTAAAAGCTATAAAATGAAATTTATCACTATCTGGAGAAAGAAAAGAGGATCAACATCTTTATAACATATACAATAACATTATTTGAATTTTTTCCAAGTAAATTAATTTTTTAATCAGAAATTTCTAATTCATACCTAAGAAAATACATTTAGAGCAAATATTTTGTTTTTTTTAATAGTCTAAATTTCGCGATATTATCCTGATATAATCTAAATTTCAGATCTTATAATTTTCAATTTATTTATCCAATAATTATTTTTATTAAAAAAAATTGTTCAGTCATTTTTAACACTTTCAGGGCACGCACCGTTCCTAAAATTTTCGCACTGTGCTACCAGTAATTTAAATAAGAATTCTTCCTCGTAGATTCCTTTAACATATGTAATAAAATTATTCATCAAAGATTATTGTTTTAATTTACTGGTAGCAAAGTACGAAAATTTTAGGAACGGTGCGAGCCCTGCACTTTGCAACAAAGTTGAAAAGTGTTTATGCATTCGGCTTGTCTGTCCGCCTGTACGCTCTCTAACTGCCGTAAATATACTAGGATCGTTCTGAAATTTTTGGATGTTCGTGATCTCTACCATAGCATGCAAATGACGTTTGTAGCATGTTTAATTCATTTCACAGTCAAAATTTTCTGTTACATTACGGCGTATCGGAAAAAAATCGTTTAAAATCATTTTTAATGATGTTACATGTTTCCAAACATAATAAAATTGATATGCATTTATCAAGTGCACTAAAATATGCATTCGGTAGAATATGTGGTGCAAAGAACAAACATTATTCATTTACAGGGCCACACAAAATAATACCGTTACATAATGATATAGGGGTGGAGGGAATTTCTTCCAGCGTATTTGAATTATGTTAAATTATTTCATGTATAATGAAATTGATATACGTCGTTGAGTTTAATATAAATTATTTCATGTGCAATACGAAGTGCATAGCATTTACAGGGACACACAACAGATTTCAGATACTATATTGTATCCGAAGTACTGTACGGTAGCGATGATTGCTGGAAATGCATTTATAATTATATTATGCGCTTTTATGTTTCACTATATTTATGCATTGTATATGGTGTGTATAAATGCTGTAATTCATATGCAGGACTACACAAAAGAATTCGTAATGGTTACTGGGTATGATTCTAAATTGCTTAAAGGTGGTTTTTAAATGAATTATGCATTTTTACTCTGAACTGCATTTTGTTTACTAAGGAATGTTTGTATAACAAAGATAAAATTATATACAAGGTCATGCAAAGAATTGGATACATGTCAGTCTATAAATGATAATTTCTGTAAATGTGATTCCAGTAGTTTTAAGAGTGTTTTACTCTGAATTAAACTTTAGCTAAATCGTGGCGTGTAATAAAGGTACTAGGTTAACTACAGGTTTGTACGAAAGTATGCAAGTATGTTTCCATCTATTAATATAAATTGCTGAAAGAGAAATTTCAACCTGTTATTCGTTTTCTTGTTAAACTAAATTTCCCCATTATATAGCATATATATCAACCTACGGATCAAATATAGAGCTGTTCAAAAGAATTTGAATACATATTTGCTCTGGAAGGTAGTTGCTGAAATCAGTTTTCAAATATTTTATTCGTTTTCTTAAAATGGCTACTTAGTTCTGTCATATACCTTATTTCCCTAAATAACGAAGTTTTGTTGTTTTTGTTAAAGCATTTAGGAAGTGTTGGAAAGTGTTTCATAATCTATGCTTAACGCATGATTTTTCTTACTTGTTTAACTTTTAAAAAGGTATAAAATTAAATTTATCATTATTCGAAAAAAAACCAGAAAATAAATTTATTTATAATTTATACAATGCATTAACGGAATTATTTTTAAATAAATAAATTTCTAAATCAAAAATTTCAAATTCACAACTAAGAAAATAATTATAGAGTTATGGAATTATAGTTTGTTGTTGTAATAGTCTAAATTTCAGATCTTATAATTTTCAATTTATTCATCTAATAATTAATTCAACTAAGAAAAATTCTTCAGTCATCTTTTTTTAACTTTTAAAATGTATAAAATTAAATTTATCACTGTCTGGGGGAAAATAAGATGATCAACTTCTTTATAATTTACTAGCAAACCCCGCGGCTTTGCTCGCGTAATATTTGAAATTTGCCAAGTGATATTTGTATGTCTAATTTTTATTAAAAGAAATTATACTTTTAGGAATAATTCTAAAATTACTATTTAAAACATAGTTTGACTAAACTTCATTTTTACGCTGCATTAGGCAGAAATTACACCTTAATTAACAAAAAGGATTAAAACTAATTAAATGATAATTTAGAAAATAATTTGAAACTTTTATGCTAAAATAATATGATTATTTCAGTATTCATTTGAAGTTTTGAATTTTCTAGAAACCATCTTCTTGCATCTTAGAATTAACCATCATGTCAAATTCCAAGTCCTACCACTTCTCTCAACATAAAGGGCTATGTTGAAATAGAAACTGTCACCATTAATTTCCCAACATTAATTTTGAAATCGGTTTGTTATTTCCTAATATTCCACAGAAACGTAATTTAGAAAGCTTTTGAAGGCCTTTTTTTAAAACGTTTGTTGTTCCTGTGAACCCCAGGTGGTAGAATCATCGGCATGAAATATAGCCTGTGTAGGATCAGAGATTGTTATCATTGATTCGAAACTATTACTTTTATAATCGGTTTATATTCCCTGAAATTGCATAGAAATCGTAATTTAGGAATTTTTTAGAATGCTTTTCACACCTCCCCTTCGCCTCACTAGTTTTTAACTCGAATTTATTTTCGACAGCCCTTCGAGAGCATTTATATTTTATAAGTAACTACCATGCCATATTTAACGTTTCTACCCTTTTCGGTATCACAGAAATCGCAATTTAGAAAGTTTTTAGCTCCTGCAACCCTCTGGTGTAAGTAGCACAGACATAAAATATAGCTTATGTTTGAGCAGGTTCTATCACCAACAATTTGCCATCATTATTTTTTTAATGGGTTTGGTATTTGATAAGATTGTATAAAAATTGTAATTTATAACGCTTTTCGCTCACTTCATCTTTTAAAATTTGGAATTTTCTTTCGACTGTTCATAGAAAGCAGTTGCATCTTGTAAGTAAATACCATAAGTAAATACTTCAGTGTTAGACCCCTCAAGTGTTCAAAAACGCAAATTAGAACATGTTTTGCTTTTGCAACCCTCAGATGGTAGTGACAACAACATAAAATATAACCTATGTCATAGCAGGGACTATCACCATTGATTTGCAACCATTACTTTTGAAATAGCTTTGGTATTTCCTGAGATTGAGTAGAAATCGCAATTTAGAACGTTTTTAGAATGTTTTTCGCGCATATCACCCCTTTTTAAATTTCCAATTTTTTCGAAACAGTTCTTAAAGATCATTTATATCTAATAAATAGGTACCTTGCCTAATTTTAAGTTGCTTGCCCCTACCGATCAGAAAAATCGAAATTTAGAACGCTTTTTTGCTCCTGCAACGTCTAGGTGATAGTGATACCGACATAAAATAGCATCTATATTAGAGCAGAGGCTGTCAGCATCAATTTCCAACCATTAATTTTGAAATCATTGATTCTTCCTGAGATATTGCTGACAAATCGGCATTTAGAACGTTTTTAGAACGCTTTTCGCGCATTTTGCTCCTGCATCTCCTCTGGGGTAGTGGAAACAGATATAAAATATAGCCTATCTTGGAGAAAGATCTGTCAACATCATTTTTACACCATTATCGGTTCAGTACTTCCTGGGATTGCTTAGAAATCGCAATTTAGAACGTTTCTTACAATGCTTTTCGCGCATTTTGACCCTCTTTTATCGATTTTTTTAGGAAATGTCCTGAGAGATCATTGATATCTTATAACTAACTACCATTCCAAATTTTACGATTTTAGGCTCTTCCGTAACGCAAAAACCGCAATTTAGAACGTTTTTCTCCTGCACCCTCTTTGGGGTAGTGGCACCGACATGAAACATAGCCTATGTTGTAAGGGTTGTCAACATGATTTTGACGCCATTACTTTTTAAATCGGTTTGGTATTTCCTGAGATTGTGTAGAAACTACCATGTAGAACGTTTTTAGAACGCGCATTTTTACCCCTTTTAAATTTCGAATTGTTTAAGAACCGTTCTTAGAAATCCATTATATCTAATAAGTAGCTAATATTTAAAATTTCATATTTCCAGGCCCTTCATTTAACGCAAAAATCGAATTTTTAGAACGTTTTTTGCTCCTGCACCGCATTTGGGGTATTGGCACCGACATAAAATATAGCCTATCTTGGAGCAAACGTTGTCACCATCATTTTGACACCAATATATTTTTTTAAATCGGTTTGGTACTTCCTGAGCTTGAGTAGAAACCACCATTTAGAACGTCTTTTAGAACGCTCTTCGCGCATTTTCACCTCTTTTAAATTTCGAATTGTTTAAGAACTGTTCTTAGAAATCCTTTATATCTAATAAGTAGCTCATATTTCAAATTTCATATTTCTAGGCCCTTCAGTGACTATATAAATCGCATTTTTAGAACGTTTTTTGCTCCTGCACCCCTTTTGGAATAGTGGCACCAACATAAAATATAACTTATCTTGGAGCAAGCTTTGTCTCCATCATTTTGACACCAATATTTTTAAATCGGTTTGGTATTTCCTGAGATTATGTAGAAAATACCATTTAGAACGTTTTACAGAACGGTTATTGTGCATTTTCACCCCTTACAAATTTCGAATTGTTTAAGAACTGTTCTTAGAAATCCTTTATATCTAATAAGTAGCTAATATTTCAAATTTCATATTTCTTGGCCTTTCAGAAACACATAAATCGCATTTTTAGAACGTTTTTTGCTCCTGCACCCCTTTTGGAGTAGTGGCACTGACGTAAAATATAGCTTATCTTGGAGCAAGCGTTGTCACCATCATTTTGACACGAATATTTTTTAAATTGGTTTGGTATTTCCTGAGATTATGTAGAAAATACCATTTAGAACGTTTTTTAGAACGTTTTTTGTGCATTTTTACCCCTTACAAATTTCGAATTTTTTAAGAACTGTTCTTAGGCATCATTTATATCTTATAAGTAACTGATCTTCCAAATTTCATATTTCTGGGCTCTTCAGTAACGCAAAAATCGCATTTTTAGAACGTTTTTTACTTCTGCACCCCTTTTGGGGTACTGGAACCGACATAAAATATAGCCTATGTTCTAAGTTGATCTAACACCATCATTTTGATATCATTACTTTTGGAATTGGTTCGGTAGTTCCAGAGCTTACCTCCTACAAATAAACAATTTTTACCTCTTTATAATATGAGTATAGATATAATAATATTATCTGTATTATTTCTAAATAAATTAATTTTTAAATCAGAAATTTCTAATTCATAATTAAGGAAATACATTTAGAAGATATAGTTTGTTGTTGTAATAGTTTAAATTTCTGATACAATCTAAATTTTAGATATTATAATTTTCAGTTTTTTAATAATAATTTTAATTAAAAAAATTCAGACTTTTTTTAACTTTTAAAATTTATAAAATTAAATTTATTACTTTTTGGGGGAAAAAAAGATAGAACAACGTCATTAAAATTTATACAATAACATTATCTGAAGTATTTATAAATAAATTAATTTTTAAATCAAAAATTTCTAATTCATAACTAATACATTTAGAGCAAATAGTTTGTTGTTGTAATAGTCTAAATTTCAGATATTATCCTGATATAATCTAAATTTCAGATCTTATAATTTTCAATTTATTTATCTAAATCAACAAAACAGCAAATATCTCTAATCATTTTATTAAGTATAATTTTAAATATGAATGTCTATTATTAAATTTTGAAAAAAAGAAAGAAAGAGCAAGCAAACGCTTTTAAATTGTTAGTTTACTTTTACACTAATTGCCCTGCGATCTGTAAATTTTTAAGAGACTTAAGCTTACTGATTTGCAAATAATAACGTATTCTTACCAAGGAACATTTCTTGGAAAGTATTTTTTCCCCTATCAAAGATGAGAGTGCACCTAACCAAATGGTTGATTTTTGCCACTAAATTTTAATAGCTTTGCTTTTTAAAATCTCAGAAGTTCTGTCATTGAATACGGCGAGAAAAACTATTAAAATTTAGCGGTAGTAATCTGTCATTTGGGTCGGAGCG
This sequence comes from Maratus speciosus, assembly GCA_963932465.1. Lineage (NCBI taxonomy): Eukaryota > Metazoa > Arthropoda > Arachnida > Araneae > Salticidae > Maratus > Maratus speciosus. The sequence continues at coordinate 76,700,944 of OZ010793.1, read as the reverse complement.
CTCTCATCCCTGCCTACATTCCTTTGACTGACCATTTGCAAATGATATCCTTGAAACGTGAAATCGTATTTTGAGCGGAAGAGAGATATATATTGCAGGGCATTGGACAGTTTTATTCACGTGACCCCCCCCCCCCTATCATCACTACAGGGGGCATCTATATAGCGGAAACAAACGATAGCACTTCAGTAAAAAGATTCATTTTTCAGTACTGCCCGATTACAGATATAATATTTTTTTCCGATTACTTGACTTGTAATAATAATACAATTTCCTGCCGACGTTTTCCCACGACATTATCTAGATAAATCCCAGATTTTGTTCAGACGATATTATGTGAAGCTCTCCATTCGACTATATACAGGGAAGAGAGCGGTCCGACTCAAATGACCGATTGCTACCACTAAATTTTAATAGTATTTCTCGTCGTATTTAATTACAGCGTTTCTGAGATTTAATAAGGTAAAAAATACTAATGAAATTTAGTGGTGAAAATCAAGCATTTGTGTCGGAGCGCTCATTTACATCATTTACACATCATTTACCGACAATTCTGTATTAGACCGAAATTTAGCCGATATCTCTTGCTATTGGGGTTGTGATCGTAGTGGCCATTGAATAACATCTCCGCACGCTTAGCGATATCATCAGTTATGACACTTAGCACTATCTAAGAATAAACTTCGGCAACATTACTACTAGTCTAACTTTCAACTGGTTAATTTCATTTAATATTTCGGAAATTCTTAATTTAAGAAATTGTCCAACAAATTCGTAGACACCCTGTAATTAAATTTTTTCATATTCATACTTTAATTTCAATTTGAATATTCTTATAACTTGAAATATTTCTCATGCAAATAATTAGATATTTTAAGATTTGTTTTCATAAAACTCAAAAGCAGGGGAGCAATTTCAGAAATTTCTTGGGGGTGGGGAGGCAGCAAAGATTTTTTGAGGGACGTTATATAGCTAATGGTAGAATCCCCTCTCCCCTCCCGAACGAGAAACGTAAACTGAATCATGCTTACAAAGCAGTAAAAACTTTGAATACGTAAAATCAAGAACGAAAGAAATATTTCTTTTTAAACAGGTTTCCGTCTTAGCAGTTAAATTTTCAATGTCTTGAATATGCAAAAAATTTCTTTTAAACAGTATCCTATTATAGGTTCTATTTTTACAGGTATCCTCAAAGACTGCTCAAAAGACCCTTGAAAACAGACCTTAAAGTGTCATACGAACAATAAATTTGATATAGAAATATGTGTGTACATTTATTTTACCAAACCCCCACGTTAAGTTAAAAACTGAAGTTTAAACGTAGCGTAAGAAAATGATTTGTAGTCTGTTAGAAAGTACCAAGATCTTGGATTACTTTTAGTACATTTCCATCGAAGCGTCAAATTATATAATTTCATGCTGAGTTACATAAGATTTTGGATTATAAACATAAGCATTAAGTTTCCCTCACAGTTTTATCTCTGTTGGCACCAGCGGCGAAGTCATCCGTTTATTGTGCAACATTTTAAAGTCATGGCGAGTGAGATTATTTGTATATCTTTATGTTCAAGTAAAATTTAACTGTACATGGAAATTACTTCTTTTATATTAGTTGCACAAATTTAAGTCTACAAAATTGCGCAAGTAAATAAACATTACCATAAGCAAAAAAAAAAAAAAAAAAAAAAAAAAAAAAAGCCAGCAATTTTTAATACTCTCCAGCAAAGGTGTTTATTAATTCGGTTTGTCTGGCCATTTGCTCATATGGCCGTCAGTCTGACTGTCTGTCCGCTCTCTAACTCACGTAACTGTACTTGGATTTTCATGCATTTGATATGTGTTATTGACGTTTGCCATGACATATTGGGTATTGTATAGGAGGTGTGTAGCATTAATAGTTCATTTACAGGGGCACTCAAAATAATTCCGTTACATTATGTCAATGGAGAAAATCGTTTGCACAGTAGTTGAATAACACTACGCTATTTCAAATGTAATGAAACTGATATAAATCATGGAATTTTCATTACAAATTGATTGCAATCGAATAGGGAATTCATTTTACAGGAATATACAATCGATTGTGGATGAGAACAGCTTAAATTCGGTTTTGAAATGTGTTATGCGTTTCCATATGGTAGAATCAAACGTAATATTTTAATTTTTTAAACGGTTCAGTTTCCTTATTTTATTCGGAATGTGTGGGAAAGTGTTTCATAATACATATGTGCTTGAAGCATGATTTTTTCTTTTTTTTTTTAACTCAACTTGGCTTGTAAAGTTGGAAATTTGTAATCGAATTTTAACACACTAACTGATAACTAGAAGAGGAACGGCGATCCTATGACACGCGTGCCATAAGTGGCACGCTGCAAATCAATTTTGACACGGCAGAGATTCAGGTTCTACATCGAAATATAGTAGAATTTCACAAAAGGCAGTAATAATTTTATATGCTCTCTATGGTTACCTTAATGAAATTGGTTCGGTTGGTTGTCATTGTCATACAGACTGAAGAAATTGAAATATAACTTAATGTATCCGAATCAAGTTCAATATTGGCTCATAAAAATTTTAGAATAAGAAAAATCTAGCAGAGTATCGCAAAAGAAAGATTTAAAAGCACTATAAGCAAATACACTGATGGTAAAATTATAACAGCTTGGAATTAAATTCCAGGCACTAAAAGCTATAAATTTTGACGCTTGCTATTTAGACAATTTTTTCTGCGATAGTTCCTTTTCGGAAATAAATAATATGAAAATTCAAGTAAAAATATCTTGCCAAAAAAGTCAAATTCAACTTGAATTCTCTTAAAAGTAACTAAGTGCGAAGCTTATAGAAATTATTTGGCATCTAAGATGAGACAACAGAAATAATATTTTAAAAATAAATATCGAAAGTTTAGCATCAAATACTATTATCCTTATGCTAAAAACAAAATTTTGAGTAATTTTGATTTGTTATCATTTGATCCATTATTATTATTACTATTATTACTATTTGGCACGTTCTCATCACTAAAACATATTTTTGGAAAAATTTGGCACGTAGATGAGAGCATGTTCGGCGTCCCTGGAACATTAAAAATTATATACATAATTATTTATTATGACGCTATAACATTTTATTCTTTTTAATAAAATTAATAATTAATTATAAATTAATGACTAATTATAAATTAACTAGCAAACCCCGCGGCTTTGCTCGCGTAATAGTTCAAATATGCCAAGTGATATTTGCATGACTATTTTTTTATTAGAAGAACACTTTTTGAAATAATTCAAAAATAACAATTTAGGCCACAGTTTGACTAAACTTCATTATAAAAGGGCAATAGACAGAAATGAGATTTTTATTAATAAGAAGAATTAAAAGTAATTCCAATTAAATGATAATTTAGAAAGTATTTTGAGATTTTTATGTTCATTTCATACGCTCATTTCAGTATGCATTTGAAGTTTTGAATTTTTTAGAAACCATCTTGACACATCTATACATCTTAAAATTAACCATCATGTCAAATTCGAAGCTCCGACCAACAGTCTCTAGTGTTAGTAGCACCAACATAAAATGCCGAAACAGAGTTGAAATAGAATGTCTCGGAAAATGTTGAAACAGAGACTGTCACCATTAATTTGCCAACATTTACCTTGAAATCGGTTGGTATTTCCTAATATTCTATAGAAAACGGAACTTAGATGTTTTTAAAGGCTTTCTTGTTGTTCCTGCCAACCAGGTGCTAGTGACACCGGCATAAAATATAGCCCGTATAGGATCATGGACTATCGCTCTTGATTCGCAATCAATAACTTCTGTAATCGGTATATTATTTCCTGAGATTCCATAGAAATCGTGATTTAGGACTCTTTTAGAATGCTTTTCGTTCCTTCCCTTCGCTTCAACCCTTTTTTATTTCGAATTTATTTTTGACTGTTCTTAGAGGACATTTATATTTTAAAAGTAACTAACTACCGTGCTATATTTAAAGTTTTTAGCCTCTTCAGTACCGCAGAAATCGCAATTTAGAAAGTTTTCTGCTCCTGCAACCCTCGACATAAAATATAGCTTATGTTTGAGCAGGTTCTATCACCATCAATTTGCAACCATTATGTTTGAAATCGGTTTCGTATTTCATACGACTGCATAAAAATCGTAATTTAGAATGCTTATAAAACGCTTTTCGCTCGCTTCATACTTTTAAATTTGGAATTTTCTTTCGACAATTCTTAGAAAGCATTTGCATCTTTGAAGTATTTACCATCCCAAATTTAAAATGTTAGGCACCCTTCCGTAACACAAAAAACGCAATTTAGAACATGTTTTGCTCCTGTAATCCCCTGGTGATAGTGACAACAACGTAAAATATAGGCTATGTTGGAGCGGGAACTGTCACCATCAATTTGAAACTATTACTTCGGAAATCGGTTTATATTTCCTGTGATTGCGTAGAAATCGCTATTTAGAACGTTTTTAGAACACTTTTCGTTCATTTTCACCCCTTTTAAATTTCAAAATTTTAAGGAAATCTTCTCAGAGTGTATTTACATCTCATAAGTAATTACTATGCCAAATTTCAAGTTTCTAGCCCCTTCAGTATCACAAAAATCACAATTTAGAGCGTTTTTTAAAATATAACCGCAAGGTGGTAGTGACGCCGACATGAAATAGATCCTATATTGGACCAAGGGCTGTCATCATCAATTTCCAACCATTACTTTTGAAATAGGTTGTGTACTTTTTTGAGATTGCGTAGAAACCGCCATTTAAAACGTTTTTTAGAACTCTTTTCGCGCATTTTCACCCCTTTTAAATTTCGAATTTTTTAAGAAATGTTATTAGAGATAATTTATATCTTATAAGTAACTACCATTCCAAATTCCATGTATCTGGGCCCTTCAGTAACACAAATATCGCAATTTCGAACGGCTTTTTGCTACTACACCCCATTTAGGGGTAGTGGTACGAACATAAAATGTAACCTATATTGGAGTAAGGGTTGTCACCATCATTTTGATACCATTATTTTTTAAATGGGTTTCTTGAGATTGCGTAGAAAATCGCCATTTAGAACGTTTTTTAGATTGCTTTTTGCGCATTTTCACCCCTTTTAAATTTCGAATTTTTTAAGAAATGTTCTTAGACATCATTTATATCTTATAAGTAACTACGATGCCAAATTCCATGTATCTGGACCTTTCAGTAACAAAAAATCGCAATTTCGAACATTTTTCTGCTCCTGCACCCCTTTTAGGGGTAGTGACACCGACATAAAATGCAGCCTATTTTAAAGCAAGGATTGTCACCACCATTTTGATACCATTATTTTTGAAATCGGTTTGGTACTTCCTGAAATTGCGTAAAAATTGTCATTTAGAACATTTTTTAGAACGCTTTTCGTGCATTTTCACTTTTTTTAAATTTAGATTTTTTAAGAAACGTCTTTAGAGATAATTAGTATCTTATGAGTAAATACCATTCCAAATTTCATGTTTCTAGGCCATTCAGTAACACAAAAATCGTATTTTTAGAACGTTTTTTGCTCCTGCACCCCATTTTGGCTAGTGGCACGGACATAAGATATAGCCTATGTTCTAAGTTAGACTAATACCATCATTTTGATACCATTACTTTTGGAATCGGTTCAGTAGTTCCAGAGCTTACCTCCTACAAATAAACAATTTTTACCTCTTTATAATATTATTACTAGCAAACCCCGCGGCTTTGCTCGCGTAATACTTGAAATATGCCAAGTGATATTTATATGTCTAATATTTATCAAAATGTACTAACTAAATTTTTATTTTATTAAAAGGTACTTATTTCTTTTAGGAATAAGTTAAAAAAAATTACTATTTAAAACACAGTTTGATTAAATATCATTGTTACACTGAAGGCAGATATGAGACTTAAATTAATAAATCGAAATAAAACTAAATAAATAATAATTTAGAAAATATTTTGAAACTTTTATGCTCAATTAATACGCTCATTTCAGTACTCATTTGAAGTTTTGATTTTTTTAGAAACCATCTTCTTTCATCTTAAAATTAACCATCATGTCAAATTCCAAGTCCTACCAAGTCTCTCAACATAAAGGGCTATGTTGAAACAGGAACTGTCACCATCAATTTGCCAACATTAATTTTGAAATCGGTTTATTATTTCCTAATATTGCACAGAAACGTAATTTAAAGCTTTTAAAGCCCTTTTTTAGAACGTTTGTTGTTCCTGTGGTCCCCAGGTGGTAGAATCATCGGCATAAAATATAGCATGTGCAGGATCAGAGACTGTTACCATTGATTCGCAACTATTACTTTTATAATCGGTTTATATTCCCTGAAATTGCATAGAATCGTAATTTAGAACTTTTTTAGAATGCTTTTCGCACCTCCCGTTCGCTTCACCCCTTTTTAATTCGAATTTATTTTCGACGTTCCTTCGAGGGCATTTATATTTTATAAGTAACTACCATGTCATATTTAAAGTTTCTAGCCGTTTCAGTATCACAGGAATCGCAATTTAGAAAGTTTTTAGCTCCTGCAACCCTCTGGTGGTAGTGGAACAGACATAAAATATAGCTTATGTTTGAGCAGGTTCTATCACCAAAATTTGTCATCATTATTTTTTTAATCGGTTTGGTAATTTATAAGTTTGCTTAAAAATTGTAATTTATAACGCTTTTCACTCACTTCATTTTTTTAAATTTGGAATTTTCTTTCGACTGTTCTTAGAAAGCAGTTGCATCTTGTAAGTAAATACCATGCCATATTTCAAAGTGTTAGACCCCTCAGTTGTGCAAAAAACGCAAATTAGGACATGTTTTGCTTTTGCAACCCTCAGATGGTAGTGACAGCAACATAAAATATAACCTATGTTATAGCAGGGACTGTCACCATTGATTTGCAACCATTACTTTTGAAATAGCATTGGTATTTCCGTAGATTGAGTAGAAATCGCAATTTAGAACGTTTTTAGAACGCTTTTCGCGCATTTTCACCCCTTTTTAAATTTCCATTTTTTTCGAAAATGTTCTTAAAGATAATTTATATCTAATAAATATGTGCCTTGCCTAATTTTAAGTTCCTAACCCCTACCGATCACAAAAATCCAAATTTAGAACGCTTTTTTGCTCCTGCAACGTCTTGGTGATAGTGATACCGACATAAAATAGCGTCTATGTTAGATCAGAGGCTGTCCGCATCAATTTCCTACCATTACGTTTGAAATCTTATTCGTTCTTCCTGAGATATTGCCGACAAATCGGCATTTAAAACGTTTTTAGAACGGTTTTCGCGCATTTTGCTCCTGCATCTCCTCTGGGGTAGTGGAAGATATAAAATATAGCCTATCTTGGAGCAAGATCTGTCACCATCATTTTTATACCATTATATTTGAAATCGGTTCAGTACTTCCTAAGAATGCATGGAAATCGCAATTTAGAAAGTTTTTTACAACGCTTTTTGCGCATTTTGATCCCCTTTTAAATTTCGATTTTTTTAGGAAATGTCCTTAGAGATCATTGATATCTTATAAATAACTACCATTCCAAATTTCACGATTTTAGGCCCTTCCGTAACGCAAAAGCCGCAATTTAGAACGTTTTCCTCCTGCACCACTTTTGGGTTAGTGGCGCCGACATGAAGCATCGCCTATGTTGGAGCAAGGGTTGTCACCATCATTTTGACGCCATTATTTTTTAGATCTGTTTGGTATTTCCTGAGATTGTGTAGAAACCACCATTAGAACGTTTTTTAGAACGCTTTTCGCTCATTTTCACCCCTTTTAAATTTCGAATTGTTTAAGAACTGTTCTTAGAAATCCTTTATATCTAATAAGTAGCTAATATTTCAAATTTCATATTTCTAGGCCCTTCGGTAACGCAAAAATCGCATTTTTAGAACGTTTTTTGCTCCTGCACCCCCTTTCGGGTAGTGGCACCGACATAAAACATAGCCTATGTTGGAGCAAGGGTTGTCACCGTCATTTTGACACCAATATTTTTTAAATCGGTTTGGTATTTCCTAAGATTGTATAGAAACTACCATTTAGAACGTTTTTTAGAACGATTTTCGCGCATTTTCACCCCTTTCAAATTTCGAATTGTTTAAGAACTGTTCTTAGAAGTCCTTTATATCTAATATGTAGCTAATATTTCAAATTTCATATTTCTAGGCCCTTCAGTAACACATAAATCGCATTTTTAGAACGTTTTTTGCTCCTGCAAACCCCTTTAAATAGTGATACCGACATAAAACATAGCCTATCTTGGAGCAAGCGTTGTCACCATCATTTTGACACCAATATTTTTTTAAATCGGTTTGGTATTTCCTGAGATTGTGTAGAAACTACCATTTAGAACGTTTTTTAGAACGCTTTTTGTGCATTTTCACCCCTTTTAAATTTTGAATTGTTTAAGAACTGTTCTTAGACATCATTTATATCTTATGAGTAACTAATATTCAAAATTTCATATTTCTAGGCCCTTCAGTAACGCTGAAATCGCATTTTTAGAACGTTTTTTGCTCCTGCAAACCCCTTTGGGGTAGTGATACCGATTTAAAACATAGCCTATCTTGGAGCAAGCGTTGTCACCATCATTTTGACACCAATATTTTTTAAATCGGTTTGGTATTTCCTGAGATTGTGTAGAAACTACCATTTAGAACGTTTTTTAGAACGCTTTTTGTGCATTTTCACCCCTTTTAAATTTCGATTTGTTTAAGAACTGTTCTTAGGAATCCTTTATATCTAATAAGTAGCTAATATTTCAAATTTCATATTTCTAGGCCCTTCAGTAACGCTAAAATCGCATTTTTAGAACGTTTTTTGCTCCTACACCCCCTTTGGGGTAGTGGCACCGACATAAGATATAGCCTATGTTCTAAGTTGGACTAACACCATCATTTTGATACCATTACTTTTGGAATCGGTTCGGTAGTTCCAGAGCTTACCTCCGACAAATAAACAATTTTTTCCTCTTTATAATAGGAGTATAGATTAGTATTAGTATAGATGAATTAATTGTAAGGCATTTTTCAGTTAGCCAGCTGTAATCGATATGGTCACTATATGGCCAAAGGTGATCAGCCACTTGCGATTTTTGACGTTTTCTTATATATCTAGAAAAATACATGCGGAATTATCCTAAAACACCAGGTGTGTGAACAGAATAGTACAGGTCATATGTTTCCGTGAAGATGTTTTCCCGAAACCCCATAGGTGACCTCAACAAATTGAAAAATAACGAATATCTTTTGGACAAGCCTGTTAAAACTAATGTTGCAAAAGAGTTCAAACTTCAGATTATGATTAAGTGCCTTATTGTAATAAATTGTGTTCATCTTTATCAGAATAGCATGTATATTCGTAGAGAAATTAAAGTTTTTATAAATAGAGTCCCAAATTTTCCCAAGTTTTTTTACATATAATTTGTAGTGTTCTTAATATACAAAAAAGTTCTTTTCAGAAAATATGAGAAATAACATTGTACACAATACCCTGCAATCAAAATGAAAAAATACTGAAAATTGTATGAAAAATGAGCAGTTTTACTAAATAATGATTCACTGCGCATGCCCGAATGTAAACAAAATATAATGTGTATAATGTGTTATCTCTATATATAGAGCAACTTTTGTAAAAGTCTTAAAAACATAGCTTGAAAATTCTGAAAATTATCTTTGATAGAATAAGCTCAAAATCCGTTGTTTTCAAAATGAAACAAAAAGATGAGTGTTTGTATCCATATATCCATTGATTAGTTCCAATATAGCATACACAATATTGCACGTATTACTGTATTTTGATACAGCCCCTCATCTTTTTCCTTATGTAAATAATATGCTTTTGCTTATGGAAATAAAAATAAAAGACAAAAATTAGATGATAAGGCAGTCGAAGGTATTTTTGTCTGCTACGGCAATTACTCCATAGGTTACCGTATTTACACAAGTGGAAAAGAAATAATAATCGCCTGAAGAGTATTCTAGAAAATAACAATATACACATGAAGGTAGAAGTGCAACTAAATTTCACAGAAAAACCATCTGACGAAAGTGAAAAATAACAGAATAAAAATATGGTAGAAATCGAAGTCACAAACACTGAAGACACAACATGTGAGTCTAAAAAATCTACACCAGAACCAAGGCGGTCAGACAGATGTAATAAAGGAGTCCCTCTAGACCGATTTATTTACATGGTAAATCACGAACACATTAAAGAACCAGAAATTTTCTATGACATAATGAATATCGAAAATCCAGAAGAAAAACAAAATTGGTTAAAAGCCAAACAAGAACAGATAGATTCTCTTAGAAAAAAACACAGCATGGACAATGTTGATCCCCCGCAAGATCGAAAAATAATTATATCCAAATGGATTTTTAAAACCAAATATGATGATGATAAAGGAATTCAGAAATATAAATCCAGATTAGTTCCAAAATGATTTTATCATAAATATGGCATAAATTACGAAGAAACTTTTGCACCTGCAGTTTCATACACGACACTTAGATCATTTATAGTAGCAGCAGCAGCTTACCACAAATTAAAAATTAACCATATTGATATTAAAACGGCTTTCCTGTATGGCAATTTAGATGACGAAGTTTATATAACTCAATCAGACGGCTGTATTATTCCAAATCAGGAAAACTAAGTATGCAGATTGAATAAATCAAACATGCAGCTAGAGCATGACACACTAAGGTAACAAAATCATTAAAAAACTTAAACTTTAAACAATCTAATTCAGATACATGTTTATACATTCGAAATGAAGGAGAAAATAAAACGTACATAATCGTTATGTTGATGATATCCTTATAGCGGGAAAAGATGATGAAATAAAAGATATTATACAAAAACTCAAGAGTGAATATTAATAAAAAATCTTGGAGAACTAAGTTTTTATTTGGGAATCAAAATAGAAAAAACAGCAGAAAGTTACCAATTAAATCAAAAAACTAAAATAGAAGACTAGTAAAAATGTTTAAAAGAGAAGAAAGCCGAAAAAGAAGAATTAGAAGAAGCCAAACCAGTAAGTACTCCGAAGGAACATAATTTTAATAAATTAGAAGATAATGACAATCTATTAGCCAACAATGTTAAATATAGACAGGCGATAAGATCGTTAATTTATATCGCATCTGTTAGTTGACCTGACATTTCTGCTGCAGTTAATATTTTAAGCAGAAGAAACGAATCCCAGCGAGAAAAAGATTGGAATGCAGTTAAAAGATTAATACGATATTTAAACCACACAAAACAACTAAACTTGCACATAGGCACTAAAATTGAACCGATTTTAAAAGCTTACGCAGATGCCGACTGGGAAGGTTATATTAACGCAAGAAAATCCACTAGCGGCAATTTTTTCACTTTAAGTAACAATCTAATTCAATGGATTAAAAAAAGGCAATCATGTATTGCTCTTTCAACAGTAGAGGCTGAATATGTCTCAGCTGCTGGGCAAGAAATCTTATGGTTAGTGAAACTTCTAGAAGATTTAGATCTACCACAGACAAAACCAATCACTTTATATGAAGATAACCAAAGCTGCATCAAAATGGTAGAAAGTAAGAAGATTTTAAAAAGAAATAAACGCATTGATATACGTTTTCATGCAATCAAACAACTCAAAAAAGATGGAAAAATTGAATTGAAGTAGTGTCTATCGAAATATGTGATTGCAGATTTGACAAAACTGCCCCCAAACCTTAATTACAAAATCACAGAATGTCTATGAACTTGTTTGATCATCAATCTGAAGAGCTTAAGGAGGTTAGTTAGAAATACTAATCTCTTCAGAAAAAAGAAAAACTTATCATAAATTAAACTTAATTACTTTTCAAAACACTTAATGTTTGCCTCATCCAATTCATCCTGATACGAAAATAGAGCATTACTTCCTGGTTCATCATTTGAACTGTCAATAAAAAGAAATAAACATTTACATTATAAAGCTGCAATATTGATTTCATAAGGAACTATAAGCCAAATTAATGTATCGTAATGGAAATATTTGGTCAAAAACATGAATTGTAATAAAATTAGGTGCGATTTTAAACATAAACAATGAAAGCAAATAAAGTTTTTTTAAAAAATTTTTATTACTTTCATACGTATTTTTATTATTATTTGATTATTCTAGAACAACACATTGAACTATGCGTTGTCTATCGTAAAAATAAACTTTTGAAAATTTTCCTACACAAAGCATTTCACACACAAGACAATTACGACATCTATAAACAGAGAAATGATGTCTTTTTACAAGTCATGATAAACACAAAAATTTAAAAATGCCGGAAATTGTACGTCAAACGTGGCACATGAGGTGAGTTCGTACTATAACTTGTCTCACAAATTTTCAGATCTTGGGGCAGTAGCTGTTGCACTCTTATGAAAAAATGCATTAGTGCAAAATTTATTACGATTACATACCTATTAAAAAAAGTAATACAGAAATAAATATGACGTAATCAGCATTGCAAAATAAAATCATAATTTAACATGGAATATCATGGAATTCATTATGTATCATAGGATTTAATAGAATGAATAAAACTTTTATTCATACCTTTTATAATACCTTTTATATACATTAAATTACAAACAATTTTTCGAACATTCTTTCGAATATAGTGTTAAATATGTGTATTTATTTTATTACGCACCCATACGCCCATACACATACGCATAGATATAATATATACATAAATATCCATGTTCACTTACAAATAAATTTTTTTAAATACTTTTTTTGAAACTTTTATTTTGTAAAACTTTTTTTTTTATTATAACTTGTATTTTTTTTTTTTTTTTTGACTTTTTAAATTTTGTTCAAACTTTTTTTTTTAATTTTCTTAAAACTTTTTTCTTTTACTTTTTTGATTTATATATATATGTATATATATTTTAAATTTTTTTGAATTAAAAAAATTTTTTTTTATTATTATTATAATTTGTAATTTTTTTTTGTAATTTTATTTGGTATTTTTTCTTTTTTTTTTTGCATTTTAATTGTTCAAACTTTTTTTTTAATTTTCTTAAATTTTTTTTATTTATATACATTTATATATATTAAATTTTATGAATTTGTTAATACTTTTTTCAAAATTTTTTTATTATTTTTATTTATTTATTTATTTATTTATTTAAACTAGATTTTGTAATTTTTAAAACTAATAATTTTTTTAGATATATAAATACACATATATATAAATTTATACATACATATAAACATATTAACACTTAGACATTCACACATAAAAACATATACTTCTATCTAAAAACATATACTATATATATATTTATGTATATATGTGGGAATTTCGTAAGAACACTTGAATCAGACTGAATTTCTCCGATGCTGTATTCCGCTTCGAGATTAAAAAGTCAACGAAGCTGCGTGAAGTGAAAATGCAGAAAAAGTAAATAGAACGGAAAATGAGTTCGACGACGCAGGTTTTGTTAAAAGGAACAGAACATTTTTTGACGAAATAAGATAGAATATTTAAACGACGTAAGAAAATCTTAGAAATATTCGACGGTGCTAAATAAATGAAGACAAAGTTGTAGCTTTTAAGCTAAATATAGATTGAGAAGAGTGCTTTTTAACTGTATTTTTGTTTTGTCTTCGTTTTAGTAAATGTCAGTGTTCGTCTCAGAAGTGAGTTATGATTCCTAAATAGAGTCTCATCCCATAAAGTGGTGTCAGAAGTCTCAGTTAACTCACCAATATTATTAATTCGTCAAAATTACCCATCTTACGGATTCAAGCCGGATATTATTCTAACGGTGAGTTCATTGTTATTATTTTATTATGAAGTTAGTTGAAATACCTGAACTGGAACTTGCATTTAAAAACGAACGAACAAATAAAATTAAATTACTACATAAATTCCTATTTGATGCTGACGGTGATCGCTCTAATAGAAAGAGAATACGTGATTTTACTGGTTTCGGTTTTCAAACCGACAGCACCGAGTTCAAAAATAAAATAACTAAAGTTCAAACTGATTTTTCATTAAATGATCTGATTACAGTGTGCAATCTACTCTGTATTGATAATGAAGGATCTTTAAACGATCTCGCAACCCGATTAGTTACATACCTTTCAGACTTGAGCTTACTACAAACAAATATTATACAAAATGAAAGTGACACTGAATCGGAACCCGAATTGCCTTCAAATAATATGACTTCAAGTAATAACACAGAATTATCAAATTTTGACAAACAGAACCAATTTCCAGTTCAAAGTTTTGTGCCATCGTCTATTAATTTCACTGATGTTGAAAGTTTTATACCTCCTTTTGACGGAAGTTCTTTTACTGATATAAATGTCTGGATCAATAATTTTGATATGTCACTAATATGTTTAACTTATCTGACTTTGATAAATTTATATTTTGTAAAAGATCCTTACGAGGAAAAGCCCAGTTGTTAGTACAGACAGAATTTCATATCAATTCATATGACAAACTTAAACAACTCTTAATTTCAGAATTCAGTACCACTTATGATTCTGCCGAGTTACATGATATATTAAATAAACGAAAATTGCAAGAAAATGAATCGATAGAAGAATATTTTCTTATCATGAAACAGTTATGCTCGCGTGGCAACATCGAGGATTCCGCATTAATGCAATACATCATAAATGGTATACCCGACCGTGTTTTCAGAAAATCAATGTTATATGGATGCCAATCCATTGTAGAATTCAAGCAAAAGCTCAAAATTTATGACAAAATTCGACATGACTTTGAGAACAGTAAATTTCGTAAAGTCAAACCTGAAATGCCAGTGAAGGAGAAATCCTTTCGACCAAAATCTGATCTTTTTTGCTTTAATTGTGGCTTGTCAAATCATAAAAGTAGCCAATGCAGACATAAAGACAGAGGCCCTCGTTGTTTTAATTGTTCAAATTTGGCCACAAATCGGCTCAATGGGATCAACCAAGGAGGCCTAGAGTTAAGTCAGAACCCTCCAATGTTTCCACAGTTATGTCGAACACTTTCATGACCAAACAAGTCATTATTTCATCTGTAAATGTTACATCACTGGTAGACACAGGTAGTGAAAGAAGTTTTCTAAAGGAAAGTATTTACTGCAAACTCCCTACAATCTCGAACCTTGAACATTCAACTATCACATTAACTGGAATAGGAAATACTATAATCAAACCCCTGGGTTTTTTCTCTACGGACATTATCATAGATGATTTTAATTATAGAACTAATGTTTATGTAGTCCCAGATTATTCCATATCTTTTTATCTTATTATTGGTACAGATGTTATACAACAAAGTATTTTAACAATTTCTGGAAATAATATTTCGATGCAAAAAATCGAGAAAAATGACAATACGTTCAATAATTTTTTGATTAATGTTGCTCATGTGTTAGACGATCTTAACCTTGATTTATCTCATATTACCGATAAAACAATACGTTCAAAAATTTCAGAAATTATTCAAAATTATTCTCCCAGAAAAATAAAGACAACTGATGTTAAATTATCAATTCATCTGGAAAACGAAGAACATGTCACTTGTCCTCCCAGACGCTTGGCGCAAATAGAGAAAAACTTCGTCGAAAAACAAATTTCTGAGTGGCTCGAAAAGGGAATTATTCGTAAAAGCACTAGTAATTTTTCATCACCTATTGTCCTAGTAAAAAAGAAAGATGGTTCATATAGATTGTGTGTTGACTACAGGAAGTTAAATTCTAAAACACATAAACAACGTTTTCCCCTCCCAGCAATTGATGACATTATTGATCAGTTGCATTCTGCAAAAGTATTTACTACTCTTGACCTTAAAAATGCCTTTTTTCATGTCGAAGTAGAAGAAAATAGTAGAAAATATACTTCTTTCGTAATACATTCTGGTCAATTTGAATTCTTATATATGAATTATGGCCTTAGCGATGCACCCTTAGTGTTTCAAAGATATATTTATAACGTTTTTCGAGACCTCATTAATGAAAATGTACTTATTGTCTATATGGATGACTTCATAATACCAGCTGAAAACGAAGTCGAAGGACTCCAGAAATTACAACGCGTCCTTACAACTGCATCCGAATATGGTTTAGAACTGAATCTTAAAAAATGCCACTTTTTACAGAGAGAAATTGATTTTTTGGGTTACCACACTAAAAATGGTCAACTGCACCCATCTCCCTTAAAAACTAAAGCTGTCCTTAACTTCCCAGAACCTAAAAGTATAAAAGACGTACATTCATTTGTCGGACTAACTTCATATTTTTGTAAATTTATTCAAGATTACTCTTTAATAGCTAAGCCTTTAACAAATCTCCTTAGAAAGGACACTAAATTTCACTTTGGTGATAAAATTCATTATAAAAGGGCAATAGACAGAAATGAGATTTTTATTAATAAGAAGAATTAAAAGTAATTCCAATTAAATGATAATTTAGAAAGTATTTTGAGATTTTTATGTTCATTTCATACGCTCATTTCAGTATGCATTTGAAGTTTTGAATTTTTTAGAAACCATCTTGACACATCTATACATCTTAAAATTAACCATCATGTCAAATTCGAAGCTCCGACCAACAGTCTCTAGTGTTAGTAGCACCAACATAAAATGCCGAAACAGAGTTGAAATAGAATGTCTCGGAAAATGTTGAAACAGAGACTGTCACCATTAATTTGCCAACATTTACCTTGAAATCGGTTGGTATTTCCTAATATTCTATAGAAAACGGAACTTAGATGTTTTTAAAGGCTTTCTTGTTGTTCCTGCCAACCAGGTGCTAGTGACACCGGCATAAAATATAGCCCGTATAGGATCATGGACTATCGCTCTTGATTCGCAATCAATAACTTCTGTAATCGGTATATTATTTCCTGAGATTCCATAGAAATCGTGATTTAGGACTCTTTTAGAATGCTTTTCGTTCCTTCCCTTCGCTTCAACCCTTTTTTATTTCGAATTTATTTTTGACTGTTCTTAGAGGACATTTATATTTTAAAAGTAACTAACTACCGTGCTATATTTAAAGTTTTTAGCCTCTTCAGTACCGCAGAAATCGCAATTTAGAAAGTTTTCTGCTCCTGCAACCCTCGACATAAAGTATAGCTTATGTTTGAGCAGGTTCTATCACCATCAATTTGCAACCATTATGTTTGAAATCGGTTTCGTATTTCATACGACTGCATAAAAATCGTAATTTAGAATGCTTATAAAACGCTTTTCGCTCGCTTCATACTTTTAAATTTGGAATTTTCTTTCGACAATTCTTAGAAAGCATTTGCATCTTTGAAGTATTTACCATCCCAAATTTAAAATGTTAGGCACCCTTCCGTAACACAAAAAACGCAATTTAGAACATGTTTTGCTCCTGTAATCCCCTGGTGATAGTGACAACAACGTAAAATATAGGCTATGTTGGAGCGGGAACTGTCACCATCAATTTGAAACTATTACTTCGGAAATCGGTTTATATTTCCTGTGATTGCGTAGAAATCGCTATTTAGAACGTTTTTAGAACACTTTTCGTTCATTTTCACCCCTTTTAAATTTCAAAATTTTAAGGAAATCTTCTCAGAGTGTATTTACATCTCATAAGTAATTACTATGCCAAATTTCAAGTTTCTAGCCCCTTCAGTATCACAAAAATCACAATTTAGAGCGTTTTTTAAAATATAACCGCAAGGTGGTAGTGACGCCGACATGAAATAGATCCTATATTGGACCAAGGGCTGTCATCATCAATTTCCAACCATTACTTTTGAAATAGGTTGTGTACTTTTTTGAGATTGCGTAGAAACCGCCATTTAAAACGTTTTTTAGAACTCTTTTCGCGCATTTTCACCCCTTTTAAATTTCGAATTTTTTAAGAAATGTTATTAGAGATAATTTATATCTTATAAGTAACTACCATTCCAAATTCCATGTATCTGGGCCCTTCAGTAACACAAATATCGCAATTTCGAACGGCTTTTTGCTACTACACCCCATTTAGGGGTAGTGGTACGAACATAAAATGTAACCTATATTGGAGTAAGGGTTGTCACCATCATTTTGATACCATTATTTTTTAAATGGGTTTCTTGAGATTGCGTAGAAAATCGCCATTTAGAACGTTTTTTAGATTGCTTTTTGCGCATTTTCACCCCTTTTAAATTTCGAATTTTTTAAGAAATGTTCTTAGACATCATTTATATCTTATAAGTAACTACGATGCCAAATTCCATGTATCTGGACCTTTCAGTAACAAAAAATCGCAATTTCGAACATTTTTCTGCTCCTGCACCCCTTTTAGGGGTAGTGACACCGACATAAAATGCAGCCTATTTTAAAGCAAGGATTGTCACCACCATTTTGATACCATTATTTTTGAAATCGGTTTGGTACTTCCTGAAATTGCGTAAAAATTGTCATTTAGAACATTTTTTAGAACGCTTTTCGTGCATTTTCACTTTTTTTAAATTTAGATTTTTTAAGAAACGTCTTTAGAGATAATTAGTATCTTATGAGTAAATACCATTCCAAATTTCATGTTTCTAGGCCATTCAGTAACACAAAAATCGTATTTTTAGAACGTTTTTTGCTCCTGCACCCCATTTTGGCTAGTGGCACGGACATAAGATATAGCCTATGTTCTAAGTTAGACTAATACCATCATTTTGATACCATTACTTTTGGAATCGGTTCAGTAGTTCCAGAGCTTACCTCCTACAAATAAACAATTTTTACCTCTTTATAATATTATTACTAGCAAACCCCGCGGCTTTGCTCGCGTAATACTTGAAATATGCCAAGTGATATTTATATGTCTAATATTTATCAAAATGTACTAACTAAATTTTTATTTTATTAAAAGGTACTTATTTCTTTTAGGAATAAGTTAAAAAAAATTACTATTTAAAACACAGTTTGATTAAATATCATTGTTACACTGCATAAGGCAGAAATGAGACTTAAATTAATAAATCGAAATAAAACTAAATAAATAATAATTTAGAAAATATTTTGAAACTTTTATGCTCAATTAATACGCTCATTTCAGTACTCATTTGAAGTTTTGATTTTTTTAGAAACCATCTTCTTTCATCTTAAAATTAACCATCATGTCAAATTCCAAGTCCTACCAAGTCTCTCAACATAAAGGGCTATGTTGAAACAGGAACTGTCACCATCAATTTGCCAACATTAATTTTGAAATCGGTTTATTATTTCCTAATATTGCACAGAAACGTAATTTAAAGCTTTTAAAGCCCTTTTTTAGAACGTTTGTTGTTCCTGTGGTCCCCAGGTGGTAGAATCATCGGCATAAAATATAGCATGTGCAGGATCAGAGACTGTTACCATTGATTCGCAACTATTACTTTTATAATCGGTTTATATTCCCTGAAATTGCATAGAATCGTAATTTAGAACTTTTTTAGAATGCTTTTCGCACCTCCCGTTCGCTTCACCCCTTTTTAATTCGAATTTATTTTCGACGTTCCTTCGAGGGCATTTATATTTTATAAGTAACTACCATGTCATATTTAAAGTTTCTAGCCGTTTCAGTATCACAGGAATCGCAATTTAGAAAGTTTTTAGCTCCTGCAACCCTCTGGTGGTAGTGGAACAGACATAAAATATAGCTTATGTTTGAGCAGGTTCTATCACCAAAATTTGTCATCATTATTTTTTTAATCGGTTTGGTAATTTATAAGTTTGCTTAAAAATTGTAATTTATAACGCTTTTCACTCACTTCATTTTTTTAAATTTGGAATTTTCTTTCGACTGTTCTTAGAAAGCAGTTGCATCT
Organism: Maratus speciosus; assembly: GCA_963932465.1. Taxonomy (NCBI): domain Eukaryota; kingdom Metazoa; phylum Arthropoda; class Arachnida; order Araneae; family Salticidae; genus Maratus; species Maratus speciosus. Next base: position 76,681,137 of record OZ010793.1, on the reverse strand, counting down.
TGTAAGTAAATACCATGCCATATTTCAAAGTGTTAGACCCCTCAGTTGTGCAAAAAACGCAAATTAGGACATGTTTTGCTTTTGCAACCCTCAGATGGTAGTGACAGCAACATAAAATATAACCTATGTTATAGCAGGGACTGTCACCATTGATTTGCAACCATTACTTTTGAAATAGCATTGGTATTTCCGTAGATTGAGTAGAAATCGCAATTTAGAACGTTTTTAGAACGCTTTTCGCGCATTTTCACCCCTTTTTAAATTTCCATTTTTTTCGAAAATGTTCTTAAAGATAATTTATATCTAATAAATATGTGCCTTGCCTAATTTTAAGTTCCTAACCCCTACCGATCACAAAAATCCAAATTTAGAACGCTTTTTTGCTCCTGCAACGTCTTGGTGATAGTGATACCGACATAAAATAGCGTCTATGTTAGATCAGAGGCTGTCCGCATCAATTTCCTACCATTACGTTTGAAATCTTATTCGTTCTTCCTGAGATATTGCCGACAAATCGGCATTTAAAACGTTTTTAGAACGGTTTTCGCGCATTTTGCTCCTGCATCTCCTCTGGGGTAGTGGAAGATATAAAATATAGCCTATCTTGGAGCAAGATCTGTCACCATCATTTTTATACCATTATATTTGAAATCGGTTCAGTACTTCCTAAGAATGCATGGAAATCGCAATTTAGAAAGTTTTTTACAACGCTTTTTGCGCATTTTGATCCCCTTTTAAATTTCGATTTTTTTAGGAAATGTCCTTAGAGATCATTGATATCTTATAAATAACTACCATTCCAAATTTCACGATTTTAGGCCCTTCCGTAACGCAAAAGCCGCAATTTAGAACGTTTTCCTCCTGCACCACTTTTGGGTTAGTGGCGCCGACATGAAGCATCGCCTATGTTGGAGCAAGGGTTGTCACCATCATTTTGACGCCATTATTTTTTAGATCTGTTTGGTATTTCCTGAGATTGTGTAGAAACCACCATTAGAACGTTTTTTAGAACGCTTTTCGCTCATTTTCACCCCTTTTAAATTTCGAATTGTTTAAGAACTGTTCTTAGAAATCCTTTATATCTAATAAGTAGCTAATATTTCAAATTTCATATTTCTAGGCCCTTCGGTAACGCAAAAATCGCATTTTTAGAACGTTTTTTGCTCCTGCACCCCCTTTCGGGTAGTGGCACCGACATAAAACATAGCCTATGTTGGAGCAAGGGTTGTCACCGTCATTTTGACACCAATATTTTTTAAATCGGTTTGGTATTTCCTAAGATTGTATAGAAACTACCATTTAGAACGTTTTTTAGAACGATTTTCGCGCATTTTCACCCCTTTCAAATTTCGAATTGTTTAAGAACTGTTCTTAGAAGTCCTTTATATCTAATATGTAGCTAATATTTCAAATTTCATATTTCTAGGCCCTTCAGTAACACATAAATCGCATTTTTAGAACGTTTTTTGCTCCTGCAAACCCCTTTAAATAGTGATACCGACATAAAACATAGCCTATCTTGGAGCAAGCGTTGTCACCATCATTTTGACACCAATATTTTTTTAAATCGGTTTGGTATTTCCTGAGATTGTGTAGAAACTACCATTTAGAACGTTTTTTAGAACGCTTTTTGTGCATTTTCACCCCTTTTAAATTTTGAATTGTTTAAGAACTGTTCTTAGACATCATGTATATCTTATGAGTAACTAATATTCAAAATTTCATATTTCTAGGCCCTTCAGTAACGCTGAAATCGCATTTTTAGAACGTTTTTTGCTCCTGCAAACCCCTTTGGGGTAGTGATACCGATTTAAAACATAGCCTATCTTGGAGCAAGCGTTGTCACCATCATTTTGACACCAATATTTTTTAAATCGGTTTGGTATTTCCTGAGATTGTGTAGAAACTACCATTTAGAACGTTTTTTAGAACGCTTTTTGTGCATTTTCACCCCTTTTAAATTTCGATTTGTTTAAGAACTGTTCTTAGGAATCCTTTATATCTAATAAGTAGCTAATATTTCAAATTTCATATTTCTAGGCCCTTCAGTAACGCTAAAATCGCATTTTTAGAACGTTTTTTGCTCCTACACCCCCTTTGGGGTAGTGGCACCGACATAAGATATAGCCTATGTTCTAAGTTGGACTAACACCATCATTTTGATACCATTACTTTTGGAATCGGTTCGGTAGTTCCAGAGCTTACCTCCGACAAATAAACAATTTTTTCCTCTTTATAATAGGAGTATAGATTAGTATTAGTATAGATGAATTAATTGTAAGGCATTTTTCAGTTAGCCAGCTGTAATCGATATGGTCACTATATGGCCAAAGGTGATCAGCCACTTGCGATTTTTGACGTTTTCTTATATATCTAGAAAAATACATGCGGAATTATCCTAAAACACCAGGTGTGTGAACAGAATAGTACAGGTCATATGTTTCCGTGAAGATGTTTTCCCGAAACCCCATAGGTGACCTCAACAAATTGAAAAATAACGAATATCTTTTGGACAAGCCTGTTAAAACTAATGTTGCAAAAGAGTTCAAACTTCAGATTATGATTAAGTGCCTTATTGTAATAAATTGTGTTCATCTTTATCAGAATAGCATGTATATTCGTAGAGAAATTAAAGTTTTTATAAATAGAGTCCCAAATTTTCCCAAGTTTTTTTACATATAATTTGTAGTGTTCTTAATATACAAAAAAGTTCTTTTCAGAAAATATGAGAAATAACATTGTACACAATACCCTGCAATCAAAATGAAAAAATACTGAAAATTGTATGAAAAATGAGCAGTTTTACTAAATAATGATTCACTGCGCATGCCCGAATGTAAACAAAATATAATGTGTATAATGTGTTATCTCTATATATAGAGCAACTTTTGTAAAAGTCTTAAAAACATAGCTTGAAAATTCTGAAAATTATCTTTGATAGAATAAGCTCAAAATCCGTTGTTTTCAAAATGAAACAAAAAGATGAGTGTTTGTATCCATATATCCATTGATTAGTTCCAATATAGCATACACAATATTGCACGTATTACTGTATTTTGATACAGCCCCTCATCTTTTTCCTTATGTAAATAATATGCTTTTGCTTATGGAAATAAAAATAAAAGACAAAAATTAGATGATAAGGCAGTCGAAGGTATTTTTGTCTGCTACGGCAATTACTCCATAGGTTACCGTATTTACACAAGTGGAAAAGAAATAATAATCGCCTGAAGAGTATTCTAGAAAATAACAATATACACATGAAGGTAGAAGTGCAACTAAATTTCACAGAAAAACCATCTGACGAAAGTGAAAAATAACAGAATAAAAATATGGTAGAAATCGAAGTCACAAACACTGAAGACACAACATGTGAGTCTAAAAAATCTACACCAGAACCAAGGCGGTCAGACAGATGTAATAAAGGAGTCCCTCTAGACCGATTTATTTACATGGTAAATCACGAACACATTAAAGAACCAGAAATTTTCTATGACATAATGAATATCGAAAATCCAGAAGAAAAACAAAATTGGTTAAAAGCCAAACAAGAACAGATAGATTCTCTTAGAAAAAAACACAGCATGGACAATGTTGATCCCCCGCAAGATCGAAAAATAATTATATCCAAATGGATTTTTAAAACCAAATATGATGATGATAAAGGAATTCAGAAATATAAATCCAGATTAGTTCCAAAATGATTTTATCATAAATATGGCATAAATTACGAAGAAACTTTTGCACCTGCAGTTTCATACACGACACTTAGATCATTTATAGTAGCAGCAGCAGCTTACCACAAATTAAAAATTAACCATATTGATATTAAAACGGCTTTCCTGTATGGCAATTTAGATGACGAAGTTTATATAACTCAATCAGACGGCTGTATTATTCCAAATCAGGAAAACTAAGTATGCAGATTGAATAAATCAAACATGCAGCTAGAGCATGACACACTAAGGTAACAAAATCATTAAAAAACTTAAACTTTAAACAATCTAATTCAGATACATGTTTATACATTCGAAATGAAGGAGAAAATAAAACGTACATAATCGTTATGTTGATGATATCCTTATAGCGGGAAAAGATGATGAAATAAAAGATATTATACAAAAACTCAAGAGTGAATATTAATAAAAAATCTTGGAGAACTAAGTTTTTATTTGGGAATCAAAATAGAAAAAACAGCAGAAAGTTACCAATTAAATCAAAAAACTAAAATAGAAGACTAGTAAAAATGTTTAAAAGAGAAGAAAGCCGAAAAAGAAGAATTAGAAGAAGCCAAACCAGTAAGTACTCCGAAGGAACATAATTTTAATAAATTAGAAGATAATGACAATCTATTAGCCAACAATGTTAAATATAGACAGGCGATAAGATCGTTAATTTATATCGCATCTGTTAGTTGACCTGACATTTCTGCTGCAGTTAATATTTTAAGCAGAAGAAACGAATCCCAGCGAGAAAAAGATTGGAATGCAGTTAAAAGATTAATACGATATTTAAACCACACAAAACAACTAAACTTGCACATAGGCACTAAAATTGAACCGATTTTAAAAGCTTACGCAGATGCCGACTGGGAAGGTTATATTAACGCAAGAAAATCCACTAGCGGCAATTTTTTCACTTTAAGTAACAATCTAATTCAATGGATTAAAAAAAGGCAATCATGTATTGCTCTTTCAACAGTAGAGGCTGAATATGTCTCAGCTGCTGGGCAAGAAATCTTATGGTTAGTGAAACTTCTAGAAGATTTAGATCTACCACAGACAAAACCAATCACTTTATATGAAGATAACCAAAGCTGCATCAAAATGGTAGAAAGTAAGAAGATTTTAAAAAGAAATAAACGCATTGATATACGTTTTCATGCAATCAAACAACTCAAAAAAGATGGAAAAATTGAATTGAAGTAGTGTCTATCGAAATATGTGATTGCAGATTTGACAAAACTGCCCCCAAACCTTAATTACAAAATCACAGAATGTCTATGAACTTGTTTGATCATCAATCTGAAGAGCTTAAGGAGGTTAGTTAGAAATACTAATCTCTTCAGAAAAAAGAAAAACTTATCATAAATTAAACTTAATTACTTTTCAAAACACTTAATGTTTGCCTCATCCAATTCATCCTGATACGAAAATAGAGCATTACTTCCTGGTTCATCATTTGAACTGTCAATAAAAAGAAATAAACATTTACATTATAAAGCTGCAATATTGATTTCATAAGGAACTATAAGCCAAATTAATGTATCGTAATGGAAATATTTGGTCAAAAACATGAATTGTAATAAAATTAGGTGCGATTTTAAACATAAACAATGAAAGCAAATAAAGTTTTTTTAAAAAATTTTTATTACTTTCATACGTATTTTTATTATTATTTGATTATTCTAGAACAACACATTGAACTATGCGTTGTCTATCGTAAAAATAAACTTTTGAAAATTTTCCTACACAAAGCATTTCACACACAAGACAATTACGACATCTATAAACAGAGAAATGATGTCTTTTTACAAGTCATGATAAACACAAAAATTTAAAAATGCCGGAAATTGTACGTCAAACGTGGCACATGAGGTGAGTTCGTACTATAACTTGTCTCACAAATTTTCAGATCTTGGGGCAGTAGCTGTTGCACTCTTATGAAAAAATGCATTAGTGCAAAATTTATTACGATTACATACCTATTAAAAAAAGTAATACAGAAATAAATATGACGTAATCAGCATTGCAAAATAAAATCATAATTTAACATGGAATATCATGGAATTCATTATGTATCATAGGATTTAATAGAATGAATAAAACTTTTATTCATACCTTTTATAATACCTTTTATATACATTAAATTACAAACAATTTTTCGAACATTCTTTCGAATATAGTGTTAAATATGTGTATTTATTTTATTACGCACCCATACGCCCATACACATACGCATAGATATAATATATACATAAATATCCATGTTCACTTACAAATAAATTTTTTTAAATACTTTTTTTGAAACTTTTATTTTGTAAAACTTTTTTTTTTATTATAACTTGTATTTTTTTTTTTTTTTTGACTTTTTAAATTTTGTTCAAACTTTTTTTTTTAATTTTCTTAAAACTTTTTTCTTTTACTTTTTTGATTTATATATATATGTATATATATTTTAAATTTTTTTGAATTAAAAAAATTTTTTTTTATTATTATTATAATTTGTAATTTTTTTTTGTAATTTTATTTGGTATTTTTTCTTTTTTTTTTTGCATTTTAATTGTTCAAACTTTTTTTTTAATTTTCTTAAATTTTTTTTATTTATATACATTTATATATATTAAATTTTATGAATTTGTTAATACTTTTTTCAAAATTTTTTTATTATTTTTATTTATTTATTTATTTATTTATTTAAACTAGATTTTGTAATTTTTAAAACTAATAATTTTTTTAGATATATAAATACACATATATATAAATTTATACATACATATAAACATATTAACACTTAGACATTCACACATAAAAACATATACTTCTATCTAAAAACATATACTATATATATATTTATGTATATATGTGGGAATTTCGTAAGAACACTTGAATCAGACTGAATTTCTCCGATGCTGTATTCCGCTTCGAGATTAAAAAGTCAACGAAGCTGCGTGAAGTGAAAATGCAGAAAAAGTAAATAGAACGGAAAATGAGTTCGACGACGCAGGTTTTGTTAAAAGGAACAGAACATTTTTTGACGAAATAAGATAGAATATTTAAACGACGTAAGAAAATCTTAGAAATATTCGACGGTGCTAAATAAATGAAGACAAAGTTGTAGCTTTTAAGCTAAATATAGATTGAGAAGAGTGCTTTTTAACTGTATTTTTGTTTTGTCTTCGTTTTAGTAAATGTCAGTGTTCGTCTCAGAAGTGAGTTATGATTCCTAAATAGAGTCTCATCCCATAAAGTGGTGTCAGAAGTCTCAGTTAACTCACCAATATTATTAATTCGTCAAAATTACCCATCTTACGGATTCAAGCCGGATATTATTCTAACGGTGAGTTCATTGTTATTATTTTATTATGAAGTTAGTTGAAATACCTGAACTGGAACTTGCATTTAAAAACGAACGAACAAATAAAATTAAATTACTACATAAATTCCTATTTGATGCTGACGGTGATCGCTCTAATAGAAAGAGAATACGTGATTTTACTGGTTTCGGTTTTCAAACCGACAGCACCGAGTTCAAAAATAAAATAACTAAAGTTCAAACTGATTTTTCATTAAATGATCTGATTACAGTGTGCAATCTACTCTGTATTGATAATGAAGGATCTTTAAACGATCTCGCAACCCGATTAGTTACATACCTTTCAGACTTGAGCTTACTACAAACAAATATTATACAAAATGAAAGTGACACTGAATCGGAACCCGAATTGCCTTCAAATAATATGACTTCAAGTAATAACACAGAATTATCAAATTTTGACAAACAGAACCAATTTCCAGTTCAAAGTTTTGTGCCATCGTCTATTAATTTCACTGATGTTGAAAGTTTTATACCTCCTTTTGACGGAAGTTCTTTTACTGATATAAATGTCTGGATCAATAATTTTGATATGTCACTAATATGTTTAACTTATCTGACTTTGATAAATTTATATTTTGTAAAAGATCCTTACGAGGAAAAGCCCAGTTGTTAGTACAGACAGAATTTCATATCAATTCATATGACAAACTTAAACAACTCTTAATTTCAGAATTCAGTACCACTTATGATTCTGCCGAGTTACATGATATATTAAATAAACGAAAATTGCAAGAAAATGAATCGATAGAAGAATATTTTCTTATCATGAAACAGTTATGCTCGCGTGGCAACATCGAGGATTCCGCATTAATGCAATACATCATAAATGGTATACCCGACCGTGTTTTCAGAAAATCAATGTTATATGGATGCCAATCCATTGTAGAATTCAAGCAAAAGCTCAAAATTTATGACAAAATTCGACATGACTTTGAGAACAGTAAATTTCGTAAAGTCAAACCTGAAATGCCAGTGAAGGAGAAATCCTTTCGACCAAAATCTGATCTTTTTTGCTTTAATTGTGGCTTGTCAAATCATAAAAGTAGCCAATGCAGACATAAAGACAGAGGCCCTCGTTGTTTTAATTGTTCAAATTTGGCCACAAATCGGCTCAATGGGATCAACCAAGGAGGCCTAGAGTTAAGTCAGAACCCTCCAATGTTTCCACAGTTATGTCGAACACTTTCATGACCAAACAAGTCATTATTTCATCTGTAAATGTTACATCACTGGTAGACACAGGTAGTGAAAGAAGTTTTCTAAAGGAAAGTATTTACTGCAAACTCCCTACAATCTCGAACCTTGAACATTCAACTATCACATTAACTGGAATAGGAAATACTATAATCAAACCCCTGGGTTTTTTCTCTACGGACATTATCATAGATGATTTTAATTATAGAACTAATGTTTATGTAGTCCCAGATTATTCCATATCTTTTTATCTTATTATTGGTACAGATGTTATACAACAAAGTATTTTAACAATTTCTGGAAATAATATTTCGATGCAAAAAATCGAGAAAAATGACAATACGTTCAATAATTTTTTGATTAATGTTGCTCATGTGTTAGACGATCTTAACCTTGATTTATCTCATATTACCGATAAAACAATACGTTCAAAAATTTCAGAAATTATTCAAAATTATTCTCCCAGAAAAATAAAGACAACTGATGTTAAATTATCAATTCATCTGGAAAACGAAGAACATGTCACTTGTCCTCCCAGACGCTTGGCGCAAATAGAGAAAAACTTCGTCGAAAAACAAATTTCTGAGTGGCTCGAAAAGGGAATTATTCGTAAAAGCACTAGTAATTTTTCATCACCTATTGTCCTAGTAAAAAAGAAAGATGGTTCATATAGATTGTGTGTTGACTACAGGAAGTTAAATTCTAAAACACATAAACAACGTTTTCCCCTCCCAGCAATTGATGACATTATTGATCAGTTGCATTCTGCAAAAGTATTTACTACTCTTGACCTTAAAAATGCCTTTTTTCATGTCGAAGTAGAAGAAAATAGTAGAAAATATACTTCTTTCGTAATACATTCTGGTCAATTTGAATTCTTATATATGAATTATGGCCTTAGCGATGCACCCTTAGTGTTTCAAAGATATATTTATAACGTTTTTCGAGACCTCATTAATGAAAATGTACTTATTGTCTATATGGATGACTTCATAATACCAGCTGAAAACGAAGTCGAAGGACTCCAGAAATTACAACGCGTCCTTACAACTGCATCCGAATATGGTTTAGAACTGAATCTTAAAAAATGCCACTTTTTACAGAGAGAAATTGATTTTTTGGGTTACCACACTAAAAATGGTCAACTGCACCCATCTCCCTTAAAAACTAAAGCTGTCCTTAACTTCCCAGAACCTAAAAGTATAAAAGACGTACATTCATTTGTCGGACTAACTTCATATTTTTGTAAATTTATTCAAGATTACTCTTTAATAGCTAAGCCTTTAACAAATCTCCTTAGAAAGGACACTAAATTTCACTTTGGTGACCAGCAACGAAATGCATTTAATCAGCTGAAACACATCCTTTCTTCAGGTCCTGTTTTAAGCGTTTATAACCCTAGTAACGAAACAGAAGTTCACTGTGATGCATCTATTGACGGTTACGGAGCAGTCCTCCTTCAAAAGTCTTCTATTGACAACCAATTTCACCCTGTCTATTTTATGAGCAAAAAAACCGCAGATGCCGAACGTAAATATTCGAGTTATGAATTAGAAGTTTTAGCTGTCATAGAAGCCCTTAAAAATTTCGCTTTTACATTCTAGGTATTCCTTTCAAGATAGTCACAGATTGCAACGCATTCACCCTTACTATGAATAAAAAGATCTTTGCACCAAGATTGCTCGATGGGCTTTAATGTTAGCTGACTATAACTATACAATCGAACACAGACAAGGTACACGCATGCGCCATGTCGACGCTTTATGTAGAAATCCAATATGTATGATCATTCAAGATAGTTTTACTTCCAAAATCATACAATCACAGAACACTGACGAACATATACAGACCATCGAAGAAATTTTGAAAACAAAGCCATATGACAACTATTTCCTTAAAAATAACGTTCTCTATAAAAATATAAAGGTATAGATCTGGTAGTTGTGCCGGATGAAATGCAGCTAAGTGTCATTAAACACGTTCATGACAAAGGACATTTTGGCCGTAAACGCTGTGAAGAACGAAGAACTTAACGAAGAATTTTTCATCCCTAATATGTCAAATAAAATTGATAAAATTATAGCAAATTGTGTAACATGCCTTTTGTATAATCGCAAATGAGGAAAACAAGAAGGTGAATTACATCCTTTACCTAAAGAAGAGACTCCTCTCCAAACCTACCACATTGATCATTTAGGCTCTCTTGAAACAACTAACAAAAATTATAAACATATTTTGTCTTTAATAGATGCATTTACTAAATTCGTCTTTTTGTATCCCTGTAAAACCACTTCTGCTACCGAAGTTATATCAAAACTACGACAACAAAGTTACACTTTTGGCAATCCTTCCACCATCATTAGCGATAAAGGTCCTGCCTTTACAAGCAAAGAATTTGCTGATTATTGTCAAGATGAAAATATAAAGCACGAGACAGTTACAACTGGCCTTCCCCGTGCCATTGGTCAAGTAGAACGACTTAATTCTACCATAATTTATGTAATCTCTAAAATGTCCAAAGACGAACCGACCAAATGGTTTAAACATGTTTCGAAAGTTCAACAAGTCATTAATTAAACTTACGAACGAAGCATTAAGAAAACACCGTTTGAAATATTATTTGGTACAAAAATGAAACAGAAAGAAGATGTACAAATTATTGACCTCTTAAACAGTGCAGTCGGCGAACAATTCATGAAAGACAGAGAAGAGCTCCGTAAAGAAGCCAAGAAGAATATTCTGGAAATTCAACAAGAAAATCGCAAGCACTATAATTTACGACGTAAGAAACCTCGGAAGTACAAGCTTGGTGACCTCGTAGCAATTAAGAGAACCTAGCAAGGACCAGGTTTAAAGTTGAAATCTAAATTCTTAGGTCCGTATAAAGTAACCAAAGTAAAGTTTAACGACACCTACGACGTAGCGAAAATCTCATCAACCGAAGGACCGATAAATACTAGCTCCTGTGCTGAATACATGAAACCTTGGCCTGACGAAAACTAAAGCTTAAAAAAAAACATTTTTTTTAATCTTTCCTTCTTGTGTGTTATAAAAATTTTATAAGTCAATACTTTTAAAGAAATTTCCATATGATGTTATGCCACTTCAGACAAATAGACTGACTGATCTTTCTGACGTGCAGATTAATTTTTTTTTCTTCTTCTTTTCCCCCTAAGAACAGTTACTGGTTTTTGTTTTTGTTTCTTTTTCAAATTCTATTTTAGCACATGTCGCTGCGGCAGCTCCAGATGTCAGGAAGGCCGCACGTGGGGATTTCGTATGAACACGTGAATCAGACTGAATTTATCCGATGCTGTATTCCGCTTCGAGATTAAAAAGTCCTTCCGGCCAGTGCCGGGAGGAAGAGGTAGCTTTCATATTCCTTATTTTTAAAAAGCCAACTTATATCATTCAAACACACGAAGCTCAATTTAGTGGAAAGTGAATATAGGAGATTCAATACTAATTTTTATCAATATAATGAATGAGAATTTCGCAAAATTAGTCAGCTTTATCCAAGCTGCTTTTCTTTAAAGTAACTTATATTTGGCTGCCAAATTTGGCGATTTCATAAAGTGCCTGCCATTTTAAGACAACATGGTGGATGAGGCTAACCAGTGAACTTGGTCGAGACCTTAGTAATTGCTGTGCACATGCTCACTCACATCGGAATCGGTTGATATATACGAGTGCTGTCGCAGGCAAAAAATCAGATTTTTCAAAATGTCACCCAGAATAGAAATTGAAACTGCTATATCTGAGCCATTTTTTAAGGTAAAGACAAACAAAAAATGCTCCTGAATCTTTATATCAAGGTCAAATACTTAAGAAAGAAACCTTTTTCAATTTTTAATTTTTTTGCACCTCAAGTTAAATATATATATATTTTTTAATTTAATGGCCGCCATTTTGAAACAAGATGACTGATGAATCTGGCCAGCGAACTTGGTCGAAGTATTGATGTATACTATCCACATGCCTTCTTACATCGAAATAGGTGAATACGTGTGTTATCGCGTGACAAATACAAGATCGTTTCAAAATGTTAGCCATGCTAGAAATTCAAAGTGCTATAATTCAACCATTTTTTAAGACATAAACAAAAGAACAAATTTTCAGAAACAAAAACTGCTCCGGAATCTTTGTATCAAGGCCAAACACATAAAAAAAATCTTTTTCATTTTCCAATTTTTTAATGCCTCATTTTAAATTTTAAATTTAATTTTTTTTTAAATGGCAACCCTTTTGAAACAAGATGGCGAATGAAGCTGGCCAACGAACTCGGTCGATACATTGGTATGTACTATGTACAGACCAAGTTACATCCAAATCGGTTCATAAATACGCCTGTTATAGCGTGACAAAAATCAGGTCGTTTTAAAATGTCAGCCACAATAGAAAGTCAAAATGCTATTACTCAGCCATTTTTTTAGATATAGACGAAACAAAAACTGTTCCGGAATCTTTGTATTAAGGTCAAACACATACGAAAAAAAATCTTTTTCATTTTCTAATTTTTTGGTATCTCATTTTAATTTTTTTATTTTTTAAATTTTTTTAAATGGCCGCCATTTTGAAACAAGATGGCGGATGAAGCTGGCCAACGAACTCGGTCGAGATATTTGTATGTACTATGTACACACCAAAGTACATCCAAATCGGTTCATAAATACGCCTGTTTTTACGTGACAAATATCAGGACGTTTCAAAATGTCAGCCACGCTAGAAATTCAAAATGCTATAACTCAGCCATTTCTTAAGATATAGACGAAACAAAAACTCTTCCCTAATCTTTTTATAGAGGTCAAACACATAAGAAGAAAATATTTTTTCAATTTTCAATTTTTTGGTACCACATTTCAAAGTTAAATTTTTCTTAAAAATTTAAATGGCCGCCATTTTTAAACAAAATGGTGGATGAAGCTGGCCAACGAACCCGGTCGAGACATTGGTATGTACTATGTATAAACGAAGTTACATCCAAATCGGTTCATAAATACGCCTTTTATCGCGTGACAAAATTCAGGACGTTTCAAAATGTCAGCCACGCTAGAAATTCAAAATGCTGCAACTCAGCCATTTTTTAAGATATAGACGAAACAAAAACTGCTCCAAAATCTTTGTATAAAGGTCAAATACATAAGAAAAAAATATTTTTCCATTTTCAATTTTTTGGTACCACATTTCAAATTTAAAATTTTTTAAAAAAGTTTAAATGACCGCCATTTTGAAACAAAATGGCGGATAAAGCTGGCCAACGAACTCGGTCGAGACATTGGTATGTACTATGTACACACCGAATTACATCGAAATCGGTTCATAAATACGCCTTTTATCGCGTGACAAAATTCAGGACGTTTCAAAATGTCAGCCACGCTAGAAATTCAAAATGCTATAACTCAGCCATTTTTTAAGATATAGACGAAACAAAAACTGCTCCGGAATCTTTGTATAAAGGTCAAATACATAAGAAAAAAATATTTTTCCATTTTTAATTTTTTGCTACCATATTTCAAATTAATTTTTTTTTTTAAAACTTTAAATGTCCGCCATTTTGAAACAAAATGGCGGATGAAGCTGGCCAACGAACTCGGTTGAGACATTGGTATGTACTATGTACACACCGAATTACATCAAAATCGGTTTATAATTACGAGAGTTACAGTGTGACATATGTCAGATATATATATATGTATATATATATATATATATATATATATATATATATATATTAGGGTGGGCCGAAAAAAACTTTTTTTTTAATTTCGATGATGGGTAGTGCGGAAAAGCGGCCACTAGTGGCACCAAGTTCACACAAAAAATTTGAGATTTTTAGGACAATTCCTATATTTGCCGCTTTTGGCTTGAAGTTTTGCTAAAATGCTGATTTTTGAGCTTTTTTAGCAAAAATTTTAAAAATGTTAAATTAAACGTATTTTAATCGTATTTACTTGAAAAGGCATATTTAATGTTCCAAATGTATAAATAAGCTTTTTTAATGTATTATTTAATTGCTATGTGTATTTTAAATTAGACAATTTTTATAGCCTTTTCGCGTTTAAGTGAGCAAAAGTTGCATGTATTGTTTGAATCTTTCAACGGTTTCTCTCTTTTGTCTTGTTTATGTCCCTTGGTCTTCCTTATTTTTTTAGATGCTTTAAGGGTCATATATTTGGGTGACGGACAGCAGAATCCCTCAGAAACAGACCTGGAAGGAGAGAAGAGGGTGAGGCGAGAACTTAGCGAATGCAGTGACTCATCGCGATGTTGGGGGGTGAAGGAAGAAATACAAGAGGGGAGAAAGTGCGATAAGGGATGCTTATTATTTTCAGTGCTCAGTTTCCCTGAGACATGGCGGACACTGTGTGAGGCAGGAATATGCGTTTAGGAGTGTTTGGCTTTGTAAGCCTGGTTCAAATTCAGATTCAATCGAACTGCTTGCTTGAAAACTCCCCTACTTGAATCTTCCAACAATATAACTGTCTTCCATCTGGATCTAACTCCACTCGTAGGAGGCTTTGTCGCAGAACCACTATTCCTCGTTGAAATTGTATCCCTTTTCATTTTCAGCGATATTTTCTTTGCGAGAGTTTTGCTTGTTTTTAAATCAATATTTCCGATAAACATTTTTCGAACAGTTCTTTGATCATTCAAGAACTTCACCTCCCGATGTGGAACTTTACGTCTGATGTCGCAGCTACAATTGTTCAAGCCTCTACACTTACAAGCCGCAATGTCAAAGAGAGAGGTTTCCGCATTTCGTACGAAATCTTCGCGGATCGCCTTGCCCTTAACGCCCGTATGATTACAAGATTTCTCCCATGATCAGTGTAATATTTTTTATCTTTCTTTTAATTGTTCGTTGGGAAACCACTGGTATGGAAGATTTTATCCAGATTTCGGAAACTTTTTCACCTACCATTTTAATAATATCATCCACTGGTTGAAGATAAATATCTCGATTTTCTTCTATATTGCTTCGCAACCAATAGTAGTGGCGCATGATGTCAGCATTAGTTGGCAATTGCAATTCTTTCAATTTGCATGGTGCCCCAAAATGCCTACTTTTCACGCTATCGCATGCCTTTACATAATCATGAACTTTCGCACTACCCATTTCTAAACTTGTCGTAATAAAACGCACAAAACACAGTAAAGGCACGTTAAACGATCCAAAAAGCAATGTATTGCACAAGAAAAAGGTTTTACTTTTACACTGAACAAATGTCACAGGGAAATCGAGCACTAAAAAATAATAAGCATCTCTTATCGCACTTTCTCCCCTCTTGTATTTTCCCCTTCACTCCCCCAACATCACGGTGAGTCACTGCATTCGCTTAAGTTCTCGCCTCACCCCCTTCTCTCCTTCCAGATCTGTTTCTGAGGTATTCTGCTGTCTGTCACCCAAATATATGACCCTTAAAGCATCGAAAAAAATAAGGAAGACCAAGGGACATAAACAAGACAAAAGAGAGAAACCGTTGAAAGAGTCAAACAATACATGCAACTTTTGCTCACTTAAACGCGAAAAGGCTATAAAAATAGTCTAATTTAAAATACACATAGCAATTAAATAATACATTATTACAGCTTATTTATGCATTTGGAACATTAAATATGCCTTTTCAAGTAAATACGATTAAAATAAGTTTAATTTAACATTTTTAAAATTTTTGCTAAAAAAGTTCAAAAATCAGCATTTTAGCAAAACTTCAAGCCAAAGGCGGCAAATATAGGAATTGTCCTAAAAATCTCAAATTTTTTGTGTGAACTTGGTGCCACTAGTGGCCACTTTTCCGCACTACCCATCATCGAAAATAAAAAAAAAGTTTTTTTCGGCCCACCCTAATATATATATATATATCACTTTTGAACGGAGGGTGGTTTCGGGGTCTGGGGGTCATGATCGATGAAAATATATCAAACTTTTTTGAAATCGCTTTCCTCCGAACGGCTGCAATAGGTAGCTTTTTGTAATGAAAGCTACCTAAAAGTCAACGAAGCTGCGTGAAGTGAAAATGCAGAAAAAGTAAATAGAACGGAAAATGAGTTCGACGACGCAGGTTTTGTTAAAAGGAACAGAACATTTTCGACGAAATAAGATAGAATATTTAACCCTAGATCTACCGGGAATTTTATTCAAGTTTTAATAAAACGTTCTACACCAGAATTTTTATTTAAAACTATTTAACTTATTTATTTACCTTATTTTTGTCTGGTTTATATACTTAGTTTATTTTAAAGAAATTTCTGGTTTGAATGAATATTTTGTATGTACCTGTCGGGTCCAATGGACCCGTCTGGTAGACGGAGGGTTAAACGACGTAAGAAAATCTTAGAAATATTCGACGGTGCTAAATAAATGAAGCCAAAGCTGTAGCTTTTAAACTAAATATAGATTGAGAAGAGTGCTTTTTAACTGTATTTTTGTTTTGTCTTCGTCTTAATAAATGTCAGTGTTCGTCTCAGAAGTGAGTTATGATTCCTAAATAGAGTCTCATCCCATATATATATATATATATATATATATATATATAAATTCATTCGGATAGATTTAGACAAATATGTCTAGCGACAGTTAAAGATTTATATCTATAAATTTATAAACACTTATATACATATTTTTTAGACGGTTATAGGTATATAGATATATGTATACATAGCCTAATGACACCTATAATTACTAACACGCGCATATATGTTAACAACCATTTTCAAGAAAATGATATATATATATATATATACTTACTCAAAAACAAACTTGTATACACACATCTTTCTAACAAAATATCAGAGAAAACAATAAAATGAAATAAAGTAAACAGGTTTTTATAACCGAAACCGTTTTGATAGATATTAGAGACATTCGTATACATATTTCTAATAAAATATTAGAAGGAACAGTAACACGAGATAAGTAACTGTCTTGATAAACAGAGATTTGGGTTTGAAACCCTAAAGTGACTCTTTCTATTTACTTGTGGAAATGTGAAATTTCTCCATTTCTCATTCAGGATTCCGCCTGTGACCATTGAACTGTCCTTTATCTACTACTGAGGTATACTCTCTCTTTATTTAATTCTTAATCCATTTTATTAAGCTATTTTCAAACGTTTATCTGATCTTATTTAATCAAACTTGGAAATAGCCATTGAATGTCTTAACAGAAGCTGATTCGGACTTAAAATTTCCCAGTCAAAGTAAATGAATGGGAGCAGAGAGATCGCGGATGATTTTTTAATTATAATTCAATATTCAGTAATCTTTATAAAGTTGATCAAATTTTTTTAGAGTCCCGCCATCTGAACAGAGGTTGTCGGGCGTAGCTCGTAGATGGCTGATCGTCTTAGATATTTATAATATTGGTATAGATTATTATTTGTAGGGTTCGATATTTAAAAAGTAAAAGCACAGCCATTGTTAGATCTCTCTGTCCAACTGGCTTTTTTTCTTGAAAATTGTAGAATGTCGACAGTAGGATGGGTAAAAAAACCCGAAATATTTATAATCGAAACGGAATTGCGCAGAAAAGTTGCCTTTTATAAAAAACAATAAATACGTAAACTATTACACCGAGTGGCTAATATCTTTTACATCCGGAAGGGGGTAAAAGCTCTGAAAAATCATACTTTTTGCAATTTATTCATTTTTAATTATCCATATACTAATTCAATTTCTAATAGAATGCAATAGCCACACCAAGAAATTAGTAATGTAACAGAAAAAATTCCTTTTGGTGACATCATTTCTGTTAATTGCACAACAACAGGTCCAAAGTTTCTAAAAAATGTTAAATATTTAAATTTTTCTTTTTACACATTTTCATAATATTTACAGATATTCCAGAATTTTCTAATAGGCTGGAAAAGGCATTTTCTGTTGTTAATTTTATGCAGATTGTTAACAATGATCACCGTAATTCTATCAAAAAAAAAAAAAAAAAAAAAAAACTACTCAAAGATAGAAACACCTGAAATTGCTTGAACGTAAAATTATTTTCTGGCTGCTAGAGAGCCATATTTGACTTGGTTCTTTTTTTTTTTATAATATACTACTTTTGCTCTATACTTTGATGGCCCTAAAGGTAGAAATCTCTGCCAGGTAAAGTTTCATCTTCACGAAGTCAAGGAAGAAGATATCTCGTTGATACTAGAACCAGGCCTCTATTATTTTTGCCATTTGGATTTGACCCCATCGTCTGGTAAGACGACTTCTATATGCAATGACATTATAGATTTTTTTGAAGGAAAATGAAATATAAACTGTAAATATAATTGCAATCGAATGTGATAGAACTGCCCTTAAAACAGGATGCAAAGTTGGTGTTATATGATTACTTGGGAAAAAGTTTTTAAAAACCATTTATTGGCTTCTTTGCCCTCATTTCTATGAACGTCCACCGAGACATTGTTTCGAACATGTTGATGACAAAAAACAGGTCCCCTGTCATATTATAGCGCAACTGGTTGATCTGTTGCGATTTGCGGATCATTACCAATTGAAAGCTTTAAACAAGTTTAATCTGATCATCTAGGTGTAGGTAAATATGATTTTTCAACTGACCAGAAGTATATGTTAGAAATACTGCAAGCTCTTTCAACAGGCGTGTGTTCAATTGCTCTTTTTTGCCGAGTCCGTAGACCAATATTTCACGCAAGTGGATCATTACTGCTAATCGAATTTTGAGAGCCTACGTTGAAACAGAGAATCCAACTTCTTAACTTGTCACTGTATGAGTACATCCTGAAAGTGTACTGCATCAGTTGGTTCCCAATTAAAATGAATCCATCATGTTTTTCAGATTCTGTGCACTATAGTTAGTAATCCCTGTTATTTGCCATATCATCTACGGAAAATTATAGTTCCTGTAATTTCACGAAATCCCTGTTTCGTAAATCATAAAAATAGTCTAATTGGAATGATAGAATATGGAAGAGAGACCATCAGGACACCCAGCCATGAAGAAAATTGCCAAAGCACGAAGTTCTGTGGACACAAATAGTACCATCTGTCACATCGTCATTCCAGACTTGAACTTTGAAGCTTAAAATTGTATGGATTTAGTCGAGTGGCAAAACTGTAAACTAATAAAACCACCTGTTATAGTTTGACTATCGACTGGCGATCTAAAAACGCTGGTGAGTTTAGAATGTTCTATTAAAGATACCAGCTATTATAACTTTCCTTGTCCCACTCAATCAGTAGAAAGATACGTGAAATTAGTCACTGAAAGGCTTATAAAGTGTGTGGACCAGATAAGAGGGAGTATCATATATGATCAGTTTCGGCCTCTCGAGGAACAATGGCTTTATTAGAAAGCAAGCCATATTATAAAATTCATTTACTTTAAATACTTCTTCATTTAAAGTTTATTTAACCCTAGAACTACCGAAAATTTTACTCAAGTTTTATAAAAACATTTTACACCAGAATTTTTACTTAAAACTATTTAATTTGTTTATTTAACTTATTATTGTCTGATTTATAAATTTAGTTTGTTTTGAAGAAATTTCTGGTTTGAATAAATATTTTGAATGTACATGTCGGGTCCATTGGACCCTTCTGGTAGACAGAGGGTTAATCCTTTTCGGTTTTAACATCTCTGTATTTTAATTAACCCTAGAACTACCGAAAATTTTACTCAAGTTTTATAAAAACATTCTGCACCAGAATTTTTACTTAAAACTATTTAATTTGTTTCTTTAACTTATTATTGTCTGATTTATAAATTTAGTTTGTTTTGAAGAAATTTCTGGTTTGAATAAATATTTTGAATGTACATGTCGGGTCCATTGGACCCTTCTGGTAGACAGAGGGTTAATAAAATACTAAAATATTTTGTTCATCTTATTTTTTGTTCATCTTATGTTTTGTGGTAAATATGAATTCCTGATATGCAGTAAAACAACAGCAGTTGAAGCAATCGCCAACAAAAATGAATGATTACCGTTTTTATTTTCCAGTCTATGACAAATAGTTAACAAAATTTATGACATATTAATACATAACTTTTTAACATATTATAGAAAGTAGAAAAATTTAGAAAAAATGAAAAATTGAAATTTTTACAATTTTATTTTAAAATATTTTATTTTAAAATTACTTATTTTAAATTTATTTTTAAATATTTGCGGCAGTAATAGATATGATTTTATTATAATGAGCATTTACCGACACATTTCTCAAATCTTCATGTACAGTGCGTCTCAGAAGTATATGGACAGGCGATTTTTTGAAATAACAGTTCAAAAAATGAAGCCATAATCACTAAAAAAGTAATAAGCAAATACGGAATGATAGTACAAGTTTATGACAGTAAAGAACTACAATATAGATTTTACAGAATTTTTGTAAAAAAATAAAAATCAAAATAGGCTGTTCAAAAAATATATGTACTTTTCGAGTATTTTGCCTTTAAATTCAAATTTTGTAACCGTTCTTTTGAATTATTTTAAAAACTTTATCAAGTTTGACTCTAACTAGAGATTGGAGAATTTGTGGCCATAAAGAGAACCAATTCTGCTCTACTTGTTGCTTTAATTCCTGAATAAAAGAAAATTGACGATCATGATCACATCTTGTGCAAGTACTCCCCAAAGTTTTTCAATTGGATTTAGGTCTGGGCTGATGGCTGGATAGCCTGTAACAGTCACTTGATTATGGTTCATGCTGCAATTCTGGAGTGGCGTTGAAGTCTCAAATCCTTGCCGGCTAAATGTTGCATTCTAGCAACATTGGAATGGCTTTATCGTTGAAAATGCCGTACTGGCTGCCACGATAGTAGTTGTGAATCACATTCAGCGATAATGGCGTAAAAGAAGTGGTCAGAACAGATAATTCGAATCTGTTATATTAGTAGAACAAATTGTTGAAATGCACTTGTCGAGTGAAAACAATGGAATACATAGTTCCGTGAAGTTTCCCCAGAAGAAATTGAAACAACTCATAATATCAGCTAAGCACTTTATTAGAACATCTGGCAAAAGGTTCAGTTTCCACCAAGATATTTAGCCATCTCTCCGTAGTAGTAATTAGGTTTAAACAAAGTTCCAGATAATCGAATAAAAGGACGGTGTCCAGGGGATGGATTTAAACTGGAAAATCGACTCAAATCTTTCAAAATCTGCTGAAACACAGCGAGTATCAACTTTTTGTTCCTCACGTGTAAGAATACAAATATGACGTAGGTCGCACTCTCAACCAATGAATAATTAAGAATGTCACGTCATATGAAGAGTGCGGACAGAGCACGCGGATGAATTTGAAGGGAAAAAGGATAACCTCAGAAATGCGCGGGAAAGTAAAAATGGAAGTTAAAAGAATATTCTAGAAAGAAAAAAGCTCGGGAATGGAACATTTAATTTAAGAATACTAAAAGCGTAATATTTAGCGATTAAGACAAGTGAGACATTAAATTAAAGGGAACTAAACAGAGTTAACGACGGAGATTATTTAAGGATAAGGATTTAGTGAAAATAAAGTAGTAATTTAGAATAAGATAAGGAAATCGCGAAATTAGATCTAATAATGTAACATATATGCATATATATATATGTGTGTGTGTACATATACAACATATGCATATTTATATATATATGTATATAAATATATATGTATGCATAATATATATGTAAACACTAGCGCCGGCAAACCGAAAAGTACCAAATAAAATTAATATTCTCTTTTCGCAAGTTACGTCTAATAGGGTTTTCTCGTCAAAATATCTCAAACAAAATTCGCGCCAACCATGCATATGATATATCTGTTTCTATTTTGCAATGAAAATAATGTTGGCTGTATTAAAATATATTACAAGTATTCATCGGAAAAGGAAGACGCTACTGATCTTTTACACAAAAAGTTAATAGTAATTTAAAAGTATTATTACATTTAAGGAGATCCGGGACACAAATATCTTCAAAAATTGTAAAAACATTTAACATTTTATTTCATTAAAAATTTCTCTGTTTTTTCCTCCTTAAAATGACTTTTAAATCATGTTTCTATCTTAATTCAAGCAAGAATTATTAATTTTTTCGTTTTGGTTTGTTTTCAAAATCTAGCTTTCAAGCAATGGCTGTCATGGAAACGACTTCTTGTAAAAATGCGTTTTTCTTTATGATGGGTTTTATCAAAACTCCTCGTATTTAAATTCTTATAAGTCACGAACCGGTAATGATAAATGGTTCAAAATACGAATATATCCTTTTCAATTGTCTTGCTTTAATTTTGATTGAGCATATTTGAAAAAAAAATATTTACTTTTAAAAATATGATTTTTTTTTTAAAGTTGCACCAAATTTTTGAAATTTTTTTGTTAAGTATTTTTAATTTTTTTTTAATTAATATTTTAAAAAATCCTGAATCCAAATTAAAACTTCAAAAAAAAAATTGAAACTCTATTAATAATATTTCGAGTTATAATGATTTAAATTACCCCACTTTTTTCATAAATTTTAAATTTTAAACAAAAAAAAAAAAATACGAGAAGTTTCATCGTGTGATTTTGCTTACAAATGATATGGTTAACCATCACAAAAAAATTCAGAATTTTAACTCAATAAATAAAAATTATTTGGAAATGTGTCCCGGACCCCCTTAATATAGATCTCCATATTCTAAAAACAAAAATAAATTTCTTCAACCATGAAACATGAAGAAAGCATGGCTGTTTGAAAAAGCACGTGCAAATTAAACATGAGATAAAAACATCAGTAAAAACCCTCAAAGCAGATGATAAAAGCCCATAAAAGGTCCATATTCGTCTTGGAAGTACATAGAGACAAACATTATGATACATTCAGAACAAAGTATTTTCCTCCTGTTTGACGTAATAAAATAAATCTAACTGAAGCGTTTGAAATTGAAAAAAAACCCTTCTTATCAGCATTTTAATTTATCTGTTTTCTACATATTTATTAAAAAAAGATGCGACTTATTTTAAAAGATGGTTGTACACACCAAAATGAACAATTTTCATTATAAAATGCATGGAACTACTGCTCTGTAAACGTTAAATCGCCACTCCTGTTGTGAGTTACCGGGAAAAGAAGAATACCATATATGCAGATGAAAGCTGAGGAAGAAGAAGTAGTACCCGTAAGCAAATATCTAAACGCTTCCTCCTCAATGTTTGGATGCAGGAATCATCGGTGACAACATAATAGGCTGCCTATTGCTGTAACGCCTTGAAAGGGAAAAATACTATATGTGTGCAGAAGGTATTGCCAGACTTATTGGAAGATGTGCTCACGGACATTTGGCGGCTTATGTGGTTCCAGCACGATTGAGCATCAGCTCAATGGAGTGGCGACAACTACGACACTACATGGACGTAACCTTTCCAGGTCGATGAATCAGAAGATGTGCTTTTATAGCTCGTCCACCGCGATTGCCCGACTTTTTATGTTGCGGTTTCATTTTGTGTGAACACCTGAAGGATGTCATTTATTCTATCCTTGAATCGGAATAGAAACGCATCGCCAGACTTTCGGTCGTTGCTGGTGAAGTGCGCGATATAGCATTCGCCTTCCCCTCCTTCTTACGTTGTTCCGTGTACATTACCGTTGGATGTCGCTGTTTTGAAATTATTTCGCTTTAAACTTAGCTTTCTAATTTTTATGTCATTCTTGTGTAACTCCTTGTCTCCTCAGTTTCACCATCATTCAATCTCTTATGCCTCTGCGTTTCATTTCGGACAATGTAATCTATCATGAAAATTATTTGCTTTGTTTTATACCACCACATCTTAAAGTATCTGTATTTTTCTAATCACCCTGTTTATCGTAATTTTTTTTATCCTAAAAGATTAAAAATTAGAAAACGGGAATTCTGTTTTTTGAGAATTTAGTGCCGCCTCCATTGAAAAAAAAATATATATAGATACATATAGATTGTATATAACATATTTAAATTTTAAGACTTAAAATACACGCTTTTTATATAAAATTACGTCATTTGCATCTTCCGAAGAATTAAACATTTACGATCCAGCCTTAAACAGCATCTATAGAAAAGTATGCGTGTGATGTCACTATCGAGAAATAATACACAAACACAGCGAAAAGCGATGTCGTCATTCAAGAAACTCGACAAAAATCTGTTTCTAATGATTCATTTAGCTTTATTTGTTTAAAACAGCATGGTCTAACCTGCGGCCAGGGAGCTGCATGCGGCCCACTTATTCATTTTTTTTTGCCCTTACCCTTCTTACTGGAAAACAATATTTTAACTCAACATTTGGAAAAAAATCTTTTACCTTTCTTACTGCTTAAAGTTTTTAAGTTATACAAATTTAGGCCTTTTTTAAGTTTACGTCAGCAGCACCTGACAATCTTCATTTCCCCTATAAGAGCCACACTGAAACTCCACTCTTCAACCGTTATAATCCGTGGCGCCCCTAGTTCGATTTGCACTTTCATTCAGTACTGTTACATAGGAGGCATGTGGGGAAGGCCAGAAGGGGGTCTTAAATGATTTGAAGCTGAAAGTAACAAGACAAAAGAATATTTTCCAACCATCAAACACTAGTGCTTTAAAGGCATTTTATGGGGTATGTTTAGAGCTATCTAAAACTAAAAAGTCTTTTAGGGATGATGAGCTAAATAAGAGATGTGCCGTAAAATGGCATTTTCATTTGGAGATAATAAGATAGCTAAAAACTTTGAAACAGTTTCCTTTTCTCACAAGGCACTTAAGTTGAAAAATTAATGATATGGCTGATGAAGTTTCAGGTTCCTGGAAAAACATGAATTTTACTACTAGAGCACAGATATAGCTGACATCAACCAGCTCTCTATTTCTGTTTTTCAGAACAATAAACGTAGAATTTGAAATTCATAACGATTTGTTAAAATTCATTAGAAACCTGCTTAAAGGGTGTTGACATATTCAACGCACTAGATGATGTCGTTTTTAAATATGGGGTTTTTGCAAAGTGCTCTGGCATTACAACAGATAGATCTAAAGCACATAAAACTGGGTGAATAGGACTGCGTAAAAAAAAAAAGAGTTGTTTGTTTTTCCACTGCGTTATCAAAAAGAGGCTCTCCGTGGAAAAATTACAAGGCTCAGTGCAACAAGGAAAACTGTTGTAAATACTATAAATTTAATAAAGGGAAGCAATAAAGCCCATAGGCACAAAGCCTTTATTGCACTCCTGGACAATATGGAAGCTGAGTATGGTGACATTTCATTGTACTGTGAAGTTCGCTGGCTGAGTGATGTAAAATACCTGAAACAATTTTTTGAGTTTAAGAATTAAATGCTTGCTTTTCTCAGAAATGCGAACATTGGGCATCAGTAAAAAAAAAAAAAAATATCGAAATCTAATTTTCAATTAATCTTGTTTTTCTCTCAGATTTACCATCCGATCTAAATGCTTTAAACTTGAAACTACAAAGCAGAAAACAAAAAAACTCCCAGCTTTATGACCATATTGAGAGATTCCGCAAAAAACGATGTAATTCAAATTGCACTGTAGACAAATAATACGCCATAGTTTTCGTCTTGTCAGACATCGTTATGAATTTTCTAGAAAGAACAAAAAAGTGACACAAATTTTAGTATGTCTTACGAAATAATAATACAGCTCATATTCAAAATATTAGAATAATAACTTTTTTCTTAAAAATTGAAAATATCGTTTGGAAATTTAATGCTTTTAATGCAAATATGCAAACGATATTTTTATTATGAACTTATTGTTGATTAAACTTATTTATTATTTTAAAATTAATATAATTTTCGAAAAGATTAATTAAAAAAATTATTTTGAAAAGTCAAAATATTAGAATATTTATTCAAGTGGTTCAAAATATTAGAATATTTCACATTAATTCTCCTTTAATTATCAACAATTCATAACTGGTGGCATCATTGATTAAATTCAAACGATTTTACTTAAAATCAGTATTCTTTTTGCAGTTTGTTTGCTTTTTCATCTTAAAATGGGTCGTGTGAGTGATATTCGTGAATCTATTAAATTTCGTATGATTGATTTGTATCGGTACGGTAAAAATCAATGTTATATAGCGAATTATTTACATTGTTCTCAATCAAACGTTAGTAAAATACTAATACAATATTTAAAAAATAGAAAATTTCAAAATAATCGCCGAAATGGCGGCCGAAAACCAAAAACATCTGCTAGAGATGACAGGAAACTGAAGCGTATAGTTAAGAAAAACTGTTTTAAAACTGCGATTCTAGCGCCGAAAATAGAAAGAAGGAGTTGAAGTTTCTATCGAGTGAGTTCGTTGGCCAGCTTCATCCGCCATCTTGTTTCAAAATGGCGGCCATTTGAATTTTGCGGACACTTTTGGGAAATTTTTAGGTTTCCTAACTTTCTCTTTAAAATGATCTATGTTATTAACTTACACTGTCTGACTCTTTAAAATATCTTTTAAAGTTTCTAACATTCTGTTTAAAATGATATATAAGAATTTGCATTTTGTGAAACGTAACATTTTTTATAAGTATTCAATGTTAGAAAATATAAAAAAAAATCAAAAATTCAAATAGCCGGCATTTTGAAACAAGATGGCGGATGAAGCTGGCCAACGAACTCGTTCGATAGAAATTTCAACTCCTTCTTTTCATTTTCGGTGCAAGAATCGCACACTTTTAAAACTTTTTTTTAACTATACATTTCAGTTTCTTGTCATCTTTAGCATATGTTTTTGGTTTTCGGCCGCCATTTCGGCAATTACATTTTGAAATTTTCCATTTTTTGAATGTTGTGTTAATATTTTACTAACGCTTGTTTGCGAACAATGTAAGTAATTCGCTATATAACATTGATAATTACCCTGCCGATACAAATCAACCATACGAAGTTTAATAGATTCAGGAATATCACTCACACGACCCATTTTAAGACGAAAAAGCAAACAAACTGCAAAAAGAATACTGATTTAAAGTAAAATCATCTGAATTTAATCAATCATGCCACCAGTTAGGAATTGGTGATAGCTAAAGGAGAATTAATGGGAAATATTCTAATATTTTGAACCACTTGAATAAATATTCTAATATTTTGACTTTTCAAAATAATTTTTTTTAATTAATCTTTTAAAAAATGATATTAATTTAAAAATAATAAATAAGATTAATCAACAATAAGTTCTTAATAAAAATATCGTTTGCATATTTTCATTAAATTACCAAACGATATTTTCAGTTTGTAAAAAAAAGTAATTATCGAATATTTTGAATATGAGCTGAGAATATTGATATCAAGAAAGAGTTCCAGAACAGATTCCATGATTTTGACTCCCTAAAACCAAAACTTGTACTGCTCAACGTCTGCAGTCCGGTCGAAACTACAGAAACCCCACACAGCTCAAGGAGTCAAGCGACCCCTACCAGGGCCCGATTAGCAAGTTTCTGTGCCCAGGGCACATTCAATTTTTCGTCCACCCGTAGATTGGGTGATTTACAGATATTAGTATTTTTTTACATGTTACACACTTATTCGAAAAGTGTCAACTGAAAAAATTATGTTTCCGGAAAATTGGAAAAAGGTTCCAGGAATAAAAATAAAATATTTTTTTCTATTATTTATTCAAATGTAATTTTAAACATATATTGCGATATATTTTTTCTCATTTCATCGTATTAATATCTTAAGCATAACATTTTTTCACTGTTATCATTTTTAATGGAAATTTAGATGAAATTATCAAAAATTTCGTACCCCTCAGAAATTTCTTAAACAAGCCACGAGCCTCGGGTGCAGTGTGATAGTCAGGGCCTGGTCCCTACACTTGGTGCTCCTCCTGTTCACCCCAGCGACTCATAAGAATCGAGCACCTACAAAGTAGTCTAGCCCATGAGTCATTACCAAGGATTCTCGAAGGGGAGTTGCTTTACGAAATCCTTCTAAGATCAACTGCTGTATGAGCGAAAACATTTTTGCTTGGAAATTGATAGGAGAAGAAGGCGCCGCTGGCTACCTGGGAGAGTCGCAAAAACCATCCGTCTCAACGGCATAGGCATCGCCTTGCTTAGGAATAAACGGTCCGAATCCCTCCCGGACGAGCCCACGAGAAGACCGCGTAGAAGCGGCAGACTCGCAGCCCACACTTACCTTACTTCACGAGCGCCCTTGGTACAAGTGTACAAGTACCTTTAACCGTGCAATGGCGACCACTACCAGACGTGAAAAGGTACTGCTAGCGATACCTGAGGGGCGAGGAAAGCCCCCTACAAGAGACTTAGTGACTCCCACTTCGAGGATCAGTTGCATGAAATTAGTTAGACGCACTGCTTAGTCCTCACTACCAAGTCATCACCTGGCGCAATAAGCTGTGGTTGCTCATAGTCATACAGGACTAGGTTGGACTGAAACTTCATCTTTGGTTCGAGACGCCACCAAATTAACCGGCTGAACTCCGGCCCGGTTTTTCGCAGAGTTGAAATTTAGGAGGCGGACCTGCCGACAACACCCTCCGGGGGAAAAAAGGCACGACGTCGGGTATCACTTCCACAGTGGCTTTCCATGTCGACCACCCTTTGAACGAACAGAGGCACCTCCTTTCACGGCATACCTAGGGGTCGACTCTCAACTGCTCCAGTTACACAGGACTCAGAGGGATGTGCCACTTGACGAAGGAGAACAAAGTCACTGTACAAAACCTCTCCCGACGATAGTCCTGGGTGTTCTTGCATGGTGTTTTGCGGACCCTGTCGAAACTAGACAATCCCTGTGACTTGGTTTTCAGGGTTTTCAGAGCCTGCCCTTGTCTCTGAATCCGTCTTAGTTAAAATTTTGGATGTAGTCCTACCACATTGGCTAGTCAGTTCGCTGACTGTCTTTTTACCGATTTATGGATGGGAATGCACAAAGCTCCATGAATGTGGGTGCCATGATATTTCATTCTCATTTAATTTACCCATATCGACCGTCGAATCTGACACGGATTAAGGCGGGTAGTTCTGCAAGTAACTTTTCAACATTAATGGTGCAATTTTTTATTAGTATATAACTCAATAACCCTCAGACATTTCATAAATTATTTCCATGGATTCTAAAGATAATAGAAAAATTGTGAAAACATTATGCTGTCAGTGTGTCCGATGACAAAACTTATTAAAAAAGATTATTTTAAGGTATTTGTTTTCTATTTTCAGGGCAATCATAAACAACTTTTATGATAACAACTGCATGCGAGTTATTTAGACAATGAAGGTTTTGTGCGCCAGGTCACTATCAATAAAATATGCCAAAGTTCTGTAAAATTGCAACATTAAAATAATTTAATTTCAAATTCAAATAAAAATAAAAGATGAGCCTTATAATAACAACCTTTTACTAAAGAGTCTAATAGTTATTTGCTTATTTCAATTTGACTTTAACCCAATAAAAAGAGGAATAATAAAGAAATAAAGAAATAAACTTATTTATTTTCTTATTTATACACTTTTCTCATTTCTTAACAGCAATAGTGGAAATGAAATTCACAATGAACATATGTACTTAATTCCACTGTAACTTCGTTAGTTCCTTTGTAAGGCATTCCTGTGAATTTAGGATAGATATATTATTAAAATAAAATGTCTCCTCTTAAGTTATCATACAAGATATTCCACAGAGTCTTCGATGATGTACAGGTGCATACGATATGATGACTAATTTTTCGAACGTGCATTGCACTCTCGTGTCCTACATTTCCTTACGCCTGTGCATTGTAAGATATATTGGTATTTTCAGAAAACCATTTACTACGAATTCGCATCATATATTTCACATTGACTTTACCAATGTAATCATTATATTAAGTTTAGTTGTTATTTCCTAAGTACATTTTGCAGTTTTGTGTTTATTCTGAGGTACGTTTTTTGAATGTTCTGTGTAAGCATATGGAAAATGCCTTCTCCCTTCAACGATATGAGATTTTCTCAACAAATGTAAGACTGAAGAATATGTTTAGTGCTTAGTCTTCAGAAGCACTTTGCAATTGCGTGTACTATTTAAAGTGTGAATGCAAATCGAATGTCCATATTTGTAGAAAATGTTTATTTGTATGAGATGGTACACGAGATTTGACATTCTACTTGGTGATTTAAATGTTTGCCAGATATACTGGGCATGAATCTGTTGCACAAACAGTATCTTTAGTTTCGTCTTTATAAACAAGGAGACTATAGTAATTAACACTTCAGCCTTCTTCAGCTCACAGCTGTCCTTCGTAGGATGTGCAGTGCATGCCTAAGTTTGATGACAATCCGATTCAGAGATTTTCGAAATCAATATAGTACGTCATGGTCGGGAGACACTTTTAAGCACAATATATAATATTTAAATTTTTTAAACGCAACAGCAATGACGGCAAAGTGTTTGTTTAACTCTTGTCTTAAGAGACCTAAAAAGTAAGAAAAATCATTATTTAACTGATGAATATTAATTACAATTATACATATATTTTAAAATCACAGATTAAATTAAGAGGAAAAATTCCTCTTGATTCAGAACTGTCTTCGGTAAGCTTCCATATTTTAAATTCTAAAACAATATCTAAAGAATTGAATACGTTTTATCAGTCGGTAGACTATTGTGTTTAATTAGAAGCTACCTTTTATACCTATACTACGTTTACAGGGAAAATTTTGCTGACTAAAAAATAAGTAAAATGATTTATGGTGTTATTGACATGTATTTGTATTTGGCCGAAATAAAAGAAATCGATTTTTCGATTTAAAAAAAAAGAAAGAAAGAAAGAAAGAAAAGAAAACAGTTTTGGGGAAATTAAGCGGCCAAATCTCGATATGACCCCGCTTCTCATAGAATTTTTAAAAGTAGTTACATAACAAACCTATATAGAAAAAATAAGTTATATTTACTACTTGGGTAAAATAAATGCTGCGCAATCTCAAACCTTTTTAAACACAACATCTGTTTTTGTTCAAAAATGTTTGCTTTCGTTATTAGATTTGTGTAGTGTAATTTTTTTGTCTGTTATGAAGAACTTACTTTTGCAAGGATATTTTATATTTCTTTATATTAAATTTTATCCCGCATATGCGAAATGTGCAGATAGCTTAGATTTGAGAGGTAAGTGAGTATAGTTAATATGATAAGTAGGATGGTCCTTATTTTTGAAGTTTTAAAATTTAATGCTCTCACCCTCTAAATTGGTTCTACTACATCAAAAAACAATTCTTGTAAAATTTAATCACTAACAGATAACATTTATTGGTAGATCAAGTAAGGATAAGTTTCATAACATGGAGTCATTTTTTTGTTTACTTCTCCTTTTACTTGAAAATTTATCTCTAATCCTAATATTAATAAAATTATTTCAATATATTAAAAAGTAATTTATCTACACTATAAAATCCAGAAAAGTATCTATAAATGCAAATATTAAGTTAATTATTTAAAGATAATTTCATTGATATAAAGTTGGTAAATGTCTGTCATCTCTATATAGACTAAAAATATAGACTAACAATTATAATTTCTGGAAAAAGAATTTGTCATGTGCTCTCAGTTTCTGAACTTTCTTCTGCAACAGGTCATGCAATTTCTATTGCTTTGAATGAAGGGGATGTTGTGGAGGAAGAGACTGGATTGAGCTTTGACACTACAAAACATGTACTATCTGTTACAACAAAAATTATGTGGTTGAAGTCCCTCAAAATCAAAAAGGTAGAAGAAATCCTAAGAAGACGATAACCGTTTCCCTATAAAATCTTTCATGAAGATTTTGTTATCCTGGAATCTTTCAAGCTCTTCAAAGAAATGCATTTACCACAAGGATTCTTGCAAGTAGTCTCCGAATATTGGAATATTATTTTACAAGATTACGTTAGAAAGGATGAAATCTATTAATGCGGTAAGTGATCATGTTGAGAGAGGTATTGTTTTGATCAACACATTGGAACCTGAACACACTGGAGTCCTTTCACGAATTGAACCTCAGTTTCAGCTATTGATGAAAGTTGTGTAGGAGCAATGGAAAGATTATCTTTAATGCAGAAAATTGGAATAAACAAATTAAATTAAATACTTATACTTTCATATATTAAACTTTTTATATGCTTAATACACAGTGAAATACGTTTAACACGAAAACGCTTAACACGAAAAATCGGTTTTCACGAAATGATATAGTGGTCCGGACAGTATACTATGCCATTTATTGAATTTTTTTCTTTTAACAAGAAACAAAGTCGTTTAACACGAAAAAAATTCCCTTTCGATCTATTTAGTTTGAGTTGAAATTGTTGAATTTTGTGTTAAAAATGCTGAATTTTGGATGAAAATCAGTGAATTTCGTGTATTTTGTAAATTTGTTTATGTTTTATGAGCACAATGGTTGAGAATTTGTTGCGAAAACAAACTGCTATTTCCCTTCAAATGAAGATGAAGCTGCTTAATGCAGTTGATGAAAAAGAAAGACGAAAACAGAAATCTGCAAAGAGTTTGGCATTGCCAATTCAACTTTATCAACAATAATAAAAAACAGGGATCCTATTACGTTAATGTTTGAGCGCAGTATGTTTAAACGAGAGGGAAAACGCATGAGAACTGCTAAACACGAAGGTTGAGAGACAGCTTTGCTTTTTTGGTTCAAACAAGCTAGATCTCAGAATGCTGAAAAAGACACTTCAAAAAGAAAAAAAAAACTTTTTTTTACTTGTTTTTATCCTAATGGATGCAACTTACTAGTAATTTAACAGGGAATTGATTTAAAATTTGACGACGTCGAAAATATTTGTAACTTTTGTTCTTTTTTTACGAATCTTTTCACACGAAAATTTTTTTCGGTCCCTTCAGTTTCGTGCTAAACGTATTTCACTGTAGTGTTTTGTGTTACGTAAAATGTGAAATTAATTTATTATCATAATAATGATTATCATTTTGGCTGATTTTTTTTTTTTTTTTTTTTTTTTTTTTTTTTTTTTTTTTTTGTTAATATCACCATGTTTTTAAGTGTCATCGCAACACAACAGTTTGTTTGTGATACCTCTAAATATTTTTATTCAAACTTTGCCTACTCTGTTTTTTATTGTATTTGAACATATTTTAAGGGGAGACAAAAGAAAATTAAAAATAAATTATAACCGGCCATATAAAGACACCTTAGATAAGGTGAAATTTTCTATCTATCGAGAAGGTTGTATTATTAAAATTACTGAACTGTAAACATCAGTCGATATAAACGTAACCTAAAATTATTTAATTTTTCGAATTTCAAACGTAAAATTAATTAGGTAGTGGAAGGTTTAAGTGGTGTCCATTACTAAAAAAAGGAATTTTTTTATGTTAGAAAAATTACTAATAACATAATCGCTTCAAATTGCCGCTGAAAGATCTATTTCATAAATATTTCTGCAATGTTACATACTTGTAAGATTCACATATCTTTCAAAAGTAAATTAAGTATTGCGTTGTTTCACTTGAAAGATTTTCTTAAGTGTAAATATAATAATGAATGCGATTGGAAAAACTTACGTTTGAAATACCACTTATCTGCAGATTTACCAGATTATCTTATTTTGTTATATGAATCAGCACTAGCTTTTCTCTAGTTTTATGCAAAATTCCTGTAGATTCGTTACTGGATATAATGTAATGTGCCTGCGAAATAAATGTGCATCATGAAATTTTTTCTCTGCTGAATTTGTTTGGCAATATTTTTATATTTTATGTCAACACTAGAAAGTTCTTGACTTGATTCGAACTTGATCCGGAACTAAGTAATCCAGAAAACTATCTACATTTTTCGATTGTCCCATTTCTTAATTATTTTATTAAAAAATATTTTATGTTTATAAAATGTTATTTAAAAATTTATGTAACTGAAATCAGACCTTTTTTAAAGGCCCTTTTTAATCAGCCTTTTTACTTTCTCTTTACCTTACCTTTTATCTTAGTCCAAATTTCTTGAACTTGATCATTTATTATTAAATTTATCAGATTTTTTCTCATATATTTTTGAGTTTATTGCAGAAAACCTGAGAGTGACGGATAGGACTTCTGCTTTTAACCAATCAGGATCTTTCTTCATCGATCTATTTTA
Source organism: Maratus speciosus (assembly GCA_963932465.1). Classification (NCBI taxonomy): domain Eukaryota; kingdom Metazoa; phylum Arthropoda; class Arachnida; order Araneae; family Salticidae; genus Maratus; species Maratus speciosus. The sequence goes on along the minus strand of OZ010793.1, from coordinate 76,646,818 downwards.
CTTTCATTTCAATGGTATACATTCTCAGCAGTTAGACTTTTTTCTTCGTACGTGCCCATGCTCTGAAAGACACTTCATCTTAAGCCAGGGTGTTAAGATGCCGTAAACTAAGAAACGCCTTAAATATCTTACTTACACCAATTAGATATTCTTTGTTTCATATGGTGGTTTGAAAGATTTTTTGAAATTCTGAAAATCTGATTTTCTACAGAAGATCTGAAATTAATATTAGACAAGAGTTTTTTTAACATGTTCACGCCGATGTGCATCACCGGTGGGTCACGATAGTCTATCCCATATGGCGGCGTATATCACCGGTGGGTCACGCTTGACTGTCGCATCGGTCGGCGTGCATCACCGGTGGATCACACTGTAGTGTTACAGAGAAGGCGTGCACAACAGGTGGGTCATACTTGAATATTCGAAAATCCAGTAGTAAAAATAAATCATTATTGTAAACTTAATTCATTTATGACGGAAAACGAGAATTGTCGTTTCATTATCTTACAGAAATGCAGTTACATCATGTTGTTTATATTTCTTTAGATTATCAGAATCAGATTGTCAGATTGTTTATATTAAATTCGTTCATATGTAGCCAATAAAATCATCTCTCTAAGTAATTTGCTTACTCCTTACGAACTTTCAGACATTCACAATCAACTCTGCTTGTTATGTGCGAGTTCAATTTAATAAATATGAGAGGAGCGGGTCATTACATACAGTGTCTGAATAAGCAACAATATCGCGCCGCCAGATAAAGTGAAATATGAATTCGAGCGCCGTCTCACAACGAAAAACATGAATATCGGCGCGGCGTGAAAGTGTTAAACCGAATCTTTGTGTGTGTGTATGGGTTTGGGAGGATCAGATTTTGCAGAAGGATTTAGGATTTTGTGAAAATGTGTCAAAAATGTTCTGTAAGAAATGAAATAATCATAATTTTTAATAAATTTTTGGAGGAAGAAAATTACGTAATCATTAATTTGTATTTTACTTAAGTATTATCAATGTACCTAAGAGTAAGAAATTAAATCCCCCTTTTTCCTTTCAGTCTAAAGAAAAATGCTAGATTACTTTTTCACTTTTTAGTAAAATTCCAAACACTTTTCGAAAATGTGCAAAAGAATACGGGCAAATATTAAATTGAAACAAAAATGTAAAGAGAAAAGTTTGGAAATAACAGAATATACAAAACGCAATATTCAACACATACGTCTGACTTTGTAAAGAACGAAAATTGCAGAAAGAAATTTTCATACAATAAGCTAAATGTTTGAAACCGAATTTATTTTTCAGAAGGAAAAACCCATTGCCGCAGCAAACGAAAAATCTCTAAAATTCTCTAAAAATACACAGCGTACGAATTACAAATAAGCTTTATCTAGAACAGGATATCATTTACTATATTGGGCTGAATGATTAAAACCGAATTTATATTACTTAAATATATATATATCGCTAAAATGAAAAGAAAGTTAAAAACTAAAATAAATACTGACGAATAGTCAAAATTGGTTATAAAGTGCTAGAACATTTTAACTCGATTTCTTTCACGAATCCCATAAAAAACGGAAAATGACAAATTTATAAAGGTAAAAAAATTGTGGGGTATAAAATTTACTGTAATACGGTAAAAATTTAAAACAGATATCATTTTGGGAATGTCAAAAGAATCGGTATAAAACACGAGAAAATGCTCAAAATTGCAAAAACCAATTCGCGAAAAAAAGCAAAATCGTGCAGGTTCTCCAGTATGTACATGTATTTAATATACGATGACTTTAAAGACCCGTGAATTACATTCATTTCATAAAATATTACTGCCCCCCCCTTTCTCTTTGGAGAAAAGGAATTTGTCGCATTTTTGGAAATATTAATTACTTCAGGCATCAACAATTCAAACAAAGTTTCTGCATTAGAAATGTGGAAAACAAACTGATATCCGTTATATTGAGCTTGCATGTGTGTAAACCAATTCTGCAATAATATTAGATTTATTCAATTTGACAACAAGAACACACGAGAGGAACCTCTTCAAATGATAAAACTGCAGCAATAACTCATTGGAAAATTTAAATAGACGTAAAAATTAATTGTTGAGGAGCTGCTATCTCAGTATCGAAGAAAAACAAAATTCACGCAATATTTTCTTTCTAAACCAGCTAAATATGAGATCAAAATATAGTGGATATCAGAAGCAAAAAATTATTATCCTCTCCAAAGCCACCCATGCACTGGAAAAACATGCGCAGACCGTGAAATAAACCAATGTGAAAGAATTCAGAAATACTTTGCCGCCTCTTTTTTAAGAATTCTGGATAAATTATTACCATGGACAGCTTCTTTTCTTCTTTTTCTTAAGACCAGATTTTTTTTTTACTGGAAGCTCACAGCTATTGGCACTTTCAAAAGGAAAAATCTTATATTACCCAAGAAATGAAGCCTTGGAAATCGCGCAATTTTTATCCACTTAATTTGGATTGCATGATGACGTAAGTATTTTTCGTATGTTCCAAAAAGAAACTAAACTGTCCTTCTAATTTCGACTATTCTTCCCGGTAAAACGAACACGGGATCGAAAGAGGAACTCAAAATTATTCAGTTTTATAATGAAACGAAATACGGAGTGGATATAATGGATGAAATATTGAGATGATATATAACACATAGGCGTACAACAACATGGCCACTTGAATTATATTTCAGTATTGTAAATATACCGGCCTTTCTTGCTTACATTATACATACTGCCTACATTGATATGGTTAGAAATAAAACAGGCAATCGTCGCTTGTTTTCGTAGGAATTAGGTGAGACCTTGTGACTTTCAGAAATTCAAGAACAATCGCAAAGTATACAGGCACAAAATACGACATTTTTTGACCAAATCGGAAAATCAAAGTGCACTTCAAAAAAAAAAAAAAAAAAACATCACCCATTGTTGAAGCAAGCCATATGTTCACAACCCAGCTCAGAGAGCTTAAAGCGGGGTGAAACATGAAGGTTAAACATAGTTGGTGTCAGATACGCTTGTAACAACCTTTGAAACGACGCAAAGAAGAAAAAAAATCATGTAAACAATCTAGAAAGCCAGTACATCATATAGAATCGTACACGTTGTGCTATTGTGTGCTTATCCACAAAATTTCGCGTAAAAGAAAATATATTTTACCTTGAAATAGATGTCTAACACTTATTTTTAAATTAGTTTAAAGTTTGATTTATCAAAATGAGAATAATCTATCAATTTCTGTATTTTTCTACGAAAATTCACATGCTGGCGGGATTCCGTGGTTATTAATGAAAGGCAAAAAAAAAATTTTTAATGCTCTAAAATAGTAAATAAAAAAAAATTCGAATTTTAAATAGATTATACTAATGGACAGTGAACATTACAAATAATGGTGGCATAATTTTTTTTTATAATGACATTTATTATATTTTCAGAAAATGTATTTTTGTCCTGAATTATTATCAGTTATTATGCAATTTTCATCTTTAAATATATTTATTTAACAAATATTCAGATTTCATTTTTATTAAAACATATTACATGACTTTTATTACATTTTCCGAAAATGCATTTTTCAAACTTACATCCATCATAATTTCAGTTGTTTGGAATATAAAACCTTAATATTTTGCATTTATATCTGCTGTGTACATTCCTTTAAATTGTACAAATATATATTGAAGTGTCAAAGTATTTCTAAAGATTTGATCAATGAAACACACAAATTTTTAAATAAAATTTCTACTTAACGTAAGTTAAGGAGCATGTTTCATACACTTTATTAGGTAGATAGAAAATTCAGAATTTTTAAACGTCAAATTACTCTAAATAATCAATTTTTACCGGAATAGTCGAAAAATTTTATTTTTAATTAAGGAATAGTAATTTTTTAACAATTTTCCTCCAAAGTTAAAAATATAAAATTTAGTAAAAATTTTCTGGGGAGAATCTTGTTTAAATTAGGTGGTATATATTTTATCCCACCACCCTTTAAGGAATTAATGTACTTGGGCAAAGATTTAGTACAGTCACATAACTGTAGGAATGTTTCGGATATTGAAATATATTTACTTTCCGATAGAAGCAAAAAAAAAAAAATAAATAAAATAATAATTAATTTAGCAATAACATACTTTTTTTTAAGGGAAAGTTTTCGTAGTTAAATATTATGCTATATTGAATATGTAAAATTTCTGAAATACTTACTTTTTTTTCCAAAACCGCTGACTTAATACACAGGCTGTTTGAAGATTATCCTGAAGTTCGTTGAGAACAAAATTAGTTAAGAAATGTCGGTGATTATCTTTCCATATATAACCAGTGCACATGTAGTCATCCACTCGAATATTTAAAGGACAAAGCAACCACTTATTTGATATGAATTTAATGTAGGTGGTTATTTGAAATTTTAATTCGTTCATTCTTGAATGATTAAGTTGTAAACCAGTAGCTCTCTCAAATAAGTAATCTATCATGACAACGCACCGATTTAAGTATCTGTAAAAAAAAAAAATAAAATATATGTATAGATATATATATGTGTGTGTGTGAGTATTATATTATGCTTCTTCGGAATTTCTATGCACTTAATAACAGCTTTAACTACATCTTTGGATATACTTTTAAAGTTTTAATACAGCATAAGAATAATACATTGCAATTAGCATGAAATCTAGTTATATATTATGATAAGCTAAAAGTAATGAAAGATAAATAATGAAGAATGTAGGAAAAAATATTTGTTAAAAATAAAACATACCTAACGACTCGTTCAATTTCGTACTGTTCTCTTTCTCTAATTTGTTCTTTTGTTTCAACATCATAATAAAACCTTCTGCAAAAGAAATAAACAGTTTTAAATATAAAATTACGTAGAAAATTTTCATATTTATTTCTAAAGATTTTCCAATAGTTATTAGAGATTCTGAATAAGTCTCGTCACGCGATCAAGGATCTGAATTATAAGATCAACTTGAGTATGAAAGCGCAGTTATCAAACAACAAGGTATAAATGTTAAATTACCGGCATAGAAAAGTACATAACTAAGAAGTATGCGTTGCCGATAAAAAGACAAACTAGGCGCTCGTCAGACTTATTGTCGCAGCGGCAATAAGGCAATCACTCGCCTTTATACCAGGTATAAAACCCATTCAGATGGTAACTTGGAAAATAGGGGCATTGTCATCGATTAGAAAGAAAGAGTTTCTGAAAAAATTTCGCGTGCCATACAGCTTTGTATTAATTTAAGTTGCTTGGTTAGATATATTTAGAAAAACTAGGGGGCTCGGCCCCCTACGAGCTACGCTCGCCAACCCCCATCCAGACATCGCAGACTCTAAATGCACGCTAATCTGATCGGCTTTAAAAAGATTTCGAAAGATTGAATTATAATTTAAAAAACAGTGGCGATCTCCCTATAAACGGATTTCTATTCATTTCTCTTTGATTGGGAAAATTTTAACGCCAAATCCGCTGCGGTACTACTTGATTATCCCGTCGACTAATTTCGCCAAATTATATAAATCGACAAACCACTCGCCAAATTACACAAATTGACGTAATTTTTATTTTAAATAACGACAGAACAAATAAATTAGTACAACATTAATAAAAATACAAATAAAACGTCGAAATAAAAATAACTTGATAACGTAGACACGTGTAACAACATTTCAAAATAAGCTAATATAAAAGGAATTAAGTAAACAGAATCTTTGTTTCCCGGTATTTTTTAACAAAGCGAAAAGAAAGTTCTTTTAAACTCTTCTTTTTAAGAAAGTTCTTTCACGTGAAAATACTTGTGTTAGAAATTAAATCTTATTTGCGCTTTCATAACAAAAATAGTTGAAAAGTATCCGCTCAAAATATCAAATAAATGTCTAGCGCAATTTCTAAATTTAAACCGTTTTGCAATATTATTTTGTGTTCGTTTTATGTAATAACTGTAATGTGACGTAAATATGACGTAATTTCTCCTATTTAAGACTTCTAACGCATGTTAATAAATTTATTATTTTACAAATTCCTCTATCTCTTAAAATTCACGTGTAATTATAGTTTTTATGACGTAATTTTTAATAAGTTCCTGCTTTTTGTACATAATTATTTAATTCTAATTCCAAATGTTTTTTTTCTGTTTATAATAGTCACGTGTAAATAAATTTTTAATTTATTACACGTATAAATTTTTTTTTTTTTTTTTTTTTTTTTTGAAGCAAACATTATTGTTTCCGCTGTTTATACAGTTGGCAACAGTTTAAATTAATATCACTTTCTAAAATCTGTAAAAAATATCTCTAGAAATGCTGAAAATTTGAATTTAAAATAGAAATAAAACCTCAAAAAATTAGCCAAATTAAAAAAAGAAATACAATCTGCACACCGGGAACTTCAAACGTATAAAATGATCTAAAAATGATTAAATTCCGATGTATAGTTTTTGCTCCTATAAAACTTTTTTAGTGGAACGATTTTGTCTAACTTTAGCATTAAATATTTCTTAAAATAATTCTTCGATTTGAAAACTGTCTGCATCAGCGTGTTTATCAAACATTTCTGTATAATACTACCGATTTTCATATTTTTGTAAGCAATATTTTTCTTAATATTAACGAAGAAAGACCTCCGGTCGCAAAAAATTCAAAACCGGCGGCGGCGGCGGTGACAGCGGTAGTTACTTTTTTTTAGAATAGAGAGATATTATTAAAAATGTTGAATATAATTTGTGCAATTAATTGCTAACAATTCTAAAAGTGTAAGATAGACAAATATCTGAATCAAAAATTTACGATATGACGTTCCTTAATTTAAATTATTGGAATTGAAGAGAATTTTTAGTAAACTACTTACACTTCTTTTATAAATCCTCTCCAACTGTTTCTCAATCTTTCCATTTTCTACAATCAATCAGATAAAATATCTAAAGCGATAATAAGATAAGTATCAAAACTTTACAAAACGTAATTATGTTATGCAAAATAACAAGATTTATAAAGCACTCTCATAAAACAATACGAGATAAGACTAGTTTTCTTTGTAAGCAAAAATATTAAAGATTGTCACAGAAGCTAAGTTTTAAACAACAATGCATAATTATTGTTATTGTTAAAAATAATTAATATCTATTGTTGTGTATATCTTTTAAAAATGGCGTGTTATTTTTAAACAATGTTTCTGTTACATTATATTATTATGGTCTGTTTAATGTTGAATTTCATTTGATTGTTGGAAGCGGCTACACGTCCAAACAATCGGACACTTAACTATATATGCTAAATGTCTGGTCACCATTTGCGCATGCGTGATTGTTTGGTTACAGTTTGTCCGGCTTAAAAAAATCATCATAACGCTGATATTAGTAGCGGTTGTATTATTTTTAACAATTATATTTATGTATTAACAAGGGGGCTCTGCCGTCTGCAAGCTGAGCTCGCAAACCCCCATTCAGACACCGCAGAATCTAAAAACACACTAATGTGATTGGTTTTTAAATGATTAGAGAATATTGAATTATAATGAAAAAACCTGTTGCGATCTCTCTGTAAACGGGTTTCTATTCAATTCTCTTATAATAGCCCTTCAATAATAAAAGCCTAAGTCATGCGACTATCATCAACAGTTCCATGCGGATACCTTCGCTTTTTATATTCCAGGCGGCTATGTTGGTACTTTATTGTTAGCCAGACACAGATGATTAGTCACCAAATATTATTCCGCTGCCATTATTTCACTTATATTATAATAGTCTAAGTCATGTAACTACCATAAACAACTACGGGTGGATCCCTTCGCTTTTCATAAGAAAGCTTTCCATTTTGATTAAAGAATCAAAATTATTTTTTAGAATAAAACTACACAAAAGCTTTTTTTTTTAACTCGCCAGTTAGCATTTTTTTTTTCGAGTGGTAAATTAAAACGGTATACTGCATAGTTATCCCACTGATCAAAAATCCATCGCCAAACTATAAGATTAAATGCCAAAAATGTTGATCGTAAGTGTCATATTCACTTGATTTTAAGGAAGTTACATGGGTTTATGCCAAAAAAGATTTTTATTTCGACGTTTTATTTGCATTTTTTATTAATCTTAAACTGATTTATGTGTTCTTTCGTTATTTAACACTTTTCACTCCGTTTTCGCGCTACGGCGACAGCATATTTTTTTGCAAACCTTTTTTTTTTTGTCACCAGTAATAAAGGAAAATAAAATTTTCCTTTTTAAATCAGAACATTTTTGAAATTGTGTGCTTGAAGTAAACTTCCTTTTATAAAGTGGTGGCGACCGAATAAAATTTGCGTAAGAGACGCCGGAGTGCAAAGCGTTAAAATAAAAGTTATGTCAATATGTAAAATTCGTCGAGTGGCTTGGCGATTTATAAAATTTGGCGAAATTGGTCGACGGGATAACAAAGTAGTACCATTAAAACATTGCTTTGAAGTTGAAATTAAATGTCATAATTTGTTGTATTATTTAATATTTAGCACAGAAGCCATATATGTACCGTGTTTGGCGTTTTTTTTATGACAATTTGGTGAAAATCTCGTTTTTGAATACTAGTTACATATATATTTTTAAATTATTTTCTATTATTTAAAAAATGAAATAACAATAAATAAAAAGAGTTTAATTAACACATTAGTTCCTGAATTTTATTTTCACCTTAATATTATGCTTAATTATAGTAAATGGTGTAAAATAAACATAAAGATAAATAAAAAAATTCTCTTTGAAAAATAATTTATTTAACATATAAAAATCTAAACGTCCCAATTTTGGGACACCAGGCACGAATATGAAGGGGTTTTCTCCATTGCTGTCTAAGCATTAGATTTACGTTTTATGCCATTTATTTTGTTACAAATAGGTTATATATCGTTCGGGTTACTATTTGACTACAAAAAATTCTTTTTTGTTATTATAAAGGGGAGGAGGGGCTGTGCTCGTCTCAAGAAAAAGATCCCCCCCCCCCACCTTTAGCTATTGACATAGTGAAAATTTATATAGTAAAAATTTATAATAATGAATAATTAATAATAGAGTATATATACCGTATATACTCGCATATACGCCGACCCTCTACCTTTTGCATGCAAATTCTGCAAAAAATCGAAAACTCGTGTATAAGTCGACTGCCTAACTTTTTACTTTTAAACTTATACCAAAGATTTCACTTACTAATGCGAAAAATTAGTAAGTAAACAAAAACAAATCATTAAAATTTTTTAAATAATAAATTATTATTATTTGTATATTTTATGCATTATTTTATTATTTATACATATAAAACAAACTTTTGCAGTATTCGAAGGTTTTTTTTTTTTTTTTTTTTTTTGTCTTTTGTAATTGACTTGCGTATAAGTCTACCCCCCAATTTACTTGGAGAAAATTGTCAGAAATTCTATGTTTTACACATGAGTACATATGGTACAGTAGAATTTCGATTATCCGACCCTTGTTTAAACGGAACTCTCTGTAAACCAGTGTCGATATCCTGAAATTTTTCAAACATTTTTTTTCTTTTCTTTTTTTTTCTTTTTTTCTTTTTTAACTTTCACATTCCTTCTTTGTGTAAGCGTTATTTTCCAAACCACGAATAGAAGCAAGTATTTTGGTTCCCCTTTCTGCGAGTTCGTTTGAAATTAGCTTGAGCTCCCGCAAGATCAGATCCCGGTATAATTGTACTCTTGCCCTCCACCCCATCCCCTCACACCCCTGTGTACACGTCCCTGATCTAAACAAATAAAATTAATTTCATGTATAATTTGAATTTAAATATTTATTCAGCAGTTTAAATATTTCTAATAGCAGTTCAATGACGATGTTACATATTAAACAAGTTTATTATATTATTAAATACTCGATTATCCGGAAATTCCGATTATTCGATGTAGGTTCGGTCCCACTTACGTCGGATAATCGAGGTTCTACTGTATACATATTAGTAACCTTAGGATGCCAAATACTAAACTAGTACAAAACATAACGGTATGATATAAATTTTTACTAAGCCAATAGCTAAGTTTGGGGAGAGGTAGGTGTCTTGTTCTTGAGGCGAGCACAGCCCCTACCCCCCCCCCCCCCCCTATAGTAATAACAAACAACAGCCAGATAATAATCCAAATAGTAATTTTATAGCCAAAGAATAATCCGAATGGTATGTAACCATTTCATAACAAAATAAATGGCATAAAATATGCATTTAATGCATAGACAGTAACGGATAAAACCCTTTCGTGCCCAGCATCCCAAAATTGGGACGGTATATATAGGTTCAAATTCGAACAAAAAAATATAAATCGAAAAAAATGCAAAAATACGTATTCTAAAATAATGTTTCGTCTTATAAATAATACCACTTATAAAATGATTGATAAAGAGATATCTTACTTTTCTTACTCGCCATTTTATTTCAAGAAAATCCAACTTTGTGCTACAACAAACATTTATTTCACCTATTTATTCTTAAATATACTCTGCCATTTATGAATAAATATTGAAAACAATTACTAAGGATATATTTTTTTATTTTTAAGCGTTTCAAAATTAGGAAATCAGGCACAAATGGGTTAATAACTATAGAACAAAACAATTTATAACATTTTTTAAATAAAAAAAAAATAAATGAAAATAAGCATTTATTACTAAATGAGCAATAATAGTCGGGTTACCATATCAGGCAAAATAAAGACATTTTAGCGCCCATTAGGTGCCCCTGAGCGTATATGATATCTCTGAATATATATATTTTTTTTCGTTTCGTTTAAAAAAAAGATAGAGGTGAAAGCCATTAATTTTAAATGTTTCAGTTTTAAATTAAAGTTTTGCATTAGGATTTTATATATATAAGGTAGATAACGCTTTTATTTGGTCTGACTAAACATGAAATAAAACTTTGTTGTATTAAGATTTTTATTTAAAATATTAGGGTATTCTTACGAGGCAAATTTCATTGAAAAACGAAAAAAAATTCTGTCCTCATTTTTATGCATTATTATTTAATTGACCTTTTTTTATGTATATATATTTTTTTAATTTTCTTAATTTATATTATTTTACTTAATCGTTTTAATAATTTACTTTTCATGACTTTAATTTACTTTACATTCATTATAATTTCGAGTGCATTGTTAACATTAAAATTAGGGTTTAAAAACATAAGCAAAAGTGTGACCAGAAATTATCAAAATTCTAAAATCTGAATATGTTTTCCCATGACATGCCGACTTAAGGGATCTACTGTATTTTTAATGTTTCCACTCTCTTTTGTGCTTTGTTACAACATTTAGCTTTTAGAAAGTTTTGTTTGTGAAAATTTTTTTATTGTTTTTTAATTGAATAAATTAGCAAATAATTTAATACAAAACGGTTCTTTAAAATAACTTTTACATCAAGCATTAGCCTTTTTGTGTAGGCGATGAATGATTTTATCTGAAAAATTTTATGCGTTTTCTTTTATTACATGAATATTATAATTTTTATTGGAAGTAAATAAGAAGACGGTATTGTATATGAATAAATAATAAAAAATATTCAAATGTCAATTTCATTTTTTTTTTGTATAAGAAGAAAAATAAAAGATACCGCAAAGTAGAAATAACAATCAGTTCACGAAAATCAATAAATAAGAATTTTTTAAGTATTTGTGTTTCTTTTAGTTATCTTAAATAGAACTATTATAATTATAATACTTAAATACCATACATGATGGAGAATGGTATGTAAAGCATCTTTCGAGATACTTTCGTAAGCCTTTAAAGATTTCAACAAACACAAATCTTAGTAGGGTGCTTTGACTGCTAAAATACATTGTAGCCATGGTCTAACGTAGAATAAATCACGATAAACAAGCAGACGTCTGACAGTGCTTTCCTATCCTTGACGTTTAATTTCAATTTAGAACTAAATAACGATAGTTTTAGGATGTAAATTGCTCAGGCTATCCATCAAGTACCCAGAGGTCTATTTTAATTTATTTTACACAACACCTAAAAATATGATAGAATGTTCTAGAAATTCCCGATAGTCCTCTCTGATCACAATACATTTTTTGTCCGCGCGAGAAAACATCAAGAAGTGTTTAAAGTTCAGATACGGTTCAGAACAATTCCATTGTTTCTCTGCAGCATTTCACTTTAATGGGATAGATGATTTCACCTCTTTTTGAGCTTTTTAAAGAATGGAATAACGGGGTTTGTCGTCATTGTGTTTCAAACGCCATTTCTGCCTTATCTCTGTCCTATCTCTGTCGCCATTATCCAATCTCGACACAGAAATGTGTTATTATTTAAGTTCATATGATATAACTATATGCAAGCGCTCTTCTTTCGATTTTCTAGCACTCAAAGCAGACAACATTTTGAAAACTAATGTGATAAGATCACTACATCCGGTACCTCGTTTTGGAAATAATTTTTTTTTTATGTTTTTCGCATGTTTCTTCCGATATCCTATTCGGTTCTTTTGAATTGAAGATTTATTTCTCAGAAATTCGTCAGTGCTAAACCCAAGTGCATAAATAGTAGCTGCAAGAATAAACACCCAATCTTGGAAACAGTAGTTGAAGGAGAGCCATATTTGATTGAAAGATTTTGTTCTTTGATAGTTCGAAGTCACGCCCTTTCCTATTTTTTTCCCTCTTTTTCAGTTTTTTATCCACTCTACCTCAGAGGACGTGCTGACTCAACTCTCTCTAGCGCTGCAAGTGCATCCTATCTTCCTCTATTTTCATTATTTGAAGTGCATCAACGTGTGCAATGTCGAATAAACTATATAAATTACTTTTGTTATTTTACCCTCTTGCACCCCCCCCCCCCCCCCACCTATCATGAATGTGCATTGGGATAGCGTTTTACCAAAATAAATAGTCATTTCCAGATCTTGAAACCTTCGATTAGCCTATGGGCAAATGAGTAGTCTCTGTGTTTAAATTCCTTCCTAAATTGCCTTAAAGGACTTGAGAAAAGCCGGATATTACTACTAGTGTAAAAAAATTAGAGCTGTTTTTGGTTTATATGTTCCTTATATAAATCTTCAAATTTTGACTTATTTTCAGGAAACTTGATATATACATAAATACATTTTAGAACATGCTAAAAATCATTTTTACTTAAAATTATCAGACCATTCTTTAACCCTCTTCTCAACCTGCTGCCATAATTTATCATAGTTGAACTATCTCTTTTTGTTAAATTTTCTAATCCAATCATTTAATTTGTATTACATCATGCTAAGAAAAATATCGAAAAATAAAACAAAAGTGAGAACATGTGCACTTTGTTTTTTACAAGATTATAAAAACGCAGGCTCACCTGCTATATTTTTGTATTGCACACGTCATTGTAAGTATAAAATGCACATTTTTCATATTTAAATTAAGAACCTTAATTAAAATTCCTATCAAGGATATAAAAGCTTGATTTAAATTAAATAAAGTTAAATTATTACTATAATTTAGACATTTCTATTTCAAGAAAAAAAGGTCAGAAAAACAAATGGTTAAACATGGCGTCACATTCGATAAATATGACATCATTTCTATACATATGGCGGACTCTAAAAAACGGTTGTTAGGCTCTATTTTCTATTTCGCTAGTGTTCTATATATTTAATTACACAATTAAATAAATAATAATATAATAAATTTAATAATTTAAATGTAGTGATAAGGCTTTCCGATTATATTAATTACGATAATATAAATTATGATTTTTCTAAAATTTATATTATACTAGCAAACGCCGCGGCTTTGCTCGCGTAATATTTGAAATATCCCAAGTGATATTTATATGTCTAATTTTTATTAAAATAAATTTTACTTTAGTAATAATTCAAAAATTACTATTTAAAACACAGTTTTACTAAACATCGTCATTACACTGCATTAGGCAGAGATGAGACTTAAATTAATAAAAAGAAATAAAACTAAATAAATGATAATTTAGGAAATATTTTGAAACTTTAATGCTAAAGTAATATGCTTATTTCAGTATTCATTTGAAGTTTTGAATATTTTACTTCTGACATCTTAAAATTAACTATCATGTCAAATTCAAAGTCCTACCATCTCTCTCAACATATAAAGAGCTATGTCGAAATAGGAACTGTCACCATTAATTTCCCAATATTAATTTTGAAATCGGTTTGTTATTTCTTAATGTTCCACAGAAAAGTAATTTAGAAAACTTTTAAACACCTTTTTTAGAACGTTTGTTGTTCCTGTGGTAACAGGAACAGGTTCCAGGTGGTAAACTCATCGGCATAAAATATAGCCTGTGTAGAATCAGAGACTGTTACCATTGAATCGCAACTATTATTTTTCTAATCGGTTTATATTTCCTGAAATTGTATAGAAATCGTAATTTAAGACTTTTTAGAACGCTTTTCGCACCTCCACTTCGCTTCCACTCTTTTAAATTCGAATTTATTTTCGACAGTCCTTCGAGGGCATTTATATTTTATAAGTAACACCATGCCATATTTAAAGTTTCTAGTCTATTCAGTATCACAGTAGTGGCACAGACATAAAATATAGTTTATGTTTGAGCAGGTTCTATCACCAATAATTTGTCACGATTATTTTTTTAATCGGTTTGGTATTTCATAATTATTGCATTAAAATTGTAATTTAGAACGTTTTTAGAACACTTTTCGCTCACTTCATCCTTTTAAATTTTAATTTTCTTTCGACTGTTCTTAGAAACCAGTTGCATCTTGTAAGTTTGATTTTGTATGTTTTTGAAATATACCTTGCTATATTTCAAAATGTTAGACCCCCTCAGTTGTGCAAAAAATGCAAATTAGAACAGGCTTTGCTCTTGCAACCCCCAGATGATAGTGACAGCAGCATACAATGTATCTTATGTTGGAGCAGGGGCTCTCACCGTTAATTTGCAACATTACTTTTTAAATAGGTTTGGTATTTCCTAAGATTGAGTAGAAATCGCAATTTAGAACCTTTTCAGAACGCTTTTCGAGCATTTTCACCCCTTTTAAGTTTCCGATTTTTTCTAAACAGTTATTAAAGATAATTTATATGTAATAAATATGTACCTTGACTAATTTCAAGTTGCTAGCCCGTACCGATCACAAAAATCGAAATTTGGAACGTTTTTTGCTCCTGCAACCTCCAGGTGATAGTGACACCGACATGAAATAGCGTCTGTGTTAGAGAAGAGTCTGTTATCATTAATTTCCTAACATTACTTTTTAAATCAGTTTGATTCTTCCTGAGATTGCTCACAAATCGGCATTTAGAACATTTTTAGAACGCTTTTCGTGCATTTTCACCCCTTTTAAATTTCGATTTTTTTAGAAATGTTCTTAGAGATCATTGATATCTTATAAGTCACTAACATTCCAAATTTCATGATTCTAGGCCCTTCAGTAACGCAAAAATTGCATTTTTAGAAGGTTTTTTTGCTCCTGCATCCCCTTTGGGTTAGTGGCACCGACTTAAAATATAGCCTGTCTTGGAGCAAGGGTTGTTACCATCATTTTGACACCATTACTTTTTTAATCGGTTTGGTATTTCCTGAGATTGTGTAGAAACCACCATGAACATTTTTTAGAACGTTTTTGTGCATTTTTAGCCTTTTTAAATTTCGAATTGTTTAGAAAACGTTCTTAGACATCATTTATATCTTTTAAGTAACTAATATTTCAAATTTCATATTTCTATTCCCTTCAGTAATACAAAAATCGCATTTTTAGAACGTTTTTTGCTCTTCCACCCCCTTTAGGGTAGTGGCACCGAAATAAAATATAGCAGATTTTCTAAGTTGGACTAACACCATCATTTTGATACCATTACTTTTGAAAGTGGTTCGATAGCTCCAGAGATTACCTCTAACAAACACACAATTTTTACTTCTTTATAATATTAATAATATAGATTGATAATGAAAGAAAACAACTGTTGTCTTAAAGATAGAACTTTCCATTTTAAGCAAAGCTTCATAACTAGTATCACAGCTGAAAGTTTCTAGAACTTTGTGTCATTTTCGTAATAACTGCTGTAGATTTAAAATTTTTAAGGAAAATATAGTACCAGCATATTGGAAACAGATGTATGTGTTTCATAGATTTCGGGTATTTACTTCACAGAATTTTGTGGCAAATTTAGTTAATCATTTGGATCGATTTGCGATTCATAGCTATGTGATTTTGTAAGTCAAAATCGGCACCGTGTCAAACTATCCAATATGAAAACAATTCTGCCAGTGAGTTACATTTTTAAAATACAGATTTCTTGATTGGCACCACTTTTTTGAAGTAGTTAAATTCTCCCTATTTAATGACATATTATTTAAGGCGAAAACAAGGGGAATTTTATTATTTCAGAAAAGTGATGCCAGTCAAGAAATCAGATTTTTAAAAAAAAGGATCTCACTGGCAACGCTGTTTTTCTATGGGATAGTTCGACCAGGGCTTTCTTGATAATATCGGGCTTGAACAGCTGGTCACTCTTCGGAAAGTCTCGGGATCAAATGAGGGAAGAGATTTGAAATCTCCACCCTGTTCCGATTTTTTCCTGCGTAAATTTGGCTTGTGTTGTGTATTGTTACTATGTTAACACGTGGTTCTGAATTACACGCGTTTTCTTTGTAAGATTCAAATTAATGCACAAAACGGATTTAAATTTTTTTTAGAAGATTTAAAAGTTGATTGTTGTGATAAAATTACAACAAACTATGGAATAATATGGATTATCTAATATCAAAGGCAGTATCTGAAATATCAGATGAGGCTTATCAACTATCCTCCCAATCTGTCGCAATCGTTTGAATAAAATGCTACATCAGTAAGAAATGCAACTGTCTTCACAGGTAAACAAATAACTCATTATTTTTATATTATTTTAACTAATATCTTGAATTGTTTTGGGGGTGAACTATAAAATATTTTAATTAGAATTTAAAACTATTTAATTCCTGAATCTCATGAAAATAAAATAGATAAATTTCTAAACTATTTTTCCATGAAAATTCTAATGGCGAAATTAATGATTAAAAAACATTTATTTTAGAACAAATTTTATTAACAAAAAAATAATAAATCTGTAAATGGCAGAAATTACAGCAGTAACATAATACTTCCTTATTTATTTAAAAATATGCAAAATGTTTTCGCTAGAGGTGTTTTACGAAATAAATATAATATTTTAAATTCATTTAAGTGACTTTATTTTATTATTAATTATTAACTCAAGATATAATTTTACATAGTAAACATGTTAGTAGATTTTCAATTTTTTTTCTTTAAATTAAATAATACTGTATTATTTCATCAATTGAAAAGCAAAGATTTTCCAAAAGTTTTTATTAGATTTGTTTTATCCAATAACTATATCTAAAATACACTATCTTTTCATTCTTTTTTTTTCTTTTTAAGAATTCATGTGAATTTATGTTTATTCTCTTAATAATAATGATAAAATTAATTCTATTCGTAATATAAATTATTTACTCTCTGAACAAAAAAAAAAAAAAAAAAAGAAAGAAATTTTTTACAGAAAATATATTTGTAAATTTATAATTTTTTTCTCTCTTCTTTTAATGGAATCACAGTGTATTTCATCTATCGCAAAGCAAAGATTTAAAAATGTTTCTGTTAGGGATGTTTTATACAGTAAATATATCTATAATACACTATATCTTTTCTTTCATTTAGGTGATCATTTTAGAATTTATATGAAATTTTGTTCTATTATTAAAAATAATAAAAATCTATTGTGTTCGTAATATAAATTATTTATTCTCTGAACCGAGAAAAAATATAACCAGATATGATTTTATACATTAAATATGTTAGTAAATTTATAAATATTTTTTTCATTAAATTAAATATTACCGTACTTCGTCAATTGCAAGGCAAATATTTACAAACATTTTTCTTTGAACTGTTTTAACAATAACTATATCTAGAATACACAATGTCTTTTCATTCATTTAGAATTTTTTTTCTTCTTTAGAATTCATGTGAAGTTTTATTTTATTAATTATAATGATAGAAACCAATTGTATTTCTAATATAAATTATTTACTCTTTGAAAAAAGAAATCAAGATATAAATTTATGCATTAAGCATGTCTGTAAATTTATAAAAAGGTGAAATAATATTGTATTTCATGTATTTTTAAGCAAAAATGTAAGCAAAGATTTAAAGACTCTCCTGTTACAGCTGTTTTATGCAATAAATATATCTAGAATACCCAATAACTTTTAATTCATTTAGTTGTTTTTTTAAAATTCTTGTGAAATTTTATTTTATTATTAATAATGAAAGAAACCAATTGTGTTTCCAATATAAATTATTTACTCTTTGAAAAAAGAAATCAAGGTATAAATTTATACATTAGGCATGTCTGTAAACTTATAATATCTTTTAAAACATTGAAATAATATTGTATTTCATCTATTTTTAAGCAAATTTTAAAGACGCTTCTGTTAATGCTGTATTATACAATAAATATATCTAGAATACCCAATAACTTTTCATTCATTTAGTTATTTATTTAGAATTCCTGGAAAAAAAAATATATATAATCAGAACTTACTAATAATGATAAAATGTAGTTGTATTCGTTATACAATTTTACTCTCTAAATTGAGAAAGAAAAATTCCCCAAGAATTAATTTTATGTAACTGATTAACTCCATAACCTATTATTTTTAATATATTTTGATAGGCATTAAATACTCATGTAAATAAATAATAAAAGTGTAATAATTATCATGAGATTTAATTTCAAATTTATTGAAAGGCAAAGATTTTCAATAATTTAATGTGACAAACATAAACATATTTGTAAATTTATAATTCTTTTCTCCTTCTTTTAATGGAATCATAGTGTATTTCATCTATCGCAAAGCAAATATTTAAAAATGTTTCTATTAGGGATGTTTTATACAGTAAATATATCTATAATACACTATATCTTTTCTTTCATTTAGGTGATCATTTTAGAATTTATATGAAATTTTGTTCTATTATTAAAAATAATAAAAATCTATTATGTTCGTAATATAAATTATTTATACTCTGAACCGAGAAAAAATATAACCAGATATGATTTTATGCATTAATAAGAATATTGAAGACAATTGAATATACGATAGATCACAATTTTTTTCAAAATTAGCTATTTGTTCTACTAAAATTATTATAATCACCAAAGAAAATGTTTTGTTTAAATATTCGATGCTTTATCAATTTAAAATGTATATACAAAATATAATATCTTATAATATATATATGTAGTATTTTTTTTGTATTCTTTAAACTATAGAAATACTGAATGAAATTAATTTATTTTATTTAATGTGCATTACGAACTCAAGTCACTGGTGGAGGTGATTTTTTTCGATTTTTATCTTTAAAAAAATTTGAAAGATAAAAAGGAATGCGATATGTAGTAATTAAATTTTATGTGTTGTACGATATTGATTACTATAAAAAAATCTATATATGATTTTAATTGAAACGTACGTTAATTCAAACAAGTTGGCGCAGAGAAAATAGGGTGTTTCTTTGTTATAAAGACCCCTCTTAATTTGATTATGCAAAAGTTGCAGTTACAATCTTTCTAATATCATCATGAAGTTTATACATGCGTCATATCTATTTATATAAAATCCAAGTCTCTGTGTGTCCCTCACAATTCCGGTAGGACCGCCTCATTGAAATGAGTAACTGTTGAAAAATACTAATTCAGGGTTACCACAGTAGCGCCAAATGTTAGCCAACTTGGCGATAGCTGGCTAATTTGGCGAAATTCCCATTTAAAACCATTAATCTTTCATTAAGGAGGTCACCGATATTTAACTTAAACTCCGCTCTTTTAAGATATTTTTTGAAAATCTATGGGTGAGAATTTAAAGTACATCTTTACATCTTCCTCCCGATGCTACTAATAAAATAACCGCCAATAGACGACGCTGTACTGTGTGAGCTCCTAACTGCGCGATTTTAATGTGCTTTAGGTACTTTTCCAGTATAGGTGCCTTGGCGAAAAAGGAAATTTGGCAACATATTTTCCAGGAACCTATCCACTGTTTCATTTTATATACACACGCATTTTTTTCGAAATTTATATGACTTATTTAATATATATAAAAAAAAAAAAAAAAAAACGTTTCTCTAAATTTATACAGAAACAAATGTAATTTGTACATAAAAATATCAATAATATGCATATAAAATAAAAATATAAAACAAACAAAAACGCTCATCAAGTTTATTTTCATAGCTGTTTATATGATTTGACAACAAATCTCGATATTTTTCCGTTATACGGACAGCATGCCAAAATGTATGCTATTGCGCCAATTATTTCAAAATGCTAAAAGATATTTGTAATTTTATGCTAGCAGTTTAATATGAGTTTTATTTTATTGCTTTCTTTTATAACAGTTATTTGTTCACTTATTTTAAGTATATATTTGTGATTTAATGAAATAGTTCGTAAAAGTCTGGAATTTTCAAAAGTTATATTTTTTAAATGCTCACTTTAGTATCGACAATGTTTTTTCTTTTATTTTTCAAATGCTTCAATTCACGTGATTTTCATTTTGCGCCAACTATTACGCTTGGCGACAATGGTATCTGTATAACGGAAAAGTACCCAAATCTCACTTTCTGATGCCCAAATTACACCAAGCTTTTTTTAAAAAACGCCAAAGCCCCTACAGTGGAAAAATACCAAACTGTCTATTATTTTGCGCTGTCTGTGTAATAGTTTGTACTATATGCAAGGGGGGGGGGAGCTAAGAGTTTAAACATTAAATATTAAAGTTTCGACACAGATGTCATATACTCCCCATATTGGCGCGATTTTTTTCTGACGCCAATGCGCAACAGGTACTTAATACACAACAGGTACTTACTGGCGCCAAAGTGTCGTTATTTTGCTTGATATGGTAACCCGGATATTGTTGTTTATGCTGTTGATGTTTTCGCCAAATTGGCGTCGGAAAAAAAATCGCGCCAATATGGGGCGTGTATGACAACTGTGCCAAAGTTTCTATAAAGCAGTATAAAGCTAAAAAAATAAGAATAAAATAAATGCAAAATAAGACTAAAGAAGAAAGAAAAATTATGCGTTAAGCATAGAATATGAAACACTTTTCAACACATCCTGAATGCTTTAACAAAACTTGGTACTTCTTAGTTATCCCATCGACCAATTTCGCCAAATTACATAAATCGTCGAATTAAAGGTTTTATTGGCCATAGCATTTATTCTTACAATTCATTAATTAATGACAACCATTGTTGGCATTTAATCTTACAATTTGGCGACAGTAATTTGGTCGGCGGGATAACTAAGAATTACTCAAAACTTCGTCTTTTAGGGAAATAAGGTAAATAAGATAACTAAGTAAACATTTTAGAAAACGCATAAAATATTTTAAAAATTGATTGCAGCAGTTACCGTCCATAGCCAATAGTACTGTTATTACATGCCACTATTTAGCTAAAATTTAATTTAAACTAAAACACTCTTAAAACTACTGAAACCATATTTCCAGATATTATCATCCATAGACGGTTATGTATCCAATGCTTTGCGTGACCCTGTATATCATTTTATCTATATTCTACAAACATTTCTTGGTAAACTAAATGAATTTCAGCGTAAAAATGCATAACTCCTTTAAAAACCACCTTTAAGCAATTTACTCTCATACTCAGTAACCCTTACGAATTCTTTTGTGTAGCCCTGCATATGAACTGTAGCATTTATACACACAGTATAGTATGCATAAATGTAGCGAAACATAAAAGCGCATATCATAATTAAAAATGCATCTCTAGCAATCATTGCTTATGTACAATACTTCGGAGAAAAATTTCTTGGCGAGAAAGAATTTTGCCAACGTATTTTCTGACAACCTATTTACTGCTTCATACTCACAAGCAATTTGTTTCGTATGTATACAATTTATTTAATATAAAAAAAGCTATTTACCCATTTTTATAAAGAAACAGAAGTAATTTTTGCACAGATGTCATATACGCATCGGGTTTGGCGTGATTTTTCTCTGACGCCAATTTGGCAAAAATCTCGCTTTCGAATACCAGTTACATATGTATATTTAAATTATTTGCTATCATTTTGAAAAGGAAATAACTATAAATAAATAACATTTTGAATAATAACTATAGAACAAAATAGTTTATATAATTAGAAAAACGGAAAATAAAAGTAAACAAACAATTTATTAATAAATAAAAAACAATAGCCGGGTTACCGTAGCACGCAAAATAACACCAGTTTGGCCCCTGTTAGGTATCCCGGTTCATATCTGAAATCTGTGCCGTAATTTGTATATAAAAATATTATATATATTTAGAAACGATTTTTTATGTATATAAGTGCAATAAACAAAAATAAAAGTTCATTAGATTTGTTTTCATAGCTGTTTATATATTTTCGCAACATATCTCACTTTCTGATGCCCGAATGGCGTCAAGCTTTTTTTAATAAAGAGCTATAATGGAAAAGTACATAAATAAATAATTAATAGAAATAAAAAATTATACAAACTAAAACTTTTTAGTTCGAGATCAAACCATTGTTTTTAATTTCGATTAAAAATATTCATATCCTTGGATAACTTCATTTGAATTTAGGTTCACAGCTTAATATCTCATTCCATAAACATAAACAAACACAAGTGATTCATTCATCGTGAACCGTAAAAAAAATTAAATCATTGAGGTAATCATTCACAAAGTATGTTCTCCAACAATCAATGGACAATATTCTAATGACGTCATAGTAGGTAAAATGGTGGCGGTATCATTTGTTTATGGTTTGAAATAACAAAGATTTAATTTTGCAAAGTCTCTTAGTTACATTATTTTATTGTCATATTTATGAGCTCAGAACAAAAGCATATTTTTTCTTTATTTAGTTATTGAAGACGTAAAAAAATTATAAATGCATGATTTGAAAAATTTAATAATTTTCTTTCTTAATACTAAAACATAACATTGGGAAGTAACATCGGGTTTCAGTTAAATAAGTTTAACTGTTTAATTCTGGTGTAATATCCAAAATAACTGTATTTATTAGATTTCAGTAAACAACATAAGGGCCCGATTAAACTTAGAAGTTCGAGGAATTACAATGTCATTTCAGGACCTTTCTTTTGGAAAAGCTTTTCTAAATTCCACATATACATGTAAACTCTTCAGTGTTAGAAATATTATTCCTTGGACTGACATAACATGAGAATGGCCTGCAATTTTACACAAGTTTTTGAAAACTACTTTATATAAGAAATTTTACTAAAAACTGGTTTATTTTTTTGTTATAGCGGCCCACACTATTAGGATTATGACAAGTTGCAGCCAATTTCGCCAACGTCGTAACCAAGATCGTGAAGCACACTCATATAATACCATATAATACCATTTCATGAAATCGTATACGATAATTTAATAGTTTTTACCTTACTTCAAGTGTATAATTTATTTATTTTTAAGGCTTAACAATCTAAATTGTCCAATATATGAATTTTAAAAAATGTAAACAAAGATTGAATAGACATGACCGCAAAAAGCCTCAAATCTGCATAACACTTGGAACCAAACTGTGCAGATTAGTGGTCTTCTACTGTACACAGTTTTTCATAAATGTGTTTCGTTCTTAAAATGTGTTATTTTCATCTATCACTGCGGAACAAGTGAGAAAACACATATTCTTGCACATGAGTTGTATATATCCTTATATCTAAATTTCCGTCATATTTGACGGGCTACCTTTCTAGTCTATTTATATAAAATCCAAGTCTCTGTGTGTCCCTTACAATTCCGGTAGGACCGCCTCATTGAAATGAGTAACTGTTGAAAAATACTAATTCAGGGTTACCACAGTAGCGCCAAATGTTAGCCAACTTGGCGATAGCTGGCTAATTTGGCGAAATTCCCATTTAAAACCATTAATCTTTCATTAAGGAGGTCACCGAAATTTAACTTAAACTCCGCTCTTTTAAGATATTTTTTGAAAATCTATGGGTGAGAATTTAAAGTACATCTTTACATCTTCCTCCCGATGCTACTAATAAAATAACCGCCAATAGACGACGCTGTACTGTGTGAGCTCCTAACTGCGCGATTTTAATGTGCTTTAGGTACTTTTCCAGTATAGGTGCCTTGGCGAAAAAGGAAATTTGGCAACATATTTTCCAGGAACCTATCCACTGTTTCATTTTATATACACACGCATTTTTTTCGAAATTTATATGACTTATTTAACATAAAAAAAAAAAGTTTCTCTAAATTTATACAGAAACAAATGTAATTTGTACATAAAAATATCAATAATATGCATATAAAATAAAAATATAAAACAAACAAAAACGCTCATCAAGTTTATTTTCATAGCTGTTTATATGATTTGACAACAAATCTCGATATTTTTCCGTTATACGGACAGCATGCCAAAATGTATGCTAATGCGCCAATTATTTCAAAATGCTAAAAGATATTTGTAATTTTATGCCAGCAGTTTGATATGAGTTTTATTTTATTGCTTTATTTTATAACAGTTATTTGTTCACTTATTTTAAGTATATATTTGTGATTTAATGAAATAGTTCGCAAAAGTCTGGAATTTTCAAAAGTTATATTTTTTAAATGCTCACTTTAGTATCTACAATGTTTTTTCTTTTATTTTTCCAATGCTTCAATTCACGTGATTTTCATTTTGCGCCAACTATTACGCTTGGCGACAATGGTATCTGTATAACGGAAAAGTACCCAAATCTCACTTTCTGATGCCCAAATTACACCAAGCTTTTTTTTAAAAACGCCAAAGCCCCTACAGTGGAAAAATACCAAACTGTCTATTATTTTGCGCTGTCTGTGTTATAGTTTGTACTATATGCAAGGGGGGGGGGGGGAGCTAAGAGTTTAAACATTAAATATTAAAGTTTCGACACAGATGTCATATACTCCCCATATTGGCGCGATTTTTTTCTGACGCCAATGCGCAACAGGTACTTAATACACAACAGGTACTTACTGGCGCCAAAGTGTCGTTATTTTACTTGATATGGTAACCCGGATATTGTTGTTTATGCCGTTGATGTTTTCGCCAAATTGGCGTCGGAAAAAAATCGCGCCAATATGGGGCGTATATGACAACTGTGCCAAAGTTTCTATAAAGCAGTATAAAGCTAAAAAAAATAAGAATAAAATAAATGCAAAATAAGACTAAAGAAGAAAGAAAAATTATGCGTTAAGCATAGAATATGAAACACTTTTCAACACATCCTGAATGCTTTAACAAAACTTGGTACTTCTTAGTTATCCCATCGACCAATTTCGCCAAATTATATAAATCGCCAAACCACTTGCCAAATTATACACATTGGCATAATTTTTATTTTAAATAATGAAAGAACAAATAAATTAGTAAAACATTAATAAAAATGGTACAGATGTCATATTCGCCCCATATTGGCGCGATTTTTTTCTGTCGCCAATATCCTATAGGCAACGGGTACTTAACTTGCGCTAAAGGGCTTGATGTGGTAACCCGGATTATGTTGTTTATGCTGTTGATGTTTTCGCCAAATTGGCAACCGAA
Source organism: Maratus speciosus (assembly GCA_963932465.1). NCBI lineage: Eukaryota > Metazoa > Arthropoda > Arachnida > Araneae > Salticidae > Maratus > Maratus speciosus. The sequence goes on along the minus strand of OZ010793.1, from coordinate 76,621,203 downwards.
AAAAATCGCGCCAATATGGGGCGAATATGACATCTGTTCCATAAAAATACAAATAAAACGTCGAATTAAAGGTTTTATTGGCCATAGCATTTATTCTCACACTTCATTAATTAATGACAACCATTGTTGGCATTTAATCTTACAATTTGGCGACAGTAATTTGGTCGGCAGGATAACTAAGAATTACTCAAAACTTCGTCATTTAGGGAAATAAGGTAAATAAGATAACTAAGTAAACATTTTAGAAAACGCATAAAAAATTTTAAAAATTGATTTCAGTAGTTACCGTCCATATCCAATAGTACTGTTATTACATGCCACTATTTAGCTAAAATTTGGAACAGATGTCATATTCGCCCCATATTGGCGCGATTTTTTTCGGTTGCCAATTTGGCGAAAACATCATCAGCATAAACAACATAATCCGGGATACCACAGGAAACAAAATAACGACACTTTGGCGCAAGTTAAGTACCTGTTGCCTATATGATATTGGCGACAGAAAATAATCGCGCCAATATGGGGCGAATATGACATCTGTACCTAAAATTTAATTTAAACTAAAACACTCTTAAAACTACTGAAACCATATTTCCAGATATTATCATCCATAGACGGTTATGTATCCAATGCTTTGCGTGACCCTGTATATCATTTTATTTATATTCTACAAACATTTCTTGGTAAACTAAATGCATTTCAGCGTAAAAATGTATAACTCCTTTAAAAACCACCTTTAAGCAATTTACTCTCATACTCAGTAACCCTTACGAATTCTTTTGTGTAGCCCTGCATATGAACTGTAGCATTTATACACACAGTATAGTATGCATAAATGTAGTGAAACATAAAAGCGCATATCATAATTAAAAATGCATCTCTATCAATCATTGCTTATGTACAATACTTCGGAGAAAAATTTCTTGGCGATTAAGAAGTTTGCCAACGTATTTTCTGACAACCTATTTACTGCTTCATACTCACAAGTAATTTGTTCCGTATGTATATAGTTTATTTAATATAAAAAAAGCTATTTACCCATTTTTATAAAGAAACAGAAGTAATTTTTGCACAGATGTCATATACGCATCGGTTTTGGCGGGATTTTTCTCTGACGACAATTTGGCAAAAATCTCGCTTTCGAATACCAGTTACATATATATTTTTAAATTATTTGCTATCATTTTGAAAAGGAAATAACTATAAATAAATAACATTTTGAATAATAACTATAGAACAAAACAGTTTATATAATTAAAAAAACAGAAAATAAAAGTAAACAAACAATTTATTAATAAATAAAAAACAATAGCCGGGTTACCGTAGCACGCAAAATAACACCATTTTGGCGCCAGTTAGGTATCCCGGTTCATATCTGAAATCTGTGCCGTAATTTGTATATAAAAATATTATATATATTTAGAAACGATTTTTTTTATGTATATAAGTGCAATAAACAAAAATAAAAGTTCATTAGATTTGTTTTCATAGCTGTTTATATATTTTCGCAACATATCTCACTTTCTGATGCCCGAATGGCGTCAAGCTTTTTTTAATAAAGAGCTATAATGGAAAAGTACATAAATAAATAATTAACAGAAATAAAAAATTATACAAACTAAAACTTTTTAGTTCGAGATCAAACCATTGTTTTTAATTTCGATTAAAAATATTCATATCCTTGGATAACTTCATTTGAATTTAGGTTCACAGCTTAATATCTCATTCCATAAACCTAAACAAACACAAGTGATTCATTCATCGTGAACCGTAAAAAAAATTAAATCATTGAGGTAATCATTCACAAAGTATGTTCTCCAACAATCAATGGACAATATTCTAATGACGTCATAGTAGGTAAAATGGTGGCGGTATCATTTGTTTATGGTTTGAAATAACAAAGATTTAATTTTGCAATGTCTCTTAGTTACATTATTTTATTGTCATATTTATGAGCTCAGAACAAAAGCATATTTTTTCATTATTTAGTTATTGAAGACGTAAAAAAATTATAAATGCATGATTTGAAAAATTTAAATAATTTTCTTTCTTAATACTAAAACATAACATCGGGAAGTAACATCGGGTTTAAGTTAAATAAGTTTAACTGTTTAATTCTGGTGTAATATCCAAAATAACTGTATTTATTAGATTTCAGTAAACAACATAAGGGCCCGATTAAACTTAGAAGTTCGAGGAATTACAATGTCATTTCAGGACCTTTCTTTTGGAAAAGCTTTTCTAAATTCCACATATACATGTAAACTCTTCAGTGTTAGAAGTATTATTCCTTGGACTGACATAACATGAGAATGGCCTGCAATTTTACACAAGTTTTTGAAAACTACTTTATATCAGAAATTTTACTAAAAACTGGTTTATTTTTTTGTTATAGCGGCCCACACTATTAGGATTATGACAAGTTGCAGCCAATTTCGCCAACGTCGTAACCAAGATCGTGAATTACACTCATATAATACCATATAATACCATTTCATGAAATCGTATACGATAATTTAATAGTTTTTACCTTACTTCAAGTGTATAATTTATTTATTTTTAAGGCTTAACAATCTAAATTGTCCAATATATGAATTTTAAAAAATGTAAACAAAGATTGAATGGACATGACCGCAAAAAGCCCCAAATCTGCATAACACTTGGAACCAAACTGTGCAGATGAGTGGTCTTCTACTGTACACAGTTTTTCATAAATGTGTTTCGTTCTTAAAATGTGTTATTTTCATCTGTCACTGCGGAACAAGTGAGAAAACACATATTCTTGCACATGAGTTGTATATATCCTTATATCTAAATTTCCGTCATTTTTGACGGGCTACCTTTCTAGTATATATATATATTAATGATTTGTTATGATAGTGCTTTATTCTGAAAAAAAAAAGAAAGGGGACAAACGTTGCTGCTTCTGTAGTTGTATTGCAAACTTTTAACTACACAAAGAAAACTATGGTATGTAAAAATATCAAAACGGGTAGTTTTATAGCAACATGTTAAAAAAGTTAAGATAAATATGTTAAAGTTTTTAAATCGAATAATTATTTTATGTGCTACTTAATGATGAAATTACTAATATTTACTCTGAATGTTATAATATGTAATTTTTTGTATGTAAAAAAAAAAAAAAATGATTTAAAACATAAAAATAATAAATTGTTTATTTTTTTTATATATATATTTGAAATAAACAGAAAATTGAATACTCCTCATTTACAAATACGAAATTTCAAAATATACAAACTTACCTTTGTAAATATCTGTTCGTGGCTATCTCCAGCCTTTTAATTAAAAAAATTTTACGAAGTACATTTTAGCAATAACAATCTGGAACTACTCAAATGATAAATACAACTTTGGTATGAAAAATTAACTCAGTATCCCAAGTATCAGTATGATGAGAATTCTAAGAACAATTTTGATAACAATCGCTACGTTGGAAGATAACAGCAATAAATAAAATCGCATTTTTAAGCTCACTGTAAAAGTAATTGTGACTTTTGGGTATGTTGCAGATATGTAGCATGGCGATACAAGGGGTTAATTTATTTTATATCAGAGTTTGCCTGCCGTAAAATACATACTTAAAAACAACTTTTTGATTATTTAAAAAAAATAATAATAATTGATTGCCAAAATTACATTTTTATTCACGAAATTATATATTAAAAAAATAACTCTTATTAGCTATGATTTTTTAAACAATCCTTTATTGTTTATAAAACACTGATATTATCAGCTTCCCGGGTTAAAGAATATAGGGAAAAAGATTTTTTTAATTGAAAACTAATTTTTTTAATTAAATTAAAAAATATTTCATGCTTTAAAATTGTTTTTTAAATCATAGACAATCAGTAAACAGAGATGAACTTTGCAAACAAATTCCATTTGAAAAAAAAAATCCTATTTGGTGGTCTAAAAATTTAAATTGTACGATTACAAATATGTTACATTTGTGTTTTTACAATATTATTCTTTTATTTGTTATAAAATAAGTATAAATTTCGTTAATTTTTCTTTCACAAATATGTTATATTGGTGGTTTTTTTGCTGCTCCATATCTTGCAACTAAAGCTTTGAGTCAGTTAGCAATTGGTTAGGTTCTGTAATTAACTAAAGATTTTTTAAAGATAAGTTAATTTTGAAGGTATAGATTATAGATTAATGATTTATTAGATATTAGATTATCTAATTAGATAATTAGAGGAATTTAGAGAAAACGAAGATATTTTTGATATAATATCAAGTTCTTTTACATTTTCAGAAACTACAAATGATAATGTTTTACGTGATTCTGGTAATTCTTCTTCATTTATGATAATAGGTTCATACACGGGAACCTCATTGCTTCTTAACCACAGTGCGCCGTTCCACCACAAGTCATTGGACAGTAGTTCTGCAGAAAGCAACCCACGTGATGCACAAGCTATAGAATTTTCTTTTCCGTTCACTTGGTTCCAATTCTAAGCTGGTAAAATGGATTGGATTTCAGATACTCTGTTGGCTACAAAGACATGCCATCTTTTAGGATTTGATCTTAGCCATGACAATACAATTTGTGAATCGCTCCACGCGTGCACAGAATCTGGTTTTATATGTAATGCATCTCTAACCGCCTGTATTAAGTGTGCCAGCAATACTGCAGCCCATAATTCCAGTCTTGGAATCGTGACAGGTTTTAGTGGTACTATGCGAGTTTTAGCTGTTAAAAGTTTCACATCAGTGTTAGAGTTATCACAAGTTTTAACGTAAATAATTGCTGAATAACCCTTTTCTGAAGCATCACAAAATCCGTGAAGTTCACATCGAGAATAATTGGGCAAGATGACTTTTCTTGGTATATATATGGAATTTAAGAGTTTGACTTCTTGGCACAAAATTTTCGCCTTTTGATCAATATTTTCTGGTACTGGGTCATCCCATGATAATTGTAATTTCCACAGTTCTTGAAGGATCATTTTACTTAGAATTACAAAAGGTGCAATCCATCCCAATGGATCAAAAAGCGTTGATACAAATGGCAGAATAATTCTTTTAGTAGGGACACTTTGATAATCTATATCACTGAAATTACATTTGAACATATCATTATCAAGATGCCATTCCACTCCTAGAACTTTTATGGCTTTATTGCCCACTACACTATGTATATTATCATTAATTGTGTTTGCTAACCCAGCGTTTTTCAACAGTTATGGTTCATTTGTGGACCCCTTATATAACTCAAACCCACCCTTTTTTAGCATTTTCTGCAATTCATATATCAATTCAGTACCTTCCTGACTATTCTCAACGCCAGTTAAAACATCATCAACATAAAAATCTCTTAAAACTATAGTCTTTGCTTTTGGGAAATTAAGACCCTCATCAATTGCTAACTGACTCAAAGCTTTAGTTGCAAGATATGGAGCAGCAGAAGCTCCATATGTGACAGTGTTTAAGCGAAAAACTTGTATTTGTTTATCTTGACTATCTCTCCATAATATTCTCTGAAAATCCCTATCTTTGTCATGAATTTTTACCTGCCTATACATCATTCTTATATCAGCTGTGATTGCAATATTATGAAATCTAAACCTTAATAAAATGCAAATTAAATCATCTTGTGTTTTGGGACCTACCATTAGAGTGTCGTTTAAAGATACACTTGTTGTTGTTTTAGCACTCCCATCAAAAACTACTCTTAATTTGGTGGTTAAACTAGAACTATTCAAGACGAAATGATGTGGGATGTAATAATGTCTATTTTCTAATTCACAATCTGTATTTGAAACAAGGTCCATGTGACCTAGAGATAAATATTCTTTCATAAATTGAACATATTGGTTGTAAATTTCTGGCATGGATATTAATCTTTTCTCAAGATAAAGAAATCTTCTGTGTGCCATTTGGCGAGAATCACCTAAATTATCTCGATCGTGTTTAAACGGTAATGCGACTCAGTAGCGGCCTGTTTTTTCTCTGAAATGAGAACTCTCAAAATGCCTTTCACAAAGTTTTTCTTCAACTGTTAAAGGTTGCATATTTGGAATTTTTTTTAATTCCCAGAATGAATTTACTAACTCTTCAGTTTTTGTACTTAAATGATTTACACATACTGGATCAGTTGCCAGCGTTTCAAAATTTGTAGTACCCGAAATTATCCACCCAAGTCTCGAATTTAATGCAAAAGGAAGGTTAGGTTCACGTTTGACAATTTCTCTAGTCATTAAATGCATGAATACATTTACACCAAATAGAATGTCAATTTTTTGTTATTTGAAAAATAATGGATCAGCTAACATTATATCATTGAAATTATTGCAAATGATTGAAGGCAAAGACACATAGGGAATATTATCTGTCACCTTATCCATCACGAATGCTGATGTTGATACTCTAAGATCACTTTTGAAGTGAGAAGTGAATAATAAATCAACTTTCCCATTACTCACAGTATTAAATGTTCCCAAACATGACACAGAGATAGAACTATCTTTCACCTTTAATCCTAATTTATTTATACATTCTTGTGAAATAAATGACCTCTGAGAGTCAGTATCACATAAACATCTGCATTTTACAAACTCTTGTTTAGAATTTTGAACTTTTACTAATGCGGTACACAACAAAATATGGCTCTTTTGATTACAATTTTCGTTTGACTCATAATGAGAGGTACAGACTGTAGACGAAACATTTTCACTTGCCGACTCAACTTTTTTACGATAAATTCTTGTGCGTGTGGAGACATACTATTTGACTAATTCTTATTTCTTGAATAATTTACCATGTACAACAATTGAAACAATAATGATTACGTTTTACGAAATCTATTCGTTGTTGAACAGTTAAATTAAGAAATTTAGACCACTTAGCTAAACTATGGTCTTTCTTACAACAAGCACTACCTAACGTAGCTACAAAACCATTACTCTTATTCGGAACTACAGATTTAGATACCTTATTTACCATTAGTTTGCTATTTTGAAGAGTTCTTGCGTATTTCTTAAGAAATTCGATTACGTTTTAAGTTTCGGAATTTCCCCGCTTTTAAGCTGACGTTCTCACCACAATTTTGTAGAAGGATCCAATTTTTGCAAAATTAAATAAGTCATTAATGTATCACCAAATTTGTTAATGGTTTCGTTCAATACTTCTAATGAGCAATTGACTTCATTAATGTTGTCAACTAGATTTAAAATAGCAAAAGCTGATTCTGTTTGAATAGTTGGTAAACTTAAAAATCGTTTAATATATGCAAATATTTGTACTCGCGTATTTGAATATCTTTCGTCTAATAGATTCCACGCAATCTCAAAATTAGAATTCGAAATTTGAATAGACTGAATGATGCGATACGCTTCACCTTTCAACGAAGCCTTCAAATACTGTAATTTTTGAGCATTAGAAATACTTGTATTGCTGTTTACGCATGCATCAAAAAGATCCTTAAAAGCTATCCATTCTGTTATATTACCTCCAAAAGTAGGTAATGATAACCTAGGTAATTTAATATTCTCAAACACGTTTTCTGAAATTACACTATAAGATTTAATTTCACTATTATTTAACTCAGCATTTTGTATTTTAAACATTTTTTCACCCTTAAATTTCCACAAATCAATTTTATCTGAGATTTCCTGTGCGCTATCTATCTAGGGATTACAATCCCGAAATCCCGTATCCCGAGATCCCGGGATCCCGCATCATTTTTAATCCCGAAAATCCCGGGATCTTGTCTGCCAAATCCTGGGATTTTCGGGATTGTCCTTTTTTTTAAATGGAACAATATTCAGCTGAAATAAAAAAAATATATTTATAGACTTTCTCTTTTGGAAAGAAAAAGAATTAATTTTTATGAAATTTATATATCCTTGAAAAAATATACATTAGGGTGGGTCGAAAAAACCGAAATTTTTATAATCGAAATGTAATAGCGCGGAAAAGTTGCCTTTTGTAATACAGAATAAATTTCTAAAATATTACATCGATCGGTTAATATCTTTTACCGCCGCAAGGGGGCCAAAGTTTCAAAAAATCGCAAAAAATATGTTTTTTTTTAATCATTTTTTTTAAATTATCCAAACATACCAATACAATTTTTAATAGAACGCAATAGCTACATGAAGATATGAGAAATGTCCCGGTAAATGTTCATTATGATGAAATCATATCTTTATTTGCCGCAAAAAGACTATATTTTTTGTAAAAATTTCAAAAATTTCAATTTTTCATTTTTTTTTCTAAATTTTTATAATTTCTATAATATGTCTAGAAATAAATAATTTTACTTTATATCTATTAATATATCATAATTTTTTATAACTATTTGTAATAGACTTGAAAATAAAGTTAATCATTTATTTTTCTTGACGAACGCTTCATCTACTGATGTTTTACTTCATAACAGCCAATTCATGCCACAAAAATTATATAAAATGAGCAAAATGTTTTAGTATTTTATTAATTAAAATATAGAGATGTTTAACCGAAACGGGTTAAATAAACTTAAAATGAAGAAGAATTTAATGTAAATGAATTTTATAATATAACTTGCTTTCAGATGAAGCCATTATTTCTCGAGAGGCCAAAACTGATCAGATGTGATCCTCCCTCTGTTCTAGTAAACAAACTTTATCAGTGCTTTAATGAATAATTTCACGCATCTTTCTAGTGATTGAGTGGGACAAGGAAAGTTATAATAGCTGGTATCTTTAATCGAACATTTTAAACTCACCAGCGTTTTTAGTCGATAAAGAAACCATAACAGGTGGTTCCGTTAGTTTTCAGTTTTGTCAGTAGACTAAAGCCATACAATTTTAAGCTTCAGTGTTGAAGACTGCTATGATAAAGTGACGGATGGTACTATTCTAGTCCACAGAACTTCGTGCTTTTGCAATTTTCTTCATGGTTGGGGCCCTGATGTTCTCCTCTTCATATGCTATCATTCCAAAGAGGCTATTTGTATGATTTGCGAAATAGTCATTTCGTGAAAATACAGGAACTACAATCTTTCGTAGATTATCTGTCAAGTAACGTAAGTTACTAACTACAGTGCACAGATTCTGGAAAACATGAGTGATTCATTTTAATTGTGAACCAACTGATGCAGTACATTTTCAGGATGTACTCAAAGAGTATGACAAGTTAAGAAGAGGGTTTCTTTGTTCCAACGTAGTCTCAAAATTCAAATAGCAGTAATGATCCACCTTGCGTGAAATATTTGTCCAGGGACTCAGCAAAAAAGGTCAATTGTATACACGCGTGTTGAAAGAGCTTGCAATATTTCAGACATATACTTCTGGTCAGTTGACAAATCATTTTTATCAACAGCTAGGTGATCAGATTAAATTGGCTTAAATTTTGCAATTGGTAATAATTCGCAAATCGCAAGAGATCAACCAATTAGGCCACAATATGATAGAAAACCTGTTTTTTGTCATCAAGATGTTTGAAAAGATGTCTCAGTGGAAGCTCATTGCAGTGAGGTCAAGGAAGCCAATAAAGTGGTTTTTTAAAAGTTGTTCTCAACTAATCCTACTATAACACCACCTTTGCATCCTGTTTTGAAGACAGTTCCGCGAAATTCAACTGCAATTATTATTCCAGTCGGGATTTCATTTTCTTCAAAAAATCTATAATGTCATTGCATATAGAAGTCGCCTTGCCAGACGATGGGGTCAAATGACGAAAATAATTCAGACCTGGTTCTAGTACAAAGAGATATGTTCCTCCTTGACTTCGCAATATTGAAACTTTGCCACCTCTTTAACCTGGCAGATATTTCTATCTTTAGGGCCATCAAAGTATAGAGTAAAAGGAGAACATTACAAAAAAAAAAACGAACAAAGTGAAACGTGGCCCTCTAGCAGCGAGAAATTAATTTTACGTGCAGGCAGCTGCAGGCGTTTCTATCATTGAGCAATTTTTTTAAATAGAATTACAGTGATCATGGTTAACAATGTGCATGAAATTAACAACATAAAATGCCTTTCCCAGCCTATTAGAAATGTAAAAAATCTGAAAACATTACAAAAGTTATGAAAATTGAAAAAATGAAAAACTTTAATTTTTAACATTTTTTAGAAATTTTGGCCCTGTTGTGGCGGTAAAAGCAACAATGTCACAAAAATGAAATGTTAATGTTACATTACTAATATCTTGGCGTGGCTATTGCGTTCTATTATAAATTGAATAAGTATGTTTGGATAATTTAAAAAAAAATTGCTAAAAGTATGTTTTTTGCGATTTTTTCGAAATTTGGACCCCTTGCGGCAGTAAAAGATATTAACCAATCGGTGTAATATTTTACGTATTTTATTTTTCTTACAAAAGGCAACTTTTCCGTGCTATTACGTTTCGATTATAAATATTTCGGTTTTTTCGACCCACCCTAATATACATATTTTAAAGCGATTAAATCGTTTAACATGAAAACCTTTTGACTTGCAAACAGATGTAACCCGCTCGGCTATTATTCGGGAACAATGAAACCATTTGTTTATTTCGATTTCGCCGCGTTTAGAAAGCCGGTCGTTTCAGCAACTGGGAATCACAAAATTCCGAATTAGAGTTTACTGATAAGCGTCGCATTTGAGTTTCATAGTCATTATTATGTGCTAACTTCTTAGCTTTTCGGGCGTTTATACTTATTTTGCTTTAATGAAAAGGATTCTAATGAAAAGGATTTTGTAGCTCATAGGAAAGATAATGATACATTTTCAGTATGGCACTGCTATTTAAGGTCAAAAGATGAAAAAATCGCTAAACGTAAAAGATGTAGCCAAGTGCTTAAAACGTTAGGTGCATCGACTAAGAGTTGCATGCACATTTATCGACGAAACATGGCACTAAAGTTTAGAAAGAAAATACATCATCTCTTCCTTCCACACGTCAAGATTGCATAGAACATGCATTGCTTTCTAAAAAGCGGAAAATAGAAGATTATTTTAGTAGTGATAAGGAATCACTGGATTTAATTTTATTGCGAATGACAGCTAAAGACTGTTTTTCATTTAACTTCAACTGATTTAAGAAACTTACTGATAGCTAAAGGCTATAATGATTTGCCAAAATCTGCAGTATCAATTCGAAATCGTGTAGTGAACTATAATAAAAGAGTTAATTACAAGTGAAATACAAACTTTTAAAAATTCAGGAAAAAAATTTAGTTTGACTTTTGACGAATGGACATTTACTGCAAGCAAGCGATTTATGAATATGAAAGAAAATTCAAGAAATTTAAATTTGAGCAAATTCAGGAATTCAGACCTTATGCGCATATATGGATCTTTTACAGCAAAAAAGTGCATTGAAATGCTAACAGAGAGCTTAAACGAATATGAAATTTCCCTAAAAACAGACAATGTTACAACTGGGACTTAGAGATGAAACTTTAGATGCCATCATATTTCTTAGAACATATTTTCAAAGGAATACCGATTAGTTAGGAAACAGTGAACTATTCAAAATAATCTTTTTTTTTTTCACGAGGCACGTAATAATTTTTTATATTATGCAACGTTTTCGAATTTTAACAGCTATTGCTATTTAGAAATTTAAACTATACATCTATGTATTATTTTATTCTATGTGTGTGTGTGCTAAGTTCTTTTATTTCAAGAAAAAAATCTTCATGTTAGGGAAAACCTTGCATTTGCAATATCCTAGAATTATAAACTTTAATTACGTGGGTATGAGAATAATTCATAATTTAATTCGTGATATTAATTAGTTTTTAATATTGTAAATATTAAACTATTCAAAAACTTGTTTAACAGGAAATAAAAGAAATTATCTAGAAGATGAAGCATAGACATTTCATGTTTTTTGTTGCATTTTCAAACATCAACAGCGTATTTCTTTTAATTTTCAATTGTTCTAATTTATCCTATAAGTTTTGATAATTAATTGAAGTTAATTTTTTTAATTTGGTATATTTTCATATGTAAATTAGGCTGTAAATTTGCTTTGTCTTTTCTATAGTATTATGATATTTAGCTATTGTAAAAATTGATGATATTACAGAAACTCTAATTTTCCTAATCCCGGGATCCCGGGATTGAATCTAAGCAATCCCGAAATCCCGAGATAGGAAATTAGTCTCGGGATTGTAATCCCTATATCTATCTCACTTTCTAATTGTTTAGGTTCTGTAATTAAAACTTCAATTTTCCTACCAAGTTTTTTTAGATCCGTTTCCTTCTGTTTTAACAATTCAATATTTTCTTCGAATTCTATTGCATTAATGTCATCACTTGCGATTATACTTTTGATTTTCTTAATGTAATTTGTTACACTTCTCCGTTTAGCAGTTCTTTTTGTTTTTAAAGTTACCAGTTCACACATTTTTGCTTAAATCAAGCCCAAAACTAGTTCTAAAATATCTAAACTGTATACTTTCAAAATAATTCTACACTTTTAAACACAAATTCTTTTTACAGATGAAATAGAATGTTCAAAGTTAACTTACCTCACAGCCTGAGATAATTTTTCATCACAGACGATATCACTCGGCAGTTCATAAAATGTTCGATTGTACTCTTTTACTTTTCACTAGCGCTCCGGCTAGACTTGTACCAACAAATGTTTTTGCGTCTTTTACTAATCACTTACAGAACTGGTTCGTTCACATAAACACCAAAGCGGACTGTAAACACGAATTTATTTTAACACTAAATATATACGAGCCAACAGACGGCTTACTACATTCTATCATTTTTTACATTCCACCACAACAAGAATCAAAAACAGAATAAACACAGAGTGTTGCCACATGCGGAATAAAAGAACAAGAAACTTACATGGATTCGGAGCACACGAAACCAAGGAATGTACAGCAGACGATACTTACATAAACAGACTATGACATTCAAGAAGCAGAGCAATCTGGTCGGCCTACTGATGTTTATGAGGCCCGCCTGCGAGAACTTGTGGAAGAATATCAGTATTCAACCACTCAAGAGCTAGCTAAGCAGTTAGACGTTAGTGCCATGTCCATTAGCCGCGCTATGCATTGCATAAACTTGACGTACAAGAGCAATCGCTGGGTGCCGTATGAGCTGACTCAAGCAGATAAGTGCAGACGTGTTCAGGCCTGCACTAATCTGCTCGAATATCAACGCAAGGGCCGTTTCGTCACTTGTAACGAAAAGTGGATTCACTTCAACAACACAAGCCGAAAAAGGGGTTGCTCTACCCCCGGTGAGCCCGTCGGCAGCGTCGCAAAGCGCAATTTGATTAACAAAAAGGTAATGCTTTTTATCTGGTGGGATTGCCGTGGAGAGATATTGCCGTCCACAAAGAGTATCTGGAAAAAGGTAAAACCATGAATAGTAAGGTGTGCAGCAAGATGCTAGTCCGCGTTGACGCTGCTATCAAGGTAAAATGTCAAAATGAATTCCGGCGCAAGAAGATAATGTTTCATCAAGATAATGCTTGATCACATACGTCTGCATTCGCCCTTGGACTCTGTATCCACTAAAATGGGATCTTTTGCCACACCCACCATATAGTCCCGACATCACTTCTTCGGACTACTACCTTTTTTCACACTTGCAGCTACATCTTGCTGATGCTATCTTTAATTTTGCATAGGACGCCAGAAATGAGGTTGATCTGTTTTTGTACCCGCGGCCTCAAGTTTCTGGGCCGAAGACTTTGAAAAACTATCAAAACCTTGGCGGAAAACCATAGATTCGGGTGGTGATTACTACCCTCAGTAAAGGCACTGCTTTCATGCTTTTTTTTCTAACTTTATTAAGAACTTTTTTTGGCGGAAAACTTTCGTTACAACCTGATAAATCCTTTGAGCAGTTAATCCATTTCCTTGCGCAATCCCATACATGAAATACATGTCGGCAAGTTCCGCATTTGCGTAATAATTCATGTTGCTCGAAATCCTTGCGGGGAATGGGGATTAAAGCCAAAGAAGAGCATTCGTCCTCTGCACTCAACAGCGCCCTCTACTGCCTCAACACTCCATTTCCGCATCCACATTCCTATACGAAATCTGCTTATTTAGGTCCCTCCTACCTGCCTTTACATTTTTGTCCAATAGTTTTGAACCACCCTGTATATATATTTAAAATGTTGATTTTGAAGATAGTCCAGCACAGTTTATGTAATTATCGAAACCAATTTTCGTGATTCGTCATTTTTTAGCAGAAAAAAAAGGTTTAATAGGCGTAGTTAGGCGCATTGCATTTGTTTTTTAATATTAAGATTTTCGAAAATTTTGTCTTTATTTTCCTATGATTATTTTGTTTCATGGCTTTTTTTTCCTTCTGAATTTCACGAAGATATAAATGTAATTTTATTCCAGTATCTATCAAACGCCTTGTATTGTTCAGCAGCAGCTACAAACGGCCGATGCCTCTCTGCAAGTCTCGTAGCGGTCACTATTTTTTAAAATTATTTTTGCGCAGATTATTAGAAGAATTGAAGTAAAAAAATCCCCACGAAGCGGGTTATTACGGCATTTCCACGATAAATCCAAAACGAAAAATTTTGTAAAGAAATAGTGGTGATAAAAGATTTGATTTAGTCTCTATAAGAGGAGACCACTCCATGGCTTGCCTTTGGCTCTCTCTGCTCATTGATTTTTATTTGCTGTCTTGTCATGATTATTAAAGTAATAAAATACGTACGTACTACTAATGAACCCTTTGTAAAATCTTTTAAATAAAACTTCGTTTTTTCCCGGTAGCAAAATATACCTACTTAAAATTATGCCTGCTAGTTAATTTTACTATTATCACATTTACTATTGAACTATGTATAGAATATAGAAAGTAATAAATTTAAAGTAACATGCATACATACATTTTCTTTCTTTTTTATTTGCATTAAAATTCTTCAGAAAAATGTGTAAACTGTAATATTAATTTATAATTAGAGATATTTAGAGCTTTAATTTTATTATATAAAGTTTTATAAAAGAGCTTAATTCAGCAAAAATTACATTGGATTGTACACTGATTACTAATCATGTGTCATTAGTGTCTGCTTTCTATCTCAGTTGCTTTTTTAGAAACGTTGTTAGCAACTTGACGCGAGAGCAACGGTTGACCTGCTGCTGAATCCAATGCTACGTATATGCATTCTTTCTTGTTTGTGACGTCACACACGCAGAAAACAGCAACCCTATTCTTTTGCTGCAGCAAAGAGAGTGTTTTTTTTCCTCCGAAATATTATCATGTGGTAAAGATAATATGAGGAAACGTTATTTTACCGTGGTTTATATTTAATACACTGCTTCAACCCTTTCATTCCGATGGTAGAATACGTTCTAGAACTTACGTGGTTCAGAGAATCCGAATTTACACCAAAAATTTCTATGTTAAATTTCGCTTTATTTAACCTTCCGTCTACCAGACGGGTCCATTGGACCCGACATGTACATTCAAAATATTTATTCAAACCAGAAATTTCTTCAAAACAAACTAAATGTATAAATCAGACAATAATAAGTTAAATAAACAAATTAAATAGTTTTAAGTAAAAATTCTGGTGTAGAATGTTTTTATAAAACTTGAGTAAAATTTCCGGTAGTTCTAGGGTTAAATACGGTATAGTCTGTTATTAAATAGACCAAATATTGCTATTTTAATTTTCTGGTATGAACTTGGAACATCCGAATTAAAAAAATCCACTAACATTATGATGCCGTTTGGACTCACTGGGAGTGAAAGGGTTAAAACAGAGATATTTGAGATTTAAATCCTTTTAATTTTGCAATATACATAATTCAAACAGAAATAATCATTCTTTCCCCCACGTTTACTAACTTCATGAATTCTTAACGTTCCGACACTCTATCACGTTCATTGCAGAATTTATTTTTAAGATTTAAAAATGAAACAAGAAGTAAAAATTTTATTGTAATAAATATTATTATTCTATTAATTGATTGAATCTATTTTTCAAATTATTTAATTTATCTAATTTTTATTTCGTAAAGGATTATTGTTATTATAACTGATTAATTTTTTTATCAAGCAGTATAACAATATGCTGTGTTAAGGGTGTCCGGGACCCAAAAATCTTCAAATTTTGCAAAAACATTTTATTTCATAAAAAATTCTGTTTTTTCCTGCTTAAAATGACATTTAAATCATGTTTCTACCTGAATTAGAAAAAAAAATATTAATTTTTTCGTTTTGGTTTGTTTTCAAAATCTAGCTTTCAAACAATGGCTGTCATAGAAACGAATTCTTGTAAAAATGCGTTTTTCTTCATGATAGGTTTTTTCACCATTTCTCATATTTAAATTCTTATAACTCGAGAAGCGTTAAAGATACAGGGTTCAAACTCGGAACTTGTCTATTTCAATTGTTTTACTTTAATTTCGATTCAGCATATTTGAAAAAAATATTTACTTTTGCAAATATGATTTTTTTTTTAAAGTTGCACCACTTTTTTTGAAATTTTTTCGTTAAATATTTTTAATTTTTTTTTTATAAATTAATGTTTTTAAAAATGCTGAATCAAAATTAAAACTCATATATTTCTGTTTATTTAAATAAAAAAAAATGAAATTCTATAAATAATATTTCGAGTTATAACGATTTTAAATTATCCCACTTTTTGAATAAATTTTAAATTTAAATTACAAAAAAAATTCTGAGAAGTTTTATCATGTGATTTTGTTTACAAATGATAAGGTTAACCATCACAAAACAATTCAGAATTTTAACTCAATAAATAAAAATTATTTTTAAATGTGTCCCGGACCCCCTTAAGCAAATATATTTTTTATGAAATAATTGATTAAAAAGTGTATTCCTTTTAATTTAATTACGATTAGAAGTTAATAGCAAGTTGCAACTAAACTGAATAAGAAATAACATTCTAATTTAGTTGTATCCTGTACAGTCAATTAGGGTAACTTTGATCCGCATTTTCTCTATTTTCATATGCCACACTCTTCTTTGAAGAATATTGTCGCATCTAGGGGCATAATTATTGTTTGACTATAAAAAATTAAGGAATAATAAGGATAAAAGCAGTAAAAAATGGATTTTTAGCCTGGTTCAAAGTTACCCAGCCATTTAGGGTAACTTTTCACCATATGATTAATTTTTATATAAAATAATTAATTATAAAAAAAGTATTGTAGTCAGGACAACTTTAAACACCAAAAACTGTTTTCAGATATGTAAAGACTGCGAATTTACATTTCCCAACATCACAAGATTTGTATAATTTATGATACTACAACAAATATCAGGCATAGGAAAAGTGGAAGAAGAGAACCATGAACATTTAGAAATTTAAAAAACCTGTTTATTGTTCATATAAAACATAAAAATGCAGTGAAAAACAATTTTCAATGTTTTAACTCTATAATATATCCATAGTTACAGCAATACATACAAGTTCTAGTATTATTCAAACAAGAATAAAAAACGTCGAACGTATAAAATGTCAAATTTGAGTAGCTCCGCCCCTAATCACGCCTCTAAATGAATTTTATGTATTTTACACACATTTGTAAAAATATTTACATGTCATATCTAATGCACACTTTCGGCATTTATATAAAATATACGTGCAAATATGGGAAATTTTCGGCAGTAGCACCTATAATCAGTAAATTATAAGCATCAGTGTAACTTTGAGCCGGCTCAAAGTTACCCTGAAAATGCGTTAACATGCTAGTGCCTTCTTATTTTACAATTTATTGACTATTAATAAATAAATAATCACAAAATATTAACACATTTACAACATTTAGATAATAATATGTCTGATAAATGAGTATATTGTAACTTACTATGAAAATTTAATTGGATTACAACATAACAACTTCAAAACAGCATTCAAAATTAACTTGAAAACAGTACTGTGAAATTTCGCAAACCTCTTCTTTTCTCAGCCAGACTGATTAGGCGCCAGTGATCCCAGGTCACGTGGTCTGACTAGAGAATTAATATTAAAAAAACATTTTTTCTTTCTTGTACCTTTTTTAGTTGGTTTTGTGAATGTGAATCTTGAACGCAGCAGGTAATAAGCTGCGTATAGGTTTTTTATCGTGGTCTTCTTTTAGAAGAAATGATGTTTAATTTAAAAAAAAAGGGGAAATTTATTTCCGAATATTAAATTATGCTATTTTCGTGGCTTCTTTTATAGAAGAACATAATCGGTGAAATTTTAATATGATTAACTTGAATTCCCAGTG
The DNA here is from genome assembly GCA_963932465.1 of Maratus speciosus. Classification (NCBI taxonomy): domain Eukaryota; kingdom Metazoa; phylum Arthropoda; class Arachnida; order Araneae; family Salticidae; genus Maratus; species Maratus speciosus. The sequence goes on along the minus strand of OZ010793.1, from coordinate 76,603,025 downwards.
TGGAATATTTACATGTTTTTAAAGAAATAGTATCCAAATGTTTTCATTGTAAATATTGTACATATTTATAAGTGTAAATAGAATTAACAAAGTTTTTAATTATCCTGTGCTTGACTTGGATTTATACTGAAAAACACCAGCGCCATTTTCAGTTGTGAAATATGTTTGTTTACATTAATATTATTTTAAAACAGATCGTGAATTCTTGAACTTAGCTCTCCCAAATATGATTTAAAACGAATCGTGAAGTCTATAATTAAGCTCTCCCAACCTTGGATTTAAATTGTGATAACGTGAAATTTCGTGGATTATATGAAGATTAATCTTCATGTTTTGGTGCCTCAAGACCCGGAAAAAAGGTAAGAAATACCTTTATTATTCTGCATGACTGTTGATTTCTTGAAAATATGCATTTTTCATGATCATTTATTTTGAAAATTTAATTTAATTTTAAACATGGATAAGACAGATAAACTTAAAAGTAAAAGAGCTACTGTTCGTGCAGCCATTACGAAATTAATCACAAAATGTGATACATTATTATCTGTTGATATTGATAAAACTGATTGCGATTCTTTAATGGAATCGTTAGAGCTCGTAAATGAAAAGGAAGTTCAACTAAAGGAGTTAGATTCCGAAATGAATGAGCTAATTCAGGAAAAAACTGAATATGAAAAAGAACTAAAATCGGTAGAAGAATATTCTGAAAAAGTATCCAGTTTGAAATTTAAAATTAAGATGAGGCTTAAAAAATGTAAAATCAAAACTGAACCAAAAGTTTTACTAGAATCAAGTAACGGTTCAAAAATCGGTAGTAAGCCAGTTTCGGCAGTGAAGCTTCCTAAACTTAACATAGAAAAATTTTCTGGTGATGCAAGCCAGTTCTTAGAATTTTTTAATTTATTTACTAGTGCGATAGATTCAAACGAATCGTTATCAAAAATTGAATAATTCCAATACCTGAAATCTTTGTTGTCTGAACCTGCATATAATATTGTAGCTGGTTTTGAACTGACAGATCAAAATTATTCTACTTGTTTAAAATTGTTAGAAGAGAGGTATGGTAAGCGGGAAAATATCATAAACTGTTACATGAATAAAATTCTAAATCTTGAACCAGTGAAATCCATTAACAATGTTACTTCTTTAAGAAAGTTGTATGATAATATCGAAACTTGTATGAGAAATCTTGATACGTTAGGAGTGACATCAGGCTCCTACGGCCATTTATTACTACCAATATTATTAAGATTATTACCCGAAAATTTGATACTAGATTTTCATCGAAAACGTGATCCCGATAAGGACTGTGAAGTCACCGATTTAATAAATTTTATTAAAACGGAATTAAGATGTCGTGAAGCTACTAATTTAGTAAATAATTCCCAAACCAAGGCTTATGAAAATCCTAAAACCAAATATGAAAATTCTTCAAGTAAATATCAAAATTTTCCGCAAAAGAAAAATATACCTTCAGCTGCTGCTTTAAATACATCTACAAAACAGTTTTGCATATTTTGTAAGTCTTCTGATCATGTAGGACTAAATTGTTCGAAATTCACTGATGAACAGAAACGATATAAATTAAAGAAAGAAGGTCGCTGTTACAAATGCTTTTTTAAGTCGCATTTATCAATTAACTGTAGAACAAAAATTAACCCTTGTTCCAAATGTGGTAACACTACCCATAGTCCTTTGTTTTGTTTTAAAGAAACAGCAAAAGAAAATCCTGAAAAAGAAATGAAAGGTGCAATTGTATCTATGATGTCGGAACAAAAATATAAACAAAATAAAGCAACATTATTGCAGACTTGTACAGTTTCTGTGTCTGCTGGTAAACAATGCTTGTTGGCTCGCGTTTTATGTGATAGTGGTTCAGAAAAATGCTTCGTGAAGAGATCGCTAGTACAAAAATTAAAATTGAAGCCATTGCGAAGAGAAAATTTATTAGTTTATCCTTTTGGGCGGAGACGCCCTTATGAATCTTGTTATGACGTTGTTGCTCTTGAATTATCCAGTGTTGTGCAACCTATTAACTCGATAAATATCGAAGCTCTTGTGGTTGATAATATAACTGGAGCTTCTGTGAAAACTCTAGAACCAGAACTTCTAGAGATAATGAGAACAAGAGGCTTTAAGCCTGCTGATACAGGTCTTGAACAGGAAATAAATATTTTGCTAGGGTCTGACTTTTTGTGGAAAATATTAAAGGGAATCGAGGGAAAATTGACAAAAGAATTATACGTTGCAGAAACTATTTTCGGTCATACGGTGCAAGGGCAGATAGAGTCGAATAAAAAAGAAGTAGCTTGTTTGCGTGTTTCAGTTGAAAATATAAATACTCAGCTGAAAGCATTTTGGGATCTTGAATCAATTGGCATTGCTGAAAGCAATGAAAAGAACATTACCGATCATGAGGTAATAAAAGAATTTAAAGAAAATTTAAAATTCGTAAATGGGCGTTATGAAGCAAAATTATTGTGGAAAAATTCTCGTGAATTGCTTAGAAATAATCTTGAAGTAGCAAAAAAGCGGTTTTCTAGTTTAGAAAATAAATTCTTGAGAAACGATTCTTTAATTAAGGAATATAGCTCCATTTTGCTAGAGCAGTTTAATGAGGGTGTAATAGAATTGTGCACCGAGAAAGATTCTAATAATTCCTATTACATGCCAGACAGACCTGTTATCCGTGACGACAAAACTACAACAAAAATGCGCATAGTCTATGATGCTTCTTCTAAATATGGTGATTCTCTATCATTAAACGAATGTTTGTATCATGTCCGTAACTTGAATTCTAATGTTTTAGATGATGAAAACATTCTTGCTTCGAGTTTCGAACCCCCAAATACTTCCTTGAAATTTTTAGGATTGATCTGGAACAATACAGAAGATAATTTTGCACTAGAATTACGACCCTTGTTAGAAAAATTAAATAATGATTCTTCTAAAAAAAATATTTTGAAATTTGCTGCTACGTTGTTTGATCCAGCCGGATTTATTGCCCCTTTTGTTATTCGTGTCAAATGCCTTTTACAGCAATTGTGGACAATGGGAATATCATGGGATGAAAGTTTTTGTGGTGAACTAGAAAATGATTGGCAAAATTGGCTTTCAGAAATCCCTGATCTCGCTCACTTGAAAATTCCCTGGCAGTATTTTAGCAACCTGATCATGGAAAAGGAGCATCTCCAATTGCATGTTTTTCCTGATGCTAACCCTAATGTGTATGTTCCTGAATTTCTTTCCTTGCCCGAAGGTCAGTGGTCTAGTGTTAAAATTGTCGCTACACAATTACCTGATGTTTCTAAAGAGAAGTCTCGAAAATCAGCAACCATTTCTTGTGTTGTTCAAACAAATAAATCTGATGAAATTCTCATTTTTAATCTTGAAAAGTATAGCTCCCTAAAGAAATTGTATCGAGTAACTGTATGGCTACTTAGATTTATTTCTAATATAAAATTAAAGGTAGATAAAAGAGATTTTTCAGAATTATCAGCTGAGGAAATGTTACATGCTGAAATTTTTTTGTCAAAGCTAGTGCAGAAAGAAAGTTTTCCCGAAGTTACAAAATACTTGAAATGTAACAAAAGTACTCCTAAAGAATCGAATCTTCTACAGTTAAATCCTATGTTGTCAGATGAAGGTTTGCTGTTGGTACGAGGACGGTTACAAAAGTCTGATTCCTCATTTTATGAAAATCATCCTGTTGTGATTCCTGCAAAACACAAACTTACTGAAGTAATCGTGAAAGATGCACATGGAAAAGTTTTTCATTCAGGAGTGTCCAGTACATTAGTACAAACTAGTGAAAAGTTTTGGATTTTAAGATCCAGACAGTGTATAAAATCAGTCCTGAACAAACGTGCTATCTCCAACAAATTTAGCGTTCGCCCTGGTCAACTAGTTATAGCAACTCTAGAGCATATCTTGTGTTTACCTGCAACCAAGGAATCCTTAGTGAAACGCTTCCGTTTGCGCGAGACTCTTCTGAATCATTTTTGGAAGCGCTTGAAAAATGAGTATCTTCTCAACTTACAATCTGCTCACTACACGGACCAGAATAAAACTTCTGACTTTGAAATATATGATGTGATTTTTATGCATATGAACATGTATCAAGAACTTTCTGGAAGTTAGGTATTTGTGGACAGAGATTTAAAAAAAAAATGAGGTCTTATGAACTGAAGGCAAATAATTCCATCATTAAAAGACCTATTGATTCTTGTGTATAATTTAGAAGTGAAAAAACTCTGAACTTTTTTATTAATAGAACTGAAAAAAAAAAACTCTGATATTATTAGAGACTCAAGAACTCTTTTGTTTATTGACTTAAAAAAAAATTATTTTTTTTTCACTTAAAAAAAAAAAAAAAAAAAAAAAAAAAAAAAAAAAAAAAAAAAAAAAAAAAAAGTTTCTTGTTTGATAATATTTCTAATTTTTAGTTTATTTTTACTTTTATTTTTTTTTTTGTATTGAATATTCCAGAAAAGGTTGTATAGATTTAAATTGTTCTTTCTATTTTTAGTAGCAGAAACCTGTTGGCAAATTTTTAAATTGTTTATTATTTTATTTGAAGTCCAGTATGTAAGTATATATTTTGATTTTGTATTGTATTTACGTATAGTGTAACTGATAATTTTTTAGAATAATTTTATTTCTACTTTAATTATTTTGAATCCCCATTTTGATGAACCCTTGTTCATCGGGGGGGAGTTTGTGAAATTTCGCAAACCTCTTCTTTTCTCAGCCAGACTGATTAGGCGCCAGTGATCCCAGGTCACGTGGCCTGACTAGAGAATTAATATTAAAAAAACATTTTTTCTTTCTTGTACCTTTTTTAGTTGGTTTTGTGAATGTGAATCTTGAACGCAGCAGGTAATAAGCTGCGTATAGGTTTTTTTTATCGTGGTCTTCTTTTAGAAGAAATGATGTTTAATTTAAAGGAAGGGGGGAAATTTATTTCCGAATATTAAATTATGCTATTTTCGTGGCTTCTTTTATAGAAGAACATAATTGGTGAAATTTTAATATGATTAACTTGAATTCCCAGTGTGGAATATTTACATGTTTTTAAAGAAATAGTATCCAAATGTTTTCATTGTAAATATTGTACATATTTATAAGTGTAAATAGAATTAACAAAGTTTTTAATTATCCTGTGCTTGACTTGGATTTATACTGAAAAACACCAGCGCCATTTTCAGTTGTGAAATATGTTTGTTTACATTAATATTATTTTAAAGCAGATCGTGAATTCTTGAACTTAGCTCTCCCAAATATGATTTAAAACGAATGGTGAAGTCTATAATTAAGCTCTCCCAACCTTGGATTTAAATTGTGATAACGTGAAATTTCGTGGATTATATGAAGATTAATCTTCAAGTACTTCACAAAAATAGTTAGATGATGCAATTAATTGCGCATAATGTTGCTAGTTTATTTTCTAAAATAAAGAGTAGAAATCCTAGTTTAGAACCTTGCCAACAGAGCACAGTTCTGGAGTTTATTTAGTCTTTTAGAGTCAAAAATATTGAAAAATAGGAGGTGGTGCAAAGTTATACCCCGTGGTTCAAAGTTACCCTGATTGACTGTAACTAAATCAATCACAGTTAAATTCATTACAATTAATTAATTGCATCTTGACGCGTGCAATTAAATCAACTAAATAAACTCCAGAACTGTGCTCTGTTGGCAAGGTTCTAAACTAGGATTTCTACTCTTTATTTTAGAAAATAAATTAGCAACATTATGCGCAATTAATTGCATCATCTAACTATTTTTGTGAAGTACTGTTTTCAAGTTAATTTTGAATGCTGTTTTGAAGTTGTTATGATGTAATCCAATTACATTTTCATAGTAAGTTACAATATACTCTTTTATCAGTTGCAATTTTATTTTAATGGTTTTAAAACTTTATCATCATCTAATTTTTAAAGAAAAAAAAAAAACATTAGCTTATTTTAGAGTAGGGGTGGTCCAACAGTGGCACGCTGCATACCACTAAAGTTTTATAGTGATCATTACCTTATCTAATCATCGAATCTGTGCGATTCAATAAGTCAGTTATTTCTTTAAAAAATTAGTAATATTAGGCGTGACACAGTTGGACCTCCCAATTTTTTAATACCAATATTTTCATGCAAAAATACTTGATTTGTATAATCGCACATTTTCTTCAAATAAATAAAGCGCACATTTTTGTAGGAATTTACTGGTATTGGAAAGATCGGCAGGTGGACAACTATGGCCACCCTTTGTTTTAGACCTCTTAAAATTTCTTCCACTTCTGAGAAAGAATAAATAATACAGGGTGAACCAAAAGTCTTGCCCCGATTATAAAATTTCATTGCAAATTATATAACATGCATAATTACACAGATAAATGTAAGTATAAATTTTTAGACAAACGGAAGAGTCTTTCACACGTCTTTCATTAGCTGATGCCTTGCATTCCTTGACAACGGGTCTCGTGGAGACCTGCCCGCTGTGCACCCGTTTTCTGTTTTGTCCCCAATTTTTTGGAAAGGAAAACGTTCTTAGATTGTTGGTTAATTATTTTTTTCTACTAAGACTTAAATTTTGGCGTGATTTTAACATTACAGAATCGAACTGCTTGCTTCTAAAAGAGTTAAATACCAAACGCAGTTTTTGATTTTTTGTAAACACCTTCAAACTTTGTTCCTTTTTCCGCTGTAAAAACTTAATTATTTAATGAAGTCAAGATTATAGGAAAACTGTATTTACCAAGAGCCTATTTGCTAATCCTCTAGTCTTTTTTAATCAATTATAATAATAAAAAAAAACAGAATTTTTATAAAGCTATTAACGGAATACCACATAAATACAAGAAATATGCAATTAAATATTTTTTCTTTATTCCAGTTGTATTTATTCGATTTGAAAAAATCTGGAAATCTAGCTGCTGAGTAATATGTAGTTTTTGAGCAACTAGAGTAGCTCAGAGTGTTACTACAGCGTTCCTGGATTTTAATTCGAAGGACTATCACAAGGGTCCTGAAATTTCAAGCCCAGGAAATTCTTCGATACCAGTATTTTCTTATAGAAAATCTCTTCTTAAATAGGGCTGAAATTTCGCGAGTTTAACCTAGATTTATTTTTCTAAAAAAAAAAAAAAAAAAACTGTTATTTGCCCTAAAAAATCCCTTGAAGCGTACGACCCCTGCTATTATCTACATTTTTTTAATACATAAAATTACTAAAAGCATTACAATTTAGAATTTCAAATATAATAGAATACGTACGCAAATGTGAATTATCTGAACAATTAACAATTCCATAACAATTTTAGCTAAATAATAAAGCCAACTAAAAATTTTATATGTTTTTCCTAAAACTGTTATAACAAAAATAAAATAAATTTTTTGCGAGGAGTATAAAAAATTAAATAACTTAAAACCGTTTCATACAATCCGGAAGGTTATAATTGATACTTCCTGTTTAGATACTTTGTAATAGATTGAGTATTTTCATTGCTAACAAGAAAAGCTCGCCTTTGAGAATGTAATCGTTGACACAATAATGATACAACAGTTATAAATTCTATCTTCATAAAAGTATCTGTATGAACTGATACATGGGAATCCATTTCCAGCCTTCAGCGATCTTCAAATGATCATTTTAAAAATGTATATTGTTGTACAAATGTTTTTTGCTGCTCATTAGTCTACTTGCAAAGTGTTAATGCGGATGCCTGGAAATATTAACTAGAGTTTGATAAAGTGCTTGACCATGCTTTTCTATCAAAAGCATTTGTTAAAATAGAAGAATATAAAAAACATTTTTTAATGCAATTGACAAACAGATAATTGGAAAATAGATAATGCTTCATGAAAGACTCTTTCAAATTTAACAAAACAAAGTATGCCAAAAAGAATAAAAAATACTTTGTAACGAAATGCGTTTTCTTTATTATTACATATGAAATACTTTACTGAAAAACTAAGTTTAGTTTCTCCAGGGCCTGATTACCAACGGGGCACACTCACACCAATAAATTTTAAAAGAAAAGTTCGACTTATCTAAACGCCGTATACATGTAAAATTTCCGCCATGAATGAGGCAAAATTTTCTGTTTATTTTTAGTGGTAGGAATTTGCCCCGTGGCTAATCAGGCTCTGAGTTTCTCTCTAGTATAGCAGGTGTAAAACATCTTTCAAAGTAATTTAGATAAGATGTTTTTATCTCATTACATTTGTGAAATCCTCCTATTTCTGAGTACTATTATTTTCCAAACGTAATATATTTTTTTTTACTTAACGATAGAAATCTACGATTAAGTGAAATAAAGATTACTATTCGCAAACAGTGGTTTTGAAAAAGCAGAAGGATTGTCAGACATACATTTACGTAAAATCTTGTAAACTATTTTACGACCGAAAAAAAACTTCATAACACATTGCCATAATTCATCTGTTGATTTATAGACATAAAGAATTAGAAAATCTTGTAAACTATCTTTTGACAATTTAAACAAAAATCATAACATAGTGCCGTACATCATCTGCATATTTGATTCATAGATATAAAAAATTAGTTTAAAATTGAAAAAAAATAATATCTATATAAGAATAATTTATAATAAATTTAATAATTTTAATAGAAAAAAATAAAAGAGCTATGAAAGAATAAATAAAAAAAAAACTTTCATGAATGTTTGGGGCTAATTTTCCACAATTCGTCTAAACTGGAGATTTAATGACAAAAGGAAAAATAAATAGATGTAAGGGGAAAAAGTATGTAATATAAGCAAAATTATATGCCTTTTTCATATGCTATTCCTTTCTCTACAAATTGTTTTTGTTTGTTTAATTCCTATTAAATACAGATTATTCGCCAAAAAATTGTACGAATAAATAAATATTTGCGTCAATAGACAACAGTTAAAAGGAACGAATTCCATATGGATTTTTCTATGTCTAAAATACGATATTTTTTTTATATAGTTCGCCATCTTTTTTTAACGCTAAACAATTGATTGCAGAGATTTACGTTTAATTCCAAATAGTAACTAGTAATTAAAAATATAAAAATAAAGACTGAAATTAACTTTAAAATAAGAATCTTATTCAGTGAAACTTTATAGAAAATAATAGTAAGTACAGGTCTATAATGTCAGAACTGTCGCAGGCGAATATTTTTATATTCTTTTGCACCACTATTTAAAAAAAAATGTTCTAGAATATTTCTCTTGTACATGTTGCCAACATATATGAGAAAGATTTCTTTTTAGTGAAAGTGGTGAGAGATAGAAATAAAAAATAGTTGCCACTGACAGCCCTGTAATGGTCTCCATACCATCGGTAAGCGGTTCATTTTCATCGAATTGTACATTTGAGCAACAGGAAGACCTTAAACGATAAATCAGCATACAATAATGCCATCCCAATTACCTAACTATTTCTATCGCGCAACGTAACCCCTATTACTAGATTTGTCGGATAATTGGTAGTCTATTATACTAATTATTCTTTATCGCAAATAGATAAATGCAGGTGTAATTTATATTTTTATACAAATGGAATAGTTTTTTGTACAGTAAACTCCCGACTATCTGGCTCTCGACTATCCGGCCCTCCGTACTATCCGGCCTAGTAAAAAAAACAAAATGAGGAAAGTTTCACGCGGTCGAGACAGGCACGTTCTTGTCCGTAGGAAAGAACGTCGGCTCTCGACTATCGGCCCTCCATACTATCCGGCCTAGTAAAAAAAACAAAATGAGGAAAGTTTCACGCGGTCGAGACAGGCACGTTCTTGTCCGTAGGAAAGAACGTCGGCTCTCGACTATCGGCCCTCCATACTATCCGGCCTAGTAAAAAAAACAAAATGAGGAAAGTTTCACGCGGTCGAGACAGGCACGTTCTTGTCCGTAGGAAAGAACGTCGGCTCTCGACTATCGGCCCTCCATACTATCCGGCCTAGTAAAAAAAACAAAATGAGGAAAGTTTCACGCGGTCGAGACAGGCACGTTCTTGTCCGTAGGAAAGAACGTCGGCTCTCGACTATCGGCCCTCCATACTATCCGGCCTAGTAAAAAAAACAAAATGAGGAAAGTTTCACGCGGTCGAGACAGGCACGTTCTTGTCCGTAGGAAAGAACGTCGGCTCTCGACTATCGGCCCTCCATACTATCCGGCCTAGTAAAAAAAACAAAATGAGGAAAGTTTCACGCGGTCGAGACAGGCACGTTCTTGTCCGTAGGAAAGAACGTCGGCTCTCGACTATCGGCCCTCCATACTATCCGGCCTAGTAAAAAAAACAAAATGAGGAAAGTTTCACGCGGTCGAGACAGGCACGTTCTTGTCCGTAGGAAAGAACGTCGGCTCTCGACTATCGGCCCTCCATACTATCCGGCCTAGTAAAAAAAACAAAATGAGGAAAGTTTCACGCGGTCGAGACAGGCACGTTCTTGTCCGTAGGAAAGAACGTCGGCTCTCGACTATCGGCCCTCCATACTATCCGGCCTAGTAAAAAAAACAAAATGAGGAAAGTTTCACGCGGTCGAGACAGGCACGTTCTTGTCCGTAGGAAAGAACGTCGGCTCTCGACTATCGGCCCTCCATACTATCCGGCCTAGTAAAAAAAACAAAATGAGGAAAGTTTCAAGCGGTCGAGACTGGTACGTTCTTGTCCGTAGGAAAGTGCTAACACACGACAAAAAGGAGCAAGAATGAATTTCACAATGCAATAGCACAGACAGACTGGAAGAGAGGGAGGGGGGGGGGGGAGTTAAGGCTTGATAATCTGTTTCGTCAGTTGTGCAACGGATGTTAATAAGTACGGACATTATTTTCTGCTGATCCTGGTTATTTTCTTATATTCTTTTGGTGTGCTTCATGTTTATTTATTAAAGATTAGCGAAATAGGTGATAAACGAAAGAAGGTTGTGACTATGAAGGAGAAACTACGAGTCAGCAGGAGGGAGCAACGCCAGTTGGTATTATCTGCTTTCGTAAATGGAGGGCCATTGCGTCGCGCAAGAAGGCTAACAGGGTGAAATAGTCATCTATCAACTATTTTTTGAAGAATTAAAACTAATTTTTGACTCTTTTATCTTATGCATAACTTTTCATATTTGTGTAATCATTTATAATTAAACAGTAAAATAAGATTTACTCTTTTTTTTTTTTTTAAGAATTAGGCTTTCGTTTTACGTTAATGTTTAGCTTATTTTGAAACTGTATGAACTGTAGGTATAAAATTTATCTTAAAATATGTTTTTAATAGAATGGGAGGGGGGGCGGGTGTTGAAGTTTGCGTAAATATTTATAGAACTCCGGCCTATCCGGCTTTTTTGTTATCCGGCCTACCCTTCCGCCATATTAGGCCGGATAGTCGAGAGTTTACTGTAACTTCTCTTTAACACTAGAAAGACGGCGAGCGGTCATTTTGACCGCTACCGAGTGGATCTGGTTCAGTTCAAACCAGAAATTTCTTTATAAAATAAGTTTAAAAGGTCAAAGAAAAAAAAAAAAGGTAAAATAAATAAGTTAAAATAACACTTTCAAATAAAAAATCTGGTCTAAAATATTTTTTATAAAACTTGAATAAAATATCCCGTCTTTGTAGTGTTAATCGCTTAAGACTCAAATCATTTACCCAAGGGACTGCGTAGGATTCTGCCTAGGACCTGCCAGTTTTCAGTATTGCCTTATATCAAATCTTCTGTGCCTATATAAAGTGCTATTACACGGGGCGTCAACATTGCCTCTAATTCCAGGCGTCTCCACGTTACCCTAATGGCTCCAAGAGAATCGCTTCGAAAGCAAGCAACTATTTTGTGTCGGAGCGATTTTGACGCCTGAAACGAAGCGAGTTGCCAGTAACAGCCAATCAAATGCTTGGAAAATTGACGATGGAAAAGCCTTTTCTCGAACAGCCAATGAAATAATCGGAAAACGAAATAATAAAAAAGAAAAGTACCCAGTTAAACTGATGGCATTGAGCTCACGGTCTATTCACAGTGATTGTATATTATACTCTTACTGCAAAGAATAATGCCTTTCGAAAATAAATTAAAAGGGGATTGCTCCCCACCCTGTTTCACATCTTTAATAAGCAAAATTATGTATGCCTTTTTTATATGCTATTCCTTTCTCTACAAAGTGTTTTTGTTTGTTTAATTCCTATTAAATACAGAATATTCGTCAAAAAATTGTAAGAATAAATAAATATTTGTGTCAATAGACGACAGCTAAAAGGAACGAATTTTATATGGATTTTTCTATGCCTAAAATACGATATTTTTTTTATATAGTTCGCCATCTTTTTTTTAACGCTGAACAACTGATCGCAGAGATTTACATTTAATTTCAAATAGTAACTAGTAATTAAAAATATAAAAATAGAGATTGAATTTAAATTTAAAATAAGAATCATATTCAGTGAAACTTTTTACAAACTAATAGTCCAGGCATTAGGTGCTCAAAACGGACAAATAGGGGAAAGTTTTGGTGTAGTTTTGATATTTGGTGCCTTTATGTTTTTTGGGTCGCTGAACATGAATCTGAAGTTTGCCAACAAAATTTATCCCGGGAAACATTTTTTTTTTTGTCGAAAAACGGGAAGAAAACGGGATTTTCTTTGTTTTTTCCAAATAACTTGAAAATCCTACATTTTACGTAAAAGTCCTCAGTACATAAATTAAAGAAGATAAAATTTCCTACATTTTATGTAATAAAAGTTTTTTTCTCTGATCAATGGTTTAGCCATGACAACGCCGCAAAAATGGCTGTGAAAATTAAAAAAGTCAGAAAAAACGGGAATTAGGGAGCTGTACGTAGATTTAACATGAAAACTGACCATTTTATACAAGCATTGACTATAAAGTATACTAAAGATTATATGCTTGACTACATTTTACAATGAAGTTGCTGATAATAAATACGACGACTGATTATGAATCATTATTTAATTATAAATAAATATGTACATTAGTAAGTACATTCACTTAAAAAACAAAAAATACTATTTCCGCTTTCTTTTACTTGAGGGTCCCTACTTTTCACCGATCTACAGCATAGAAAATAGACGTATGGAATTAGTGGGTGTTTTTATTACTACCAAGAGTATAAAATAAATGTTTTTTTAATAAAAAATATTTGATACCTAGTTGCATGAATTTTTCCTCTTCCACTGGGTTCACGGGTTCATTGGGTGGGCAATCCATTTCCAGCTCGGTTTCAAAGAGCTCGTCCTCCTCGTCTTGTCACACCACTGCGATGTAATTCCCCTCGCAGTTGGGGCAAATGTTGGAGCAAGAAAGCCCTGCCTTCTTGCACCAACAACTTCGCTGGCAGTTCTTTTTGCATTTGCAAGATACAAGCTTTTACAAAGAAGGGGGTAGTACAGTGAACACAGTCTCAAGGCCAGTATTTGTTCTCTTCCATCCCCACTCTTCAGCATTTTTTTTCAACACCCAGCCATTGCTGGACTTAGTGATATACTCTTACAGAGTGCTGCTGTGCTGTAGCGGCAGATGGTGGTAAAGTAGCAATGTTCGAATTGTATCTAAAAGCTTACTCCTTGTACAAAATATACCTTAGGTGGTTTAGCGAAGGCACATTTGTCCCACTATAACCATACAGTAAGACAAGGAAACGTTTCCCAACAGCTGCAATCATCTCCTGAGTAGCGTTCATGTCGTAGAATACTTTAACAATGTCAGCAAGATGTGGATTCTTCACAAGAGTTTTGAGGAACTTCATTTTCCCTTGCATAAACAGTGTTGATGTTGTATCGCAGTCGCTCATAGCATGTAGGAAAAAGATGTTTTTCATAATAGTTGGACTCACAGCATTAGTTGGAGAAAATGTCACTGGAGAAATTGTATCTTTCCCTGGTTTTAAAAAGAAAATGTTTTCATCCGTGAAGATACCTATCAAAATGACCAAAAGATCTACATCCTTCCCGACTACAATTACCATCTCATTTGATAGAGCCAAGGACAAAGCAGTTTTTATAATCAAGGTGTCTGAATCTTCTTTTGCTAGCTTGCATGTAATATTTGCTGATGAGAAGTTGCCAATCATTATAGATATTAACCGACCTTTGTTTTTGGGTTAATAAGAAACTTTTCTTTGGAAGTGGATGGTATCATTGTTTCGTCAAACAATATGTCAGTTGAAGCATGTTTTCTTGATCGTCTCATACGTTCAGCAGTTTTTGTGCCACCTTGTATATCATCAGGGTAGCCATCAAAGCAACTATTGCCTGTGATTGATATTTTGACTGCACATAGTGAACATATTTGTCGCCGATTGAAGAAAAAGACTGATGCTTAGGCCAAACAACTCTATGTAATAAAAAAAAATCCCATCAATGACGAATTGAATCTTGTCGCTGAACCACTTGTTCATAAGGGGTTTGAATGCCTTGTAGAGTGTAGATTTGTTTCCTTTTCTTAAGCCATTGTCAAATAGGGACAAGGAATAAGGGCCTAGTTGGTACGTCCAAAACTCCTGAAGGTCTTCATCTGAATGCTTTGCAACCGAAATTCGTTGGAACAAAGTTGTAGGGTAGACTGGAACCAACTCGTTGTCTACTTGTATTACACTGGTCATTACAGCAAGAGGTTTTACTCTGTCGCTCCGTTTAAATTTGACAGTTCCAAAGTCCCCAACAACTACTCTGCTGATGTCTTTAATTCTTGATTCCCCCCCCCCCCCCCCAATGGTCTGTTTAGGCTAAAAGGCAAACTTTAAGAACTAGATCCGTGTCAACTTTTATCATCGAAAATCTGCTTTAGTTATTTAATTTTTGTTTTTTAAAAGTCAAATTAAGAAATGCTTTATTATTATTATTATTATTTTGTAATAGCAAATGAAGATTTTGATCACAGGTATGCTCATTTTTTATTTATTAGTTATGAAGGAAACAATGAATCTCAAATCCTTAAAATCTATATTTAAATAGGAAACAGTAGACAGACGCATAAAGTGCGTACTGATATTTCTAAATGCATATTAAGTTCGAATTGTTCTGCAACTCAAACCACGAGTCATAATTTAAATATTTTGAAAAGTTTGGGTTCGGATAACTCTTTAGTTATTACTAAAGCAGATAAAGGTAGAATTACAGTAATTATGGATAAGGATATGTATGACTCAAAAGCTAAAGAACTTCTTAATGATCCGAATACCTATGCTATTTTAGAGAAGGATAATACACAATCAATCTAACGTAACATGAACTTAATTATCTCGAAATATGAAAAACTTTAAAAAAATCCCAACAGTTGTTGCTCAAAAATTGAAATGCTCTACCGGTTTAGTTTCGAGATTTTATGGTTTACCAAAACTTCATAAACCGAATATTCCGTTGCGCCCTATCATAAATTTTTCAAAATCCTCCCTCTATTGTCTTTCGAGTTACTTGGCTAAGTTATTAAAACCCCTCACAGTCCATTCAGTTTATAGTGTAAATTCAGCCTTCAAGTTTTTGGAGGATTTGAGAAATCTTGAATTCCCAAATGACTGTGTTATGGCGTCATTAGATGTCGTGTCATTATTTACTTCTATACCTATTGAAATGATTTGTGATACCGTTGAAAAAATTTGGCCTGAGACTGTTCCTGATACAGAATTAAATGCTAGTGATATTATAGATTAATTGAGATTTTGTTTAACTTCAACTTGTTTTATTTTCAATGATTCCTTTTATAAACAGGTGTCGGGAACCGCTATGGGCTCACCTCTTTCTGTGGTAGTTGCTGAAATAGTGTTGCAGTTAATTGAAATAAATATTATTAATGCACTCGATCAACGTTTAATTTTCTGGCGTAGATACCTGGACGATGTTTACATAATAGCTAAAGATTGTGATTTGGATGACATCTTCTCTACTGCGAATTTGATTGCTGTACCTTTAAAGTTTACCATCGAATGCGAGTCTAATGGAGTGTTACCGTTTCTGGACATCCTCATCCAAAGAACAGAGAATGATAATTCACAGCAAATTTCTACTTCTGTCTATAGAAAACCGACATCTACAGGTCAGTACACCAATTTTAATTCTGTTTGCCCACTCAGTCATAAGATTTCTGTTATTAAAAGTTTAACATATAGAGCTATAAAATATTGCAGCAGCATTGAAGCTTTCGAAACTGAAAGAAATAAAATTTATGAAGATTTAAGGAATAACGGCTTCCCAAAAAATCTCGTTAAAAAAGTTTTCAAGAATACTCTAGATTTGGTTAATTCAACTCCCCCCCCCCTTTTCAACAGGTTAAACCAAATTATTTCGTGTGTTTACCATATTATACTAATGTTTCTGAAAAAATTTCTTCAGTTTTGAAATCATTTAACATAGGTGTTTCTTATAAACCATTAAATAAATTAAGTTCCTTCCTGAATAGCCACAAGTTCAAATATGAAAAAGAAAAATTAAGCGGCGTTGTGCATAAGATTCCATGCAATGATTGTGATAATGTTTACATAGGTGAAACCGGCAGATCCATGGAAATTCGTCTTAAAGAGCACATCGGTGCATTAAAAAAAGGTAAATTAAATTCCAGGTTAGTGCAACATGCACTTGACAAGGATCACACCCCCTCCTTCACAGATTCTTCAATTTTGAGAAGTAATTGCATAGACTATTATTATAGAATTTTTATGGAGGGATGGTTTACTAAATTACATCCATTAACCCTGAATGAATCAAGTCCTGTTCCGAATGAATATTTTGTTTTCTCAAATCATTGACTTTAACTTTGACTGGGTCCTGTGTATGCACGTTGTTTTATTGTAAGTTGATTCGAATACTGATGAGGCTATGCGGTGCATAGCGAAACGTTTATTTTATAGTGTATAATTTTATATGATTTTATCTCATTTTAATTGTTTTGTATGTTTTTAGTATTTGTATTAAAGTCTGTCTACTGTTTCCTATTTAAATATTTTGAATTCAGACGTTAAAATGTATATATACCTTAAAATGTAGTCAATAATATTATATTTAGTATCATTAATTGTCAAAGTTTGCGTAAAATGGTCAGTTTTCATGTTAAATCCATGTACACTGCCGTAATTCCCGTTATTTCTGACTTTTTTGATTTTCATACCCATTTTTGCGGCGTTGTCACGGCTAAACCATTGATCAGAGAAAAAACTTTTAATACATAAAATGTAGGAAATTTTATCTTCTTTAATTTATGTATTGAGGACTTTTACGTAAAATGTAGGATTTTGAAGTTATTTGAAAAAAAAACAAAGAAAATCCCGTTTTTTCCAGTTTTTTGCCAAAAAAACATGTTTCCCGGGATAAATTTTGTTGGCAAACTTCAGATTCGTGTTCAGCGACCCAAAAAACATAAAGGCACCAAATATCAAAACTACACCAAAACTTTCCCCTATTTTCTACCAAATGACTGGACTATAACAGTAAGTACAGGTCTGTAATGGCAGAACAGTCACTGGCGACTATTTTTATATTCTATTTGCACGACTGTTTTTTTAAAAAAATAAATGTTATGGAATATTTCTCTTTCACATGTTGCCAACGTGTATTTGGAAGATTTTTGTTTAGTGAAAGTGATGCGAGCTAGAAATAAAAAAAGTCGCCAGTGGCAGCCGTGTGATGATGCCCATACCGTCAATAAGCGGTTTGTTTTCATCGAATTGTACATTTGAGCAATGGAAAGCACTTAACACTATTTCTACCACGATTTTGTGTTTACCTATTTCTACCAAAAGGTGTCTTTTGGCACCTTTGCGTTTGGAAGCGAATAATTGCCAAAAATATTGGAATTTCCGATTATTAGTTAAATATAGTAGATAATTTGAGAAATATATTTATTATTACATTCATACGTACTTATTACAAATAATTTAATCAGATTATAAATTATCGCTTAATTCAACAATCTACAAAATATAAATGTACATAAATATAATCAAACATCTTTTATATCATCAGGAACAACAATTAACCCCTTCCGGCACGGACAATTTTTGTTGTAAAATGATGAAATGATTGACTGACACCGGAATTTTAAAACGACTTTTTTAGAAATTAAAAACATGTTACTTTAACCATTCATTGCAAAAGTAAAATTTTACTAAAATATTCTTGGTGCCGTTCGTAAGTTTGGAATTAAAATTAGGTATCCCGACCCGGCACTGCGCCGGAAAGGGTTAAACTTATTATTTTTTTTCATTTTTAAAATTTTTATTAGAAAATCAAATATTTTAATATTATTAACCTATCAAACTTTCAGTAGAAAAATTCATCATAAAATTTCTCACGTATAAAAACTCAACCTTCGTAACAAAAACAACAAGAACAACAATAATCATAAAAACAGGAGCGTAAAAAATCTTTCCTTATTCAGTATCACAGTTTTTACGCGACTGAAAACAAAATTCATATGTGTTGAACTCACTACTAGAATTGGAGAACAAAGCGAGATATTCAATTTCTTAGGACTATTCACTGCAACGATAAACGCTAAAATGCATCATGGTAGGGAACAAGCTAGCATCAAATTTATGCAGCAACTCCTGAATTGTCCTTTACAACTGAAATCGGTGTTCTATAATCTGATTATAACTGATATGATACTGTAAAATAATGTTGATATTTATATGTAAAATTATTTAAAATTAGAAATTATTAAATCGTTAGAAATTACAAATTATGAAATCCTTAAGGTGTTAAAAGACACCTCATGGTAGAAATAGGTATACCATATGCATATTTTTAGATCCAGGATAAGCTGAAGGAAAATGATACCGCCGAATTAATCTAACAGCTACTGTACGAAAAGTCAAATAATTAATTCTGGAGACATGATTAAATTTAGAGAATGATTTTAAGTTAAAATCCGAAAGGTGTCTTTAGACCCCTCTTCGTAGAAATAGTGTTAAATAAAAAATCAACATGCAACAATGCCATCCCGATTACCTAACTAATTCTATCGTGCAACGTAACCCTTATCATTAGATTCGTAGGATAAATTGTAGTCTACTACACTATTTATTCTTTATCAAAATTGATAAACGCAACCGTAATTTCTATTTTTATACAAATGGAATAGTGTTTTGTATTCTTTTTAATTCCTAAAGACTTAAATCATTTACCCAAGGCCGTAGCATTCCGCCCTGGGCCTGCTGGTTTTCGGAATTGCCTTATATTCAAAGCATCTCTGCCTATATTCTATTTTGATATTTACCGTTAACAGCAGCAGATCTTCTAGAAGGCAAATCACTTGTTTCTGAGGGGTCTCAAATGCAGTTTCATTATTAAATATATAAAAAATAGTCTGTCACTTTTTCCGGTGTAAGTATATCTTTATCCGTGTTCTATTCTAGATATAGGAATCCAAATTTCCCAAAACATCTGTTTGAGCAACAAAATCAGACCATTATTTTCCTGGAAAGTTCCAGGATTTTTTTAAATAAGTTTAAAAGGTTATTTCTATATTTTTGTAATATATAAGACTGTTAAATATTACAATTTAGAATTGCAAATATAATCGATTACTACGCAGATGTGTAATAGTTCAAAACAATAAACTATCGCAAATTCTTACAAAAATGTTTGCTTTATTTAAATGCAAAAATTGTGCGATTGCACAGAACAATTATTTCTCTATAAAAATATTGGTATAAAAAAATCGGGAGGTTGCAACTATGTCTTTGTAATACAATTAAATTAATTTTACTGCGAAGTTTAATATTCGCAATCACTTAAAACTGTTTTATTCAACTGTTCAAAATACTATTACCGTTCCTCATCTTTAAAAAATGGATATATAGCATACTGATTACCTTTCTTTGCTAACGAGAATAGGTATCCTTTGAGAATGAAATGTTGCTACTCTAATACAGCACATTATAAATTCCCTTATTTAAAAGTATGTGCATTAACTGATAGCAGAGTTGAAATAAAATTTCATTTTCAATGTTCAATAAATTTCCAGATTTCTTTTTTTAGGATATATTCAGTTTGCATGAATGATTTTTTATGCATCATTAGTGTACCAAGCAAGTATTAATGGCAATGCCTGAAAATACGTTGTTTAAAAAATAATATCAGTCTTTGTTACTGAATAATTTATAGGCATTTTTCCTAGATGTTTTTTTATTGGATCGTTAGTTTGTTGTATATTAATTTGTCGTACAGATTTTTGCGTACTTCTTTAGTATTATAGTTTAGCTTTTCGTCATTTTACGTGGATATTTAAGGCCGTTAAAACCCTTTCAGGAGTAGGATAATTCTCATCGTAAATGGTGAAATGATTAATTCAAACCAGACTTTACAAACGAATATCTTTAAAAATAAATACTTGCTTTTGTTCACATTCATCATTAAAGAAAAATGTTATTAAAACATTCTGGGTGCGATCGGAACAAAGCGTTATAAGTAAGCGAACAAACTTAATGCTGGAATCAGGCGTAAATTAACACAGTTGCGCCACGTTGTGGACGGAGTGATAATTCACATACGCGGACTTTTAGCGTGGCACGTATTTTCTAAATCTTTAGCCACTCATGGAAATGAATTGTGTTTGCCACATTTATTGCAAAATAGTGGCGTAGTGCATCTGGAGTGCTGACATCACGAAGTTTTCTTCGCCTTATTAAAAGTACTTCGGTTATTAATCAAGATGACAAAAACTTTACAATTTTAGTGGTGTGAGTAAGAAAATAGTTAGGTAGTTCCTGTAGTTTACACTCCATCCGCTAGATGGCGCATGACCTTGATTGATGTGACCTCGCTTTTAATCTTGCGGTTATTTCTCCCATTTAAGATAGCACGCTTACTTATATCGTTTTGGATCGGAAGTTTAGAATTAAAATTAAAGGGTCGCATTTGTGACTGCCGCTGGAACGTTTAACTCTTCGATAACATATGTCCAAAAAATCTTCTTATTTTATTCTATTTGTACAACCTTTTGGAAGAATAAATCTTTGTCATATATCTTCATTACGATATTTTCTGGAGAAATCTAACTTTTTTTTTTTGTAAATTGGTACACCTTGATATAAAAAATGTCGCCAATACGCTGACCGTTAAAGCTATTGTTAGCTTTACTTGTTCGCTGACCGTTAAAGGGCTAATGACTGCCCTTTAAAAATGCCTTATGTAACGAATAATGCCGGTTTCTGTTATTAAATTTTGCACAAGAATTTATATCTAAACATTTAATGAAATATTGCGTTGTTGTATTCTAATTTGATGAGCAGATTTTCGTTTACTGGTTTATTATTACACTTTTAATTTTCGTAATTGCACAACGAGGGCGTCTAGTGGACATATAATTGAACGTTTGTCTCTAAAATTTTGTTGAGGAAATGAGTTTTCATCGTGAAGATCGTCGTGGACAATATTTTGTCATTGACAAAATATTGTCCACATTATCCATTTTGTCATTGACAATGAGAAATTGAAACAACAAGATAAGTCTAATCCCCATATATGTTTCCGAGAGCTTACTGCTGATCCACCGCCCTCTAAATCCGTGGTCTACGCGCTGACATAAAAGTATTGCCTGTTCTACAAGCACTTTTTTTTTGCATTTTTACGGACTCTTAAATTTGAATACCGTATGTATTTAAAGCATTATATGCCTTTACTTAATAGCAAAAAATAGCACGGAGAAAAAAAAAATATATTGGTATTGAAACTCAAGGAACCGTACAAACGTTGAAAAAAAAACTAAATACGGCAGCCGCCCTTTTATTCTGATCGCGCATGCCTAGTAATCAGAGGGTGGTGTGCTCAAGATGGAGTATGTTTTAAATGTCTTTCCGATACCCTAATAAAAAAAAAATTGAAAAAAAATATCATTACTGAAACAGCTGTGATTTTTTTCAACAACCTTAAAATCATTACAGTACTACTTATGAAGAGAAAAAGAGAATAATTGTGCTTACCATCAACAGAATCCGTTTAAGTGAAAAAGCACGTTCTTATGCAATTAACAAGAAATTTAAAAAAAAAATCGTTTAATGCCTCTTTAAAAACGCTTTTAAGTTTTATCGAAAAAATTCTCAAAAAGAATGAAAAAGAACTTTTAACGAATTTATGTCTTTACTTTATGTATTTACATGCGTTTTCCATTCAGTCACTCTACGATCTTTTTTATTTCTTACTATGTCTCTTAAGACGTCTGCCCCCTCATCTTCAATTGCTTTAAAATGTTGGAAACTCACACATTATTATAACTTATCAATTACTCTAACGAGCAGATGAAAAATCAATTATGCTACCAAAGATGTATTTAAAATAATTATTGAAGCTTGATGAAGATCGGAAAAGGATTTCCAGTTGAATTTTACTATCAGTTACTACACAAGAGTTTAAGCAATTGGCATTTATTATAAATGAAGCATTTTATTTCAAAACTGAGTGAAAGCCTACTACGTGTACCAGGTGAAAAGAATATTTAAAAAACTTGAAATAAAATTGTTTTCATCATTACATTTAATTAAAAAAACTTTGAAAGTATCATATATATGTATAAGGTCTTCCGGAAAGTTCTGTCCGATAATGTTATTTCACGCCTACTTTTTTTAAATTCAGATCTCTTCATTGGCACCGCTTTTTTGAAATGCTAAAATTCCGATTGTTATCACACTTCACATTAAGGTGAAAACAATGGGAATTTTACCATGTTTCTGTAATTCTGGAACATTCGAAATATTTTGTTTCAAAATAAGGAAAAGCAGATTTTTAACTTTTTACCACCAAACTTAGACAGGTAAATTTTAATTGAAAGTTTCTGGAGCAAATATTGATTAAAATTAGGTCGGATAAAATATATCCACCCGCCCCTCAAGGGGTTAACCCGTTCAGGACCAGCATCTTTTACAAGAATTTAATTCGTTTGGCCCCACTTGTTGTTATTTATTTGACTTAACTTTATAAATCACGAAAATGTCGTAATTAAATAAAATAAATTTTATTTTTCTTTTTTACTGGTACTAAACTCAAGCGCTGTAAGCATTTTTCGAGGGTGCATATATGCGCCCATGGTCCCGAACGGGTTAATAAACGGAATGAGCTTTTACGCCATTTTCTTACGGCAGTGCTCTCGATTATTCGTACCACAAATTTCGAGCGGTTTTGCCCACAATAATTCCAATTTAGAAGGCTTGGCTTTTCTTTTTAACCCTTTGAGTGGCAAACAATTGCGTTTGTGTAATCAGATTTCTCACCGGAAATTAAAAAAAAAATTATTTCAAAATAAGGAAAAGCAGCTTTTCAACTATTTTTCCCCAAAGTTATAAAAGTAAAATTTAATTAAATGCATCTGGTACAACTCTTAATTAAACTTAGGTGGGATGTAATATATCCCAACACCTCTCAAGGGGTTAAATTAGTCCCCAATTTTTTCTAATAATATCGCTCCATACAATGACACGATTTTAATGATGAAATAAAGCTAGTAAGTGCTCGCTCACTTGATTCCCAGCCAGTGACAAGTCAGCTGACCAGCCAATTTATGCATACGGGACCAATATGCACCTCCCCCCTACCTGAAGCAGAAGCGCCAGGATCCCCCTTTCTACGGACATGAGTCGCCACGCACGGAAAACACGTGGGTTGTGTTCAATTCCCCATGAGTCGATATAGGCAGGATGATATCGGCTCATGCAAAATTGCCCTCACCCCCAAATAGGAAACCACAACGTGAGTGAAACAAAGAAGAATGAGAGAAATAAACAAAGAAGAAAGAAGAATAAGAGAAATAAGAGAAAAAGGGAAAGGTCGCTCATGTGCACGGGGTTGCGAAGCGCGGGAGTACCTGAAGAAGATATTACCCTGGGGGAAAAGTTTGGTGCTAATTTTCCAGAATTAGTCTAAAACGGAGATTTAATGACAAAAGGCAAAAAATTAAATGTAAGAAAAAAAATGTTTGCAACATAATAAAAATTATAGGCCTTTTTTATATACTATTCATTTATCTAACAAGGTGATTTTGTTTGTTTAGTTCTTATTACAAAATGAATATTTGGCAAAAAAAAATATAAGAATAAATAAATAAATGTGGCAATACACGACAGCTAAAAGGAACGAATTTCACATAGATTTTGCTACGTCTAAAATACAATTTATTTTTTAAATAGTTTGCCATCTTTTTTTTAGCTCTAGACAATTTATCGCCGACGTTTACATTTAACCTCAAATAGTGACTAGTAATTAAAAATACTTTTTTAGAAAATAACAGTAAGTACAGAATAATCTATAATGGTGTCCATACGTAGATAAGCGGTTTGTTTTCATCGAAAGTTATCTATTTCTATTGTGCAACGTAACCCCTATCATTAGATTTGTCGGATAATTGGTAGACTACTACACTAATTATTCCTTATCACAAATAGATAAATATAGCTGCAATTTAATTTCAAAAATTTTGGAATTTTTTATTATCGCTGAGCATTTGGAATACAGGCCATAGCCCTCTAGTTTTCGGTGGAGAGTTACATTCAAAGCCGATGTGCCTATATTTTACTTTGTTACCTGCTGCTGCAACGCAGCAGATGTTCTGGAATACAAATGATATACGTACTAATATTTTCAACACCAGAGTTACATTTTTAAATGTATAAAAACAGAATTTGTTACTTTTTCCGGTGTAGAAATATCTTTTTCCGTGTTCTATTCTAAATATAGCAATTCAGACTTTCCCAAGAACTTGTTTTTAACCCCTTGGGGACGAGCGACACGTATACGTGCCGCATGAAGCGATCAGAATCCTCGTTTTACCTCACCGGTAAAATTTTACTGTAAAATTTGCCTTGTTTAATCGGCGCATTTTCTCGATTCAAGAAGACACAAATTTCTGATTTTAAAAAACGGTGACAAAAGATTAAAAATTTCGTAAAAGGCTCCCGTCCCGAAGGGGTTAAGCAACCAGTTGAAACCACTATTTCCCAGGGAACTTCCCGGATTTTCATCTCAGTTTTCGAGCTTTTTTTCTACATTTTTATAATACATATGATTACTATATTTATTACAATTTAGAATTGCAAATATAATAGACTATGTACGCAATGTGTAACAGTTCAAAACAATGCCGCAATGATTTGATGTCAAATGAATATTTAAATTTTATTCTCTAATACTATTAGTAAAATAGTTAAATTAATTTTTTATGAGAAGTTTAAAATTCACAATTACTTAAAGCTATTTTATTCAACTGTTCAAAATGTTATTGATTTTATCCTTTAACCCCTTAATTCTCGCTCCCGTCATATTCTCGGGCTGTGTCTTTTACTCAAATTGTTTGATTCCCACCAGTTTTATAAAATAGTGAAACTGGCTATATTTTAGTATCGTTTTTACTGTCATTAAATAAGGTGAATATTTCCTTTTCATAAAAGTGGTGCCAATAAGCAATTTGAATTATTCAACCGAAATTTAATTCGAGTGTTAAGGGGTTAAAAAAGGGATGCATATTATTTTGAGTACCCTTCTTTGGTAACGAAAATGGCTTGCCTTTGAGAATGAAACGTTGGTACTCTAATACAACACATTATAAATCACCTTCTTTAAAAGTACGTATTAACTGATAGCTGAGTTGAAATAAAAGTTCAATTCCGATGTTTAAAATTTTACCAGATTTCATTCTTAAGTACATCTTCAATTTGTACGAATGATTTTTTGCTTCTCATTAGTGCACCAAGTAAGTATTAATGGCGATGCCTCAAGAATGTCCTGTTTCCAAAATAATGTCACTGTGTATTACTGAATAGTTTAAAGGAATTTTACCTAGAATTTTTTATTGGAAATACAGAGCTTTTGGCCAGTATTTTAATATAGAAAATGTTGTTTTATTTAATTGGAACAATTGGGCGATTCAAAAGAACAACGTTTTCTCTAAGATAATAGTGGTGTGCAAAAAGCCGGAGACTTGGCAACTGTGGGAATACCACGTTGGTTGTATATCAATATGACGGACAGATTTTTTGCGTTGTAGTTTTTTTTTCGTCATTTTACTTAGATATTTAAGGTCAATAAAACACTTTCAGGCGCAGAGTAATTCTGTTCGCTGTGAAATGATTGATTCAAACCAGACTTTATATATGAATTATTTAAAATAAATAAAAACTTGCTTTTGTTCACATTCATTATAAAAGCAAAATATTCTTAAAAGAGCCTGTGTTCGTTCGGCAGTTTAGAATCAAAATTAAGAAGTTATCTTTATGACCATCGCCGCTAAAACGGTTAACCCTTCGGCTACATACGTCCAAATAATCTACTTATTTTAATCCATTTTTACAACTTGTTGAAAAAAAAAATTATCATATTGTTTTATTTGGATATTTTCATGAGAAATCTACTACATTATTATTATTATTATTATTATTATTATTATTATTATCCTTTTATAAATTGGTACTCCTGGATATAAAAAAAGTCGCCATTCCTTTGACCGTAAACAAAAGGTTAATGACTATGTATGAAAAAAGCCTTGCGTAAAAATAAAGTCGTTTTCTGTTATGAAATGTTTGTATAAGAATTTATGGGTAAACATTTAATGGGATATTACGTGGCTGTGCATCAGTTTGATGGGCAGATGTTTGTCTACTTGTTTAGAATTACACTTTTAATTTTCGTCATTGTACAACGATAACGACTAGTTAACACTCAATTGAACGTTGTTCTCTGAAATTTCATTCTGAAAATAATAGTTTTCAAAATGATGTGGAGAAGATTTTGTCACTGATAATGAGAAATTGAAAGCACATGTTAAATCTAATCCCCTTATCACTTTCCGACAACATATTGCTGAACCATCGCCCTCTAAATTCCAGGCCTATGCGCTGTCATATAAATTTTAGCTGTCGTAGAAGGACTTTTTTAGTCTTTTCACCTGACTCCTAAATTTAAATACTAAAAATTGAAAAATTTGAATATCCAAAATCAAAAGTAAAATTTTGTAAATGATTTCTTTGCGTCATAATATTCATTTGCATACATTTACTTAATTTGAATACAATGACGCAAATAAATCATTTACATAAATTTTACTTTTGATTTTGGATAGCGTGGCACAAAAGACAAATCAATTTATTGATATAAATACATTTCATTGCATTGTAAAGGTTCAGTGAAAGTGATATTTTTAATAGTGTATTGGAAAATGAAAAGTTTTGGTTAGATGTGCGAATATATTTAGCCAAACCGAAAACAATTAAAATTGAATTTTAAAACAAATTGTTTAAAACTACACTGCTCAAAACAACTGGGGGAGCACATGGTTTTAACGAAATTACGCAAATATTTACAACGATAAGTAACGTAAAATAAAACATCCATAATTTAAAGCGCTGTAGAAAACAGATAAAGAAAACTTCACATGTAAATTAAAGTGTATGACGTCAAAAACTAGAAAAGGGAGATAAGTGCAGAAATCGGGATTTTGCAGATATGTCTGTTTCACTGTCTCAGTTGAAAAATCAAATTGCTCAGCTTGTGTTTTGAGAAAAGGTGGCTTGAAAATATCACAACAACATGATTTACCGGAATCCAGGGTTTGGCGTGTTATCGGGACAGTTAAATTTGGGGAAACACAGCGAAGTGTAGTGGACGCTGTTGGAGTCTCAAGAAGTGTCCATGAAAGACTGTGGAATCGATTCCAAGACACATGGGATGGTAGGCATTGACAAGTGCAAGGTCGGATATGTGCTAACACAGAAACTGATGACTAATGTATCCTGTTATCAGTTCGTCCAGATGGAACGGGCAATGCTACTCAGCTGCAAACACAGTTGTTCTTGGCCACAGGATGAAGGATGTCCTGCCAAACAGTCCGAAATAGGCTTCATCGGGGTGGTCTCTATGCACGTAAGTCAATGGTCTGTTTCCATTGACCTCAAGCAACTGTGTGGCCCAAAGAAGGTGGGAAACTGAACATCGAGTTTTGAGGCAACGTTGTTGGAGTCAAATTCTGTTTACAGACGAGTCCCGATTCAGTCTGGATGTGACATCCGATGTGTTTCGGAATGGAGAGAAAGGGGCACTCACAATAATCCCATATTCGTTCCTGAAAGAGCACATTACAGTCGAGGCGGGTTGATGCTATGTGCTAGAATCAGCATAGGTGGACGTACGGGCCTGCATATCATTCGGAATTGCAATTTGACGGTCCGAAGTTATACAGACGAGATACTGAGACCTCATGCCATATTTTATGCTGCAGCAATTGGTGATTTCTTTTTTTTGCATGCACGAAAATGCCAGACCCATAGCTGCCAACTTTTACGCTTTTTTCTTACCACTAAAATTTTATAGTTAATATTGTCTTATTTAATCGTCGAAATCTCACATTTCAATAAGGCAAAAATCTCTATTAAATTTTATTAGTAGTAAAAGAGCGTAAAAGTTGGCAGCTATGCAGACCGCATACAGCTAATCTTGTGGAGAACATTCTTAAAGTTGAAACAATACAGAATATGGAATAGCCAACATATTCTCCTGACCTGAATCCGATCGAGCATGTGTGGAACACACTCGGACGACACATTGCAGCGAGACTGAGGCCTCCTTTTATTTTCCGGGACTTGGAGATAGCAATTCTTGAGGAGTGGAACAGTACTCCCCGAAAACTTATTGATAATACCATCGAATCCATGGAAAACTGGTATGCAACAGTTTTATCTATTCGAAGGGACCACACGCCATATTAAATACCTTGCATCATTCCGAAACAGTACATTTTTTTGTCACTTACATGTAACCAAATTGTTGCCCTAAACCATCTTTTTACATTCTACCCATCGTTTCAAAGATTTAAAGCTTTTGCACAAATTTTTTTGCGTTTTTTTATCTGTATTGCGCATTGATACACATGTTTTATGCCTATGCATGGCTATCTTGAACTGTTCTCTTCACTTTTTTTCTTGCTCCCCTAATTGTTTTACCCCTAAAACCCGGTTAAGACGCTCACGGTTAATACGCGATCCCGCTTAATACGCGTATTTTTCCGACCCCTTGAGCATCGCCCATAATGCTAATGTAAAAATATCACGTTTAATACGCGAACGGTTATTACGCGATCCCGCTTAATACGCGATGCATTTTAGGTTCTTTGTGGCGAAAAATTCCGTTTAAGACACGAATTTATTGATCAAGGTGCGAATTTCTTCTGTCTTATCTAGTAGTGTTCATCCTCTAAATTAGCAAAACTGGAATTCATCTTTGATCCTGCGACCTAAAATTCTTTTGTCTCTCGCTTCGTGTATGTTTTTACTGTAGTAGAGAGAGATAGGCGAATTGAAAATGCTCAGATAGATCATAAAAATTATTGTGATTAACGATGTTTATACCTCTTGTTAGTGAGTTTTAAATGAACGTATATCACAACTATGTTTTATAATGCATACAACAAATTAAAAAAAAAAAAAAAAACCTTGTAAAGATTAAACAAAATACGACTGCGGTTTTATAATTCTTTTATGTTTTCTTTACTTTTTGCTACGTTAACAATATATTTTACACCAAGATGAAAAAGGGATAGTAGTCCAGGCAATAGAGACCGTATAGGCTCTACCTAGCAAAATTCATGGTAGTTCTGGAAAAAGGCTTACTATATGTTTTTTGGGTCGCTGAATCCGAATTTTTAACTTCCCACCAAAATTTCCCCCGGCAACCCCCTCCAAATTTTGGTAAAATGCCCCCCAAAAAAGGTTTTTATTAAAAAAATCAATTTTTTTATTGTTTTAGGGAAAAGGTATCTAGAAATTCAGAAAGTAGATAAAATTTGTAACAAATTAGATATATGACATTATGACTTAGGATGAAGGGGAAGGGGGGATCTGCCTCGGAACATGCGCGCGGTGCTGCGTGGACTAAGTTACGCAATTCCACTTAACCACTCACACGTTTACATTCGCCCTCTTATCTCCCCTCCGAACTTTCTCTATAAGGTTTACTTTAAGTTTTCTGGGTCGCTGATTCCGAATTTTTAACTTCCCCCAAAATTTCCCCCCCGAACCCCCCCCCCCCCCCAAATAGTTGTTTTTAACTTAAATATCTTATTGTTTTAGGGGAAAAGCATTACGAAATTCAGAAACTAGACAAAGTTTGCAACAAATAGGACATATGACATTATGACGTAGGATGAACGGGGAGGGGGAGGGCTGCCTCTGAACATGCACTGCGGCGCTACGTGCACTAAGTTATGAAGTCCAGGCAATAGGGGATTTTACCTGGAAAAATTAATACTAGTTCTGCATTTCGACTCACTTTATGCTTTTTGGGTCGCTGAATCCGAATTTGTAACTTCCCACCAAAATTTCACCCGGCAACCGCCCAAAAAAAAATTGATCTTTTGAAAAAAATTTGGTTTTTGAGAAAAGCGCACGGCGAATGTTCCGAGGCAGCCCCTCTCTCCCCGTTTATCCTAAGTCATAATGTCATATATCCTATTTCTTGCAAATTTTGTCTAGTTTCTGAATTTCGTAATGCTTTTCCCCTAAAACAATAAGAAATTTAAGTTAATAACAACTACTTTGGGGGGTTTTCGGGGGGGGGGGAATTTTGGGGGTAAGTTAAAAATTTGGATTCAGCGACCTAAAAAACTTAAAGTAAACCTTATAAGGAAAGTTCTGAGGGGAGATGGGAGGGCGAATGTAAACGTGTGAGTGGTTAAGTGGAATTGCGCAACTTAGTCCACGCATCACCGCGGACATGTTCCGAGGCAGATCCCCCCTTCCCCTTCATCCTAAGTCATAATGTCATATATCTAATTTGTTGCAAATTTTGTCTACTTTCTGAATTTTTAGATACTTTTCCCACAAAACAATAAAAAAATTGATTTTTTTTAATAAAAACCTTTTTTTTTGGGGGGGGGGGAGGGTTGCCGGGGAAATTTTGGTGGAAAGTTACAAATTCGGATTCAGCGACCCAAAAAACATAAAGTAAGCCTATTTCCAGAACTACCATTAATTTTGCTAGGTAAAATTCCCTATTGCCTGGACTATAGTTTTCCTTATCGCATTGCACTCACCTTATTTAACTTACAAATATTTCATCCATTTAATTTAAAATTCATTTAATTTTATATTCGAAATCACTTTAATTTAAAACGCTTGCATTAAATGTTGTACTATTAAAGGAACAAGTGTTGTTCATTTATTTGTTTAAATATTTTGCGAGTCTAGGCAATAAGATCAATAATTTTTCTAAAATCGCTAGATTAGATTTTTTTTTTAACAGATAAAGTCATTTAGATAATCCCTGTTAAAAATTCAATTAAGAATTTCAGATTGTTACTTACTCAGAGAAGATGAATCATGTTTGCCAGAATGATTGCAAAATATTTTTGTTACAGCTTGCTTCGATAAAAATATGTGTATTTAAAAAAAAGTCGCAATGTCAATGGCAAAAGGCAGTAATGCTTTCATAGCATTACTGCTTTTTTCCCGAAATTAAAATGATATTGCGACTATTTTTTTATGTACATACTTTTATCAAAACAAACTGTAATAAAAATATTTTGCAATAAATCTGGTAAACAAGATTCATCTTCCATAAGAGAGTAACGATTCAGAAAATATGCGCAAGAGATGCGCAGATAGTAGATATTCTGTCATTTATGACGTCATACTGAAAACCCGCGTATTTGCATTATTCACCCCGTCCACCACACGGCGCAGCTGTGTCAATACACTCCAAATTCCAGTATTGACATTGTACTCTTACTTATATCGCTATGGCCGCCAGCCAGCAGCAGTTGTACTACGTTAGTTAAGATACTAAAGAAATTTTCGCATTGTTAAGAGACTAACTTTTAAATACATTTAAACAAACTTTAATACTTTTCCTGGTTTGAAAATTTATTTAATCGTGTGTTATTCTAAATAAATTATAGAAAAACCAAATTTTCAAGAAATTCTTTTTGAGTAACGCGAATAGTCCGTTATTTTTAACACGGGAGGACGCGCGCCGGGCCTGATAGACCCGGACTGCGTACGGTTTTTACAATTGTCACCACTATCTTTTTTTAAATAATCTTCAACTTCTTTTCTCGCAAAATTGTCTCCAACTAAATAAGATGACGATTATTATTTGTATTTATTGGTGACAAAGATAAAACCATTCTTATCCTGGGTATGCGCGCGTTCTCCCGGGTTAAGGTAGATTATAGGATACTTTTTTCTTTTTTTTAAGGGGGGGAGGTTGAAAGACTTTTTTCTATTTTGTTATAATACTCGTACATAAATTTACTAAACTTATTTCGATTTAGAATTGCAAATATAATCGAAGGCGTACACAAACGTATAGAAGTTGGAAGGATAAGCAATCCCGAAGTGATTTATGATACGTAATTCTGTAGTGCCAAATAAGTATTTTAAGTTTTTTCTGTAATATTGTTAGCAACACAAATAAATTCATTTCACATGAGAAGTTTAAAATTCGCGATCAATTAAGCCATACATCTATGAATTAATCAAACTTTTAACCTTTATTAAATACATTCTTTTCCTTGCTACCATTATATCTGAATAAAAGTACTCGTTTTATGTAATCACAAAAGACTGCGATGAAATAATGCACTGAATTTGTTTTCAAAATTTATGGTATCTAACATTAAATATGAGTATAGAAAATGTACTTCCAAAATAAACATTTCGTACAGTGCATGATTAAAACTGTTTCAGTCAACTGTTTAAAAGATTATAATTGATGTTTCTAAAACTAAATAAATCTGTACCAATGTTATAAAGAAGTAACGGTTGTTTGTTTGTATGGGACAATCTCTGAAACTTCAAAACCGATTTCAAAAGTAATGGTGGCAAACTGATGGTGACTGTTCCTGTTCCAACATAGACTATATTTTATGTCAGTACTCATGGGGTTGCAAGAATAAAAAAACGATGTACAAATGACTTTTTTGTGATATTGAAAGTCGTAAAAATTTGAAATTCGGAATGGTAATTACTTATAAAATGTAAATGCTCTCTAAGAACAATTTATAAAAAAAAAAATCGAAATTTAAAAAGGATAAAAATACGTAGAAAGCGTTCTTAAATCGTTCTAAATTAAGATTATGGAATGATTAAAAAAAAGAAAATTGAAATTAGGCATGGCGAATACTTATAAGATGTAAATGTTCTCTAAGAACACTTTCTAAAATTATTCCAAATACAAATGAGTGTGTGCGAAAAATATTCTAAAAATGTTATAAATTACGATTTCTATGAAGTCTTCTATGGAAAACCAAATCGATTTCAAAAGTAATGGTTAAATTTATGGTGCCAGTCGCTGCTCCAACAAACGCTATATTTTATGCCGGTGCCACTAACACTAGGGGGTTGCAGTAGCAAAAAACGTTCTAAAATTGCGATTTCTGTAATACTGAAGGTGTTAGAAACTTGAAATTGGTGCTGGTGTTTACTTAGTTCCTCCAAATTTTTTAGAATGGTGAATGTGGAGTTTTCATCTGTTTTAGTAAAGAGATAATGCAATTTTCTAATGCATCTGGTAATTTTCTTGATGATCTGACATACAAGTTGTTCCGCAAGAGTGAGATAATTGCAAGTTAGCTGTGTATCGATACCATTGAACTATTAATTATAGCCTTAAAATAGTGAAGCTTCAACTGTTACCTCTTGGCAGGCCATGATTTACCGCCGGGTCAAACTTCCAACAGTAAAGTTTCATAGAAAATTTCTCCTTATTCAAACGCCTTTTTAACGCAAAATTTCAGTCATAAATAAAGGCAAAAACAGACATTCATTTTATCTTGAGCAATAACCAGGCCCTGCGTTTCCACCATATTGTGACAACCTAGACAACCTCTTGTCAGTTTTAGTGAAAATGATTACTAAACCTGGGCAAACTGCCACCAATAAAAGCAATTAAGAATTTTAATCATGATTGTGAGAGAATTTTTTCATGAAAAAGACGCTGAAATGAGAAAAAAAATTCTATTCAAAACTTACTGGTGAAAGTTTTCTTCGTTGGTAATTAGAAAGTGTAGATCCGATAAAAAAGGAAAAGAAAAAACGCCATATTGTCACAACCTCGTCAGTTACTTCACTCGCAAATGGTAGACAATATCCTATATTCCTTCTGCCCTTTATTCGTAACTCCATTATTGATACTTGGGAAGAATTTTGTGAAGCCGATTATGCACACACTTCTACTAATTCTTTAACAGACCGGCACCACTATTTTAAATTAGAGATTCGTGCCATAATTTTTATTTTCGGATAAACTATATTTAGCAGAATTTGTAATAATTTTCTGCTATCAAAGAGCGTAAAAATTCTTTCAGAAAATTAAGATGGAATTGAACGCATTCTGGATACCAAATTTAACATTTCAGGATTCTATTTAATAACCCCTTGGGTACATTTGACGTCTGAGACTCGTCATGCATTTGGCCACTGGCGACTATTTTTATATTCTATTCATACCGCTATTTAATGGAAAATATTTCTGTAGTATTTTTTCTTGCACATGCTCTCGAAGATTATATGAAAAATTTTGTTTTGAGAAAGGTGTGCGAGGTAGAACTAAAAAAAAAAAAACGCCATTGGCAGCCCTGAAATAAATCCTTACCCAAGGTTAACCCCTTGGGGACGAGCAGCACGTATACGTGCCGCAAAAAGGCCTAAGAATACTTGCTTATCCTCACCAGTAAAATTTTACTGCAAAATTTGTCTTCTTGAATCCGAGCATTTTCCCGATTTAAAAAGGCAAAAATTTCTGTATTTAAAAATCGGTGATAAAACATAAAAAATTTCGTAAAGGACAACTGTCGCGAAGGGGTTAAGGAGTCTTGGGACACTTAAAGTTTTAATTTTTTTTTAAATTTATCTTTTTTAAGTTATTAAACTTCTGAAAACTATCTGAAAATTTTGATGTAATTATATCCTTGAAATTCCCATTAGAACAGAAGTTATGGCTTTTAGACTTATACCCGCTCAATAGCTGAAGCGGTGTTTGCGAAATTTTGAAGTCATTTTACTCAAATAGTCCTTTTTGGGCATAACCCGCTGAATAGCTCAAACACTTCTGAATATTTTTTCATGAAATTTTCAAAACATATATTTCATGTTAGTCCGTATACACTGAACCCAAAATTTCCTTTTTATTGTTAAAAAAAATATTTTTTTAGGGGATTACATTGTTGAAATTTTCAAAATTTCGCGTTAGCTAAATACAATCTTTTATTAAAAATATAAAAGTGCTTTAAATACAAATTTATTTAGGTTCAGGGTAATTATTACAATCAGAGGTATAAGTAAGCACCAAAATTTTCATTCTTGTTGCAAAATTTATTTTGTAATCCTGCGCATAATCTGTTATGCTTATCTTCTGCTCTTCAAATGTCTGACAGTTTAGAGCTCCCTGTAAATGATAATTCTGCATGTTGCAATTTTTTAAATATTTGAATGAAAGAACATAGTTATATCTTTTATTCCAATTAAAATTGTGTCTTAAAATCAAAAACACTTTAAGGTATTAAATGCTGAAAATCGGCTTTTTTTTCTCATTTCTTTTTTCCAATTTTAAGAGTCCTAAGACCCTTAAATTAGTTATGTACAGTCATGGGGAAAAAAGTAAGCACCCTCTACTAACTCCTCAACAAATTATCGTAGAAGAAAGTTACTGGTACCGAAAGATTGGAAATAAAGTCTACTTTTAAATGATGTATATAAATTTTGCTTTGGAGACCTAAGGAGATAGACCTAAGACCTCCTTTGGAGTTACTTATTAAAACGAACCATAACTTCGTTTTTTTTTCAATAGCAGTACACAATTCTGACAGCATAAATGAACTCTACACCCTTCAATTAGCATAAAAACAAATTTTTATGCAATTCGTACCATAAGTTTCCGAGAAATTAATTATTTTAAAATGAGCGTATTTTAAGGGCTGTATACAAATTGAAGTTCCGAACTCTACTGTTAACCAAGAGACCCCCCTTCTTGATCAAGGCACCTTAAGCACCACTCAAGCAGTCAATGAAGCCTGCCAGATTGCACGACAGCAGAAGAATTTTCAAAATATCTAGTCACTTCTATCACAGACGGCCCCTTAAACTATCATTTTGCCGTTTTTTAAGTATAATTTGAAAATTACTTGGAAGAAAATTGTGAAATTTTGGATCTTCATAAAGCAGGATTTAATAAAACTAAATCCATAAAAAAAAACTGCAGATTGCAATTCATAATTTTATTCAATTTCAACGTATTTATGTTTGGGTACATTAGTATTATTGCTACACAAAAAATTAGGACATTAGGAGCATAATTTCAGGGGATACAAATAAAAATATGAAAATGTAATTTAACATTAGAAGCACTAAATTTTTAATGCTTATAATTCAAAAACTTATCATTCAAATGACTTGAAATATGGTGTCTAGGCATAGTTTTAACGAAGATTTGAAATATCTGGTTAAAATTGGGTATTGCTATTGAAAAAAAGGAAGTTTGGATTCGTTTTAATATGTAGATGGCCCCCTAAGCAAATTTTATATTCATCATTTAAAAGTAGACGTTATTTCCAATCGTTAGGTACTAGTAACTTTCGTCTACGATATTTTGTCCAGGAGTTAGTAGGGGTGTTTACTTTTTTTTTTCCACGACTGTACCTAGAGTGATTGTTTAACCCCATAGGTCCATTCTTTGTGCATTAACCGCATGTCACGCCAGTGTTGCCAGATGGGCTACTTTTTAAAATTCAGATTCTTGATTGGCATCACTTTTTTTGAAATATTAAAAACCGCCTTATTAATGACATTTTAATTAAGGCGAAAACAAAGGTAATTTTGCCGTTTCAAAAAAGTGGTGGCAATCAAAAAATGTGAATTTAAAAAAAGTAGCCCACACTGTGTCACGCTAGTTATTGATTCACAATGTATATACAGTGAACCAAAAAAAAAAAATGTTGGACAGCAACAAGATTCGATTTTGCTGCTTAATATTCTTTTAACCAATTGTGATATTGGTTAAAGAAAAAGATAATTTATTCAAAGATTGAAATAGTTTTATTTAATCTTAATAAAATGTTATATTAAATTTTTAAATATTTTAAAAATAAATTGTGCGTTTTTCACGGCCAAAATAAAACTTGGACACTTATTTCACTTTTACTTTGGATTGACATTATGCAAATTTTTAAGAGGTTGTTGATTTCTGGCCCGAGTCCAAGTCAAAGCTATGAGACTGAAACGTGCTGAAATTTCCTTTTGCTGGATTAAAAATTCTCGAAAATGGAAAAAAAGCAAACTTCTGTTGATATGAAAAACTTAATTGTTAAACTATGGAAAGAGCAGAAAAGTATACGATATATTGCAGAAACTGTGAAAAAGCCCCGTTCAACAGTGCATTACATAATAAATACATACAAAAAGTACAGATTTTTGCAAAGACCTAGTGGAAGTGGTAGGCCCAAAAAGATTTCCTCGTCTCAAACAGAAAGACGGATTGTGAGATTTGTGAAAGAGAATCCTAGAATTTCTGCTGTAAAGATAGCCAGAGAGTTGAAGAAAGCATCTATACTGGATGTGCATCCACAGACTATAAGAAACTTTTTACATTCCAAAGACTATGGAGCATACACACCACGAAAAAAGCCATATTTGTGACTCCGAAATGTTAGAAAACGTCTTGAATATACTAAACAATATGTTGGAAAGCCACGAGAATTCTGTTATTTTTACAGATGAGTCGAAATTTAATTTGTTTAGATCCGATGGTCGGCGTTTTGTATGGCGAAGGGAAGGAACAGCGCTAAAATCAGCGAATATAAAAGCGACTGTAAAACATGGTAGCGGATGCATTATGGTATGGGCAGGGCCTGATTACCAACGGGGCAAATTCCTACCAGTAAAAAGAAACAGAAAATTATGCCTGATTCAAGGCAGAAATTTTACATGAATACGGCGTTTAGATAAGGCGAACATTTCTTTTAAAATTTATTGGTGTATGCTTGCCCCGTTGGTAATCAGGCCCTGGGTATGGGGCTCAATGGCAGCTAGTGGTGTTGGAAATCTAGTGTTCATTGAAGGTACAATGAACAAAATGATGTATTTGAACATTCTAAAAGAAAATTTACCAGAAACAGCTTCAAAATTAAATTTAAATGGAAATTATTATTTTGTCCAAGACAATGATCCTAAGCATAGCGCTCGAATTGTACAGGAATGGTTATTATACAAAGTGAAAAAAGTGCTACCCCATCCTCCCCAAAGTCCGGATCTAAATCCTATAGAACATTTGTGGTCTTGTATGGAGAAACAATTACTAGAAAAGGAGATTAAGAATAAAAATGAACTAAAAACTGCTATTCTCAATGTATGGCAAAATGTTCCATCAGATTTAACCGAAAAACTGGCCCTTTCGATGAATAAGAGGCTACAAGCTGTAATAGCAGCAAAAGGACATCACCCGAAATATTA
This sequence comes from Maratus speciosus, assembly GCA_963932465.1. Lineage (NCBI taxonomy): Eukaryota > Metazoa > Arthropoda > Arachnida > Araneae > Salticidae > Maratus > Maratus speciosus. The sequence goes on along the minus strand of OZ010793.1, from coordinate 76,564,636 downwards.
GATGTTTTTTTTATTTAAAAGTGTTTTTTTGGAACATTGTGTAAGCGTCCAAGTTTTTATTTGGTGCTGAGTGTTATATCATCACCACGTTTTATTAATTTATAATTTAGATATAAGTTTTATTAAAGTAAAATAAAACTGTGTAAATCATCTTAATAATTGTTATTATTTTAAATAAACTTTTACTTTTAAAGAACAACATAGAGCAAAATAATTAAACAGTGAAATCAATAGAAGCTGTTGTCCAACTTTTTTTTTGGTTCACTGTATATCAGTAACCATGACTCACACACCAGATGGATTCTTAAAACAAAGTTTTCCGTGTATCGATGATTTGCTAACCCCTTCATTCTCGCTCCTGTGATATTCACGGGCTGTGTCTTTTACTTAGATTGTCTGATACCCCCCCCCCCCCTGTTTTATAAAATAGTATAATCGAATTTGCTATGGTATCATTTTACCTATCATTAAATAAGGTGAATATTTCTTTTTCAAAAAAGTGGTGCCAATGAGCAATTTGAATTTTTAAACCATAAATCAATGCAACCGTTAAGGGATTAAACTTGTATACATTTTCTACCACTATATGAAATAAAACATATCAGAAATTGTACGTCAACCATGGCAAGTGAGGTGCATTTGTACTATAACTAATTTTATAAATATTCAGATCGTGGTGGCATAGCACTTGCATCCTTTTGAAAAAATGCATGAATACAAAAATTATTACGATTATATGTAGTAAATGCAGTAATACGGACATAATAGTACTCCATCATAAATAGGACGTTATCACCATTGCAACCTAGAATCCTTACCTGGATATCAGTGAATGAATTACGTATGATAGGATTTAATTGAATAAAGAAAACTTTTATTATTATATTTTTAAATTTTGATTCGATTTTCATGAAATTTGAAATGACTGTACAAAATTCTACAACGATTTATTAAATTTCAAACCATTCGGTTGGGAAGTTTTTGCGTTGTTATATACCTACAAACCGACGGACAGACACACAGACGGACGGAACAAACGAAGACTAACTGCTACGTATTTATATAATTACGAAAGCACTTAAAATCTTCCTAGTCGATTCATTTAGCATCTAAAACAAAAACATGAATAAAGATTAAGGAGTGCAAAGTTTGGAATTCATTTTTTAATATTCAGAGTGGATCGTATTTGATGATGTTTACGATATTTTAATTGTATTTTAAATTACAGAAAATAAGGATTGATAAATTTATATAAGATGTGCTGTTAACGGACTTTAAAATTTATGTTAGAAAAAAAGTTTATGAAGATGACGTTTAATTTCAATTCGTTTTAAAGTCGTTCACCTTTTTTTATTTTGTCTTTTTTAGGTACTTCATAATTATATAAATACGTGGCACCTATAGTCGTCGTCCAGTGCGTCCGTCTCTCCACATGCAACAGCGTAAAAGCTACTCAGCGGAACTGACGACAAGAGGTACACACATATAATTCGTACACAGATTTTGACCTGCAGCTGATGATGAAGCGGCAGATTTTCATGATTAATTGCTACAATATCATAACTTAGTGGAAAGTTAGAATAGTTTGTTAATATGTTTAAAGAACGTTTGTTAATTTTTCCGGTGACAGAACTTATTTGCATACTCTTATATAGTAATTGATATGTTATATCACTGATTATTTAATTGTTATTAACTCGGGAATGTTCGTGCATATCCAGGATATGAAACATTAACACTTTTAATTATTCCCCCAGACTCCAATTTTTTCCCTCCAGCCTCCACTTTTTATTATCAGTCACAGTTCTTTTTATTTATTCCTCCAGCCATTTTTTTCCCTCAAACCACCATTTTGCTCGAGCCTCCATTTTTTATTTATTCCCCCAGACTCCCTTTTCCCCCTCGAGCCTCCACTTTTTATTATCAGTCACAGTTCTTTTTATTTATTCCTCCAGCCACCATTTTCCTCCAACCACCATTTTCCTCCAGCCTCCATTTTTTAATTATTCAACCAGCCTCCAATTCCTTTTCCTCCATCCTCCACTTTTTATTATCAGTCACAGTTCTTTTTATTTATTCCTCCAGCCACCATTTTCCTCAAGCATCCATTTTTTAATTATTCCCCCAGCCTCCAATTTTTTTTCCTCAAGTCTCAACTTTTTATTATCAGTCACAGTTCTTTTTATTTATTCCTCCAGCCACCTTTTTCCTCCAACCACCATTTTCCTCCAGCCTCCAATTTTTAATTATTTCTCCAGCCTTCACTTTTTATTATCAGTCACAGTTCTTTTTATTTATTCCTCCAGCCACCTTTTTCCTCCAGCCACCATTTTCCTCCAGCCTCCATTTTTTAATTATTCTCCCAGCCTCCAATTTTTTTCCTCCAGCCTCAACTTTTTATTATCAGTCGCAGTTCTTTTTATTTATTCCACCAGCCACCTTTTTTCTCCAACCACCATTTTCGTCCAGCCTGCATTTTTTATTTATTCACCCAGCCTCCAATTTTTTCCTCCAGCCTCAACTTTTTATTATCAGTCACAGTTGTTTTTATTTATTCCTCCAGCCACCTTTTTCCTCCAACCACCATTTTCCTCCAGCCTCCATTTTTAATTATTCCCCCAGCCTCCAATTTGTTTTCCTCCAGCCTCCACTTTTTATTATCAGTCACAGTTTTTTTTATTTATTCCTCCAGCCACCCTTTTCCTCCAACCACCATTTTCCTCCAGCTTCCATTTTTAATTATTCCCCCAGCCTCCAATTTATTTTCCTCCAGCCTCCACTTTTTATTATCAGTCACAGTTCTTTTTATTTAATCCTCCAGCCACCTTTTCGCTCCAACCACCATTTTCCTCCAGCCTCCATTTTTAATTATTCCACCAGCCTCCAATTTGTTTCCTCCAGCCTCCACTTTTTATTATCAGTCACAGTTCTTTTTATTTATTCCTCCAGCCACCGTTTTCCTCCAACCATCATTTTCCTCCAGCCTCCATTTTTTAATTATTCCCCCAGCCTCCATTTTTTTGCTCCATCCTCCACTTTTTATTATCAGTCTCAGTTCTTTTTATTTATACCTCCAGCCACCTTTTTCCTCCAACCACCATTTTCCTCCTGCCTCCATTTTGTATTTATTCCCCAGCCTCCATTTTTTTCCTCCAGTCTACACTTTTTATTATCAGTCACAGTTCTTTTTACTTATTCCTCCAGCCACCTTTTCCCTCTAACCACCATTTTCCTCCAGCCTCCATTTTTTAATTATTCCCCCAGCCTCCAATTTATTTTCCTCCAGCCTCCATTTTTAATTATTCCCTCAGCCTCCAATTTTTTTTCCTCCAGCTTCCACTTTTTATTATCAGTCACAGTTCTTTTTATTTATTCCTCCAGCCACCTTTTCCCTCCAACCACCATTTTCCGCCAGCCTCCAATTTATTTTCCTCCAGCCTCCACTTTTCATTATCAGTCACAGTTCCTTTTATTTATTCCTCCAGCCACCTTTTTCCTCCAACCACCATTTTACTCCAGCCTCCATTTTTTAATTATTCCCCCAGCCTCCAATTTTTTCCTCCACCTTCCACTTTTTGTTATCAGTCACAGTTTTTTTTATTTATTCCTCCAGCCACCTTTTTACCCCAGCCACCATTTTCCTCCAGCCACCATTTTTCTCCTGCCTCCTTTTACCTCCAGCCCCCCCCCCTTTTTTTTACTTTTTCCTATATTTTGTCATTTTTTTTCCCATTTTATCTTTTATTATTATTTTTTTTTACTTTTTGAACTTTTATAATTTTTTTTTCTTTTTGAATCTTTTATACATTTTTATTTCCTTTTCATCTTTTTTTTGTTAAATTTCTTACGTTTGTAGAGATAAATTATGTTTTTCTGAATGAGCGAAATTTTTTTAGAAGCCAGGACTTCGTTCTCGAATAGAATCCAGTCTTCTTTTTTTCATCACTACCTACAAAGAAATTTAAAAAAAAATTAAATCAATGTTTCTATATTTTTAAATTCTTGTAAAAACTTAATTCTATATCGCAAAATTATCTGATCAAAATGTTGAAAAAAATATACACAGAAATCTGTTTGTACACGTGTTCTCAGCAATGTAGTTTTATTGTATTGTATTTTGTTTGCTAACTCAAGTAAAGCACATAAGCTTTCACGGACCATTTGTGATTCTGGTCCTGCAACTGTTGGCTATAATGCTCCCAGGATTTAATTTTAAACTAAAACTGAAAGACTACCCTGTTTAAATGCAGCATTGAAAGAATAGTCTGTAGCTATTACTTTGACGAAGTGATTCCCAAGCTGCTTACCAGGACTTGTTACCCACCACCCTCGGTTTGAGTGAACACCATTCTATAGATTTTTCGAGGAATGTTATTCGGGAGCTTCGTTTGGACGGTGTTTAGGAGACAATTTTTTGTGTGGTTTTTCTTTCGGTCGTGGCACCCCGAATCTTAACACCGGTGCCTGAATGAGAAAACAATTTTCTCTCTCTCAAAGTTGTGGTCTCTGGAATCTGTTTGTAACAGTTATTTTGTAATGCTATATTAATTAAATGACTGTGTTTGTGTAGTGGCTATATGTGTATATATTGAAGTTTTGTAACTTTATTGTCAAAACAATTAACCTTGCAGCGATCAAGCTTTTTTTTCAGGAATTGCTTTCTATACATATTTTTTTACAGACTGTACTTTCACTGTGACAATTGAAAGGTATTTATAGTAGTAATACAAGAAAAGACACAATTTAGATACATATTATTTGTAAAAATTTAGTTGTTATTACGGAGGGTTATATTTTAATTGTTGTTTAGTAAGAGACTAAAGTGTAGAGCCTGCACGAGCCTGTATTGGGCGGGCTGCTAACTGATTCTTTAACATTAGACATAAAATGTGGTCTGTCCTGAAGTTTATTTTTTCCAAATCGTGTACAATTGATTTTGTTCATTTGTTTAGCGAAATGTGTTGAACTTTATTTTAATTCGATAAGTTACGAAGAAATAGTTATCAAAATCAGGATGAAATGCACAGAAGAAAATATTGTATTGAAGAAGAAGGACGCACCAATGTTATTCCAAACACTAAGATACATTTCCTAGTCATTACCTGAGACATAACTCCGCATCAGAAGAGCATCGTTTTTTTCTTACATCACAAAAATCAAGGCGTCAAAAAATCCACTGTTTCATTGATTTTTATTGACAATATCCGCGTCTAATTTGTAGTTTATTACTAAATAATAATATATACAATTATCAGAATATAGAGTTTTATAAGCTTTATTTTACAAAAATCTCTCTCTTTTTTAACAATAAAATTCGCATATGAAAAACACTTATGCATGAAAGAACATGAAAAAATATACCTGAAGGAAAACGCTGCAAACTTATGCCTGAACTAATTTATGACAAGAAAAATATACACTATCGAATAGCAGAATGTCAAAGTGCAGGAAATTGCGCTTCTAGATTGCATCGTAGTCACATAAGAATGCACTTCCGGAAAAGTCACATATGCATGGTGGAGATAAAAAACATAAAGACAGAAGAAAAAAAGGCGTGAAGTGCCCTTCAAGAGTAGCAGCTGAATAATGTGCCCATGACTATACGACGGAGGTTGTGGTTTCAACACGACGAGACAACCGCTTACATTTCTGACAGGCTCCTAAACATAGTCTGAATGATTACCGTCATTTATACACTCGGGACCAAAACCATGCCGAAACCGGTTACCGTTAGCCGATGGGAGAGAGCGACTGGGTCTTTTAAACACAGCATCCCCAGCTTTGGATTAGACTAATGCTAAACCGGCTGCAATAGGGCTGTTATTTTGGACAAGAAGATGGATATGCGTCAGCTCCGCATAAAGCCAGACAGCTATAACCATAAATGGACGATTCTTCAAGAATTGAGGTTTGGATATGGTAAACAGGGGAATTGCCTTGGGCTCCTCAATTCTTCCTTTGGAAGGGGAAAGGGCTCAAACCCATTGTGTACCTTTGTGCTCCCTATTAAAATCTTATACATACCATGTGTCATGTGTTCATGCTCTATCTTTATGCCATTTTATTTCGTCTTTGTGGCATTTCCGGATATGCGTTTTTATCTGGATAAATTGCTATCAATGTATTCTATATCCCTTCCAAAATTTTTACATAACCGTTTTCAATTGTCCTGTATATGCATCATAGTTTGCAACAGGTGCATTTAATTTTTTTACCTCATTACGCTAAATTCATTCGAAAATGCGCGTCTGCACATATACAGTAGGAGAGAGACCAAAACATTTTTTGCACATTAGCTATGAAAACTCTTGACAGTACAAACAGAAATTTAGTGTCCATCATTTAAAAAAAAAAAAAAATTAAAAAGAATACATTAAAATATTTCTGTAAAGGGCTAAGTTTCAGTTTAATAAATAACTATTGCAATGTATTACCTGGTTTTTCTCGATGGCACGCTTTTTCGATTTCTTGGCTGATTCTATCTTTTGCTCCGCACGTAGATACTTCGAAATTTTCAAGACTTATAGCTCTAATGCAGTCTTCAAAATCCAGCGTTTCCACTCTATCCCATGCTACTATTTTATCGGGTGAATGTACAGCCAGATTTTTTCCTTCTACTTTATGCAGAGCTTCCTGATTTACAACTGCATTTTTGTCACTGCCTTTATCGAGATTATCCAAGACGACATTAGCTTGATTGGATGTTGACAAGCTTATAAACTGGTGTTTATCATGCGGTCTTAAAGGTGGCTTCAGACTGTCGGTCTCTGCTCTTCTTTCGCACCTTCTCCTTACATTCTCAAGCGTGTTATACTGTTCTACAGTCATCTCTATGGTGACACATGATGCTAAATAAAGAAAATAATTATTTTTAATTTAATTGGTTTTAATATTTCGATGATTATTTCTTACAACATCTACGCATTTTTTCTTATTCTTTAGAAATAAGTATATTAAACTGATTAAATAAGATTAAACTATTTGTTTGAAAATTTACCCCATATACAGCTTAAAGACTGAACTTTTTTAGTCCATACTGCGATGATTTATGTTTAACGATATAATGGTTTTTATTTTCGTAATAGTGTCCAGAAAATAATTCAAATTAGTTTTATACTTTTCTGTATTTTGTAGCTAAAGTAATAGTAACACAAATGAAAAATAAATGCTATAGCACAGTTGGGCAAGTTTGTAATCTCAATTTTCCGCAGTGTAATTACAGGTTAATTGCATGTAATTGATTATAGTTACACACATTGAAACACAGATATTTTGTCAAATAATGGGATGGGGGCGGTTCCGGTTACAATACTGCAAGAATTTTTTACGGCATGTAATTTTAACTATAATTAATTATATACAATTGAACTGTAATTACATTGCAGATAATTGAAATTGCAAACTTGCCTAACTCTGCGCTAGAGGTACGAAACTCGATTTTGAAATATTTTATACTTTTTGAGTGGAGTTATAAATATTGCACAAAATGCCTATAAATTCAAATTTAATGAATTAATTTTAATTAGCAAAATCCTTCTAAAATTTATTAAATGATTGTATAAATCTTCTAATGTAGTTTCAAAAATTAATGAAAAATGCCGTAGAAGATGAAATTTTCGTGAATTCATAATTAGGGATATAAAGGGTTAAAGACAGAGACTTGTTAGCCCACTGTGCAATGATTTTATGTTTAACGTTACCATGATTAATGTTTTCGCAATAGTGTTCTGAAAATAATTCAAATTAGTTTTAAACATTCTGTATTTTGCAACTAAAATAACAGTTTAAAGAGATTAAAAATGAATGCTATCGGTATGGTCATTCGATTTTGCAACACCTTATTGCATATGTATAGTATATACCGGGTGTCCCAAAAATGACTGATGGATTTTAAAATCCAATAACTTGCAAACGGTGACAGATAGTAAAAAAATTCTTGCAGCAGTGTTATGCAAGATGTCAGGAGTTTTTATGCTGCGATTCTTAGTCTTAGTTACAAATAGCATCGACAGATGGAGCTGCAAGCAATAACAGCTAAATTCAGGCTCTATTTTTAGGCCTCTCTCTTCTTCCATGTGAAAAAAGGAGATTAAATTGCATTGAATGGATCCTGAAGTACCAAAAATCGTGTCTGGAATGAGCACCTATTGCTCTCAGCGCCGTCTGTTGTTTGAAATCCGAACTAAAATCAAGAATCACTGCAAAAAAACTCCTGATATCATACATAACACTCCTGCAAATTTTTTTTTAAATATCGGTCACCGTTTGCAAGTTATTGGATTTTAAAATCCATCAGTCATTTTTGGGACACCCGGTATATATTTAACCCTTAAATGCCTGATTTTTCAAAAATCATTATAATAATGTTTTCCGGCTTTCATTTTTTAAATAAATCATGGAATAAATACTTTTAAAAAATCCTATTTTGTTTTAAGTATGGTTTACGGTTAAAAAACAGTTTGTTACTAATCCGCAATACTGGTCTGTAATTGAAAAAATAATTTTTCCTGGTAAGATTCTTTAATATTAAACACACAAGGATTTTAGGAAGTATAATAAGAAATAAATTTTATTTGCTCTCTGCAGAACAAAATAGGGTATTTCGCAAGCTTCCAAACAAAACAAAAAGAACAAATAGCAACAATGGAAAAAATAAATCTATCTTTATTCTTAAACAGCACAAGTGTTGCCATCTACATGTTGAAAATCGATTTAATAATAATTTCAGAATGCATTTTATTGGCAACATTAGGCATTATAGCTTGAATAATATTCTAATAGTATGTTTGAGCCTAAATTGGGTATGTTGCCGAAAATCAACACCCGGCATTTAAGGGTTAATATTGCAAAATATTGTGTTTTTGACATCAAAGAAATTTTATGAATATAAGAATTGTAAACGTTCTAGAATTGAAATTTCTATCAATACTATATATTTTGTATACGCTCTATGTACGGCATTTAAGAAACAGTATCATGCAACTAGGGTAAGAGAAATTTTAAATGAAGCACTGCAGATTTATAGTATATTGTGAAAGAAATTTTATGTTTGAGGGTTTATCTTCGCAATAATACATTCATATATCAGTAATACTAACCCTTCAAGAACTAAAATTTTACTACTGCCGACTTTTGATACCAGTGCTTCTTTAGAAATGGAAAACTCATGCTTACTGTACGCACACAAAATGGTGTTAGACTGTGTCGAATAGATGACCAGCTAGACAGCTGAGAACACATCTTATAAGTTGACCGATATCTCGGATATTAAAGGATAAAATTTCTCGGTAAAGGATAAAATTTCTAAGAAGTTACAACGTAGTTTAAAAAGAGGCACCCTGGTCTTATGATATATAACACAGTTAAACTTATTCGTTTGTTTAAATTGAAATTTTTTCATAGACCGTCTTAATTGATACCTGCCCAATTCAAGCATCTAAGTATGTCGATCACATCTACACTCTTTGCTGTATAAACATATTTGACACAAAATAGGCGGATAAATTTATGAAATACATAGGAGAAGTGAAACAGAAGTATTTGATATTGCAAAAAGAAGAATTTCTAATAATGCAAAATAAAGGAAAAGCTAGCTATCTTACCTTTCTTTTTCCAGACTGCGTCCGGTTTCGGCATGTACAGGCCCGAACACAGAAACTTGTGCATCTTGGCTTGTTCAGCGGATGGACGGTCCTCAGGTTTTAATGACGAAAACATCCGGATAAAATTCTTCAACCGCTTTAAATCCAATGGACTAAGATCCATATCCGGGAAGGTATATTTTATGTGCCTCTCTAGGTCTTTTATCTGAAACGTCAAAAAAAAAAGGAGTAAAATTTTCATCCAAAGTTTAAGGAAAAAAAAATCTTTACACAGTATTAATGGAGCTATTTTAACAATATTTTCAACAGACTTATCTTACTTTGTTTGAAGAGTGATGGCATCACGTAAAATATAGGAAGTACAAAGTCAATTGTTCAGAGACATCGAGTAATCCTTGTGTATGAAACTACACAAGGATTGATTACCGAATTTTATATATTTGAATTGTGAAATAGATAGTACTGTTGTAAGATTATGAAATCTAGAAGGTACTCAAGGAGTTATAAAGGAGGCCTAATCTATTCTACCTCTCTTCCTAGTCCTGGTCATACCAATTACAATTTAAGATACTCAGTGTCGACAGTCAGTACCTAGGTCAGAGCTGTTTCGACCCCTTCGCGAGATTTCATTACGTTTCGCTCGAAGCAAGCAAAGAATGTTGCTCATTCGTTAAAATACCTCTTCAATTTATGAACAAATCTTGGAAAAAGATATATAAAGTGGGTTTATTAGGCAAATGTTATATTCAAATTAACAAAAATTAGACCTTAAAACAGAATCTGAGCGGTTTTTTTAGTTATTCTACAATTCTTCCTCAAAATTGACATTTCAAATTGCTCGGACAATGAAGAATCGAGATGAGTGGGCGTATGTGAAAAACGGCGCGAAAGGTGGAGTTATAATAATAATAATAATAATAATAATAATAATAATAATAATTATAATAATCAAAGCTTAATTTTTAATATTGGGATGGTTTTATTAAATAGCTAACCCAACTTTCCAGTTCTTGAAAAGAAAAATGCATATATGATGATAAAGTTTAATTCGATTTACGTTAAAAATTGCCAAAAATCATTATACATGATTTAAGGGTTCCATCGAATATCTAGAAAAATACTTAATGCATTCTTTTGGAATAAAAAGAACATGCTTGACCTCATATACACTATGGTAATTAGGGGACCCACTATTTTCGATCACACTGTAAAATAAAGTACATGAAACGATCTATAATTATAATTGTACGACTCTATAGATGTTTTCAAACATTACAATAAAGAATAGCGCATATTTTCATGAAGATAAGGAGTTTCTTTTACAAATTGCTGATTGTTTTTCTATATTTTTCGTGAAAAAGAAAGTATTGTAACCGAAATCTTTTTCGACTTCCCGTTTTTGAAACGATTTACATGGTTTAGGATTCAGAGATTCCGAAAAAACATGTTTATACAAAATTTATGTCTGTCCATGTGCCCGTGTGGTCGTATGTTCTTATGTCCGCTTTGTATCATTTAAAAGTATATGCAGCTTTACATTGAATTGAATCGATTTCTTTAGTATGTTTTGGACAATGTCCAGCAGGTTCTCCTTGAATTTGGAAAGAATACGTCGGAAGGGGGCGCTGTAATAGTGATTTCCGCCCATTTTCTTTATTATATCATTCAAAAGAGTATTATATTATGGATAGATTTTTGAACCAAATTTCAGTTGTATGTTTTTGACTATAGCCAGCAGGTTTCTCAATTTTTCATAGTTTTGTTGTACATTGGCTTTTCTTGCAGCGATGAGGAATTGACATTCAGCTAATTCCCAAGCAGCTGATGTATAACAGAATTATGAAAAATATTGATTTTATTAAATATTATGATTGAGATTAACACGTTTTTACTCCGATTAGTAAAATTAAGTAGAAACTTAAGATGAATCAAATTTGATGTAGTATTACAGTAATAACACTAAATTATAATATGTCTAAAAACTTTTTGAAACATTAACGTGTATGAGAAAGAAGAATGTTTTCCGATGGACACATCTGGCTAGTTTATTTACAGCAAGCAGGATTTTCAACTGAATTTAGAACCACTTTCATGAAATGTGACAAGAAAAGGATAGAAAAACATACAATCGAATATTGTGAAATTCAGAAAGGTTTCAGCGATTTGTGATTAAAATTGAAATTACTTTCAAACATTAGCTGTATATTAGGGGATTTTATACACATTGTCATTTATAATTCTCATTTTTAACACTATCCAATGCAGTTTAAACGTGTTCAATAATTCGATTTTTCTGATTGCGATTTCTGACCTTATGAAAATCTCAAAATTATAAATGTACAATACTAACCTCTCTGAATATTTTCTGGTAGATGTATTTACTCCAGGGCCTCAAGTTGTTTCCTAGTTCGTCCTTCAAGATGTTGTTCGTGAATAAGCGGAGCGTCATAGTGCCGAGGGACCATAAGTCCACTCCTAACGGATCGACTAGGACGTCCTCTCCCCTGGAGTAACATAATTCTGGGGGATAATATGGGAAATCAAGTCCGCACCTAAAAAGACATAAATAAAAATACATCTATTATTTCTTATCTATAACATTTTTTCTTTCGACTAAAAAGCATATTATCAGATTGTAAGGTGGTAATAAGAGACAAACAAAAGAAACATGAAACAGCACTCCAGAGACATATATTTTTTAAATATATGCTCAACTATAGTTTTGACATTTAAAATTTTACTACCTATTCAACAAAAAAATAAGATTTATATTAATTTATATCAGTGTTTTAAAAGTGCGTTCATTTTAAACGACTCGTAAAAAGTTTCAGAATTTTTCACAGTAGTAACCTCTTTATTACAGAGCAATTTTACAGAGTTCAATTTAAAATAAGTTTCTAGGCCACTGATCTTCCTTAATTTGATCGATTATTGTTTCATTTTAATTTCATGAAGTTATTGTTGAAACTCAAAAACTTTAAAAGATATTTAAGAGAGGCAACATCGCATTTTGCGTTCAAAAACCGTATTGAAAAAAGTTATTCGCGCAGTCCCTTCTTATGAAGTGTAAATCCAGAATTACAGCGAATTATTTGCGCTTTTATGAAGGAAAAATATTGCTTTTACAAGTAAAATGTTTATTATGGCTATAACAATGTTCCTACTGGATTTTGACTAACCTTAGCATAACATCCCATTGTTGAAGCGGACAAATGTTTATTGTTACATCAGCATTGACAGATTTATATTTTTTTGCGTGAACAGTGTTTAAAAAATGAACAAAAATCAGCGAATTAAGTTATTTTTTTTTTATTATAAAGTGCATATTTTATTCCTTTTAATGTTGAAAAGAATGAGACGATGCGGTGTTTAGAAACCAAGATGCGTACTAGTAAAGCGAAAGCGATACCTGAATGTGGGGATAGTAAGCATTTACATTGTTGAATCAGACAAATATTTATTCTTACATCAGCTTTAGAGATGGGAAAAACATTTAATTTTTGTTTATTAGTTTCATTTTTGCACCATTAGCTTGCTAACAAATTACAATAATTTATTAATTTTATCTCATTACCAAAAACTCAGAAATTTGTTGAAATTTGCATTTTTTTAGGAAATTTAATTTTTAATCAGCAACACCAATAATAAAATTATAGCAAACTGAAATTAATATTAGCAATATTTTCATCTAGATTTATAATAATAAAATCACAAGAAAGTAAACTACCAATAGAATTCTTATAGAATCCATCTATTTCTTTAATTTTTGCATACCCTAAAATATTTTCTTAACTCTGATAAATAGAGAAAATTTTTATGGGTTCCAGTAATAAAATAAAGAAAGTTGCAGATGGAAATTTAATTAAAATAGATTTTTAGACTAATATCAGTAATTATAACAATAAAGTTGAAGATTACAAAATAGACTCACTTGCTGATAGGCTGCGTTGACGAACTGATAAATCCCAATCCTCCCAGTTTAGCTGTAGAGTCATATGACACAAGGATGTTATTTGCATCAACATTCAGATGACACATGTTATAGCGATGAAGATATTCCAGGCCCGATAAGCTGTCTAGAAGCCACCTTTTTATATCGAACAGGTTGTTTTCGTCGTCTTGGAACCACCCTTTACGAACTATCTTGTCTAAGGCGATGTATTGCCTATTCATTAAAAAACAGCAGGAATTTAATTCTGGCATCAGGATGGTTTTTGTTAACTGGACAATGTTTTTATGCTCCAAGAGGGGCCAGAATTGCAGTTCGTTTTGTTTTATTTGATCTTCACGAACTATTTTTCCTGCTGTTATTTCTCCGGGTGGTATCTCAAACAGCAGGACGTCGCTGAATTTTCCTTCTGCTATACTCTCTCGGTACTCAAATCCTAATTTTTGTTGTAGCATATTCTGGATTTTGCGTTGATTCATAATGCAGGTTTTTTTATTTTTTGAATTAAACTATTTGTGGAAAAATTGAATGGAAAACTATCAATGTAAAATCTATTTTAGTTCAATAATATTATCAGATTTCAGCTATTTGTGTAAAAAGGAATGGAAAACGATCAATATAAAAACTATTTTAGATTCTATGATATCAAAATTTAGGTTGAAATTTTTATGCGTGTTGAGTGCTTGACGAAAAATTTTGAAAGAGAACGTCTGGAAGCTTTTCGACAATAGCTTTTCACATCAACAATGTTATTGCATTTTAACTTCACATTGTTGTAGCCTAAAAAGTGTTTATTGTTATATCAGCATTGAATGTTTTAAGATTTTCATGCGTGACTGTTATTTAAAAAAAAAAAAAAACACTGAAAATCAGTAAATTAAATTACAACTTTCAAATTAAATTTATTTAAAAGTACACCTTTTATTCTGTTCGATGGAGCAAAGAATGAGACTGTGTGATGTTTTGGAGCCAAGATGCGTGCTATCAAAGCAACAGCGATAACGTATGTCGAGATATTGAACGTTTACATTCATGTAGTTAACAAATATTTATTGTTATGTCAGCATTACAAATGAGAAAAATAATTACTGTTAATTAACTGGTTCCATCGTTACACTACTAGGCATTTGTAAGTTTACAATAAGTTATTAGTTTTGATTTGACAAAAAAAGTTGTTAGAATTTGGTTTTTTTTTTATTTTCTTTTTCCATCTTTGTTCTTTAACACTAGAACGGCGGGAAAGTTTGCTCAAGTTTTATAAAAAATATTTCACATCAGAATTTTTATTTAGAACTATTTAACTTATTTATTTAAGTTATTTTTAGGCAACGTACATTAATCTTATATTACAAAAAAAATTCTGGCTCGAATCGAAATGTTTTCATTCGGCAAGGGTCAAAATGACCCCTCGCCGCCGTTCTAGTGTTAAAGGACTTTTTTTGTTCTGAAAAAGCATCTAAACTCATATTAAAAGAGTAAAGCTACAATTTAGCAGTGATCAAACAAACTGTCAAAAAAATTAGCTTTTTGTTATTTATTTCTCCTTAAAATTTTTTTAATGGATAATGGTATTAAAACAACGTATAATTAATTTAATTATTTCTTTAGTATAGCTGATAAAAATTCATTATTCGACATTCAGCACACTCCTGTTCTTACATTTTTTCCGTTTTCACTAATAAAATGAAGAAATATATCCGTAAACTACAAACATCATCTGAAACCATCTGCATATAAATGAAACGACAAATGTTTTCATTTGTCATTTCCCACATTAGAATGTTACTTAAATTGTTAAAATGTCTGTAATGCAGAATATTTTTAGAGTGATAATTAATATATTCAAGTAAACTTATATCGAACACAAAAGTGTATGCTTAATAA
Organism: Maratus speciosus; assembly: GCA_963932465.1. Classification (NCBI taxonomy): domain Eukaryota; kingdom Metazoa; phylum Arthropoda; class Arachnida; order Araneae; family Salticidae; genus Maratus; species Maratus speciosus. The sequence goes on along the minus strand of OZ010793.1, from coordinate 76,549,201 downwards.
TTTCTTAACTGACTAGATTAGATGGACCATCAACTATATATTTTAATGTTACGGAATGTAAAATACAGCCAAATTCGGTTAAGACGCTCATGCGTAATATGCGATTCTGTTTTATATTCGATTTTTCTTCCCGATTTCTTCAATACTGCCTATAAGTCTGATGCAAAAATATCACATTTAGTACGCGAACAGTTATTACGGGATAACTCTTAACACGCGATAAATTTTCGGTCCTTTGAGGAAAAATCATGTTTAAGAAGCGTATTTATTCATATACAAATTCCTTCTCCCTTCTTTAAGTGTTGCATATTTAGGGGATTTTTTATATTAAAAAAAATACCGTTTCCGAAAAGTTTTAGTCACTTTATTTAATAATAGATAATTTAAGGGGGAAATTACTAATAGGAAATAGAGGTACATATTTGAAGAAAACAATAAAATAAACTTAAAAAAAAAAGAATTAACCGACTTGAAAAAAGCACTAAAAAGAATTAAATTATTCTTTAACACGTTCACACCGGCGCGGTGGGTCACACTCGACTGTCTCAGAATTGTCAAGTCTCCGGCTTTTTGTACACCACTGTTATTTTAGAGAAAATGTTGTTCCTTTAAATAGTCCAATTGCTATAATTAAATAAAACAACATTTTCTGTATTAAAATACTGGTATCAAAAAGGCCGGAGACTTGCCAGCTCTGAGACAGTCGAGTGTGACCTACCGCGCCGGCGTGAACGTGTTAAAATTCTCTAATGATGAAACTTTATCCAATAACCACACATCGGATATCATGTACCATAAGCATAAAAACGTTAAATTTAATATGCAGAATTTAATATCCACCAAACATGGATTTTCTAGAGAATATTTTTTACAAGAGATTCATTTACATATTTGTGATTTAATTTACGAATATATACATATCGAAAGTAATCAATACTTTTAGAAAGTTGGTGCCAAACTACCTTAAGTATAGTAAAATCGTGAATATTGTACCTGTTACAATGAATAAAGTGATGATGAAAAACATGATGCAAAGTAAAAAAAAAAATTATATTTCTTCAGTAAATTATATGTTTAAATGTTAATCATTATCGATTATGAATGTTTGGCACCAACTTCAAAAAGTATTTGATTACTTTTTATATGTGTAGATTCGTAAATTAAATCATAAATAGGAAAATTAATCTCTTGTAAAAAATATTCTTTAGAAAATCCATGTTTGTTGGATATTAAATTCTACATATTAAATTTAACATTTTTAGGCGTATGATACATGATATCTGATGTGTGGTTATTGGATAACGTTTCGCCATTAAAGAATTTTAACGAATTAATTATTTTTAGTGCTTTTTTTGAAGTCGGTTAATATTTTTTTTTAGAAAAGTTTTTTTTTTATTTCCTACTTTTTAGTTATTCATACCATAATATATAATTATCCTGATTTCAATATCTGCTGAATAGATAATTAATTTGTCATAGAAATTATAATTTACAAAGATTATTTATTAAACAAATAGATTTTAATAATTTTTTTTGTAATTTCATTCGAAGTACTGATTTTATTAGCATTTAATACTTATGATAGTGTTTTAAACAAGTACATTGTATTCACAACAGTCTGCATTCAAGAATTATTTTTTGTAGGATTCCGTTGTCAAGATGTAAAATGCATACTATGTATTAAAATTTGTATTGACTCTTCACGTTTATTTTCCAGAACCCAGATAGATTTTTCGCTATTAGCGAAATGAGATCGACCAATCAGAAGCCTGCATTTTTGCGAACTTTTCGCTGTTTACTTCATACCGACAAAATGCCGGCAACTGATTGGTCGATTTCGTCTCGCTAACAGCGAAAAATCTATTTGGATCCCGACCTAAAGTGCAAAGTTGCCAAGCCTCTGGCTTTTTGAATACCTGTAATTTTTATAGAGTATGTTCTTTTAAAATGCAAAAATTCTTCTATCAAATAAAACAAAATTTTCTGTACTAAAATACTGGCATCCAAAAGGTTGTAGTACAGCACTTAGAATATATAGTAATGGAAATCGGCTATCCCGGTAGTACTTAAAAAAGTGCTAAAATATCGTAATACTTAAATGTCAAACGATGCTGAAATCCAAGGAGTCAATCGCAGCGACATCTGCGGGATTTTTTCTAAAATACGATTTTGTCTAGACTTAAATAAGACGAAAATTACTAAGCGGAAATTGTTCGTACTTAGAAATAAGTACCTTCATGTATCTTTTTTTATGGAAAATTTTACATAAAAATTAGAATTTTCTTTTGAGATAAGATTAATGGCTTCATCGTCCAAACAAAATTCTGTGGTTTTTTTTTTTTTTTTTTTTTGATTAGTTGTAAATTAAAACTATATAAAAAATTTATAAAAAAAATAAATGAAAAAGACAAAAAAAATTACTTATTAAACAGTCTTATGCATGTTTTTATCTTTATTCTTTGTTGGTTTCTCTCTCTCTTTCTTCTTTACGTTATTTTATTTAATTTAACTTGATTCATGTATATAACGATGGAAAATTGTAATCAGTTTTTCGCTCACTTCCTTGCTACGCTAGAATTTAAAAAAAAAAAAAATGGCGTGTTTCCAGTGGCAATAAAATATTTTAACATTTTTAGAACTTATTTATAAATTAATAAATTAGTCGTTTATAAATTCACCGTTACCCGGGCGCAAGTCATAAATCGTGAAATATCCTTTATGTATACGAGTTACAACAATGATGGAATTAAAGATGCTCCAAACCTGACTCGCTAAAATAAGCCTACTGGATGTGAAACTGCACCAATGAAATATTTTTAATGCTAAAAAGTAGAGAACGATATAAAAAATAAAGAGTGAAATAGTTTTTACAGAAATACATTCTCATCCACTAACTAGCAGGTTACATCCTCTGTGCTGGTCCATTTTCCAAATAAATCTTGAATAAAAAGAAATACTGAATTCGATCTTTTATTTTAAAGTAATATGGACCTTTACCGGGAAAATCCTCCCGAATAGGCTGAATACGATGCGAACGCCGTTGCGCTATTATAGGGGAGACCGGGGCTACTTGGCTACATGGGTAAGTAGGGTCAGTCCTCGTAAATCGCCTGTTTGTGGATAGATTGCCCAACCAGTCACAGAGTACCTTTCTTATTGCTCTTTACAATCCTCATTGTAGTTTTGCAGCGTTACCTACGTGCAGTGGACATTTATTACGATTTTTCTGTTTTTCGCACTCATAAGTAATTTTTTGTTGCTTCATTCTCGGTGTCTAATGTGTACTGGTAGCTTGAAAAACAGCAAACACCAAGAAAAGTGGTTGCAATGCAAGATTTTGGGCACACGAGGCTTGCCGAAACGGAGACACTCGATTTTTTATTTGTGGCAACTGTAACTCTGATGATGCTATCGAGTAGGATAGAAGTTACTCAATGTTAATGTTTTATTCATTATTTTTATGTCTGTATAATTTAGAATTTACATTGTACAGCGATAACGCCTTTGTTTAAACTCACTGGTAATAATGAAATTGATTTCTTTTAACTGCCTGTCTTATTTGAGTTTCATTTCAAATTTTATAAAGCGTGTGCCAACTTACCCCATAGGTATAGGCAACTTGCCCCGTGACGGGGTAGGTTGGAACATAATTTTCCTTTTACTTTAGGCTTCCGCTAAACATAAACTACAAAAGCTACAAACTCAAAACTCCGGGTATTTATAGCCCAATGCCTGTTCTTTAAAAGTACTGTTAAAGTTCCATAAAAAACTTAAACAAAAAATTAATAAAAATCAATAACTAGAAACTGCGCCTACTAGCCCCGGTCTCCCTTATTATCTAATGCGTTAGAAAAATGTAGGGTTTTCAGAAGCAAATTTTCTAATTAATTTATATCAGTCCTTTATACGTTTATTTAAAAAGTCCAAATCGATAACCCCAAATCATTCATCATGATCTCAAATCATGATTAAATCATCATCATCTCAAATCATGATTAAAAGCCCAAATCATTTCTGATGAAAACTGTATTTCTAAGACCTTAATAAAGGTGACCGGGAGGGACACTATGCTCTACAGACTTGGTTTCCTTGTCTGAGCGGTCCCTCTTAGGCAATAAAATCATTTTCAATAACCAAATCATTATAATAGAAATTGGGAGACAAATGTGACCATTATGACCATCAATAATTAAAATATTCTCTAGTCACCACTCTACTAAAAAATAGAGAATTACAATGATTGGAGAGATTTACAGTAGAACTTAAATAATGTTCGGTTTATCCATTTTCGTTTTTTAGATCTTAAACTCCGGGCTCCTCAGCTTGGTGCCATGTGTGGTTATGTTAGCTTAATTACAATCTCTCTTAAGGTAAAACAAAATATGTGTTCTCTCAGTCATCGTATTATTACTCTAAAATGATCGTCATTTGGTGACTCCCCTGAGAAGTCAGTTGTGACTGTTGCTTTGTGATGAGTCAATAGGTGACATTACAAGGAAGTCACCTTGTGATTCTCAAGGGAAGGACATTTGAAGACTCAATACTGTAGTCATCGTAGACATTGTATTGTGATGAGTCACTAAATAATGTCACAATGAAGTCAAATGGTGGCTTTCATGTGACCGAGACTGCTGAAATGTCCCATTTGCACTCATTACTGAAAAGTCACCAAGTGATTTCATTTTCTGTCTCTTTGGAACTCGTCACAAAACAGCTAACATGATAATTTTAAAAGGGAGCCTCCAATGACGGTGAAATAAGAGTCACAAGGTGACTTTATTGTAAACTCACCAGGTGACACGTCACAAAGCAGCAGTCATGGTGACTTCACAAAGGGGTGACCAAATGAGAGTAAGAATGACTAGAAATATAGATATCGCATTTCAGTTTATTACAGTGACTGTGGCACTTGTGACGACAAAAAGACTTCCGTTAGATTGACTGTGCTGTTAGCAGAGTACATATTTTCTATAATTTCTGATCATAGAATTTTTTTAAAATACTCAAGCGTTTAGAAATTAATATTTTGTGGTGGCTGTTTAATTTTTTACACACTACTAGTGTGAATTTTTAACTACTATCAAGATTCACTTAAAAAATATATGTATCAAATAAATTTCCCTGTTTCCTGTATGTTTTTTAGGTGCGTTCGTAATTATATAAATATATATCAACTATAGTCGCCATCTGGTTCGTCCGTCCGTCTGGGCGTCTCTCTATATATAACAACGCAAAAACTACTCATCCGAATGTTTTGAAATTTATTATATATAATCGTTGCAGAATTTTGTCAAGTTATTTCAAACTTTATGAAAGTCGAATCAAAACTTAAAAAGATATTAATAAAAGTTTTCTTGGGTCAATTAAGTCCTATCATACGTAATTAATTCAATGATATCCCATGATAGGTAATGATTGTAAGTTGTCATGTGATGACAGGTTTATTTAACCCTAGAACTACCGGAAATTTTACTCAAGTTTTATAAAAATATTCTACACCAGAATTTTTACTTAAAACTATTTAATTTGTTTATTTAACTTATTATTGTCTGATTTATACATTTCGTTTGTTTTGAAGAAATTTCTGGTTTGAATAAATATTTTGAATGTACATGTCGGGTCCATTGGACCCTTCTGGTAGACAGAGGGTTAAAATGGGGTTCTTTTATTTCCTTAGTACTGAATTTAATATACATATATACATAATAGTAATAAATTTTGTATTCATGCATTTTTGAATTAGAGTGAAACAGCTATTGCACCAAGATCTGAATATTTATAAAACTAGTTATAGTACTAACGCACCTCATTTGTCATGTTTCACGTACAATTTCCCGACTTATTTATTTTAAAAAAGTGAATAAAAAACCGTGTGATTGGCAGCTAAGAAATTAGTTTTATCTGACCTCTCATGAATAGTTTAATGTGTGCAAATTAATTTCTCTGTAAGCTAAATAACCGAAAAGAAATAATTTTTTTTTCTTTTCATGAATAAATTTTACTTAACTTGCTAAATAGTGGCATTTAATATTTTTATCTGAAAGTTCCGGCAAAGTAATTTTTTCAAGATTTAAAGAAAGACTTAAAATAGGTCGAAAAAACACAGCAACGGAATTAAGATTTTTTATGTAAATGGAAAAAGAAATATGTCAGGGAAAGAAAACTTTTGAACCCAGAAAAGCTATTTATTCTTAATAATGTTTTGTGCCTGCTGAAACCACAAGATAAGGAATGTTTTAGGAAGAAAATGTTATGTTTTTCGTTTGGGCTTGTGAATAAGTAAATTTTACATCTTTTTATGGAAAGATTTTCTGAGATTCCGTTTGAGGGATTAATGAAAATGTTAAATTTTACATAGCATCTCAATTGTTTTAGCTTAAAAAAATGCTTTTACCCTTATACACGGTGCATTTGAAATGCTTCAGGGAACGTCCATTCGTTACTCTTGTGATAATTAGAGCAAATTTTCGTATATAATTCCAATTATTTTATTACAAAATATAATTAAGATAAAACAAGATATAACCAGCTAAATACCACTGTGTCCCACACACACACATACATCTAATTTGTAACAAAAAGCATTTTACTTATGTATATATTAAATGACTCTTGTGACACTCTGGTCACAAGAGTAACAAAATTTTGATTGATTATATAGACAAGGGAAATGCTTTTTGTTACAAATTAGATATATTTTATGCGAGTGGAACATAATTGTATTTAACTGGTTATATCAATTTTTGTTTTAATTATATTTTGTAATAAAATAATTGGAAGTATTTGCGAAAATCTTATACTATAATGCGAGCAAAAATTGTGTGTGTGTGTGTAAATTTTATCTTGAAAACGGCTCTAACGATTTTGATTAAATTTTGCACCGTACAGTTTTCCAGCATGAAAAGACCATTGGTATTGGTCTCGTGTTCGAGAAAATTCAATTAGTGGGTCATTTTGGGTCATAATGGGTCAGGGTCAAGCTAATTATATCTAAAGAATGGCTCAATCGATTTTGACTAAATTTTGTATCTAACCATTTTCGGGCACGGAAAGCCCATTGGGATGGTTCACGTGTTCGAGAAAATTCGATTAGTGGGTCATTTTTGGGTCACCGTGGGTCAAGCTATTTTTATCTAAAAAACGGCTCTAACGATTTTCACTAAACTCTATATTATACAGTTTTGGATTACGAGATGACCATTGGGCTAAGTCACATGTTCGAAAAAATTCGATTAGTGGGTCATTTTTGGGTCACCGTCAAGCTAAGTTTATCTAGATAACGGCTCTAACGATTTTGACGAAATTTTGCACCCTACTGTTTTCGGGCACGAAAAGACCATTGGAATGGGTCTCGTGTTCGAGAAAATTCGATTAGTGGGTCATTTTGGTTCATAATTGGTAAGGGTCAATCTAATTATATCTAGAGAACAGCTCAATCGATTTTGAATAAATTTTGCATCTAACCATTTTCGGGCACGAAAAGAACATTGGGATGGGTTTCGTGTTCAAGGAAATTCAATTAGTGGGTCATTTTGGGTCATAATGGGTCAGGGTCAAGCTAATTATACCTAAGAGAATGGCTCAATCGATTTTGACTAAATTTTGTATCTAACCATTTTCGGGCACGAAAAGACCATTGGGATGGGTAATGCGTTCAAGAAAATACGATTAGTGGGTCATTTTTGAGTCACCGTGGGTCAAGCTAAGTTTATCTAGATAACTGCTCTAACGATTTCGACGAAATTCTGTAATCTATTGTTTTCGGGCACGAAAAGACCGTTGGGATGGGTTACGTGTTCAAGAAAGTTAGGTTAGTGGGGCATTACGGGTCAGGGTCAAGCTAATCATATCTAAAAAATGGCTGAAAGCATTTTCACAATTTTTTTAATATACAGCCGTTTCTGGTCATGACAGGACCATTGGGCTAAGTCACATGTTCCAGAAAATTCTATTAGTGGGTCATTTTGGGTCACAATTGGCCAGGGTCAAGTTAATTGAATCTAAAAACTTGCTCAAAATATTTTGACCAAATTTTATATTATACCGTTTCTGGTAATGAAAAGAGAATTGGGCTAGGTCGCATGTTCAAGAAAATTCGATTAGTGGGTCATTTTGGGTCACAATGGGTCAGGGTTAAGCTAATTGTATTTAAAAAGCGCTTCAAAACATTTTGACAAAATTTTGTATAATACCGATTCCGGGCATGATAAGACAATTGGGCAGGGTCGCAAGTTCAAGAAAATTCAATCAATGGGTTATTTTGAGTCTAATGGATCAGGATCAAGCCAACTGTATCTAAAAAACGGCTTGAAAGATTTTGACAAAACTTTGTACTACACCGTTTCTGGACAAGATAAAGCCATTGGGCTTGGTCGCATATTCAAGGAAATTCTATTCGTGATCATTTTGGCGATAATGGGTCGGGGTCAAGTTAACGGCATCTCAAAAATGTTCAAACAATTTCGACAGTTTTTTTTTTGTAAAACTGTTTCACAGTACAAAAAGACCATTGAAATAGCTCACATGTTCGACAAATTTCGGTTAGTGGTTTTTTGAACCAACGTGGGTCAAGCTTATTTTATCTAGAAAACGACTAACGGTTTTTACTAAATTTTGTATTCCATCGTTTTCAGGCTCGAGAAGAGCAGTGTGTTCGAAAAAATTCGATTAGTGGCTCATTTTGGATCACTGTGTCTCAGGGTCAAGCTAATTGCATCTAAAACAGCAAGAATGATTCAATGGGAATAATATATCGAGATAAACACTAAGCTAAATTTGACCGAGCTTAGCTCGGTCATTCCTGCTAGTTTGCTCTAATGGTCAAAAGAGTAACAATGGACGATCCCTTCAACAAATTTAGAGGGATGATAGTACTCATGAAGATGAACAAAAAATGCAATGGAACAAGGTGTATGACGTTTAAAGGATAAAAATCGAGAAAATGCGCCTGGAAATGGACAAACTGAGACAAGAAGGAAACCCTCCAGAAAATTATTTATTGCACAGAATAGGTACAACACAGCTCGTGATGTCCAGAGAAAACAAATATTTTACAACAGTTGATCAAAGTGTCGACCGCGGACATTATTACACAGAGTACATCTCAGGAGGAACGAATGGCGGACACGCTCGAAGACTACGGGAGTCCTGCATATGTGAATTTCTGCTCACAAATTTGTTTGGCTTTCTTCCAAGTTTTTGTTACCTCCTTCTGACCGGATATGCGCAAAGTTAAAGGAAAATCAGCTTCGTGTTACTAGCCAGTTCTGCAGAAAAGCAGCATGTGAGAATTTGACAATTTTATTAGTTTTGCGATTTTCACCTTTTAAACGTCATTTGCAACCCCATGTTCCAATGCATTTTTTATCCGTCTTCATGATTACTATCATCCCCCTAAAGATGTTGAAGCATTTCAGATACACCCTGTATATATAGCAAACATTCCTGTTGCAGGATAATTCAATGTAAATTATCGATTTATAAATAAATATCCGAAAAAAAAACATGTTAAAAGATGCGTTATATAAAACTAAAAAAGTTGTAAAATGCACCGACATAATAGTTTTCATTTTATTAGCATTATCACTCTTTTTGAAATAGATTAAATATATTAACTGTCTTTTTTTTAGGCATGAATTGGCTTTTTCTTAGCAGTTGAATGCTTGATTTTTTTTCCCTTTGTAATCAAAATAATAAAAATGAGCTTAAAAAATTGATCTATTCTGCTTTTTAACAGTTCTTAACAGCGTGAACACTTTGAAGGGCTTCCAATTTGTGGTCGAATTTACGCCAAGTCTATATATGGTCTTTTTATAAGTGAGACATTGTGAGATAAAAGTCTAATTGTAGTAAATAAACTATCAAAAAATGTAATTTAAAATTAAAGTTTAAACTATAAAAAAGATAGTATTATAAAGAAAATAAGACTGTTATTGGAATTAACAAATTTAAAATACATAAAAAAGAAAGGGAGAAAAGTTTAAAATTTAAATTTAAAAAATATATAAGCGCAGTTAAGTAAAGAAACATTTCAGACAAAGCCGGCAAGGCCTCTCAAGGAGTGACAGATGTTAGGTCTCAGGTTTAAAAAAGGTACTTTCCAGAGACAATTTTTTTTGTTACACTAGGGGGACTTCGCCCCCCTGCTCGCTACTCTCATCAACCCACCGCTTCGTGATTCCATTCGGTGTCCTGAAGCCATCCCTATTTTCAAGCCTATTTTCGTAATTGTTACGCGTTTCCATTCTGGATCACTTCGCGATCCCTTATTTTCTATGCATTCAATTTTTAGATTCCACTTAGTAAAAACGCGCTCCTTCCCAACTCCTGACAGTTTTATTTCCTTATCTCCAAGCGCATAATCATTAAAGGTTACAGAGTTTCATAATATATATATATATATATATATATAGTGTTACGAATATTGTAAATAGTTAGTGTTTGTGTAGGAAAATAATGTAAATAGTTCAATTAATCTCTGTTCATAAGCTAACATTAGTTTTTGTTGCATTGAAATATCTCAATTTGTTGATTTTCTGCGAGCAAGTAAACTCTATTGAATTTCAGTGGGAGTCAATGAAAATTTGGCGTAATACTGGAAATAGCGCAAAGTTAGCGTCACTTTTGGCAAATTTGGTCGCCAAATTTGACAATACATCGCCAAGTTGCCGAGAAACTTATTGCGTCACCCTTAAAAAAACCCTTATTGCGTCAGAAAGCTGTGACCAATCAGATGCGTTTCGCGGTATCTACGCAGATTTTCATTGGTCCATTTCCAAATCGTTACTTTTTTTATATATAGAAGGAAAGTAACGGTAGAAACTTAAACTCGTTCTAAGTAACAAGGAATATTTTTATATATTTAGGGTGTGGTAATATTTTTTCATTATTCTTGCGGGTTGAGTGATATAATTCTGTGTTTAATAGAAATAGACACCAGAAGTAATTTTCTTTTGGAAAGTTTAATTGTAAAATTCAGGTTTGACTTTTTTTTTTTCATTTTTGTCACAGCAAATATTTCCTTAAAGAATTTCTGTTCTGGGATATAAAGGAAAATTATGACGAAGAAAATATCCTATTTCGTGTTAATATTGTTAAAATTTAAATTATTACAAGAAACACTTTAATAACTATTCAAAATAACTTTTAGCGATTATAAACGTCGTACGAGTCTCTTTTCGTAATTAAGTAATAGATGTAAGTTTTTTTTATGAGGATTTTTTCCTATTAAAGATTGATTTTAGAACCAAATGTAAGTGCAAGCTCTTTTTTTATTTTTAATAATTCGTACTTGTGTGGGAGGGGTTAACGACTAGATATAAATGATAGAATTCGTTTACTAAAAAAATTGTCCAGAGAATACATGTTTATCGGGAATTAAAAAAATAACAATAACGCCATAAAATGTATTTGTTTTTACTTCAATTCCTTATAAGCTATTTCTTCGTTTTACACTTTTTTCTTTTTTTTCGGGTTCCGTACTTAAAAAGTACAAACGGAACCACTATAAAGTAACCCGTGTGTTTGTCTGTCTGTCCGTTTGTCACATGCGTTTTACTCGTAAACTGTGAAACGTGGAGAGTTGACATTTGTTAGAAGTAATGATGGCTGTTGACCCACATATTTGTAGATTATTATCCATTTCAAATACATTTAGGGAAAATGCAGGGGGGGGGGGATTATTAACTTATTTTAAAATAAACATCCCTTTTTTTCGCATATCTTGTGGGGTATCGTGTGAAAGCTCTCGTAACGCTGAACTCTAAAATACATTTGTTTAAATTTTAGGTATTATATTTTCAGAGATATCGTCGGAAATGTATAGTGCAAAAAATATGTCCCCCCCCTTCTCTATTTCCGAATCTACTGAAACTAAAATTATGAAAAAAATAGGGGTAGTAGAAGTTTATTTAAGCCTCGCAGGGAAACTATTGCGATTACTCTGATCACATAGTTTTTGAGAAGATCGCATTTTTCTATTGCATACAAATTTCACTTTGCAGGCGATCAGCAAGAGAGTTGGGGGCCCGCTCGAGGTATCGATCGTCGCGGAAGTATGAAAGGATTGCCGATAATGATTTTCGAAAACATTTGTCTGTAATTAGCCGTGATATTAACCTTTAAATACACGGATTGCAAGGCACATACATAAAGACAAAGGCGGCGTCTATGCGGCATCGGCTTTTAAAGCCCAGATAACCACTATTTTTTTAGCAACGATTTTTTCCAATATTTCAGTTACTAATATATATATGTATTGTACGGACATCTCTGTGGGCGAGTAAAACTCGCTTTTCTCCGATTATTTTTTACTAAAGTTGGATCATATGAGTAAAGCTGGAATTTTGTAATCGGTTTTTATTTCACTCCGTGATAGGCTAGAATTATAAAGATTATATAGAATTATAAAGATAGGCTAGAATTATAAACATAGAATTATCTAGAATTATAAAGATAGGATAGAATTATTATTAAATGTAGGTAAAATTACAATTAAAAATAGGCTAGAATTATTACTAAAAATAGGCTAGAATTATTATTAAATTATTATTAAATAGGCTAGAATTATTATTAAATTATCTAAAATTATAAAGATAGGCTAGAATTATAAAGATTGTGTACACACGTGTATTTCAGATGAAAATACGACTTTGTTACTTTTGTTACTTTTAAAACGTATATAGAAATTAATAAATTAATTTTAAGGATGTTGCTGTTACCCAATAGCATGTGATAGATTGCTAATTATTCTTTACGGTTATAATTGTGTACGAGATAAAATAATAATTATGCGCCAACCCACGCTGTATAAAATAGGCCAGCTAGTTGTAAGACTGCCACAATAAAATGTTTTAAATAATGAAAAGTTGAAAATGTATAAGCGGAGCAAAACTCGCAGCTTTGCGCGCCGTAATTGTTGAATAATGCCAAGTGATAGTTATGTGCTAATTTTTATTAGACAAAATTACACTGTTAAGAATAATTAAAAATTTACTAATTAACCTTTTCAGGGAGAAGTAATTGTGTCTCCGTAATGACGACTTCACACCGAAAATTTCGAAAAAGGTTCTTTCAAAATAAGGAAAAACAACATTGTAAAACTTTTTTCACTAGCGTTATAAAGGTAAAATTTATTTAAATGTTTTCGATGCAAGTAATGAATAAAATTATGTGGCCCTCAAAGGGTTAAGCGACAGTTTGACTAAACTTCATTATTACACTCCATTAGGCGAAAATGAGATTTATATTAAGGAGAAGAACTCAAATTCTAAATAAATGATAATTTAGAACGTAATTTGAAGCACTTTGCTCATTTCAGTTTTCAGTTTTCATTTGAGGTTTTGAATTTTTTAGAAAAAATTCTTAGCACGCATTTACGTCTTTGAAGTAACCATCATGTCATATTCCAAGATTTTAGTCTACCAGTTTAAGTGGTATTGGCACCAATATAAAATATAGCATTTGTTGTAACAGGGACTGTCACCATGAATTTCCCAATGTAAATTTAGAAATCGGTTTTGTATTTCCTGATATTCATAGAAATCGTAAATTAGAAAGTCTTTAAAAGACTTTTCGCTCATTTTACACCTTAAAATTTCGAATATTTCAGAAATTGTCCCTATTGAGAATTAACTTCTTGTAAGTATCTATCATTCCAAATTTTAGATTTCTATCTTTACCCATTCAATAAAAATCGTAATTAAGAAAATTTTTAGAACGTTTTTTGCTTACTTCATCCTTTTAAATTTCGATTTTTTTTCAACCGTTCTTAGAGAGCATTTACATAAGGTAAGTAGCTACGACATAAGATTTCAAGTTTCGATTTATAGGAATTAGAAAAAAAATCCAAATTCGGAAAATTTTAGGACACTTTTCGCTTATTTTACATTTTAAAATTTGGAATGTTTTAAAAGTAGTTCTTAGAGAGTATTTACATGTCAAAAGTCAATACAATGTCAAATTTTAAATTTCTAGCCCTTTGAGTATCACAAAAATTATAATTTTAGAATGATTTTTGCTCCTACACAGCTCTTTTACTAGTAGCACCGACAAAAAATTATAATCGACGTTGAGTCTGTCACCATCAGTTTGACACTATTACATTTAAAATCGGACTGGTATTTCCCTAGATTCCATAGAAATCGTAATTTTAAAAACATGAAAGCTTGTTGCTCATGCCACCCTTTTAAATTTCAAAATTTTTAGTAATTATCTTTGCGATCATATATTTCTTATGATTTTACTACACCAAATTTTAATTTTCTATATTTAAATCGCAATTGAGAAGGATTTTAGAGCGCTTTTCGTATATTTTTCACACCTTTTACATTTCGAACATTTTTTCAACTGTTCTTAGAAGAAACTATGTATTATAAATAACTACCATGCCAAATGTAATGTTTCTAGTCCCTTCAGGATCACAAAGATCGCATTTTGGAACATTTTTGGTTCCTGCAACCCCCCAGGAGTAGTGGCACTGTCATAAAATGCAGCCTATAAGAGAGCAGTGACTCTTACCATAAATTTACAATTAATACTTTTGAAATCGGTTTAGTATTTTTTGAGACTACATAAAAATCGTAATTTAGAACATTTTTAGAATGCTTTTCACTCACTTCACCCTTTTAAATTTGGAATTTTTTAGAAACTGTTTTTAGGTAGCATATGTATCTACCACGTAAAATTTCAAGTTTCTGTTTCTAACAATTGCCTAGAACTTATAATTTAGAACGTTTGTAGAATGCTTTTCGCGCACTTTAACTAATTTTAAATTTTGAATTTGTGTTTTCTGCTGTTCTTATGTAGTTATGTTATGCCCCTACAGTCGTGGAAAAAAAAGTAAACACCCCTACTAATTCCGTAGAAACAAATTATCGTAGAAGAACGTTTCTGGCATCGAACGATTGGAAATAAAGTCTACTTTTAAAGGATGTATGCAAAATTTGCTTAGGGGGGCATCTACATATTAAAATGAATTCAAACTTCATTTTTTTCAATGGCAATACGCAATTTTAACGAGATATTTCAAATTTTCGGTTCAAACTATGCCTAGACACCGAATTTCAAGTCATTTGAGTGATAAGTTTTTGAATTATAAACATTCAAAATTTAGTGCTTCTAATGTTAGATTACATTTTCATATTTTTATTAATATTTCCTGAAATTATAATCTTAATGTGATAATTTTGCTCGTAATTATAATACTAAAAGACTCCAACATTTAATACATTGAATTTGTAATAAAAAAAAAATTATAATATGAATTATGAAATTAATATTCGAAAAAAATATTAATTGCTAACTACAATTTTTTTTGATGGATTTAGATTTATTATGTCCTGCTTTATGGAAATCCAAAATTTCACATTTTTCTTCCAAATAGTTTTCAAGTTATGCTTAAAAAACTGAAAAATGATGGTTTAAGGGGCCGTATATAATAGAAGTGACTAGATATTAGAATATATAGATATTCTTCTGCTGTCCTGTAATCTAGCAGGCTTCATTTACTTCTTAAGGTGCCTTGATCAAGATGGTGGCTCTCACGGTTAACAATCGAGTTCCGAATTTCAATTTGGATACAGCCCTTAAAATACGCTCGTTTTAAAATAATTAATTTGTCAGACACTTATGGTACGAATTGCATAAAAAATTGTGTTTAGACTAATTGAAGGGAGTAGAGTTAATTTATGGTGTCAGAATTGTGTACTGCTATTGAAAAAAACAAAGTTATGGTTCGTTTTAATATGTAAATGGCCCCTTAAGCAAATTTTATCTATATCATTTAAAAGTAGACTTTATTTCCAATCGTTAGCTACCAGTAACTTTCTTCTGCGATAATTTGTTGAGGAGTAAATAAGGGGTGTTTAATTTTTTTTTCACGACTGTACATCTTATAAGCCACACACCATGCCAAATTTCAAGTTTCAAGCCCCTTCATTTACATAAAAATGGCATTTTTAGAACATTTTTTCCTCCTACACCTTTTAGTAGTTTGTAGCAACTAACTAAAATATGGACTATGTTGGAACAGGGACTGTCATAATTAATTTGTTATCATTATTTTTGAAATCGGTTCGGTAGTTCCAGAGATTACCCCCTACAACAAACAAACATACGCTGCAAATCCGTGAAACACTTTTGCAACACTAACTGAACAGAATAATGAACTCTTCTATCTAAAACCATTTTCGATTGTGTTGTGAATGTGTTGCGAATGTGTTGTACCAAATAAAAAGATTGTGTAAAAAGTGTTGTTAAAAATTACATGAAAAAAGCATGTGTTTTCAAAACACTTGAAAACCATCATTTTAAAAATTGCGTTATAAATGTTTAGTAAACACTATGTTTTAATTATGTGTGTGTGTTATTTTAAAGCCACCATGTAGAAACTGTTTTACAGATGCTGTTTTATAGAAATGTCTAAATTGTGTGATGTTTACAATGTGTTGTTAATTTGGTGACAAAGTGTTGTGCCCATAACACTATTGTAACAAAATATTTTTATCAATATTATTTACAACACTATTTCAACACAATTAACAACACTATTTTTAGAACACATTTTTAGATAGTAACACTTTTGCAATATATTAAGAACATATTTATAGATAGCAACACTTTCCCAACCAATTAAGAGCACAATCAGAACACACAGAAAAAAAAATATATGAAGTTTTCTAATTCACAACACATTAATGTGTTGTTAATTTGGCGACAAAAAGTGTCCTAAAATATGTTTATTTTTGTGTTTGCGAATTTTCAGTGTGAAAACTTTACTTCTTTATAATATTAGTATACAGATAGATTGCAATATAAAAAAAGTATTTTAACACATTAAATAATAATTTACAGCTCTTTTCTCTAAGCAATTTATTGCGCGTGAATTAAATTTTCTGCAACTCAAATAATGGAAAAGAACTAAAAACAAAAAGATTAACCTAACTTAACTTTATACTGTAATTTAATTTTGTTTTTTAACTTAGAATTCACGCGAAGAAAACTATTTTTCTTTTTAAATTTTAAGACAGGAGTAAAATATTGTGATGGAAGTACAAAAAACACATTTCTTTGTTTATTATGTAAACTAAAAATATGAGGAAATGGAAATTTATAACTCTAAAAAATGGTTTATTTTTAACTGCTTTTGTGTATTAATCCTTTTCAAAACTAATATGTGTTTAGAAGAAACTTTAGAATATTTTTTATTAACACACTTAATTATCCATGGTTTTTTTATTATAATTTTTATTTAAGATGATTCTTTTTTCATTTAACGTTTTTAATGTAAATGCAAAATTGCAATGTGTATTAGTTGATTTTTTTTTTTCAGAAAGGTGTATGTCATGCCATGTATAGCTTTAGTCACCTCTTCTGTGGTTATTAAAATTATACGTAAATGAAAGATATACGTTTAAAAATAAATATGCCATAATAATATATATAATGAAAATATATACGAAAAAAAACTTTGAAATATTGGTTCTGTAACAAAGTTTTAACCCTTATCGAGTGTCGGCAAATAACCGCCCAAACTTTATATACACGATTTATTTTAATATTTTTTTCGCACCACTATATTTTAAAAGTACATTTTTTAGTAATTTTCTCTTGCACGTTATCTCTTGCTAAAAAAGTTTCTGTTAAAAGAAAAATGGTGCCAATCGAGTAAATTCGTGTAGGAGATGTCTGTGCCTGGGATGAAGACTTCGGCCTTTAAGAGTTAATGTCTTAAAATGTGTTTTTCACCGATGCTTTTATTATTATTTTTATCATCGGTTTAGTCATTTCTTTATCATCGTGCACTATTAAATAAAATATAATTCATAAATGCCTAAATCATTTTCAACCAGAAAGAAAAATCATGCGTCAAGCATAGATTATGAAACATATTCTGAAACTTCCGTAATACTGTAACGGACGTTTAATAAGGTGATAATAGATATGTAAGTAAATAAATTAGAGAATGCATGAAACATTCGAAAACTGCATTTCAGCAATTACTTCCCATAGCTGAAAAGGTACTCACATTTGTTGTTTGCATACCTGGATAAGATCTATGTGATAGATTACATAGTGTGTTAAAATTTAGCTAAGTTTTAAAACACAAAACACAGTCATAAATTCAATTTTACATCAATAGCCGGGAATGCACTCAGATATGGTTAATAAATCAATTACTATGTGTTCCCGTATAGCATAACACCAGTGATCGGGTTACCATAATTTAACATTACAGCGGTCTGGGCTATGTACAGTGGCGGACAAAAGTTTCCGGCCAGTTAGTTTCTTTGATTTGTTTTACAGAACCTTTCATAGAAGAAGAAGCACAATTGCTCCAAAAGTTATGAATAAGCAAATTACCTCTGACCACTTGATCATTTTGATTGGATACTGACGATCCTTGAGGCAAAGGGGAGGAATTCGAAATTCGTGTATGCAAAAGTATCCGGCCATTCGTCATCCGTTAGTTTTGCTATCAGTAAAGTGTTTTTTTTTTTGGCCTTGTTTGTTAATAATATAAAGATGGTCATGACCTTCGGAACTTGCATCTGTCCGGAGAATCCCGAAAAACGACTATTCTTGTATACAGAATTATGAGGAGAAAAGCAGTTGATGACCGCATAAAAATGCCGCTGCAATTCCCCAAGACTTACGGTGTTAAAATGTTGCTGAAATAAGTCTGTTGCTAAAATAAGTCTGTGTCAAGACGTTTACGTGACATAGAACTTTATGGAAAAGTCCGGTTAAAAAACCTTTCATAAGTAAAAAAAAAAAAAAAATCAGAATTCCAACTGGCGTTTGTCAAGGAATACAAAGATTGGTCAAGTGAAAATGGTAAAAAAGTACCATTTTCCGATGAATCGATGTTCAGTCTTTTTGGGATTGATAACAGACACTACAACCGACGACCTAACAACAAAAGTTAAGATTCGAAATATGGTATTCCTACAATGAAGCATGGCGGAAGACACGTTATGCTGTGGGGAGCATTTTCTGGAAAATGTGCCTGTCCGTTATTTGAAATCCGCGGCAATATGAATAATGCAATGCTTAAGGATATCTTGCAAGATCATTTGCTAACTTATTGGAGGAGATATTGTAGTCGTAACCATTTGTTTCATCATGATAACGACGAAAAGTATGCATGCAAGCTCGTCAAGCAGCGATTTTCGCACACAAAAAATTCCGCTTTTTAAATGGACAGCCCAATCACCCGATCTGAATCCAATAGAAAATCTTTAAAACTAACTTGAAAACATGTGTGGAATTATAAATATTCCAATTCAGCAGCATTTTCACAAAAATTCCAAGAGCCGTGGAAAAAACTTAACATTGACGATCTACAATCGTTCATTGAATCCATGCCACATATCTGCGCCGCAGTACTTATTGCTAAATGTATGAATACAAAATACTAATTGTAAATGTTTTTGATCACTGTTATTTTCTGTTATAACACAATTTTTTTCCATACTTACCAAGGTGGCGGAAACTTTGGAGAACATGCGTTTTCTTTTGCAATTAATTTTGTCAATTAACTTTATAAATATTTATTTTTTATTCCATAAATAAGCTCTTAACTGTTATGTCAATAAAGTGTATCAGTATCACTTTGAGATTCCTCTTCATATGGGTATACTTACAAATTAACCAAAAATTTTATGCTGGCCGAAAACTTTTGAGCGCCATTGTATCTACGGCAATCCGTTGGACCCCTATCTCGCCCGTCAGCCGGCTAAATGGCTGTTTCGTTATCAGCACCTTCTAATCTAACATGTGTATCAAAATCATCGACGTTAAAATCGGGCTTAAAAATGTGAGGCTGCCTCCCGGACAATGATGATTACATCATTAAAATATTTAGATAAAAGTTAAAATATCCAATGACGGAAAGTGCATTCCAATACCGTTCTTTTAAATTTTAAAAGTACCCCTTTCGTGGTTCATCCTCGAAAATGGCTTTGAATTTCACTGAAAATGGAACCATTGGATAAAGGAATATTCCATGAAAAAACGGAAAATATAATGAAAGCCAAATTGCTGCATTTTTCTCCGTTTATTCGCGAAACTTCTGTATTTGTTTCCCCGTTTTCAAGACAAACGTTTTTCGCTTATGAAGAGTTAAATTTCTGCTTTAGGAATAATATATTGGACTATTCGGAGAGTCGTTTCAGTTTGGGATTAATTCGTACCTGAAAATTCTATCATTTAATTTTTAGACTTTTATTCCGATATCTAATGTCTAATAATTAACGGGCAGAATTTTCCGGTACGAATTGATTTTCCCAAACAGAAACTTTCCGAACGACCCACTACTATATACTATATATACTATTAAGAATAATATACTATAAACAATAGCGCAATATTAAAAAAATCGATATAATA
The DNA here is from genome assembly GCA_963932465.1 of Maratus speciosus. Lineage (NCBI taxonomy): Eukaryota > Metazoa > Arthropoda > Arachnida > Araneae > Salticidae > Maratus > Maratus speciosus. The sequence goes on along the minus strand of OZ010793.1, from coordinate 76,528,813 downwards.
ATTATATATAGTGACGCACATTTACATGTCAGATATTTTTACCGCATATTATCATACCTGTTTTTTAAAGACTTTCCTTCTTCAGGATTTTAAAATATGCATACTCGTCATTATAGAATGCATGCTTTGTCCTCTTTGCCACCTCACCTCATCCAACGACTTGATTGAGCGCCAAAACATTAATTACGAAAATTTAACCGAATAATTTCCGTTTTTCCTCAATTAAAAAGGAACATATCCGCTTATCTATCCTGGAGGGGCCATTTCTTTTTCTGAGATTCATTGAGTAAAAGATAAAAAAATCTTACAAATATTTAAATGACAAACCGACTAATTTCATTCAGTTCTAACGATGAAATTTTCAAGAATGATAAATAATAAATAAATATGATTTTTTTTATATGTAACCATTTTCATCATAAAAACGTATATTTCATTTAAGTCATAATAAAGGATTTTGTAAGGTAATATGGTAGAGATTCTTCTATTATTATTATTTTTTTAATCTAATGTCCTCTTAAAATCTAAAAAATAAATAATGAATTAATTTAAAATTAACTTTATTTAAACCATAAAACAATTATTGAAAAAAGAAAGATATAATTCATTAAAGATTCTATTAGCATCTAAAACGCTTTTTTCTCGAACAATATGAATGTAAATTTAATTCTGAGCTAATATGCAAGCACTTCTTTTTCATCTCATAAATTTCCTTAATTTTTATTTTAATGGACGGATGTTTATTTTACATAATTGTATCTATGAATATATTTCAATCCTTGGATACTTTCTCTCTTAAAAAAAAGGGTAATATTATGATAATTAACTGCATATATATTTTTTAGTTTAATAAATAATAATATGGAAAATAGATAAAATGCCATAAAATCTCTTGTAGGAGTAATATCGTTTCTGTGTCTGGATAAAACAACGGAGAAAACCAATTTTCTTTTACATTAATACATTAAGGACGAGCTTCTTTTACACATCTTTTAATTCTTGGACACCAGTTTTTTCCACATCGCAATTTTGAATTATTTAATTGCTCAAATTTTGAGATTAGATAATGTGAAAATTTCCGAACTGAAATACTGGTATTCAAATTTAAAAGTTTTGTTCGCCTTACGTGGCAAGTTTTCTTGCCAGTCGGCTTTAATGAGTTAACGATGGAAATGCATGTCATTTACTACGGAAAATTTAAGTTTTTTTTCTATTATTACACTCAGGAGATTGAACCCAGGCTACCAGTTATACGCCATATTGGTCGGTATACAGAACGTAGGTAAAAATCGCGCTTAACTCTTTCAGTCTGGCGTAGTACTGATAGTATATGTCTTTTCACTGAGTATTATTCTGTCTTAACAGTTACTTTTGTTACTATCTACATGTAGTAATGATCAACACAAAAAACCCTTAACGGGTTAAAAGTTTGTGACGCAGCACTTTATCTTATTGCTATAATAATTTTTAATATGGAACTTAAAAATAATGATATCAAATTTTAAGTGACGCTGTGCTATTAATTAATGCATATATACATACATTTATATTATTTATTTCATCATTTTATTTTGTTTTACTTATAATTGCATGTGTAATAATTATGTTAAATTTAAAAGGATGTATAAAAATTTATTCATTGATGCTTTATCAATCACATCTTTCATAAATTCAAAATATGAGTTTTAAAAGGTATGATATCAAAATTTAAGTGACGCCTTGATGTAGCTTTAAACAATTTGTTTTAAAATTCAATTTCAATTGTTTTCGCTTTGGCTAAATATATTTACACATATAACCAAAATTTTTAATTTACCAATACACTGTTAAAAGTATCACTGTCACTGAACCTACACAATGCACTGTAATATATTTATATGAAAAATTTGATTTATCTTTTGTGCCAAGCTATCCAAAATCAAAAGTAAAATTTATGTAAATGATTTTTGTGCGTCATATTATCCATTTGCACACATTTTGTTTAGTTTGGATACAACGACGGTTAGTTTGGATTCAATTTTGATATCATATCCTTTAAAACTCATATTTTGAATTTATGAAAGATGTCATTGATAAAGCATCAATGAATAAATTTTTATACATCCTTTTAAATTTAACATAATTATTACACATGCAATTATAAGTAAAACAAAAATAAAATGATGAAATAAATAATATAAATGTATGTATATATACATTAATTAATAGCATAGCGTCACTTAAAATTTTATATCATTATTTTTAAGTTCCATATTAAAAATTATTGTAGCAATAAGATAAAGTGCTGAGTCACAAAATTTTAACCGGTTAAAGGTTTTTTGTGTTGATATCACTGCTTTTTTTAGGTTAATAATAAAAAGATTAAAAAAAAAAATTTAAAGACCAATGGTATGAACTCATAATCATGATTTCCTTTCACCTTTAATCCCCCCCCCCCCTTTCTCTCTTAAAAAAGCGTACCTATATACAAAATGGGAATTTTTTTTATGGTTTGTATCATAGATATAATTCTTTGTTAAATTTTACTACGTAAAAAGCTTACTTTTTAAAGAAGAATATCAAGAAATATTACTCTTTAAACCTTTCTATTTAAAATACAATAATTGCTCAGTAATAAAACTAAATAAATCTATCTAAATCAAATTCTAACCTACAATTTTTTGCTTAATAATTGAGTATCCATTTTCATTGAGAAACAGTTCGAATATACATACATTCCATACAGAAATCAAATAGCACAGGAAAACATCGATCTTCCACAGCATCAAATGAAATTAAACTCTAAGAAAAAAATTGCCAAAGTGAACTGGTAACATTAAATCGCCAAGACCTCGCCAAAATTTAATCTCGTTGATATCATGATAAAGCAACGTTCAATGACTAAATCTCTTAAATATAATTGCTGCTCATAAAAGATATTGAAGCTTGGTACTAATCTGGTTTTTCGAGACCCAAATTAATTTTTTGGGGCCTATTTACCGGTATTTAAAATTGCAGATGTAGTTGAGAAGCGTTATATGGAATATGATTTTTACATTTGAAAGACAGATGGCAGCACCACCAAACACTAATTTCAATAATTCAGAAATGTAAACGAGATTGATTTTACTAGATTACATTTGTAATCTTCAATACCGTTTTTTAAAGTGAAATATTAATTAGTAATACTTGTTAAGTTTGTAACAACAACAACAACAACAAAAAAAAAACATATGCTTGAGCGTTTATTTATTATTTTTTTACGCATAGAGAGAGTTTAAAGTATGAAGTTACCGTTTTATGAACTTAATGAAAAGTAAAAGAGAAAATGTATGCATTTTTATTTGTTCAATCGACATTTTCCTTTTATTTACAGTTTTTTACGCATAAAAATTCGTATTTTCCTCAGTGAAACGGATTGAAATACGATACATATAAATAAACTATACAATTTTAATTTTTTTTCAATTATCCTAAAAATTTAAAAATATATATGATTTTTAAAAAGTTCATTTTTTAAATTTTGGATGTATGACATTTTTTATTAATCTCGTAGTCTTCGATTTACAGTTAGAATAACGGCATGTATTTTATTATTATTATTATTATTAAATTTTTTTTCTTTTTTTTATTATAAGGGTTCGTACGGGTTGTTGTACAACCTGTACATTGTTCGTACGGGTACCGTTATTTTCAAGGCCAAATATCAGAATTTTTTTATCGAAAAATAAATGTAGTTTAAACGGACGAAATTTTGCCTTATTTAAAGAGACATTTTCCATAAGAAAATACTAGTACCGAAGAATTTCTTAGTCTGGAAATTCAAGCACCCGTACGTACCCTAGTAATGGAAAAAATAAAAACGCATAATTTAAATTTATGTACCGTAGAAAAACAGAAATTCATTTGTGTTAAAAATTGTAAATAAAAAGAAACTGTTGGAGACTGAACAAATACAGTTTTCGGCTTTAAAATATTCTTTTTTTTCCGTCTTATGTAAAAATTGGCTTTCGGCTTACCTTAAAAAGCTTTCCGTTTCCGCGTTAGGCAGACACCGGCTTATGGAGCACGTATTAATGTTATTTTCAATGGATTCGCCGGGACTTGAAAGTCTTTCCGTAGTAGGCAGATTTCCGGCTTACACAGAGTGCGCTTTAGACAGATCTTACAGTATTTTTATTTTTTGAAAAATTGTCACGAAATAGTGATATGTGAAACTCTTAAAGAAAAAAAAATCTAAATAAACAGATACATTCTTATAGAAACATAAAATAAAATTTACTTTATTAACCCTCCGTCTACCAGACGGGTCCATTGGACCCGACAGGTACATACAAAATATTCATTCAAACCAGAAATTTCTTTAAAATAAACTAAGTATATAAACCAGACAAAAATAAGGTAAATAAATAAGTTAAATAGTTTTAAATGAAAATTCTGGTGTAGAACGTTTTATTAAAACTTGAATAAAATTCCCGGTAGATCTAGGGTTAACTGACTTAAAAAGGATAAAAAAAAATGCTTACTGCTTCAAAGAGGACAGACCTCACAACCTGAGTTTTGCAAGCCCAGCGCTTAACCGACTGAGCTACAGAAGGTACGGAAACATTTCCCTAAAAGTTGAACAGTAGAAATTATGCGCACGAATACAGAGGCGCAATTTCGGTGAAATTCCCATAAATGGCGAAAAAATATAGTCCGATTTTTCATGCTTATTATATAACGAATAAGAGTCTTGCAGGAAACAAACATGATCTTATTAGGTTCATCTAGAATAGATTCACATTATATATTAATTTTAATAAGATCGCCCATGTCATTTTCGGAGGGAAAAAATGTGAAATAAAAAGAAAACTACAGTTTTCCGGAAACAGCTGTTATCATATTCCCTTCACATAAAACAGAATTATATTATATATCAACTTAACCCTAGAACTACCGGAAATTTTACTCAAGTTTTATAAAAACATTCTACACCAGAATTTTTACTTAAAACTATTTAATTTGTTTATTTAACTTATTATTGTCTGATTTATACATTTAGTTTGTTTTGAAGAAATTTCTGGTTTGAATAAATATTTTGAATGTACATGTCGGGTCCAATGGACCCGTCTGGTAGACGGAAGGTTAAAGAAAATCGCCCGAGCCGTTTTCCATATTTTGACTTTAGGAACTTCTCCCATCGTTTTCGCTTTAAAAATGACTATTTAGATCTCAAAATATACTGCACGTAGAAATGTAAAATTTTCAGAATAGAATTAGACTGCATATATAAGACTGTTCTAAAAAAATCAGAATAATAAAAGCTATATTTGCTGAGTTATTGAAAGGCGGCTTTTCGGGTTTTCTTTGAAGTCGAGTTAGTTGTATATATGAGTTCCGCCATCTACGAATTCTACGATGCGATACGATACGATTTTAGGCTTAAGGCTGCGTCACTGAAATACTATCGTCTTCCATGATAGTATATGTCTTATTACGATTTCATTTATGTTTTGACATTTAGTAATAATAACAAGGTTCGCACACTCCTTGGAATTTCCAAGGACTCTGGCACCACTATTAATAATAAGGGAATTTACATTTAATTTTTAAAACACAGCATTCGCAATCACCGCCTTTATTCACAGATTTTGCAATATTTTTCTGTAGTGAAATACTTTGAAAATACTGTAAAAATTTAGTGGTAGAACTGTGCGAACCCTGTAATAATAATAATAATAATAATAATAATAATAATAAAAGTTTGCTTATTTTTCTTTGCATCATTGGCAATTCTTTTATTATAAACATATATTTCACTCTTTAAAGTGTGTTCGGGGCTAAAAATTCTCAAAAAAAAATGCAATTTTGTTTTTATTGGCTTAAAAAAATACTGAATTTTTAGTGTTAAACGAGGCAAATCGCATGCTTTTATGTTCATTACATCCAGAGATATAACAGATTTTGCCTTAAGAAGCGATGCATCAGCTGACCGCTGAAGAGAACTTTAGCTCCATTTATCTCAGAATCGTTTTTTCACGATTTGGCAGCTTTAAAAGAATATATCTAAAGTTCCTTGCAAGATAAATGTATCAAATTTTCAACAGAGATTTTATGCTATATTTTCAACAAATTGTCTTCAGGATTTTTAATTTTGAGTGGTAATTGTGAAAATATGCTAATTAATGACTCACACCTAAAAAAACTTAATTTTTTTACTTAATTTTTTTTTAAAATAAAAGTTCTAATCAATATTTTAATAAATCCTGAAGACAAATTAAAATGGTACATTTTCTGTACACAAAAGTGTAAAAATTTTGTAAATCGAGTAAGTACTTCCAGAGCTATATCGAAAATTAAGTATGTATATAATATTACATTTTCAATTTTCAAAAAAAAAAAAAAAAGATTTAAAAAATTTTCAGATTTTTTTACATGCAATATTCTTATTATATTAAAATATGTTAGAAAAAAAAATCATAACAAAATCTCTACAAATAAAAAAAAAAAAAAATAGAATTTTGAGGCCCGGACCCCCTTAATTAAAAATATAGGTTACTTTTCTGAAGGAATCACATGTGATAAAACGCAAAAAATATTAGAAAATTGTAATATCTGTTATTTTTTTTTTCCCTTCGCCTATTGTCATATGAAAATGAATTAAATAGTACACAAAATAAGTACATTCGTCAGATTTCAGAAAATTACAATTTCGTTCAACTTTAGTAAATCTATTTGGATAGCTTGTATTAACATTATTGGAGTAAAAGTAATTTTTCTCTCAAAATTGAACAAAATTCGGACCCGTTACGGTTAATTTAAAACTAATGTAAATGTATAATTTTTTTTTTACATTTAATATGTTTTAGTTTGCTCATCAGTTACATTTAAAAGCATTTTTACACTATGAAAAAAGTGCAAATATTTCTCAATCTCTGAAAATGTAAGATAACTATGAATAAAAATATGCCAAAATCTCTTCCATTTTTGACCTTGGTTCGAAAACACTGGTAGTTTAACCAAAAAGAAAGAAGATAATTCCTCATAACGGAAGAAATTTTATTGGTTTCCTCTAGCATACTACAATTGAAAAGCATCCACCAAGAATCCTAAAACATGAGATACTTAATCATATCATCTCTTCACAAATTGCAATTTAAAACAAGATGCTAAATTAATATTCAATTTAGTCCGGTGACTCTCTTCTAGACAGCAGCGTAGTTTTAAAAAACAACAAATGCCACGAAAATCTGAGCTCCGCGCTCATGTTTTAGGTTAAATAGTGCAGCACGGAAGGTCTTCTGTGTTAATGCATATACCGGAAACAACCAATCATAGACCTTGGAACAAAGAAGAACTACCCACGTAAGATATTAGGACTTGCGCAATGTATACGATAAGGGGTGCGAAATTGTCTTTTAGAACAAAATAAGTAAAAAGAAATGGTATAAAACAGATAACTCTAATAGAATAAATATCAGCAATTTAAATTCGAGAATTAAAAAGTCTTGAAGAAAAATCATTACTGGAAAATGTTTTTTTTTTTAATATTTTGGAAGGAAATTAAATATGGGTTTTAAAATAGTGGCTTTAAATGTACGGAATATTATTTAAGACAGGGAACAATTTAAAAAACAAGTATTTCAGAATAAATATAGGACGGAAATTTTTATCGAATAAGTTTAATAAAGCGCAAAAATTAATTTTTGCAATATACATATGTTTATATTTTTTTACATCTAATGTGTTTTAGTTTGCCTATGAATTACACTTAGAAGCATTTTTACACTTTAAAAAAATACAAATGTTTCTTAATCACTGGAAATATAATCCTACTATGAATAAAAATATGCTAAAATGTCTTCCGTGTTATCAAACTTACCTGATTAACTTTATAAACCCAATAGACAATATATTTTCGAGATTTAAAGAAGCATATATAAAAACAGTTTGTTTTGCTTACCCGATTATCGGAAAGGTTTCCGAGCAGTTTTATAGTACAGGGTGATTACAATTAAAGTTTCACTGTAAAAAAAAAGAACCACTGGTTAGAATGACTTGATGTTTCATGTGAGTATACGTGAGGCAATGCAAATTTGTTTTGCGAAAGAAAAAAGTGGAAAAGTTGACCGATAGACGGCGCTGTACAGGTCATAAGATGCTAATTAAAAGATGCGACATGCTGTTGTGTCTCTCTTTGTTCAGACACCTCCCACTGAATACTTGGCCTGAACGCTGAGATAAAAATGGCGGCTGCCGAAGGCGGATTTTTTTCAGAGTGCGTACGGTCCCTTAAATATTCGTACCAATAACTTTTTTAAGTTTTTACCGCTTTACTTTTCTGAGATTAAACAATTCAGAAGAATCTTTTATAAAATACTGGTGTCAACATTTAAGGGACCGTACCTACGTTAAAAAAATTACGCCTTCGGCAGCCGCCATTTATGTGTCAGCGCTCAGGCCTAATATTCAGGGAGCGGTGGTTCAAAATACATCCACCAAGACAAGGTGATGCTAAAGCCGATAGGAAAAAGTCGGTTTTTAATTGTACCTAGTCCAAAAACCGTTGAAATAGCAGAAACGGAAATGAACCCGTCAAATGACTTGGAATTTATAAATCAACTTCTTCAGACCGAATGCAGTCATCAGGCCAGATCCGCTTCTTAGACCCTTTAATGTTTGGAATTATGTTGCACAGTCACCCTGTAAGAAAAGCTTCACAAGCACAGTCCGATCCTTCAATGATAGAGTCATGACTACATTCTCAGACGCAGATTAACGCTTTAAGGGTCAGTGGTATGTCTATGAAACCACTTAAATTTAATTCCCAAAAGCGACAATGGCACCAGAATTTTATTATATATATATTTTTTATTATTATGTATATAAGAAATAGTTTTTCTTATTTGTAAATAAATTTGTACGTAAATTCCGGTGTCAATAATTCATTTCAACATTTTATCAATAGAAGTGCTTTGACCCTTGAAAGGGTAGGATAGACTGCATGTTCACCACCTTTTTATCACAAGTGTAATGTGCAGTGCGCTTGTCTCGCCCTTTTATTAGCATCTTATGACGAATAAGCGCCATCTTTCGGTAGAATTTTGCACTATTTTTCTTAAGGTAAACAAAATCGCATTGCTTACCGTATGCTCACATGAAATATCAGGTCATTCTGACTAGTGATTATGTTTTTACAGCCTTTTGAACGTGAAACTTTAATCAGAATCACCCTGTATATTAATTCCTTTTCCCAACCCGATATATAGATTTAATCCGTTTTTCCTACACGATATATAGATTTTTCAGATGTCACGGATTCTCAAGTAAACAGGCATGTAATAGGGCGTCAAGTAATTAGGGGTACATTTTAAGAAAAACTTTGAATGCTTATATCAGACTGTTTTTTTTTTTTTTTGTTTTTTTTTTTTTAATACTTTTACTTGTATCAAGTTATTACCAATAGTGCCCGTTTCTAAATGTTAAGAATGGTCTAGAATTAATTTTCTCATGTCTCTCTGACTTATAAATGATCTTTTAAAAGTATAGCGATTGCCACTGTTGCAGATTTCTACCAGTGGTTGGTTTTGATAATAGATTTAAATATAATTGCAGGAACATGAATATCTCCAAATGACAGTGTCACGAAAGGGTATTAGGATTTAAATATTGTTAATCTAAAAAGAGTTAATTTTAAATAAGAACATTAATTTTGAAAGAATTTTAAAATGTTATAAAGAAATTTCTACTGCTTACTTAGAATATCGGTGTCGAGCGGGACTGCGATCTGATGATACAAAAGTTTTCGGACTCGGGCGGTATCGGGTTTCAAATCATCGGGTTCGGACAAGTCAAAGCTCCAGAAGAAACGGCCTAAACTAATCTCTAGTAAATACGATCGAATTGCTAAAACTTTGAACTTATATCTTTCAATTGACTCGATATTTTAAATAAAAGATCTTTATGGTACATTTCGTAAATATAAATTACGGTTTTTCACTCGTTTAAGTTTTTTTAATTTATAAAAAAGTTAAGTAAATAAATAGGGATTTCTATTATATTTTTACGTATGTTTTGACACTTTATTTATCTTTTCTTAAACTAACTTTATGGATACCTGTTCTTTAGAGGATGTAAGAAAAATAAGACAAAAAATGACAAGAACAATATGGCAAAAAGTTCAAAATTGTGAGAGAAGGTTTATTTTAAATTGTTCTTTAAAAAATTTTAATTAATTTTGTCAATTTTTACAATGAGAATAGCTTTATTTTCTTTATTGAATAGGTTTTCTACATAAAAACACAAATGACCTGTCAAAAAATTATAAAATACCCAAACAATATTACAAGAAAAGTAATTGGAGTACAAAGGTTACCAAAACTCTTTAAATCAATGCATCAGTCGATCACTCAGTCCCTGTCAGACATTTTTCGTTTCAAAATTTAAAAAAAGTAAATTAAGATTAATTTTTCTTTAAAAAAAGTAATTTGATTCACAAAAACAAGTACAAAGATAGTATTACATGTGCGAATGAATATTCAAAATTTGAATATATATATATATATATATATATATACAGGGTGTTCCGTTAAAAGGGTCCAATATTAATAGGGGTAATAGAGGAGATCACACGGAGCATAAATCAGTATATAATGCCTGGCCGGATCTCAATAATTTTCAAGTTACAGCAAATAGAATGAAAAATCGGAAATTTGTAAAAAAAACCTCATTGCTAAACTATCGATAATGCTACATAAAAACAAAGCACATATTTAGAAAGAGCAGAAAAAATCCTACGAAATGACATAAGTTGTTTTAGAATATTGAGAATTAATGGCGAGTTACAAGCTCTGAAACAGTGAAAAAATACAAAATCAAATATTTAGCAAAATAGTTAATCGTTAATTCCAAAAATGCAACTCTACCTACATCAAGGAAAATGTTATAAAATTTGGTCCATTCCAAAAGCTTTCGAAGAAGCTGACAATAAACCATATCAGTTTAATTGTATGGGAGAAATCAAGCAGTTCCCTAATTACAACTCTGTCTGTTGCACGCTCGGAAAGGGCGAAACTCCGCCCATGACGATTGTAAACACCCCGTTTTAATATCTTTCAATTATACATTTCTGATCAACCTCTATCAATACCCTTTCATTATTCAGTCTGGTCAAGTGAATGACATATTGTGCAGCTCTCGCCTTGTCTTAAAGCAAACTCCGTGACTGCTGCATTTCCTCCATGAACTTTCAGGATGATGAAGAAGAAGTACTTTTTATGCAAATTTTCTATGTGTATAGGAAGAAAAGTGTAATAAAACAGCAGTCATCAGTGGGCGTTATGTTAAAGGGAGGCTGTTGTAAGTGGGATTGTAGTAAGTTGATGTATAATAATTATGCCGGAATACTCTAACGAAGAATATGCGGACATGCATCTGATGTACGGGCAAGCTCATGGAAATGCATGTCTAGCACAGCGCATATCCGTGAGCAATTTCCAAGGAGACGTTGCCCAAGTTCGAAACTCTTCATAAAAATCGATAGACGATTACGGGAGACTGGATCGTTTAATACAGCAAACATTGATGCAAGGAAACCTCGACATGTACGAACACCTGCAATGGAAGAAGATGTACTGAATATTTTTAAAGATAACCCCTCCACGAGTACACGAGCTGCTGCGTCTGAAGTCGGTGTTTCTCACCAAAGTGTGTGGCGTGTTCTGCGTGCAGAAAACATGCACCCATTTCATGTGCAGCGGGTACAACTGTTATCAGTAACAGATTGTGCTCAGCGGACAGAATTCGTACGCTGGTTGCTTAATGTAACAGAAAATAATCCACAATTTCTGGAAAATATTTTATTTACTGATGAAGCAACATTTACGAGAGAGGGCGTGGTAAACACGCACAATATGCACACATGGTCATATACAAATCCGCACACTGTTTTCCCGTCGAACGCACAACAAAAGTTCAGTGTGAACATATGGGCAGGTGTCCTCGGCGATTATCTCATAGGACCATATTTACTCCCAGATGTACTCAATGGCAGTACGTACTTGGTTTTCCTACGGGATATCTTACCGCAGTTACTGCAAAATGTGCCAGCAACATTGCGCCACAATATGTGGTTTATGCACGATGGCGCACCGGCACATTTTTTCGTAGGTGTTCGCAATCACCTCAATTCAACATATCCTGGGAAATGGATTGGACGCAGTGGACCTGTTGCTTGGCCTGCACGCTCTCCAGACCTCAATCCGTTAGACTTTTGTGTTTGGGGACACCTTAAATCGCTGGTGTATGAAACGCCTGTGGATACACCGGAGGATTTACTAGCGCGAATCGTTGTCGCTGCAGGAGACATTCCCAACTCCGTCGGAGTTTTTCGGCGTGTTCGCCAATCTTTACGACGTCGCTGTCGGCTGTGCGATTCTGTTAATGGGCGCAACTTCGAACACCTATTATAATAATGTCCGTTCGTCTGACTTCCGACATTGAACTGTTCAGCGCAGGCCAGAAGACTATGCTTCACATATGTCATAAAGTACGTGGAATGTAATTCTTTATTTGTCATTTTTCTTTTATTCTCAACACTTTTTGGCACAGTATTTTGTAAGTCACAGACTGTGGTGTACTCAAATTGTAAATTACAAAGTTTGTATGAATTAATTTAAAATTTAGTGTCTTTTTTAAATTTATAATTAATAAAATTATTATGCTATTTGTTATTATTATTTCCTATCATAAATTATGATGCACATGTACATACAATAATTGTCCATGTAAAACATGTACTGAAACTTCTTGCATAGTTACAAATCGCAATATTTTTAATTATTTCCGAATTTTCACCACCAGTTTAATTTTAAAGAATTTAACTTAAGCTTTATATCAATAAAAGACCACTTTAAAATGTAGACTATTATTGTAAAGTTATTTTGGTTCATTCAACTCTTGAATAATTAAAAATGTTGCATCTCAGAAGAAGCATGATCGAAAATGTATAGTTGAGAGTAATTAAAAAGGCGGTGTTTCCAATCGTGATGGGCGGAGTTTAACCTTTGCTAGTGTCAAAGAAAGCGGAGTTGTAACTAAGAAACTGATTAATTTCTCTCACACAATTAAACCGATATGGTTCATTGTAAGCTTTTTCGAAAGTTTTCGGAATGGACCAAATTTTACTACATTTTCCTTGTTGTAGCTAGAATTGTCTTTTTGGAATTAACGATTAACTATTTTGATGTATATTGGATTTCGTACTTTTTTCACTGTTTCAGGGCTTGTAACTCGTCAATAAATATTGATATTTTAATACAATTGATGTCATTTTGTAGGTTTTTTTCTGCTCTTTCTAAATATGTGCTTCGTTTTTATGTAGCATTATCGATAGTTTAGCAATGAGGGTTCTTTTACAATTTTCCGAATTTTCATTCTATTTGCTGTAACTTGAAAACTATTGAGATCCGACCAGGCTTTATATACTGATTTATGCTTCATGTGATCTCCTCTATTACCCCTATTAATATTGGACCCCTTTAACGGAACACCCTGTATATATATATTAAACACTTTTTCTGATTTGTTATGTTGTTTTAAGACTTGGTTTATTGAACTAGAATAATGCATTTCACACTCGAATGCACACTGATATTTTTATTAGCGAAATGAAAATGTGTAAGACACGATTGTTTTAAAATAAGTAATAATTAAGAGAATTGTAACATAAAATTATCATCCTTGTTTTAAAGAATATGAAAGATTTCTAATTCCGAGTGTTCAAGGATTTTATGCGAAGACTACAATTTAATTTTAGAAATAAATTATGATTTTTAAAAATGCATTTTTAAAAAATGTCACATATGATGGTGTAGTTTTTAAAATAAAGTTTCTGGTACATCGGAAATAAAAAAGTTTCAAATTGTTCCTTTTTAAACATCAATATAATGCTTTAAACTGGATATGGGATGCGTTTATAAGGACAAAGTTGAAATTCTGTGCTATTTTTTCAAAATTGTAAAAAAAAATAAATAAAAAAAATAAATAAAAATAAATAAATAAATAAACTGACTTATTAGGCTTATAAGTATGCTTATTACATTTCCAATGCAATATTATTCTTTAAGATTACAAAATTAATTATCTGTAATAGGAAAATTTTAATAATAATTTTGTTAATAATATATATTTTTATTTTTTTATAGAAAACATTCCCGACTATTACTATAACTTTCTGTGCTGAACTAATCAAAATTATTAAGGTATTTTTCTGAACACGTTTTTATCTATTTATTAAAAAAATCCACTTCACTTTTTGTTAAACTTAATATTACAAGGCTCTCCCAAATGAACGTTGCATTGCTGTAATAACTCCGCCATTTAAAGAGAAAGATGACTGCGCATGCTCCTATAGAGGACAAAGAGTGCTGGAAATGCATACGATATCCTCAGATCACGCCAGATGTGTGTGTGATAGCGTGGGAACACGTTAAAACGCATCGTTCGCATCATGGATGCCTCCGAACGATGTCAACGCATGGTCATACAATTTTTAACTGGGGAAAATGGGAGTGCAAGTGAAATCTATCATCGAAGGAAAAATGTGTATGGTATGGAGTGTATGTCACCACATCTTCGGGCCACTCAAGGAAGCTCTGAAGGGACGGCGATTTGCCGATGATAATGATGTCCAAGCTGTCGTTGAAAATTGGTTTGTAAATCGTCGTCCCTTCAGAGCTTTTTTGAGTGGAGCGAAGATGTAGAGCCATACACTCCGTGCCAAACACATTTTACATTCGACGATAAATTTCACTAGTACGCACATTTTCCGCTGCTAAAAATTGCACGACAGCGCGTTGACACCATTTTGAGAAATCAAGGACGCGAACGATGCCTTTTGACATGCTCCCACGCTGTCACACACGCATCTGGCTGGATCTGGCGATATTGCATACATTCCCAGCAATCTTTGCCCTGTATAGGAGCATGCGCAGCCATCTTTATTTTCAAATGGCGGAGTGATTACAGCAATGCCACTTTCATTTGGGTGACCCTTATATAATTTACTTAAAATTAACAGATGGTATTTCATTAAAAATACTAAATAATCTATCCAGAGAAACTGCATATATATTTTTATCAATTTAAAGAAAATGTAACCTTAAAGTTTTTACTTTGTATAATAAAGACTTTGAAGTACATCAGCAGAATAATTTTCTTGCGTACATTAACGAGAAAAAATGTTCAGAAAATATAAAGAGCACTGGAATCACAGTTTATAAAACATCCAATGATTTTTTTTTTTTTTTTTCACGAAATTTTTGATTTTTGCAAGATTTACGAAAATTTTGAACTTATATTCGCGGAAATTCTGTGATTTCAGGCTAAAAGAAGGTACTTAGAAATTACATTTCTGAAATAAAAAAGTATTTGCAGCTTAGTTGCCGGAACATCCCTGAAATTTGCCAGAAATTCAGCTTATATTTGAGAAAAGTATTTTTTTTTTAGTTCACTGACGTTTTAGTTTTTTCAGAAAAGATATGCAAATCGAAGCGGATTTTAGCGCTTTAACGGAAGAAAAAAGATAAGAAAAGAACCTTCTATTCATGGATTTTTCTGAGAGTGTACGAAATTTAATGAAGGATTTAAACTCTTCTTTCTTGAAAGCTCCGAATCATGTTCTTACTTGAAATTGTAACTCTTATTAAATCAAGTAAAACAATGTATACAATAATTTATTTCCTAGAAAAATCCTGTAATGCAGCGAAACAGGAATCATGACATTCTTACGCAATAATCGATATAAGCAGATTCACGCTGTCAGAGAGTGATTTCATTTTAGGTGTGTTCGTAATTATATGAGTTTAGAATACTGGCCTAGGCATTTTTTACTCATTTGAAAATTACAACCTGCGTATTTATACGTCACCAGCCGACCACAGTAAGTTAACTAAAACAAACAGCACAAAAATTACCGTGAAACTGAAATTCAGAAAGACATAATCGTACTTAAGAAAGTCAGAGAAGCGACAGATAAAGGTCGCTCGCAGATGTTAAGTGTCGAACAACAGGATCACAAACTAAGCTACAATCAAAATCGAGAAGCGAGACACTGCCATAAACTAAACTTTTTCAAATTAGATTTGCAATTTTCGACCAGATATTTTGTTCATTTCTATTAGTTATTTAACCCTTTATGCACTGAATTATGAATTCATGAAAATTTTATCTTCTAAAGAATTTTTCGTAAATTGTTTAAACTACATTATTAGATTTACATAATCATTTAAGAAATTTTAAAAGGATTGTAGAAGGATTGGAGGATTTAGAAGGATTAATTAAATTTGAATTCATAGGGATTTTTTGCAATATTTTTAACCCCACTCAAATCTTTTGTTTTAAACATTTTTCATAGTATTTTGTAGAATTAAGGAATATACAAATATAATATGGTTCTTACAATAGAAATATAGAAATATTTCCGAGTTGAAATATCCCCTCCCCCCTACCAACTCCAAGAAAGCTGAAAGGATGCAAAGGCAAAATAAATCATCCTTTTAAAAATATTTTTGTTTTGTTTAGCCAATAATGCCTTTGGAACAAGATAAAGTAATGTATCTATTTCTCATTCAAAACTGTATTACAAATAATCGACGTAGGGTCAGGTGGGGTAATTATGACCAGGGGGTAATTATGACCGCCGTCATATTGGAGAAAACTGTGATGGTAAAATTTTGTTTCAAGCTTGGATATTAACCTCATAATGTATATTTCCTCTTCGGTATTCTTTATTACTATTCTGAAGCCTTTTTGAGATCCAAACAGCAACTTGAAACTAAGTCTATAACATTTTTGATAAACGGATTTGTTACTTTGGGGTTCAAAGCGGTCATAATTATCCCAAACAAATGTGTATTGGCAAGTATAAAGAGAAGATATAGTGGTCATAATTTCCCCACTAGTGGTCTTAATTACCACAAACTTATGTGAATGTGAGTTTTTGGTGGGGTAATTATAACCACTCTTTTAACTTTAAAAGAAAAACAGCTATTGGAATTAAAACTTTTAAAATGTGTTCTTAAAGGATCAAAGTTACTTGTTATGTACTAAAAACAGCACTTTTCCAAATAGAAATAAGCAAAAAAAATAACAAAGTTGAAAATGTAAAAAGTGGTCATAATTACCCCTCCTGACTATATTAAATGAATTTGATAACAAGTTATTTTAAAGGTACATAAAAGTACCGTCAGTAGATAAAGGGTTAAATTAACTGTAATTAATATCTTAAAAATTCAGATTGGAGATTGAATTCTTCTTTTTTAAGTTTGCACCAATTACCTCTCCCAACCACCATTCACGAACCAATATACATTTTATCTGCATAAATCACAGAACAAAAAAATTAATTATTTAACTGCACTAGTTTACTTATTTTTTTTCTTCAAACCAAGTTAAATATTTAGCGCTCTGTACCCGTCAATGTTCCAAGATTATTAAATTTTATATATATTTCTAAAATGTCAGATAATAATTTGCCAAGAGTGGAAAAAATAAGCTTTTTAAACATATTTTAAGGAAATTAAATTTTTCATGACGAAAATACTTAACCAACGTTAATATTTTCAAGATTTCATATATTTTTTTTAAATTAAAAAGATTATTCGTCTTTCAGTTTTACGTCATCATTGCTAATAAATAAATATATATATATTTTACAATATACCGACAGCTGTTTAAAGTTTTCTTTAGTATATCTTGGAAATTGGAAGCTCTTAGGGAATGATTATGGTGTATAGAAAACAGATATCTGCTTTTTGTAACAAAATTAGATAATTTTGCATGTTCTTCAACTTTTATGATAAAAAATACGGCATGCTGTTTTATAGGTACATAAGTAAAGCTTTTTTTTATCGTAATTGAAAATGTATTTAAATAAAATTTTATTTTGTGAACAAGAAGCTTATGTAATTGTATAATCTTGAATTATTATTTTATAAAGTTTAAGAAGTTAATATAGGTTACAATAATAAGAGATGTATTATATGAGTTTAATTTTAGCAACAATTTTTATTGTTGTCTAAAGTATTATACAACACGTCCAATATTACTTTTATCCATGCGATATGCATAATGAAAACTAACAGTAACAACGAAAATCCAACACTGTATGCAGCGACTTTAGTGGAATCCCCCAAAATAGAAAAAAATCGTGAATGCCGCAATTATGATATCGCATACATGAACGTATCGCTCTCATGAACACACCGATATCACCAGATACTAGGATTCGACCAAATTTGTGACTTATTTAATATTAGTAAAACCCGCGGCT
The DNA here is from genome assembly GCA_963932465.1 of Maratus speciosus. Lineage (NCBI taxonomy): Eukaryota > Metazoa > Arthropoda > Arachnida > Araneae > Salticidae > Maratus > Maratus speciosus. The sequence continues at coordinate 76,510,521 of OZ010793.1, read as the reverse complement.
CGCGTAATAATTCAAGTATTCCAAGTGTTATTTGAACACTGTTAAAAATTGCAGCATTCTGGCAGGTCATTTGACCATTTTTTCCGAAAACGGTTACACAACCGTAATTTTAACTCTATTCTGACCGTATTATTGGCCATTTTATGGTCAGAATATAGTTAAATTATGGTTATGAAACCGTTTTTTCAAAAACCGATCGAATGACCTGCCAGAATGCTGCAAAATTTTTAACAGTGTATGTCTAATTTTTATTATAGTCCAGTAAAATTAGACCAAAAAAGGCTTTGGCTTAGAAAGTTTTGGAAAGTTTTTTCACTTTCTTCCTTGATGATTTGTAGGATCATGAACAAGATTTTCAACTTTGCCACCCCGTATCTGGTCGGCTTAAAAAGTTATAAGTGAAAAAGCATGAAAAGATTGGGTTTTTCGGCTTTTCCATTGTTTTCGGTAGAAGGTGAAATTTTTTTGAAAGACTTGATGCACCAAATTTAACTTGAGAAAATTTCTTACATTTTTTATGCACAGTGTTTCTTTCTAAGATGAATAGTTTTAGCAATACGAGTAAAAACGTTTTTAGAAATGCATTACTGGATGTCAAATTCCATTATTGGATGTCGAAAATGCTTAATGTAGTGTTTTTATGAATACTAAAAGAATGGTCGGATATCCTTCAAAGACTTCCATGATGCCACGCATATGATATTACAATAATCCCCTCACATTTCTCCTCCTCTCCCTCTCTTTCTGGTCTTTTTTGGGTGGTGTTAAAATTGAAAAATCTCAGCTTGTTTTTAGACGTCTTGTCGGTCGGTTATGAATTTGCCTTAATTTATGAGCAGTATGCATTTAATTACAAATTATGTGTTTTAAAACGATATTGTGAGACGCGAAGTTATAGTCATGATGGCAGAGAAGTGTTTCGTTTGTGACACGGAGTTAGAGGGCAGAACTAAAGTAAAATAAGTGAAATCAAAAGGTGTTGAGTCCGTCAAATTAGCAAGTAGAAAAAGAAAAGATGGCAAAAGTAATTTTTTAATGAACTCTTAAGGATCGATATGAAAAAAACCCGTAAACAGTGAACAAACGAAAAAAACATTGTTGCCCACTTGAAGAGGATTTTATGAAGGCGTAGAAAACCAGCCGTTCAGCAGTATAACAGTTTCCGTTTCAAATGCATTACTTTTTGTTTGGAGAAGAAATCTCACCATACAACAAATCAAAATAAAATCAAAAATCAAAAACAAGACGAAATCAGTTGTACACAGTTCGTTCATTGACAGTCCTTTTAAAAGTTAAACAATATTCTGAAAATCATGATGATGAGCTGGGATTTGCGTAATCCACGGACTAGATCATGTGACTGACTTGGTTACTGCTGATAGGCAGCATCATTTTAAATGTATGAAAAAACTCTATAAGCTCGCAAAACTCACAGAGACGCATATAAGTCTCTGACATAGACACAGTCATTCAAGTCATTTATTTTATCTGGAGAAAAACGAAGAAAAATGCCAATTTTCTATAGAAGAATTAATAGACCAGGTTAAGCAGGTGAATACTGTCCTTAAGCGAAAACAGTTAAATCACACCTTCTAAACAAGTATGAAGAAGATATTGTTGTAACCTCTGTAGAAAATGTATCTGTTCTTTGTTTCAAGAACACAGTTCATAAGATTTTAAGTGATGTTTGATATCAACAACGATGCTCAGCTCGCAGGAAGAATGACGGCGTATTGTCCTGACTGCGGCTGAAGATATTCGATCTCAGGTTTACAAATCTACTCAATATCCTCCTCCAGACGAATTTTCAAAGAGAATGAGACTCTCGTTACAAAAACCATAAAGATTTTCATAGAAACCAAATTTTGAAGAAAAAGAAACGGAGACTAATAAATGATAGAAAAGGAGTACTGCACTAGCTCACAGTATGATTTTTGCAGCAAGACTACGAATTTTTGTAAGACTGCTGCAAATATAGCATCGTTTCTTCCAACAGAAGATTCAGTTCGATACCCATGTCTAAGAGTTTATCACCAGTACAGTTATGGTTAGGTAACTGTAAAAAAGCTAAGGAATTGGCTGGAATAAAACCAAGAGAAGCACCATACCAATAACAACTGCGAAATCTCACGTACAAGAAGCTCTTCTGCAAAAAAATCCGACAAATGAAGAACAAACTGTAGTGGAAAGTGTGGCTGTAGAAATACAGGATTGTTCTGCTCACTCCTTCATTTAGCAGTCAAGATTTAATACTATTTTTGCATTCATACCTTTCTCGACTGGAAAATGGGGTAGCAAAATTTAAGTAAAATTGATTCTTTATCATTTTTTTTTTATAGATCTTTTATTCTCAGATTGGAAGTTTTCGCCAAACTGCGACAACGTGCATTACTGCACTGATGAAACATTTTAGATTAAAAATTGATAAATTACACCACAACTTGTGATCCGATACCTTGTAAATCAAAACCTGATGATGGTACATTCCGTTAATTTTGAACTGAGTTCGTCTGAATGGAGAAGTCATTAAAAGTCTTGACATATTAAACAAAAATATAATTTGCAGAACAAATTAAAAAAGGTAATTTATTTCCTACATTGTTTAACCTTTTAATGCATAGGGTAGAATGCGTTCCCGAAATTTCATAATTCAGAGAATCGGAATTCATAGCAGAAAATATAAATGGTAAATTTCGGTTTATTTAATAACGAAATGGCTGTTATTAAATGGAGTGACATTTTCTTTTTTATTTTTCTGGTGGAAATACGGAATATGTGAATAAAAAATCCAATAAATAGGGAACAATTATTGTATCATAAACGATACCATATGCATTTAAGGGTTAATACCGGGGAAGATACGGATATTAAGATATTTCATTTAGTTAGTTCAACATTTAATGTTAAATTTTTGTAACAAATAAGTTAAACCAATTGAACATTAAAAAATTAATCTAAAATTCAAAAAGTATGATACTTAAACACCCTAAAAACTTAGATTTCGCCCAAACGAAATCGAAATAAATGTTAGATTTTTTCGAAATTTAAGTTGCAAATACATTTGCTGCAGATTTTGTATTATTTTTGCGACGGTTGTTAGCAAATCTAAAATTTACAATAATCTATACTAATAAAAGAAAATTTCACTGTTTATGTGTACGCGATAGGTAGCAAAATTTTCGGCACGTACAAGGCTAAAACTTTTGTGACGGTAGCCAACTCAGATAGCATGAACATTAGCAGCAAGTTTGATTTTTTTCTGACATTATCTTGTCTTGAGAAATTTGAATTGAGAAATTCACATGACATTTCCGCAAGGAGTACCATCCCCTACTTGCATGAGTAGTTTGTTGTGAAACTGATGGCAAGACCGTCTTTAATTGACGAGAGAGACGAAAGCAAAATGTCCCTCTGTTGAGAGAATAGACAATTAGCACATACGCAGGTATTGCAGAAATTTTATTCGGCTGGCACCGCTTTTTCTAAACGCTATACTTATGAAATACCAAATTGCTCGTGTTGAAAGGTACAGGAATTACCTTAACTTGTGTATGGAGATGCGAACGATGCATGCACTTTCTATTGGTGCGTTCGCATCAATATCAATAGACCTGATAGGTCTATGGACACCTCCGAAGGGGTTAAATTTATAATTTAAGCGTTGTATACAGATAGTGGGGCGGGGAAAGATTACTACTTTGCAGTATTTTTGATTACGCGTTTGCCGTTAAGTTGCAATAAATTTAATACAGCATGAACTTAACTTGCACGACAAGTTAGCTGCAAGTTCAATGTGTGGTAACTTCAGCGTTTGCGTTATCTTGCTGTAGTCTTGTTATGAACGTTCAGTCTTGCCATGCTGTGCTTGCTGCAACTTTGCAAATTTTCAAAGCAAGATTGCTGCAAATTTTCTGAAAATTAAAAAAAGGTATCTGGGAAATTGTCTCCTAATGCATCTGAGAATCAGAATTTTATATTTCTAATGATTAGTTAACTTATTAATGAAACATCGTAACTCACTGTCATCAAAAAGTCATCTATTATTTGATACTCAGTCAAGGAAAGCGCTTGCGCACGTGCACAAACCCTTTTAAGCATCAAAAACTAGCGGAGATAGTCCGGGCAATAGAAACCGTATAGGACCTCTACCTAGCAAAATTTATGGTAGTTCTGGAAAAAGGCTTACTATATGTTTTTTGGGTTGCTGAATCCGAATTTTTAACTTCCCACCAAAATTTCCCACGGCAACCCCCCCCCCCCCCCCCCGAAATTTTGCTAAAATGCCCCTCAAAAAGGTTTTTATTAAAAAAATCAATTTTTTTATTGTTTTAGGAAAAAAGTATCTAGACATTCAGAAAGTAGACAAAATTTGCAACAAATTAGATATATGACATTATGACTTAGGGTGAAGGGGAAGGGGGGATCTGCCTCGGAACATGCGCGCGGTGCTGCGTGAACGAAGTTGCGCAATTCCACTTAACCACTCATACGTTTACATTCGCCCTCCCATCTCCCCTCCGAACTTTCTCTATAAGGTTTACTTTAAGTTTTTTGGGTCGCTGAATCCGAATTTTTAACCTCCCACAAAATTCCCCCCCTAACCCCCCCCAAAAGTTGTTTTTAACTTAAATTTCTTATTGTTTTAGAGGAAAAGCAGTACGAAATTCAGAAACTAGGCAAAATTTGAAACAAAAAGGATCTATGACATTATGACGTAGGATGAACGGGGAGGGGGAGGGCTGCCTCTGAACATGCACTGCGGCGCTACGTGCACTAAGTTATGAAGTCCAGGCAATAGGTGATTTTACCTTTCAAAATTAATACTAGTTCTGGATTTCGACTTACTTTATGTTTTTTGGGTCGCTGAATCCGAATTTGTAACTTCCCACCAAAATTTCACCCGGCAACCCCCCGCCCCACAAAAAAATAAAAAAAAATTGAAAAAGTTTGGTTTTTGAGAAAAGCGCACGGGGAATGCCCCGAGGCAGCTCCCTCTCTCCCCGTTTATCCTACGTCATAATGTCACATATCCTATTTGTTGCAAATTTTGTCTAGTTTCTGAATTTCGTAATGCTTTTCCCCTAAAACAATAAGAAATTTAAGTTAATAACAACTATTTTGGGGGGTTTACAGGGGGGAAATTTTTGGGGTAAGTTAAAAATTTGGATTCAGCTACCCAAAAAACTTAAAGTAAACCTTATAAGCAAATTTTAGAGGGGAGATGGGAGGGCGAATGTAAACGTGTGAGTGGTTAAGTAGAATTGCGCAACTTTGTCCACGCAGCACCGCGCGCATGTTCCGAGGCAGATCCCCCCTTCCCCTTCATCCTAAGTCATAATGTCATATATCAAATTTGTTGCAAATTTTGCCTACTTTCTGAATTTCTAGATACTTTTCCCCTAAAAAAATAAAAAAAATAGTTAAAAATTTTTTAATAAAAACCTTTTGAGGGGGGGGGGGGCTTTTTACCAAAATTTGGGGGGGTTGCCGGGGGAAATTTTGGTGGGAAGTTACAAATTCGGATTCAGCGACCCAAAAAACTTAATGTAAGCCGATTTCCAGAACTACCATTAATTTTGCTAGGTAAAATTCCCTATTGCCTCGACTAAGAGCCGACTTTAGATTTCTTTTTTTTTTTTATATATATAATTGTTTTAAGCTAAATCGACTAAATGGCACGATACACTTAAGAATGAGACCTATTCCGAAAGATTGCACTCTTACGTCTCAAATGCCACAATAAATTCGAGAAGATTGCTCCAGTTAAAAAATTCAGAAAGGATCGTTTTTTACGAATAACGTTTTTCCCCTTATTGCAACACCCTTCCAGGGCGAAATTTTAGGTGTCATGACAAAGCAAAAATACTTTATTAAAGAATAAATTTTATTCTAATCGATGGTAAAATCGATTTTTAAAATATATAAATTTTAACTCTTCGAAATGCACCGGCGAACGCATTTCACTTCGCGAGTTACGGAGACGATATTTTTTCTACGCTAAAAGTAATTAAACGTCCGTATTTTAACACAGTCTTTTTAGAGGATCTCAATAGACCAGATTTACATAAACTACAGAAAATTTGAAACGTTCGGACGGGTAGAAATATTTAAAAAAAAAATAAAATGTGTGAAAATTTTGACGAAATCTATAAAATATTGTGTGTTTCGTCGTGGTAACTCGCTTTCGGTAAGTATTTGCTCCAAAAATCAAACTCTGCAAAAAATAAACTGCCAAATAGCATATACTTTCAATTCAATTCTTTTTTTTTTTGAGATTTTTTTCATTAAACGATATAAATTTAGAAAAAATGGAGTTAAAGGTACAAAATCATACAAATTTGAAGTTCATATAAGGGTCATTCATCACGGGCCTGGCAACGACGAGCGGCCAGCTTGTAAAATAAATAATGCCAGATGCAACACGTTTATCAAATATGTAAATATAAGAAAATACCCCACCTTTTTCATAATTATTTTGAATTCAATATACCCATAACTTAAAAATTAAAAAAAAATGTTAGCAACAGGAGAAAACGAAAAAGGCTAAGTTATTATTATAACGGGATGTGATTGCACAGACATGCACCTCATTGACTTGACGGCTCAAACTTCAGGATCAGTTAAAACTCGATTCGCATAATCAAATGCAACTGATCTGCCAAGTAGTATCTTGGTGGAAAACACCAGCACACCCGATTTGAGTGGTTGGCCAGTAGGTTTATAAATGATTTTTCCTGACACCAAAGGAATGAAAACAAGGAGTACTGGAAGCAGAAAAACACTATCGTAAACCTGCCAGTCAATTACTAAAATCGGGTTTGTAGGCGTTTTCCACTAATATATAACTTGGCAGATCAGTTGCATCATACTATGCAAATTGAATTTTAATTAATTCTGGAAGTTTAGATTCCAACTCGATGAGATGATGGTTTATGAAGCCAACTCCCGATCTATACGTAAACTACATGCATCCTGGTATTCTTCCTGTTTTTTATGCAGTATGAAGTTTCCTTTCTTTATACTAGCTCCATTTCTGTAACTTTTATAGTCGTTGTTAGCAAGGCGAAAATTCAAGTGATAAATTAAACAAAAGCGAATGTATCACAGAAATAGATAATTGCAGATTATTTTGTGAATATGTTTTTGTGCAAATTTTAATACTTTTTTCATTATTCTCTATCTTTCTAATTAAATTAAAATAAATCTTTCAACCAAATTAACTTAGAATTTGAAATCCACCTTTAACCCCTTGGGGACGAGCGACACGTATACGTGCCGCGTGAAGCGCTCAGAATCCTTGCTTTTCCTCACCAGAAAAATTTTACTGAAAAATTTGCCTTATTTAATCAGCGCATTTTCCCGATTCAAGAAGGCACAAATTTCTGTTTTTAAAAAACGGTGACAAAAGATTAAAAATTTCGTAAAAGGCTCCTGATTCGCAAGATCTACTGATGCATATAAATTTTTACAGAGAAAAAAGACATTTTTAACTGATCGTCATTTTTTGGAATATTTAAAATTATTCCATAGTTCTTCGTTTTAATTATCGCCAAATTCTTTTTTGCTAGGTGATTTAATAAATATACAAATATAGAAAAATATTCACCTAACTTCATTTTTTGAAGTCTTTAGTAAATATCACTTTAAAAATCATCTGGCAATAGGAGAAAAAATTAGAACGCTGTAATCATTATGTTAAAAATATCCTTTTCTATATTATTTTTATGAACTTATTTACATTAGCATATAATTTTTATTCTGGTTATTAATAAATCGGAAATCCGTAATGCTAAAACAAACAAAACGAGAGTATGTCCAGAGAATGAATAATTAGTGTTCAGTAAGAAAATATGTATTGAATAAATGTTGTTGGATTTTCCGAATTTCTCTTCATTTTCTCTATTAAATTAGAGAATCTTTGTTTATAGTTTCCACATTTATACAAATTCTACTTTTATGTGTCGTTTTATTGTGTATCTATGCATTTATACAATGGCGTCTAAAAGTATACGGACACTTTCGAATTTTAATAAAGCAGCACTTCTATCTTCTATCTATTAAAAATATTTCGTACATCATAATAAAAATTTCATATTAAGAATTAATTATTTTCATTCATTTTTGCTTCAGGGATATGTGTAACAAAGGAAAGTTCTGTAATCCGGATAAAAAGCCGGCTATGGAAAAATTTGGCTTATCTTTACATATTGGGACCCCTTGAAGGCGATTTCCCTATTTTTATAATGAGTCCATACACTGTAAAAAAATCAGAAACGTTATAGTCCATAGCGGATAGGTTTCCAAAAATTTAGCGTAAGCAATGAATTCTCTTCAATTATTGATCAAATCGGAACGTTGCGCTCATTTCCGTGTAAAGTATAACCTGAGAAAATATATTTATATCATGAAAATAAAATAACTATTAGCGGATATTAACTATTTTGATTTGCTTTCTAAAAGTAGCTGGATTTTAAGATTATTTTTTATTAACTAATTTGCAACAAAGGTATATATAATTAACCTATGTTTATTCATAGCTTTTGAACGGATACCTTGATTTCGATAATTAATTTTGGTTGTAATCTGCTCGTTCAGATGGTGTTTTCCATTTGAAGCTAAAACATCGACAAAACATAAGAACAAAAGCAAAAATAAAAAATGAAAAATGATTATTCGTGGTTAATTTTTTATCATCCAGCTATTTTTTATCAGCAACCGAAATTATTCTGCTCACTATATCACCGATTACTTAAGAATTTTTACAATGTTCCACTGGGCTTTTTATGTGCGTTGCCCCATGGAGGAAAGAGACAGATGGAGATGCAGTATGTGGAGGAAAGTGATAGGTGGAGATGCAGTATGCCGTAAAAACGGTTTGCAATATGATGCGCGTTATTGCTCAAATTTAAATGCTCTCACTCGGCCCAAACAAAACAAGCACCTGGAACTGGGATCGAATTCTTTGACATCACCTGTGCATTTTGTTTTCTCTAAATGAAAGTGATCTGCTTCCTTTTAAGCATTCTAAAGCTGTATTCCATTGTATTATGAATAAAAACGAATTCTTTGATATCACCTATGCATTTTGTTTTCTCTAAATAAAAGTGATCTGCTTCCTTTAAAGCATTCTAAAGCAGTATTCCATTGTATTATGAATTAAAAACTAATTCTTTGACATAACCTGTGCATTTTGTTTTCTCTAAATGAAAGTGATCTGCTTACATTTAAGCATTCTAAAGCAGTATTCCATTGTGTTATGAATTAAAAACTGTAACACTAAAAGTTTTCTCTTTTTCGTGAAAGAACGTGCTTGTGTTTGGACCGACTGTAGCTGATTTTAGGGTTACTTTTTTGTCATCACCCCCAGCCACCTTACTGCATCTTTATTTACCTCTTTTCTGCATGGTGTTGCCCCATATACTGAGCAACTGACTGATGCGAAAAAAGTTTTATTATCGTTCCCACATGCGCAGTTAAAAATTATTTCATATAATTGCGGATATTTTATCAGATAGTTATACTCGGATTGTAGAATATTTTTTCTACTTTACAATTTATCTGAAAGTAAAGTTCTGCATGAAACAATAAAAAAAAACAAAAAAACAATCTTGAATATTTTTAAGAAATCTTCATATCGCCGTGAATATTTTTACACAAATGAACACAAACAATGAACGAGACCCACATAGTTATGTGCTACAGTTAAAGAACATTTCGAGCCTTTTCTCATACAAAGTGTGATCGCACCCATTAATTTTATTTCTCTATTTGTGGTCGGTACTCTGGTTGTTCATGTGACTAGATCTTGGTTGAAAATTTTGGAGTAAAGCATCATCATCCGATCATTTAAAACACACTTCGTCAAGTAATTCTGTATTTTTTCTACGAGGTGTCGAAAACGACAAAAGTGCATACACTTTTGTAGTATATCTGCTATTAACTAATGAAATTGCAGATTTTATTATTCCTATAACTATTTTAAATTTAAGCATAGATTATGCTTGTTGATACCATCTAATTGAACATGTTTAATTATTTTGGATACCTACAAATTTTGTAGGCATTTGCTTGCCTTAATGTGGAACAGAAATAATGAGAATGCAGTTAACCCTTTCATTCACACGGGCCTCATATGAGGACAGATAAGTATTTCCCTAAAAAGCAAAAAAAAAAAAAAATCAATATTCATATATGGAGATCTGATTTGTGGACAGATGATAGCTAGCATGAAGCACAATAATAAAATTATTTTATAGTGGGTTCTCATTTATCACAAAAAAAGATTTTTTGTGAATAATGGAAAATAATGAAAAATAATTTATGCAAGAAAGGGTTAAAATTAAAAAAATGTCTATTTTTAATTCAATTTAAAAAAATTGAAGATTTTTGTACAATTTAATATATAGTTATTAGTTTAAGAAGTAATATATTTTTTATATCCAATAAATGGCTTTAAAATTATCCACATTTATATATTTTGCATCACAATACCCTAATTCAATTTTCTCGTTATAAAACTTAAAGATAATAATCAAAGCAATAAAGACAAGCTATAGAAATTTTGAAAAAAATTTATTGAAGGAAAAGAAAATGACAGGTCACACGACTTTCTCAGGACAGCACAAGGACTTTCACGGGACAGCACAAGGACTTTCACGGGACAGCACAAGGACTTTCACGGGACAGCACAAGGACTTTCACGGGACAGCACGAGGACTTTCACGGGACAGCACAAGGACTTTCACGAGACTTCAATAGGACGATCACGGGACGGCACAAGGACAATCACGGGACTGCAATTGGACGTTCACAGGACGAGGACACTTTAGCATTCATAAGTTCATTAATCAGTGATCAATCAATTATCATCATTAATCAGTGACGGTAGTCCAGTTTCAGTTCGTTAAACACAAGAGCATTTACTGCAAAGAGTTTTTTGGATCTTCTTCTTAAGTGACCTAGAAATTAAAAAAACAACAATATTTCAATTATGTATTTTAACAACATTTGCATATGAGTTTTTAAATTATAAACATTAAATTTTACACTTCTTTAAGTTTAACTTTTTTAAATTCTAACATTATTTAAAAAGATAGGAATACGCTTTATGAGATGACTAGACTATTGAGTGTAATTAAAAGGTACACTTTTAACTGTACTATAGTTTACGGGAATAGTACGCGCTGTTCAATACGTGTTCAAATACATATTCAAATTCAGTACCTGCTATTTAATATTTTCCGTAACAAGTGCTGAATTTATGGGTGCTTTGATTTATTTCAGATGCACAAATAATTTTTCTTTCATAATAAAATTGAACTGCAGCAATATATAAACAGTGTTGATATTATAAGGTTATGCAAATACAAAGAAAACCAATATTTATGACTGTCAATCAATAAAGTGTTCGTATGTACACTTTTTTATGACGAAAACATTGGCATTTTACTATAGTTTAGTAGGATGAAAAAAGGGCAGTTGTGCGTTTAAACTAAACCAAATTAGCATAATAAAATTTTATAGTTTATTTACACCAATAACATATCTATCTGCATTTTTTACTATACTATTGGTGTATAGCAGAAATACGTGATATCTTTGATATTTGAGTTTTAGGCTTATAAAATCATTAAAGTATGTACTACGAAAATGAAAAAAAAAAGAATAATAGACTTCGCAGTAGCGCAATACATTATTGCCCAGCACTATAACCTAAACTTTTCAAATAACAAAATAAAAATTGAAAATTCACAGCAAGCTATAATTAAAAAAAATACAGAGCAGTCAACATAGAACATCGATCTGCTGATAAACACAGACAATAACAAGACGAATTGGACGTTCTTTCTGCCATACAAATGTTTGTAATATAAGTAATCAGTCAAAGCAGTTGCAAATAAGTGCATCAGAAAAGAAAATTCAAATAAATTATTGAATAAGTATGATACAGTTTTCATGCATCTTTGAAAGTAGAAATACTTTTTATAAAACGGGAAGTCCTGTCATAAATGAGTACTAGCCAAATGAAACGTTTTAGAAACGCGACCATTAAATTTAATATTTAAGAATGGCTCCACGAAGCAAAGAGTTGCAGTAATGCAGGGTCGCTTTCAAATGCCCCATTTTAAAATTTAACTAACTAAAATTTCTTTTTGACCTATATATATATATATATATATATATATATATATATATATATATATATATATATATATATATTACTTTCGAATGTCTTAAAATTGAAATAAATGTGCAGGAACGAATTTTCTTTTAAGCGGTAAAAGTTTTTTCCTACTAAATCCAACGTCGAAGTTAATTTTATATTGTTTCTCTTTTTTACGTTTAGAGATTCTAAAGGTGTCTTAAAAAGATGATTCAGAGATTCTGTTGGTAGGGACAGGAGGGGCACCTCGAATTTCTTTTATTTTGTTTATATATTCTCAATTTTAATAAAAAAAAAGTTTCACGAGTAACAAAAATTGTGTAATCATTAAGCGATAGGAGATTAATCCAGAATATTTCATTCAAAGGGATTTCATCAAGTGAATTGGAATCAAAATCAAATTGCCACCTATTATTGCCTCTCCAATTGCCGTCTGCGAGATGTGAAAAAGAGTTATTTGAATTCTAGCTAAATAAAGTAATTTTTATGATAAATGTCTATAAAACATCCCAGTAAAACATTCATATTACTTTCCCATAACAGTTTTTTAGCCTGGATTATAATGCTTTAAGTGATTTAAATTAAATACCTTAAATCAAAATAACATGGATTGATTAAAAATGATAAACTGCATGGCCGTAAACTTGCAAAAATTATCGTGTATTGAAAATTTGAATAAATTACATATTTCTATCAAGGAACCGGTAATTTTCATTTTTATTCATAATATCTAAGGAAACGATTAAATGACCCGTAAAATTCTAATTCATAAAGGGTTTTTCTGTGTGTGTGTGTTTTTTTTTTTTTTGTATATATTACAACTACGTAAATATATGTATTGTGAATGTAAATGAATCTTTTTTAAGTTATTTTATTAACTACATGAGATTCGGAGGAATGATCAATATTTCTTACATATAATTTTATGTACTTCGACAACGATTTAGTATATCATATAACTCTAAGTATGTTTTGGATATTGAAATATGTTTACTTTCCCGATCGAAGCAAAAAAAAAAAAAATTCAAATTTAGCATTAACTTACTTTTATCGTGAAAAGCTTTCTTAGTTAAATATTATGCTGTTAAATATGTAAAATCACTAAAATACTTACGTTTTTCTCCAAAACTGTTCACTCAGTTCATTGGCTGTTTGAAGACAGTCTTCAAGTATGGCGAGCTCCAACTTAATTGAGTCACAATGGTGATTATCTTTCCATATGTAACCTGTGCGCAGGTACTCATCCAGTCGAATATTTAACGGACGAAGCATCAACTTATTTGATGTGAATTCAATATATTTTGTTATTCGAAATTTTAATTCGTTCATTCTTGAATAATTAAAGATTAGACAATCAGCTCGTTCAAGTAAGTTATCTATAATACGGACACACTGATTTAAGTACCTGAAAAAAAAAAAAAAACATACATGTGTTACATGACATGCTTCTTCCGAAATTCTATGCATTTAATATCAGCTTTAGCTACATCTTTGCATGTATTTAAAAAAAGATTAAAGATAGCGTAATAATAATACATTGAAATTAGGACAAAACACTAGCTATACATTTATGATAAGCTAAAAATAATGAAAAATAAAGAAAGAAGAAAATTAATCATTTGATATAAATAAAACATACCATTCTACTTCATTGATTTCTGCCCGTTGTCTTCCTCTAATTTGTTCTTCTGTTTCAATATCAGTAAAACACCGTCTGCAAAAGAAATAAACTGCATTAAATATTATATTACGCAAGAGATTTTAAGATTTATTTCTAAAGATTTGCGAACAGTTATTAAGGGGTCTCAGGCTCTTAACCCTTTCAGGCGCAAGATATTTTTTCTCAAAAAATGTTCAATTAATTAATTCACACAGCAATTTAAGAACAAATTTATTTGAAAAAAATCAAAAGCTTTTCTTTGCGTATATTATGAGATCGAAATTGTACTAAAAAATTACTGGTGCCATTTGTCAGTTTAGGCTTTAAAGTTAAGCGTTTGCAGATTGCAAACGGCACCCATTAAAGGGTTCAAGCTTCAAAATTTCCGAAATATCATTCCTTTTATATGTCAAAATCCTATCTTTTCTGAACATTTTGATATAAATGTTTCCTTGAAAGTCAAATTCGAACAAAAGTTATGGCTTTTAAGATATTACCAACCCAATAGCTGAAGCGGCGTTTCCGAAATTTGAAGACATTTTACTCAAAATGACGTTTTAAAACATGACATTTTTGGAATATTTTCAAAATATATGTTTTATGTTAGTCTGTATAAACTAAACCTAAAATTATCTTTTCATTGTTCAAAGAAATATATTTTTGAGGTGATTTTAATGTTGAAATTTTCCAAATTTTGTAATAGCGAAATACAACTTTGTATTAAAAATATAAAAATGCTTTAAATACAAGTTTATTTACGTTCAGGGTATTTATTGCAATCTGAAGTATAATTAGGCACCAAAATTTATTTTTCTTATCCTGCGCGTAAGCTGTCATATCAATTTTCTGCACGAGAAATGACTGAAAGTTTGAAGCTCCCTAAAAATACTAATTCTGCATCTTCTAACTTTTTAAACATATGAAATAAATGAACAAATATATTTATTCATTTTAAATTTTGTTTTAAAATCTTATACATTTTATGGTGTTAAATGTTGAAAATGCTTTTTTTTTTTTCAATTTTAGGGTTCCGTACTTAAAAAGTAAAAACGGAACCATTATGATATCACCCCTGTGCCTGTCTATCTGTCACAGCCATTTTACTCACTAAACTATGGAAAAGGGAAAGATCAAATTGGCTGAAGCAGTAAAGTCTATTAACCCACATATTTACAGATTGTTAACCATTCAGAAATATATTTAGTAAAAATGTAGAGAGACTAATTAAGTTATTTGGAAGAAAACTCTTTTCTTTGTATATCGTCTGGCGAAGCGTGGGACAGCGTTCGTAACGCCAAATTCTAAAATACATTTCTTTTTAATTTAGGTATTATATTTACAGAGATATTGTCGAAAATGTAAGGAAAAAATATGTCCCCCCCCCCCCCATTTATTTCCGAACCTACTGAAACTAAAATTATGAAAAAACTATGGGAAATAGAAGTTAATTTAAACCTTGCAGGTAAACTCTAGGGATGATCCTAGGTCAGATATTTTTTAAGAAAATCGCATTTTTTCGTTACACACAAATCTCAATTTGTGGCCGTTCAACGAAGGAGCATAGGAGCGCTGGTGGTACCTATCGTCGCAGAAGTATAAAAGGATTGGTAAAAATGATTTTCGAAAAACATTGTCGGTAATTATTCGAGATATTAACCCATAAAGACACGGACGGTTTGGTCATACATAAAGACACGGGCGGCATACTCTATGTGTCATCGGCTTTTAAAGCCTATATAACAACTTCCAATTATATATTTGTGTAACGCAAAGCCCACTATTAGTATAAAAACAATAAACGTCAACCTGTTAAAAACAGTCTAATTTAATTAGAATTAATCGCATAATTATTATGGTATTCGCGACTAGATTGAATTAAGTGGCTCTATCAATACTGCACCCGTATTCGAAGCGCGATTAGCACAATGGCAAGTTTAAACTTTGGAAAAGTGTTTTGTTTTAGATACGCTGTAAAAGAAAAGATCTTTACTGCGCTGAATTTTGGTTTTGAAATGCCAAAGTATATTTAAATATGCACTAATTTTATTGTCAGCACCGAACTACGTTTATCATAAATAGATTAGGATAAGATAAAAAAGGGGGAGGGGTTATATAGAATAGCAATATTTGATACTATTTAAGCTTCATATCTCTCTGAATTTTCTTGGTATATCCATTTACACTTTTCTAGTATATGCAACTACACACAACCCTTCGTTATATAGTTTTTTACAACATCTTATTATTCTGTTAGCAACGATTTTGTTTTGTAATAATGCGGTTACTAAATAATATATTTATTGCACGGAACCCACTGTACGCGAGTAATACTCGCACTCCACCGTTTATTTACAATTTTAAGAATCCTGAGACCCCTTAAAATTTCTAAATAAAATTTTGCATGTCATATAACTTTGTATTAATTTAAGTTGCATAGATTAATTACATTAAATAATATATTAAAAACTTTAAATATAATTGGTGCAATTAACTGTGAACAATTCAGAAAGTTTAAGATAGAAAAATGTCTGAAACCAAAATTTACGATATGTCATCCCTAAAATTAAATTTTTGTAATTGAAAAGAATTTTTAGTAAGCTACTTACACATTTTCTATGAATCCTCGCCAACACTTTCTCATTCTTTCCATTCTTCACAATAAATCAGATAAATTATCTAAAGAGATAATAAGTTAAGTATCAAAACTTTATAAAATGTGATTATGTTACTCAAAATAACAAGATTTATAAAGCACTCTCATAAAGCAATAAATGATAAATATAGTTTTCTTCAGAAGCAACAATATTAAACTTTGTAGGCGAAATTTTATTTTAAACAACAATGCATTAATATGCATATTGTTAAAAACAGTGCATGTTTATTGTTGTGTATATTGTTTAAAAATAGCGTGTTAATTTTAAACAATGTTTCTGTGTTACATTATATTATTGTGATCTATGTAATTTTTGTTTGAAGTAATTTGATTGTTGGAAGTGGCTAGACGTCCGACCAATCGGACTTTTAACTATGTGCACAAAAAGTCCGATCACCGTTTGCGCATGCGTGGATGTTTGTTTACAGCTTGTCCAGCTAAAAGAAATTCATCAAAACGCTGATATTAGTTGCACGATTGCATTCTTTTTAACAATTATATTTATGTAATAACAATTTTTTTTGGTCTAACTAAACATGAAATAAATATATTTTTTTAATATTTTTATATTTTTATTTAAATTTTCATTTAATTTATTAGTGTATTTTTATGAGGCAAGTTTCATTGAAAAGCTGAAGAAAAATTTCTGTCTTCATTTTTATACATTATTATTTATTTAACCTTAATTTTTAATGTATATTTTTAAAATTTTCTTAATTTATATTAATTTGCCTAATTGTTTTGATAATTTACTTTGTATTCATAATAATTTCGAATGCATTGTTACATAAAAATTAGTGTTTAAAAACGTAAACAAAAGAATGACCAGAAATTTTCAAAATTCTAAAATCTGAATATCTGGTCCCATGGCATGCCGATTTATGGGAATCTACTGTATTTTTTAAGTTTCCATTCCCAATTGTGTTTTGTTACAACGTTTAGCTTTTAGAAAGTTTTGTTTGAGAAAAAACTATTATCATTTTTCATATGAATAAATTATTAAATAATCTAATACAAAACAGTTATTTTAAACTAAGGTTTTTTAAATAACTTTTATATAAAGTATTAGCCTTTTTGTGTAGACGAAGAATGGTTTAATCTGAAATATTTTATGAGTTTTCCTTTATTAATTTAAAATTGTAACTTTCCTTGGAAGTAAGTAAGAAGACTGTATTGTATATGAATAAATAATGAAAAATATGCAAATAAAAATTTCATATTTTCTTTGTATAAGAAGAAAAATTAAAGAGACGGCAAAGTAGAAATCACAATTAGTTCACGAAAATCAACAAAATTGAATTTTTTTAAGCATTTGTGTTTCTTTTTACTTATTTTTTGTTCTATATATGTTGTTCCTGTATCTGTTTAGCAGTTCAAGTAAACTAATAATCTCAGTTATGTAGACCACGTAAGTGGAGTATATTTAAGGCTTAATTTTTTATTTATTCGTATTTGACTGATGGGACTTTTGCACCCAAGGCAAGGTCAGCAACTTAAATAGACGTATTATAAGTCACATGGCATTATTGTTCACAGCGAAAACTGTGGTTTTCAAGTGTTAACAGATCTGGTCCCATGGGTGTTAACAGATCTGGTCCCCAAAAAGGGTCTTTGTAGAGATCAAACTCAGATCTCTAATGCAAAAAAAAAAAAAAAAAAAAAAAAGGAAAAAACATTTAAAAATATTGAAATGCAAACGAGATATTTAAAACAAATCCTCCCGTAGGATTAGCATATAGACAAAAACTGGATTTCATCATTCGTTACAAAAATGTTGTTTCTCACAAAAATATAATAAATTTTACAAAAATAACTAACTTTTCACAAAATGGGTCCTAAGAAAAGAAACCTGTGTCAAACCCTGTTTTCCAGAAGGAATACTAGTGAAATACGAACACAGTCAGATTTTATTATCATAGATTGTGAGACAAAGTAAAACAAAAAGACATCAACAAAAATTGATGAACAAATGTTTATTGTAATAAACACTTTGAATAGTTCAGGAAAATCCAAGTTGCTGTTGATAAAAAGGATGAGAGCTAATTACACCTGATAGAAAAAAAAACAATCATAAATCAAAAATATGCGAAAAAATTTTAAGAGAAATTTTTTTAAGTGTTTTCCTAATCATTAAAAATTCCTCTCTCATAGCTCCAGTTCTCTATTGTCTCATAAGATACACCAGTAATGCTAGCAGTCAAATAGACTATCCCGTACAATTTGAGATATTTTTTTCTGTAACAGCTTTCGGTTAATAGGTTAATAGGTTAATCTGTTTATTTTAGTTTTTTTTTTCTTTTTTTTTTCTAGTGTGTTATGAATTCAAGTGTGTTCAGAATTTGCTAAGGGTGTAGTGGGGCAGTTATAGGGAGGTATGTGCTATATATTTTCTGGATTTTTTTTTTAATTATAGCTCCATATATTCTGGGATTCTCAAATAAAGCTTTTACATATATACTCTAGCCATGACCATTCATGGTTTTAGTGTTACATCCCCTGTTTTTGTTTTCTTTTACGCCTACAACCCTGGCTTACACATTTTTTGTGTTGTTGTTGTTAAGTTTGTTAAGCACATATTTGTCTAACTTTGATGGCTGAATAAAATCTTATATTAGAAACTCACTCAGTTTCACCATCAGTCTAGATTCTGTCAAATTATAATTTCACAATAAATTGCATTAAAAAAAATCATTGCTGTGCGTGTATTTTCCTCATGTATTGGGGGTAAAAAACCCACAGTGAAAGGGTCAAGTCCCGTTCTGTTTAACCGGCCAACTGCAAGTTTACAGAAATGATATTGAGGTAAACTACTTTAGACGGTCTCTTCCACACACACACACATACAATTATAATCCTTTTATTTGCATAATATCGAATGTACAGTTGTAAAAGCTTGGAAGTAAAATTCAGCTCAAGCCGGGGAATAGCCTTTGATTTTGTGGAAAGATAGTTATAAAAATGACTAAACATGCGAAATACTAAATATATGGTGTTGTTTGATTGTACACAAAAATATATACCGTCAACCGAGGGCTACTTTGGGCCACTTTTTCCTGGTTCCACTCACATTTCCATTATTAAAAAATATTATATATGATATTTCAACGTCGAAATGGAGTTGTAAACAAATAACATGAAACAATGAAGCAAACTGCACGGTTTTAAAGAGTAAATTTTTTATTTATTTTTTATTTATTAACTATTTTTAAAGTTTTGGAACAAAGTAGCCCCTGCTGCGGACTTTTTTGGTCCATTCACTTACTTTCATATAAAATGAATACATTTCATATGCAAATGAACAGATTTTTATAGAAACCCCTTTGCAATAGCATTTGCTAATAAATTAACACTGCGAACTCGATAAATAAATATATATATATTTTTTAATATTTAAACATAGCAAACCAACTGTTAATATTAAAGAAACGAGAAAGATTTTTTGTCGTGTTATACTCAGCAACTGGAACAAAAACAATTAATAAGACATTTTGCTACAGTAACATTTGAAAAAAATGTTACTTTGGTTGTATAAAAGGTATTTCTAAGTAATTGGGGCTTATTCGGACCAAAAAAGGCCAGGCACAATGTA
Organism: Maratus speciosus; assembly: GCA_963932465.1. Lineage (NCBI taxonomy): Eukaryota > Metazoa > Arthropoda > Arachnida > Araneae > Salticidae > Maratus > Maratus speciosus. Next base: position 76,490,456 of record OZ010793.1, on the reverse strand, counting down.
GCCCCTAAATACTAGTTTTCATGTTAGCTTTATGAAAGCGTAACACTTTCCTGCCAAAATAAAAATTTAAAGGGAAAACTATAATCACACATGGGTTACAGGTTACTAAAGTTACTATTTTAACGCTTACCTTATTTGTAACTCTTATCCAGATTATTTCACTATAGAAAGTTTGGAGAGTTAAAATTTACACACGAAAGCAGTTGTTTAAAAATACGTCCAGTGTCGCCACTAAAACTTTTTAATTACTCCCAAACTATTCAAATACCCTATAGTAGGGTATAAAATATTTTTCAAGTGCAAAAACTCCAAATTATCTTGTATTGTTTGTTCAATACAAAGAATAAAATCTTTTTGTATGGGATGGACTAAAGTAACTCCGCAAAGACCAAAGTAGTTCCGGGTGACGATAATTAATAACAATAATTGATATTAGTGATAAAAATTAATTTTTTAAATCCTTCTATATATAAAAAAAGTAACCCTTTGGAAATGGACCAATGAAAATCTGCTTAGATACCGCGAAACGCATATGATTGGTCTGAAGCTTTCTGACGCGATAAGTGGGGTTGCCAAAAGGGAAGTGAAACCGGGTCTGTCGCCAAACGTCGCCACGTTTGTCGCCAACATGGCGATATATCGCCAAATTTGGCGACCAAAATTAGTCGCCTAAAGTGACGTCAACTTGGCGCTATTTCCAGTATTTCGCCAAATTTCCATAGACACCCATTGAAATACAATAGGGTTTACTTGCTTGCATAAAATCAACAAATTGATATTTCAATGCAACAAAAACTAATATTAGCTTATGAATAGAGCTTAATTCAACTATTTACATTATTTTTAAGCACAAACACTAACTATTTACAATAATCGTAACACTATATATGTAATTTTATATTTAATAATTCTTATAATTATGAAACTCTGTAAACTCTAATGATTATGTGCTTGTAGATAAGGAAATAAAATTGTCAGAAGTTGGGGAGGAGAGCGTTTTTACCAAGTGGAATCTAAAAATTGAATGCACAGAAAATAAGGGATCGCGAAGCGATCCAGAATGGAGGCGCGAAACAATTACGTCTGGGGTTGGCTAGAAAATAGGGATTGCTTCGCGATACCCAATGGAATCACGAAGCGATTACGCGGGTGTTTGGTGAACGTAGCCAGCAGGGGGGGGGGGTTAGCCCCCCTAGTATTATAAACATTTATTATTGTTTATTTAAAGTAAACTAATTGTATGTATAAAAAAATTACAAACAATTTATGTTATATTTAATATTAATTAATAAATTATTATAATTATTAAATTAACAATAATAAATCAATAATAATAATAAATAATTATTAAGTTAATAATATAATAATTATTAAATAATTAATACAATTATTACATAATAACAGTAATAATATAAATATAGAAACGAATATTTCGTGCACATAATTATAAATATAATCTGAATTTAAAAATACAGTATCAACTTCAGATAAAATAAATTTCTACAAGAATAAATAACTATTTAAAGTTACATATTATATATTAAGTATGTCTCATTCACAAATTTACTAGTATAAATTATCGCCAGACATAAAAAAAATTAATAATAGTCGACATTACAATTAACATTATTATATAAATTTGAAATCAATTTTATACGGATATATTAAAGAAAAACATACCACTTGTAATAAAAATATAAGTGAAATAAATAACACAATTTTCGTTAAAAGAAATCATGAAAAGAAACATCCTGATTGCCTTTTAAAATAAAACATACGTTAAAATACAATTACTTTAACCAATCTGAAAATTAATTAATAAAAATTAAATTTATCGTAATACTTGTAAGATCTGACTGCATCATTAAAATGCAGATACACATGAAATAAATTCTTCTTATGCTTTACTGTGTGTACGACCCCTCGAAGCATGGCGCAACTCATCTGTGTTCAGATGAGCGGCAAAACTTGCTTGTTCATAGAAACAATGAATAGGTTGTCAGAAAATATGTTATGCAAATATGTATTCTAAGAGCTTATAATGAAACAAAGCTAAAAAATGTTATAAAAGGGATATAATACCTTTATTTAGTTTAACGCTCGTTTCATCGCACAAACGGCGAAATTTTCTAAATCATTCATGATAGAAATGTTTTTGCAAACAAATTTTAAAAACAATAACTTGGTAAATAATGTCACGAGACTTCATGCATAACGGAAAATATCAGAAGTATATGAAATACCTTTCACCAAAGAAGACGGAGCAGAGCAGTTTTATATAGGTGTGACAAGCAGAAAACTTAAAACTGGAATCAAAGAACATATAGCAGACATCAAATAGAACAGGAAAACCACAGCTTTGGCCAGATTATGTAGCAAAGAACCTTTACAGATCGATTTTTAAAATAGCAGAATAATTTATCCGTCAAGATTTTATTTACCACCCATTATCCGGGAATCAATAGATACATTTTTTACGCAACGTGAATATTTGCAATGATTCATTGTCCCTTGAGTTACCTAAAATTTCGAAAAAGTTGATATGCTGTTTTAATAACAATAGTAAAAAATTAATCCATGCTCACAAATATCCAATTTCATTTAATTTTATGTTTGCACGGATTTCCATTATGCATGAAGTCACGTGACATTATTTACCAAGTTATTGTTTTTGAAATTTGCTTGCAAAAATATTTCATTCATGAATGATTTTGAAAATGTCGCCGTTTGTGCGATGGAACGAGCGTTAATCTAAATAAAGCTTCATCACTTTTATTGCATTTTTTAGCTTTGTAGAAAATATGTTGCCAAATTATTTTTCCTTGCCAAGGCCATTTTCTCTAACTCGCCAAAGTCCATATACAGGAAAAGTATCGATAGTGCTTTATGAAACAAACTAAGAATTCTGTATTTAGCATGATGTAAAAAAAAATATATTGCATTTTTAACTTATGCTTTAAGTACAAAGCCTAATTTATGAATCTTAAAAGATTTTTTTTTTTTAAGTTTATCTCTCACCTTTAAAATCTATAAATATAAACAGCTTTTTTTCTTAAATTCATCCTGTGCTTTAGCGTTTCATTTTTTGTAATATTCTTGTATACATTCAGTTGCCTTTAAAAATACTTCTATTAAATACACAAAATAAAAATATATTCTATTGGGATCTTTCTTCGAAATTGCGAGGCCAAAAAAAAAAGATTATTTCAGATGGAGTAGAAATTTTAATTCTAAGGCTTCATGAATGAAATTTGTATTTTTTACGTTTAGTTATATCTAAAGGACACAGAGGTCTAAAGATATTTCTGAAATTATTAATCAATACTTTTAAAAACTATAAATAATTATAATTATTCTGCTTTTCAAAACCGATTTACGTTGCTTTATTTCTTATATGGTTCTTGTACACATCAGAATATCTTTTTAAAAGTTAGTTTCAAAAGTTTATTTTAAAACTATATTTTTGGATTAAACATAAGATAAAAATAAGAAAGAATTTAAAAAAGAATTACACTTTTGAAAGAAAGAAATTTCGCCAATACAATGTGTATTATATGCAAAAAAGTGCACAACGTTTATAAAATTAAATTATATTTTTTTTCTTACGATTTACAAATCGAAAAATAATAACTGAAATTTGTTACATTTTCTACATATTAGGAAATGCTGCAGTTGATCAGGTCTACTCGATTTTCTGAATAAATAAATGAATGTTTCATAAAATATTTTTAAATCTGAAAGAAAATATTTAATAAAAAAATAATCTATCAAGTCACGTATCCAAGTTTTATGACTTAAAAGTTTAGAACTGTAAGATTTTAATAAGATTAATTTTAAAACTTTAAACATTAACCCTGTAACCGGCTGGCCCGGATTTTTCCGTTTCTAGAAATCATGTTAAAATGGCTGTACACAAAAATATTTTGAACAGAATTTTATTTTGAACCATATATTGAAAGAAGTGATATTAAAGATATTATAGCATCAAACTGCGATTAATAAATATATTTATTCTGGAACTTACAAGCATTCTTATAAAAATACAGGAAAACCATCGGACTGTGAAAGGGTATCAAAATTATGCTACACACATTTAAATAAAAATAATATTTTAAAATTAAGCGTTTGTGCTTTCGAGTTTAAGCAAAAGTATTATCTTATTAGCAGTCAAAACTTCTTTAAACAAATAACATTTAGAAATGCACGCATATTTGAAATTCTTAAAAAAATGCTTTTGTTTGCATATTTATTTGTATTTTTACTTTCTACAGAGTAAGGGACTTATAGCTTCCGTGATAAAAACCCGATTATGGCTACTTTGACGTACACTATATGGCCATTAATGACTGTCAACTTTCAGTTTTCGACATTTTGTCGAATATTTAAAAATATACTTGTCAGATTCTTCTGGAATTTTAGGATTCAAAAGAGCAGGGTTGACTTCATATTTATCAACGTCTATGTTATAAGGAGGACAACTAGGGGGCCAACAAACAATTAAAGAAAAAAAATAATACTTGGGATCACCCTGTAAAATAAAATGCACGAAATTATCTATCCCTGCAGAATATACATAGGCCGACATAGCAAAATATGTGTATTCGTTTGTGTAAGAATAGAATGTATATTAATAGATATATAGCGATTTTTTTTAATTAAAATTTTTTTTGCATGTTTTTTGCTTGTAACATACAGGGTTTTTAACCAAATTCAACGCCAGTTTCAGAAAAAAATTGACAAACTGTAGTAGAAACAATATAGTGTAATTGGAATATAAATATATTAAATATTTAAGGAAATATGGGTAGTTGTATAAAATAATTTTTATCTAAGCAGGCGCGAAATATAACAAGGAACTTTTTGCATAATTTAATAGTCAACTCTATGGAGCAACGTTTAAAATAAAATCTGTCAGATATTGTAAAAATTCAGAGAGATATCGGCGTTAGAGTGAGCTTTTTTTTAGTTTCTCACTAAAACTCGCTGAATGACAAGGGATTGTCCACAAATTGTTATTTTTAACTTTCCGACAGCGTTCGGAGCAAGAATTTTAAATAGCTATTTAATTATAGTTTACGGCTATGATTAGACCAATGTCAGACGGGTGTCTTTTTTGCTGCTTTTTTGCTTACGTATTATCCATTTACAATGCTATAGCATTGTGAATGGATAATACGTAAGCAAAAAAGTAGCAAGAAAGACGCCCCTCTGACATTGGTCTTAGGAAGATTTTGACTCTAAAATACGATGAAAAGGAAAATATAGTCCATACATTGATTACATTTAGGTAAATTGAGCAGTTTATGGTAAAATTTTGTGAAATTTAGCCCAATACGCAAAACACTCTACAGTAAATTCTGTCGCATATATGTATTTTCTGTATACACGTAATTTGTATGGCAGTGATGAAGACAATAAACAAAAATGTAAGATATAATGGATATTTTTCATGAGCTATGAGTCAAAAAATAACTTGCAATTTGATTTTTATAGTGATATTTCAATAGCTTTTTGGGAAATCATGTTTTGCATATGGAATTTTCACTGGAAAGTTTTCCATAAAATACATTTAACTGAAACATTTACTTAATTATTTTAAACTTTACTTAAATCGGAAATTTACTGTATTTATCGATCAATGCCTTCTTTTTTATGCCGTTTATATCTAAAAGACAGTTTTGGCAGTTTTTGTTCGAAGGAAAAAAAAATTAACGGTCAAACGTTTGGCACTTCCGGTTTCATTCACAGCGATCAAGTAGTATTTAAATTCTGATAACTTAGATTTTTTTCATAGTACAATAAGTGTAAGCGCTGATTTGGATAGGTAAAAATGTGGGCTTTAATAAAATGTAATACAAATGAAACGAAAATTTTAGACAAAAATCTGATTTTAAACGCAATCAGATATCCTAATTTATATATTATTTTTCATTTTTTATTGATACTTTAGTTCTCCTTGTAAAGCCAGCATAATGAGCCCATTCGAATAAAAAAAGAGTTATCAAAATCAAAGCATCCGTTTCAAAACAAATCGCCAAGTACATGCTGATTTTCCAAGGAGAACTAAACAATGGAAAAATAGCATACAAATTAAGATATCTGACTACATTTGAAATGCGATTATTGTCTAAAATTTCCGTTTTCTTTGTATTACATTTTAATAAATTCCGCATTTTTACTTTTCCAAATCTGCGCTTACATTTATTGCACTGTAAATAAAACCTATGTTATCAGAAATTTAAAAATACTTGATAGCTGAGAATGAAACCGGAAGTGCCAAACGTTTCAGCGTTAATTTTTTTCCCTTCATACAAAAACTGCCAAAACTGTCTTTTAGATGTAAACGGCACACACACACACACACACCAAAAAAAAAAAAAAAATGATTAATAAGTACAGTAAATTTCCAATTGACATAACTGCCAAGTAAATGTTAAATAAAGTTTAAAATAGTTAAGTAAATGTTTCAGTTAAATGTATTTTACGGAAAATGCATTTTTCTGTGAAAATTCCATCGCAAAACGTAATTTTTCAAAAAGCTATTGAAATATCACTATATAAATCAAATTGCAAGTTATTGACTCATAACTCATCCAAAATGTATAATATATCTTAGATTTTAGTTAATTTGCCATACAAATTACGTGTATACAGAAAATACTTATATATAATATAATATATGAAAGAATTTAATGCGATAGAATTTACTATAGAGTGTTTTGTGTATTGAGCTAAATTTCACAAAATTTTACCATAAACTCCTCAATTTACCTAAATGTTATCAATGTATGGACTATATTTTCCTTTTCATCGTAGTTTAGAGTCAAAATCTTCCTAAACATAACCGTAAACTATAATTAAATAACTTTTTCAAAATTCTTGCTCCGAACGCTGTCAGAGAACTTAAAAATAACAATTTGTGGACAATCCCTTGTCATTCAGCGAGTTTTAGTGATAAACAAAAAAATAGCTCACTCTAACGCCGATATCTCTCTGAAATTTTACAATATTCGACTGTTTTTTTTTTTTAATAAGTTGCTCCATAGAGTTGACTATTAAATTATGAAAAAAGTTCCTTGTTATCATTCGCACATGTGCAGATAAAAATTATTTTATACAACTACCCATATTTCCTTAAATATTTAATATATTTAATTCAAATTGCACTATATTGTTGCTACTACACTTTGTAAATTTTTCTGAAATTGGCGTTAAATTTGGTTTAAAACCCTGTATGTTAGAAGCAAAAAACATGCAAGAGTTTTTTTTAATTTTTTAAAAAAATCGCTATATCTCTATTAATATAAATGCTATTCTTACACAAATGAATACACATATTGTGGAATGTCTGCCTATGTATATTCTGCAGCGATAGATTATTTCGTGCATTTTATTTTACAGGGTGATTCCAAGTATTATTTTTTTCTTTAATTTTTTTTGGCCCCCTAATTGTCCTCCTTATAAAATAGACGTTGATGAATATGAAGTTAAACCTGTTCTTTTTAATCCTAAAATTCCAGAAGAATCTGACAATTATATTTTTAAATATACCAGAAAATGTCTAAAATTCTAAGTTGCCTGTCATTAATGGCCATATAGTGTATGCTTACATTCTGATGTTCAGTTTTGCCTGTATCAGTTTTTGCTATTTTTAAACATATTCTATATGTATGTATGCTTATTAGTATTTTCTGACATTTGCAGGTCCCCTTCGATTGAGCTCACATTTAGTGTATGCATTATAAGCACTTATAGCAAGAGTTGTATTCATTTTCGTTCACATCGACAATGGGCTTATAATCTGAACCATTTTTCAACCATTTTGTGGCTATAGAGAACTGAAAAGTACTTTCTTTTCTAACTCAATTATTATCTTTAATATTCTATCATGTTTAACTGTCTATATAATATAATATAATCTTTTAACGGTGTTTTCACGTTTTCTATTTTATTTAGCTTTGTATCTAAATGCTGTATATAAATATATCTTCCTTGTATGTTATTATTAGAAAGCTATTTTTCGGGAAAATGGTACTTGTTGGAGAAATTTGATAGATTTAATAATGTCAGATGTATACATCTCACATATTTACTTTGAAAGGCAGGCGATTTATTATTATTATTATTTTATTTATTTATTTATATATTTTTGCCCGTCACTAAAATTGCACTAACATTTTTCAAACAAAATGTATATTTAGTATATATGTATATTAACACGTTCAGTGCCGCAAAAAGTAAGAAATTTTCAAATTTCTTCTTGAAAGTCGTTTGCCACCACAAATTCTGAAGGGTAAATTTTGCTTTACTAAAACAGCGAAATTTCTGCCAATAAATTAGGCAATTGTTTTTATTTTAAAATAATGGTGAGAAAGTAATAAATTAAAGCCACGAATATTAAAGCTACGAGTATACTCGTAGCGTGGAAGTCAACGTGTTAATACCTGTCATAATAAAGCAAATTTAAATTTAAAACTGGCGTTGATTTCGAAAATCTTTCACTTATTCTCGGATTAAGTTTCAAAAGAAACAGGTAATATTACGATATTAAACCAGTGATTATATTAAAACATGATATCATCTAAATGTTAGTTTTTTTTTTCATTTATTCTGCAGTACTTCGAGACTAAACATAATGCTATTTGCAGGGCTCCCAAATGGCCCGCCAACTGAATACCAATCAATTTTAACAGAAAATTTTATGGTAGGTTTGCGCTAAAATTATCTTTCAAAGGTAGTTTTTGGGCGGTTTATAAGAAAAATCTAAAAAGAAAATTTTTCTAAAGAAATATTGGTATTCAGTTGGCGGACCATTTGGGAGCCCTGTATTTGTTTTTAAATAAATTCGAATCTTATACCTAATTTATGTTGATTACGCTTATATGCTCTCTAACTTGCTTGATTTCCATGAGAAAATCATCTGGGGATTTCAGAAAATTCGAGTTAGTTACTAATTAGACTTATTTCAAATCCGTAAAGTTCTTCAAAAATTTAGATTTAAAAAAGGAATTGTTTTCAAGAGAATGGAACAAATGAGCATGTTTAAATATTTATTTGGTAATGGAAATTGCAAGGCGTTAGAAAGACACGTTTGTTTCAAACAGTATGCAAGCTTTTGTTATTTAAATTTGACAGTATGTTTAGCTATGCTGGATATGCTTCTGATCTAACACATTAGTAGGAAGGAAACACATATTAGTGCAAACTTTCATGTATTCTTGTATCTTCATGCATCTTACACATATTTAAAAATGATTTAAATAAAATATTTTCATAAATAATGTGTCGAGGGGAAGATAATTTTATAGAAATTTGGCAAAAATAAGATTGAAAACAACAACGCTATCTATTATAAAGAATAATAAAATTGAAAAAAATCCCTGCCTGCCTGATCTACAGGCGGAGGTAGATTTCGAAGTTAAGTATATTAATTGCACCAACAAAAACAAAATCATGAGTAGATATTAATCCACTTTAACAGTTTTTTCTCACCGCTTTTGACGAGTTTTTATTTCATTTTTATATAATAGCAGGTTTTATCAGAATCATGTTAAGGCGGTATTAAAAAAATACTTTTCCATGCTCCACAACTTGAAATTTTCTGGCACATTTTCAGATTAATTTTTAATAGAAAAAATACGAAACTTGCTGACATGATTTTTGAAAAAATTTATAAGCGACCTGTGTTTTTATTTTTCTTTCTATTAAACATGCAGTTTTTAAGTGGAATGCAAATAAAGTTTTTTGATCTTTTCTCAAAGATATTTGTTTGAACTTTTGTAAAGTGAAATTTTATTAAAAATGAAGTAAATATGCACCATTTTTTTCTGTTCAATTTATAAACGAAATGAAACTACTACATAAGAATTTCTGTGAAGTGCTGTAATATCGCACATACGAAAGTATTATGCATAAAATATAACTTTATATTAATTCTTACCGAAATTTTTATACTTATATTTATAATGCCTATGAAATATGATATTGCTTTTCAGCAGAAATGTCTAACAGTGAAAGGTAAATTATTTGTTTGATTAGGTAATTTGGAAACAGAAATAAAATTATTTTTAACAAAGAGAAGATATGAAGTATGTCAAAATACTTTTAAGGCTTTTCTCAAGCTATTTTGTGACACAGATATGAATACATTTTTGTTCGTAACAGCATGAAATTGGCAGGTGTTCTAATCCAGAAAGTATGTAATTTAATGACGTTTTCAATTTTTTGGTAAAGAAAGAATATCTTTCAAAATATACTGTTAAAGTTGGCGTTTTGAACTGAATTATCGGACGCGACAACGCGGGACAGGAGAAAAACCTATCGTCACTTGACAGCTATCGCTTAGATCTCGATAAGTAATTTATTTTTCAAAGAATGGGAAACGCCATTCAATCCCAAATTGCTTTAACAGTCAGGCCTGACAATTTTCTGCCTTTATTTTACAAAATGAGTCAGAAAATGTGTCAGGAAGTTTCATGAATTTCAGAACCGTCATAAAAACAAGGTAATAAAGTAAAAGTTTATAAGATAAATATTACACCAAATGCAGAGATAAACACGTTAATTACAATCTTTTTAATACTTTTATCATCACCCAGGCATTGTTAACAATACAAAACATCCGTAGGAAACAAAGAGTGTGGTATAAAAAACATTAATACAATGGGGCGAAAATGTGATGTTAATAGGATTTGCATAACATAAGGATGGTAATTATCGTATGTCTCATTCAATCTCAAGTATATATGGCGATCTGCGCCCACGTCGTGCATCGGTTAGTGGGTTAAAAAATTCAACTCATTGCTTCTGTTTAATTTGTGTAAATTACCCATTTTTACATTTTCCATAATGATCGATTTAAATAATTATGTTTAATGAAGAATACAAAGGTTGATAATTCTTTTGCATTTAAAAACATTTATGTTTAATCGTGTTAGTTAGTTTATTATACAACTTTTTAAATTAAAAATCACGTTTGCTAGTTAGTCTGCCTTTAGAGAAAAAAAAACTACTTTAACCCCTCTAGACCTGAAATTAGAATAACTCTACAAAAATATTATCCTTTTAGTTCAAGTGATCGCCATTTTGACAAAAATCAACATTTTAAGCTAAATATTGGAATCAGCTCCAGATTTTTGAAGAGTTTGGTTAAAAAATTCGTTTCAAATGCTTGTGACCAGGAAAAAATGGTCGCCCTTGCGTTCAAGACACAAACCTGTAGGTTGTTCCGGTCGCACAAAGGCGTATCATTCATTTTTTTCTTTCTTTTTTTTTTTTTTTTCACGCAAAAATTTAAATGCATATGTCAATGTGTATAATACAAGAAGTTTGAAAGTGGTACCTCTTTCCTCTGTAAGCGACAAAAAAAAATCGTAAAAATCACGTGAATTTTAGCTAATAAAAGTAGAACCTGTCATTAAATAATGAAATGTTTTGTTTAAAATAAACATTTTACTTAGATTTCATGTGATTAAAATAAATTATATGATTTTTATAACGGCAACGCATTTCACTTCCTGTTAGATAAAAAAAAGCATATTTTGGCTATTGTTGTTCTAGGTTAAGTCTGCTATGAATTATTGTGTCCACCGATTAACCCTCCTTTTTTTCGAATCTTTTGTCGAGTTTTCAAGTCGACATTTTTTTAATATATCAAATAAAAAATATATTTTACCTCTTTAATATATGTTTATTCAATTAATGTATAAATGCATTTTTATATAGGCTAGAAATTTCTTTTAAAAAAAGTCCCGAAAAATCCTTAAATTTTATGATGTCGCTCTTTTGTTACCCTATTTTTTTAAAGTAATTATAATTACTTTTCTCTAAGACACTTAAAGACGTCAGGAATTTTTTATAGTTCTTAATTTTAATTAAGATTTTCATCCGATTTTTAAAATAAAACTTTATTTTTATTATAACTTTGGAGGATGTAAAAACGTGAAATTATATTTCCTTTTTTTTAAATGACATTTTCGAAAATTCAATTAATTCAGTCAGTTGGTCAGTTTAATATTACAGAAATACATTTACTTGACTTTCAAAAAGGTTGCGTTAACTGGTTGTTTTTCTCCTTATTATTTACACTAACTCCTTATTAACTCTGCTTAACTAGGTAGCTCAGCATAACATCACAAAATAATTTAAAAATTGTCTGTTTTACTCTGCTCGACCGATATTTAACATAGATATTTGTATAAATTTTTAGGTCACTTTCTTTCCGAAAATCGCAGTTCTGCTTGAGAGTAACAGCAAGACCTATACAGGGAGATACTGAAAAAATAAGCAAAACTTTATTGCGTGATACAAAGCTGCTATAAGAGCATATTTCGTTATAAAACGTATGGTCGGAACGGATGTTGTGAGAAAATAAAAGGTGATTTTCCACTGTCACAGTTAAGGAATTACTTCTCACAGCTTGCGTTCCGACCATACATTATATGATGAATTTAACCTATTGCAGTCGTTACTATGGTGCGAGAATAAAAATATTCTTTCATAGCTTTTCATCATATGACCCCAGGAACCCAAAAGCACATACATCTAAAATGTTTATATATATATATATATGTATGTATGTACTAAATTTTGTCCGCACGATAAAAGTCGCAATTATGCACGGATCGTCTTCAAACTCACCAAAAACATTGAGATGGCCAACATCTCGGCGAGTATTGCAAATGAGCAAAATCGGCACAAGGGGGTGAAAATGGGAAGGATTAAAATTTTTGAATATCGCCTTAACATGATTCCGATAAAACCAGCTCTTATAGAAAAATGACAGGAAAAAAAATAAACATTTTTCATTATAGTAGTTGCCAAAAATTAAAAAAAAAAAACAATAAAATTCTCACCACAGCAATTACCTTTCTATTGCAAGATTTCCGCGTGAAAAATGAAAATGAAATAAATAGTTTGACGAATTGAAAAAATAATGAATATTACGTCATAAGTTTTCTAGAGCAAGATTTCCACGTGAAAACTGAAAATGAATTAAATAGTTTGACTAATTAAATAAATAAATAAATATACATATATTACGTCATATAGGAAATATAATGGACGTGAGCAGGGGAATATATAACGTCTTGTGAGTTTGAAAAAATATGTTAAAACCCAACCATGGAAATATTAGCATAACATTTAACATTTTGAGGGTCTCTGAATTTGTTTTCGCCATTTTTAAACCTATTCCATATATATGCCTTTGTGTATTCGTGCATATTACAATTTTCACAAAAAGTTTAGGTACCTACAGCTCACAGTGAAGAAACTTGGTTTATCTCTAATCTTGATTTATGTTTTCTTGGTGAAATTAGTACTTAACTTCGAAATTTACCTCAACCTGTAGGCCAAGCTGGCGGGGATTTTTTGCAGATTCACCCTGTATAGGTCCTGGCCATATTTTCAAGAACTACGAGTTCTTCTTGAAAGTAAGAGCACGAACTGTATATTTCTGATACTTTTTACGTTCTTATAACGGTAAATTGCCTCCACGCAATAATAATAATAGTAAGGTAAAACCAATCAGTGATGGCCCGGTTAAGGACGAATTTTTCGGTTTTTAGCTAATAACTACTATGCCGTGCGAATTTGTTTCATGCCGATAATCAAAATATAACAAGCAAGGATGGAGGAAGGCTTCCGTGTGAAGAAAATCAACAAAATATAAATTTATTCCTTTACAAGATTTGTTTTACTGAAAAGTACAAAAACATCAGTAATGGCCCGTTTTGCATCCGTAATGGCCCATCACTGCATTAGTGATGGCCCACCGAAGTCGATTCTTCTTTTTCTGATTATCTTTGCAGAATTTGGCTCTGATATTTTGGTGGCTTCTTTGTTGGTCATGTGAATTTTTTTTTTGCCATGTCAGCTTCTTTTTTTTTCGTTTAAGAGCTCTTTCTCTCTGTTTTACTTCTTTTTGTTGCAATTCTTCTTTTTCCATACCTTGTCTTTTTACATCTTGTTCCATCTTTGCGATGTCAGGATGAAAGACATTCTCTCCGATCTTCTCTTCTCTTCCCTTTCTGGACTGTGCGGCCATTCAAGGATTTCTTTTAACTGTTGAGAGCGGTATTCAGTTGTGGAAGTAGTATTGTCTTTATTTTCCAGCTCTAAAAAACTGTCTTTGTCGAAAGGCTTCAGCTCCTGCTGAACAATTCTAAGATTGATAGGCATTTTTTCGAAGGTTACCGAATCTGTTACTGAATCTCGTACTTGGCTTGGGTACCATGATGTCTACTTTGTCTGAGTAATCTTCCTCAGCTGGATCCGTTGCCGTCTGTAAACCTGGTTTGAATTTTTTTTTTTACAAAATGTTATACAAACAGCGTAAAGCTTCCGATTCTTCATTTGGTGGTTGTTGAGTATTTTCGAATTCTTCATTACATTTTCATGGAAGTCGTCAATCATCGGTGTAGTGTTTGGAGCCTCATTACAAGCGGTTTCAGTTGAAACATTACCCACTATCATCACATCATTGATCACATTATTGAAGTGACCCTTGCACTTTGAATAGTCTACAGCGTTTGCATTGAATGGATAGTCTTTTTGCCCAGAAAACCATTTTTTATTGCCATCGTCATGTCATTTTCTAGCGCGATATTCAGGATTGGAGCTATGTGCACTTCAGCCACAGCTTCATGTGGATGGTTTTTGAGCCAGCGAAGAAGGGCCTTGTTCCACTGAACTTTTAGCGGACGAAAAGAAGCTACATCGCAAGTTTGAAGTATATGGGTTGGATTTTGGTATAAAACTATCAAAATTATCCGTAGAGATTTGCGATGACCACTGGTTTCACGCGTAAGATTCATGTTGTGCACATCTACAAATAAAATTACCGGCAGTTTAACATCAAATTTTGCTAAGAAAGGGTGAAGACATTCCCTATTCATTCATAAAACGTAATGTTAGCTTCAGTCATAGCTTATTTTAACATGTGAAACATTCAGAAACTAAAAATATAAACAGAAATGATTAAACTCTTACCTTTCGTAAAACTTGTTTTTACTTCTAGTCGTTTCTATAAAAATTCCTTGACACTGTCTACAACATATCACTTGCGTCTGGGGAATCCTTTCTTTGCACAGTGAATAATCCAATTCTTTAGGGAATTTCCTCTTCGGTTTTCGAAATTGAGTGAGGTCCTCTTTGTTGTTTTTTTCCACTCAATCTTTGCTTCAGTGTAGACCGTGGTATTTTAAACCAAGATAATGCTGCAGTTCTTATAAACATTCCATGTTTAACAGCATCAACTGCCTTCTCAACTTGATCCTCCTGTTCTTTATTCAATTTCTTTGGAACAATATCTCTATTCTAAAATAAAAGAAAGAGATAGCTGCACTAACACAGCAGAATCGCAGAATTAAAGTTTTATTGTTTGCTTAGCTTGATGCCAAAAGGAAAAATAATGGAATTGTATCATCCCACGCCACGAATTAATTATTATATACCTACACACTAGCGTGTACATAGTAAAAGTAATATGCAAATCAAAATATCAATTTCTCTAAACAATTCCGAGTCATTCATAATTTAAAGTTTTTTCAGTTCATTTAAGCTTTTTAAATTTTGATATATTTTAGAAACCTTTCTTAATTAGCTTTTATATCCTATAAATATCCATCATGGGAATTTTTATTTTCTAGCCCCAACAATATCACAGATATTGAAACTTTAGAACTTTTTTCCTGTGCCCTTTTAAATTACGATTTTTTAAAAACAGTTTTGTGTGAGAATTTATGTCTTAAGTGTAACAGCCACGTCAAATTTCAAGTTTATATTCCAAACAAGACCATAGAAATCGTAATTTAGAACTTTTGCTGCTCATATGACCCTTTTAAATTAAAAAAAAAATTAGAAAACATTCTTGACGAGCATTTGCATCCTAACCACCATAACACGTGTTAAGTTTCTAGCCCCTTCAGTATCACGAGAATAGGAAATTTAGAACTATTTCAGCATACATTCCGATTTAAAAAAAAAAAAACTATTTTGAGCGTACATATGTGATTTAAAAATGACAGCCATATCAAGTTTAAATTTCATATGCTTAGTAATTCTATAGAAATCGTAATTATATAGAAAACGTTTTCTGCGCATTTAAATCCTTTTTGAATTTTGAATGTTTTTGGAAACTGCTTTTAGAGAGTATTCATATCTTGCAAGTTACCATCAAGACAAATTTCTAGTTCTTATACCCTTCAAAATCACAAAAATATGCATTTTAGAAAGATTTTTCTCCTATATTCTGTTGGAATTATTATACCAACATAAAATATAGCCTATACTGAAGTACAGGACTGTCAATAATTATCAAGTAGGAGCTTGGTGCAATATAATAAAAGCGTAAAAAATAGCAACGTTAAAAGCACCAAAATTTTAAATTCTAAGCATACCGGTTTCGGTAGCATATAGCATACCTTCCTTAGTGCTAAGGATGGCGGAAATTTGCTCACATATATAGGAGAGATGAGAATTCCAGTTAAAGGTTTATTGACCAATAGGAAAACAGAGGATTGCAGGCAACAGCCAATAGGAGAAAAGATGTGAAATGGAACCGAAGTAGTGAGGGGGGGGGGGAGGGAAATTAAGAGAAAGAAAGAAGTTTTTATGTAATATTTCCAACAGTCTGATAATGGGGGAATAGCGAATTCACAATTAACAATATTTTTTATATTTTTATAAATATGAAATGCTTCAAGGAAGTTAAGTTCGTGTATAGAAGTAGGTTTAGAGATTATTTTAACCGAATTGAAGTCAAAAGTATGATTCATTTCCCAGCAATGTTTTGCAATAGAGGATTTATTGATTTCTTGTTTTTTAATATATTGTTGATGTTCTTTGATACGAAATTTTAAGCAGCGTTTGGTTTGTCCAATATAGGAAAGGCCACACTGGCAATTAATACGGTAGATACCCCATGAATTGGATAATTCAATAGGATCTTTGAGTTTGGAGAGGGTGAGTTTATTGGTAGGGGCAAAAATTATATTGAAGTCATATTGTCTAAGAATTTTAGCAATGGGAAAGATTTATTTAGAAAAGAAGGGTAACACAATGCTAATATTGGAAAGAGTAGAAGACTGAGGAGAGTTTGAGGAACGAGGATGCTGAAGTTTAAATAGAGCAGTATCAATTATAGAAGGGTTGTATCCTCTGTCAATCGCAATGGATTTAATATATTGAATTTCACTATTAAATGACTAAGAATCAGAGCAAACATGCATGGCACGATTTATAAAGGCATAAAAGGCGGACATTTTTTGGCTTGGGGAATTACAAGAACGAGCATGGGGTGGCAAAGAAACAGCGAAGCTTTTGCGATAGACGGAAGTAGTGAAACCGTTTACAGTGCGAGTGACAAGGGTATCCAAAAATGGGAGAGAACTATTATTTTCAGTTTCATAAGTGAATTGAATATTGCTATCAATAGAGTTCATAATGTTAAGGATATTATCAATATTGTGAAGGGAGGTGTCAATTAGGGTGAATGTGTCATCAACATAACGAATCCAGAAAGGGAAAGAAAATTTATTGAAAAGGGAGCATTCAAAACATTCTTCCTGTTGTCAATCAGAATGCTGTCATCAACCTTTCTAGTACAGATATTTCGGAAACACAATATTCAGTTCTTAAGCTTAATTCTAATTTTGCAATTTCTAAAAAAGCTTCTTTCCCCGAACTAATTACTCCGGTTGAAAAAGCATTCAAAAATAGTCGTCTAACTGAAATACAAAAAGAAAATTTACGTCATCTCATTATGGCCAATGTTAATTTTAATTCCAATATTAAATCTAATCTCACCTCTCTTGAAAAAACTGCCTTGAAAGATCTTAAATCAAATGAGAATATTGTAATTACGAAAGCTGATAAGGGTGGCCAGA